>CANTUZ010000026.1:35938744-36538744 GCA_947846985.1 Fratercula arctica | reverse complement strand
GGGATCGAGTGCAGCCTCAGTAAGTTTGCAGATGACACCAAAGTGGGCGGGAGTGTCGATCTGCTTGAGGGTGGGAAGGCACTGCAGAGGGATCTGGACAGGCTGGATCGACGGGCCGAGGCCAATGGTAAGAGGTTCAAGAAGGCCAAGTGCCGGGTCTTGCACTTGAGTCACAACAACCCCATGCAGCGCTACAGCTTGGGGAAGAGGGGCTGAAGAGCTGCCTGGCAGAAAAGGGCCCGGGAGTGTTGGTCGACTGCCGCTGAATATGAGCCAGCAGTGTGCCCAGGTGGCCAAGGCCAACAGCATCCTGGCCTGTATCAGGAATAGTGTGGCCAGCAGGACTACAGAAGTGACCATCCTCCTGTACTCGGTGCTGGTGAGGCCCCACCTCGAGTAATGTGTCCTGTTTTGGGCCCCTCCCTACAAGACAGACACTGAGATTCTGAAGTGTGTCCAGAGAAGGGCAACGAAACTGGTGAGGAGTCTGAAGAACAAGTCTTCTGAGGAGCAGCTGAGGGAGGTGGTGTTGTTTAGCCTGGAGACAAGAAGGCTGAGGGGAGTCCTTATCGCTCTCTACAACTACCTGAAAGGAGGTTGTAGAGAGGTGGGGATCAGTCTCTTCTCCCAAGTAACAGGCGATAGGACAAGAGGAAATGGCCTCAAGTTGCACCAGGGGAGGTTTAGATTGGATTTTAGGAAAAATTTTTACACTGAAAGGGTTATTAAGCATTGGAACAGGCTGCCCAGGAAAGTGATGTAATTGCCATCCCTGGAGGTACTTAAAAGACAGGTAAACATAGTACTTAGCGATATGGTTTAGTGATGATTTTTGTCAGAGTTAGGTTGATGGTCAGACTAGATGATCTGAAAGGTCCCTTCCAACCTAGACAATGCCATTATTCTATGAGATTCACACAGAATCACATAATCACAGAATGGTAGGGGTTGGAAGGGACCTTCAGAGATCATCTAGTCCAATCCCCCTGCCAAAGCAGGTTCACCTTGAGCAGACTGGACAGGAATGCATCCAGGCAGATTTTGAATATCTCCAGAGAAGGAGACTCCACAACCTCCCTGGGCAGCCTATTCTAGTGCTCTGGCACCCTCAAAGTAAAGTTTTTCCTCATGTTCAGATGGAATTTCTTATGTTCCAGTTTGTGTCCATTGCCCCTTGTCCTGTCGCTGGTCACCACTGAAAAGAGTCTGGCCCAACTGAAAACTGAATTCAGTACACAGGGTGTGGTCAACAGGTTTATTTCTGTGATCCATTACAGCATAGGGAAAATCTACCTCTGCATACAAAGAACTTTCTTAGGAGTGAGTACTAAATGAATTCCTGGAGGGATGGATGATGTCCCACCCTCCTTCTTATCCAGACCTCACTGTCTTCTGGTCATAATGCATATTCATTCCTATCTTCATCATAAATAGTAATGATAATAAATACCTATCATAGTACATTCATATTAAAAAAAGAAGACTGTTCCAGTGCCCACACTGGAACACATAAGGAAGGTGGTTCCACCTTCCACCTAAGGAAGAGGGAAGAGCAAATATCATTGCTACTGAAGAAGGTGAGGTAAGAACGACATAGGGCAAAAACCTACATGGAATAGAAATAAGCTTCCCATTCAAATAGTAATCTCTGTAGAAAGACAAATAACTAATACTCTTTGGATAAGACATTGTAGGCATAAGAGGTTGTACAAGATGATGCAAATATTCGATACATTTCTTTTGAAAGCACACTCCAGCAACAGTCTTCGTGTATCCGAAAAAGTATTACAGTGATTGTCATTTCAAGGCTAGATATTATATGTCCTATATCTTGTAGCAGAATTTTTATGATAAACCCACTGTTTAGACTCTACCAATAATCTTTCACTGCGTGCTTTCCCAAAAGTCTGCAAAAAATCTGGTATGATCAGACTGACAAACATCTTGTTATAAGGCATAATGGAGCACAGCCAACATACTTGGATACAGGCCTGCACTACTAATCTGAAAGCTACAAGTAAGAGAAGCCATGGAAAGCATACAAGAAAAAAACTAAAGCTGACTTGAATGTATTCTTCAAATAAGGATTTAATAAAACAATTATGGAACGTTAATTAAAAATGCCAACAGATTAAACACATTCATCATGATTTAACAATTCAGTATGTGGCAACTGATTATTGAAACCACATTGTGCTTAATGGCACTGCGATTGAGGATAAGAAATTTAGGATTTATTCTGATTCTGTGGTCATCCATTTTCAAGTAATTACTGTTCTAAATCTAGATATTAGAAGCAGAGAAAATGCTACAAAACTGTTCTGCAAGCAGCCACTTGGTTCTGATCTCATATGGGCTTTAGCTAGGTCTACAAACCAACTTGTTAATTTCTTTATCTGAGCATGGAAACATGAGTTTTGTCTATAGGCATGCTTGTTCAAAGTAAATTCTAAAAGTTTATGCTCTTGAACACCATCACTGTAAGTTTTATGGCAACTATGAGATGAGGATCACATTAACACTCTTAAAAAACGCAAAAAAAAAAAAAAAAACACAAAAAAAAAAAAAAGAAAGAAAAGGCAAGAGACCTAGGGAAAGGGAAACAGACTTTCTGGCACTGACAGTCAAGATGTTAGAATCCAAGCCTTCTGATCGTTGGTGTAAACCATCCACAAGTGCTTTTTGCTGATACTGAAATTGGCAGTGTCCTACTTAACACAGTTCAGGAGCAGGAGTTTCCAAACCCCTTCATCAGTGTCCTAGACCAGAGGCAACTCAATAAACCAGGCCAGTATATGATGGCACACGTGACAGCTAGGAAATATGCAGGCATACAGACTTACTTTTAGGTCAGAAAACTAAATTTAGACTCTGAACCCTGCCAGTGATTTTTCAGTAGTACAATTTTTCTAGGAATAATGCCCTGGCACAGCTTAGTGTGACCCAAAAAGGAAAAAGTTGAAGCATTTCTAACATTCTCTAATCCCTCCAATGTGCTACCTCTCCCTTAGATAGTCAAAGCTCCCTTGGCTGGATGCTCCAGCCCTCATCCTCAGGAGGCACCCTGGGCCCGTGTGAACAGGGGATGAACAAAAAATAATCCCCCTTTCATTTGCAGTGATGCTGAGAGGCATTGACAAAGGGTGGAGGACCGCAGGCAGAGTCTCTATTAACTGTAAGAGGCAGTGTTGATCTCAAAATCTCTATGCCTGTATTTAGTGATGCTAAGAAAGCTCTGTACAACTGGGAAGCAAGAGAAGTGTTCTTCAAAAGCATCACAGGCCCTATTCAGAAGTCTCTTTATAACTACTGGAAAAGCAAAACTGAAAGAATAAGATGTGACTTGTTCCTTTAGTCTGTTTCAGACAGATCAGTAGTGAGCATTTGCTAAAATGTCTACATCACTTCAGATTTCTGAGATTCATGTTGCAAAAATGGCATCTAAATAGGCACGTGCCTAAATAGACGTTATAAAGAGGTATGTGTGTCCACCCATATCTGCAATTAGCTATATGTGTCATATATGTATTATATACACACATATAAAGAAAGAAGGAAAACTAACAGAACTTCAAAGATAGACCAGCCTAACACAGAAATACGAAGGTATGAGGAATGGTAAACGTGCAAGCAGCTAAAGCTATGCAACCACATTTTTTACTAGAGTGATCAGTTAATATTTACAAGATAGAAAACCAGCAAACATTGGCCTATCAGTAGAAAAAAAGTATTCTTAGTCAAGGATGTAATCTAAGTCCAACAAAAAGGAGCACTTTCCTCCAAATGTTTAAATGAGCTGCTCATTTCATCATCACTAGTTTTATGATTATAGGTCTCTTCACTCATGCTTTGCCTTCTATAGAAAAATTCAAAGTGAAATTCATGACCTCAGGTAGAGGAAGTTTGGAATACCTCAGGTCTTCCTTGCTAGAGAACTTTAACATTGTTCTTTTGTCTATTGATTGGCATCTATTAAGCATCTATTGGTAAGCATCTATTGATGATTACCATTCATCCATTGTACTTTAATTAATAAATTCCATCAAAATTATTATATAAATTTTGCCAATGAAGCAAAAATTTGCCAAAGGAGAAATGCTCATTTTAATCATGAGACCTTATAAAAAAGTGATGTTGACTGCTTGCTTTGAAAAGCTGGAACTATACATATTTTAAATGTAGTAACTCTTCTTAACTAATTTCCTTCATGAACTATTTGCACTACAGCTGCAATTTACAGTGTCAAAAGACCTTTATAAAAATGCACACAAGCAAGACTTGCATACATAAAGAGCGTCCCCATATTGTATTAGTGCAAAATAAGCTACTAGTTATCTGAATTACGCTCATGTAGAGTGGAAACAGTGTAATGAAAAAAGAGTTTCCAGTACTTCAGTGAAGCAGACAGAAAAGCTACTTAATCTGATGGAAACTAAGGAAATCTTCAGATGTAGGGAAGGGGTATCTGGAACAGATATTAATAAATTTAACTCTGTTTAAGTACTGTGGTAGACCAAACAGTGTCCTATATCATTACACAAACAATGGCTTAGTTGTGTTTCAATTTTTCATTTTCCTAATGTGGGCAAGACTAATAACTCAGTCTTTCTAAAAACAGCCTCCTTTCCTCCTGCGTCAACTCCAGCACTAGATACAGTCACAGGACAGTTTTGGCAGTTGTGGGACCTGGATTCAAAGTTTTGGAATGTAATCTTTTTTTTTGTTCTGAGCAGTGGTGTCTTGATGGGCTTTCTATCAGAAAAAGAAAAATATAGGAACAGTTAGGGATCCAAAACATTAAATGGTCTTGCTTCTTTTTTTAACGGGATGTAAATAATATCATTACAAGGCAATCAGAAAAATGGACAATAAAGCATTAGAACCTTTTGGTGTCTGAGTACTTGTAGACGTTTAGAATTAAGGCAAGTGGAAAATGCCAATGGTCCATGCTGTTAGTTGTTTTTGATGATCCACAGATCTCTAAACATATTTGATACTTCCCCTTTTTAAAGCAGGTGAACCTTTAAGATAAAAACCTTGATCAACTTAGAGCAATTTAGTCTGGAGGAAACAGTAACAATTTTTTGGAGTATTGACTGAAAAATGTTTCAAAACATTTGTTGCAGGAACTGATTTTCACTGAAAACAGTCCATGCTCCAAACTGCAAGTGGGTTGGAGGAATGTTGAATATGGGCTGAATTATGAGAAAGAAGTTTAACAGAAAAATTTTTTTAAAGATTCCTATGATATATTAAAGAACTTGACAATTATCAATTGTGAGAAGAGTAACACAAAGGATGGTGTTGCTCATTAAAATCAGAACACGATGTATCAGCAGGTGGACAAGTGATTTTTCCGAACTGATGAAACAGCTGAGGCAGGTAACATGGAAGGATAAAATCCCACTATCTGCAGTCAAGTTTCCATTTCACTGTAAAAACTGAAAGGTATACTTTAAAGGTATGACACTCTCCCACAGGAACGATGTTTAACTTGTAGACTAGGGGAGCCTCTTGTTCTGACAAAAACAAGTGGTTATGGTATGAAAGTGAGCTTCACAAACCACATTCTGCCATGCCATCCAGCTGCCACAGGTGGCCTGTGAGAAGTCTGCGCCCTGATTGTTTCCCACTGCTTTCCTTACCACCCCACATAGAGCTCCAGTTTGATTTGGATCTCTCTCAGGGCATTATTTTCCAGACAACTCTTAAATAATTCCTGGATGCTAGGTGCAAGTAGAAATTCAGGCAGCTCTGCTTTATACCCCAAAAGATTAAGGTCCATCTCATGTTTTTGCCAGGACAGACTCATTATTTTCAAATAATTGGGTTGGCAGCAATACACATGACTGTTTTAGCTTGCGTCAGGGAGTTATGTTGTCTACAAAGAGCAACTACAAGGTAAGGCTAGTCAGAGAAGAGTCCCTCATACCATCAAAGCATTTTTCTTTATCTGTCATGTCAGCAGTTACATGGGGCAGGCCCTGTAATTCCTGCTCTGGTAATTTCCCATCCCCAAGGAGCTCAAAGCTGGATTCTGCAGCACTGTTTTAGAACAGTTTAGAAATACGTGATGTTTAGCTGAGAAGCTTGGAAATTCCTTAGTCAATGGGCTGAGCATCCTCTACTGTTACATATCAAATAATTCAGAGTACAAAAGAAAAAAAAGTATACCCTAAAAAATAGCATAAATAAAATGTTCATTATATTTAAATTCTGAAATTTATCCCCTCCATCTGAAATGCTTAAGCAACACCCTATAAATACCAGAATCAACTTTTAAACAGGAAAAAAACAAAGTTTAGACACCCGTCTTAGATTTTCTTCACTGTCTACAAGGACTTGCTTTCATTCTTACTTCATAATGATGTAGAGAAATTCTAGTCAATAACTATCTCAGAATCAGACCTCAGCATGGAAAACTTTGGATTTTTATCTAAATTTTTAACGAATTTCTCAGTACAACAGCTATTTCATATAGAGTTGCCTCAGGATTCATGAATCCCAAATAGTATTACCCCTGACCTTCAGGAACACATAAATAGGAACTTTCAAAACATTGTAGAATAATATTTGGGATATTCTTTGAACTAGGAATTTCCTTAACCCTGAGGGTTTTTTTCACTAAACACTCTACATCCATGTCCTCCAATATATTTTATTTATTTTGCCCCAGTTCTTAAATTATTTTCAATATTTTTTCCAGAAAAAGAAAGGAAAACAACATAATTTAGGAACTGAGAATTTCAGACCTCAGTGGCTTTGTTTGAATAATTTTGTTACTGTAGTCTCAGCTATTGGCTTTGCACAAGACAGAAAATTATAAAAATACAGATCTTCCTCTGGCTTCTGGTAATTCCCCGTCCCTCCCTGCCTCTGAAGTTAATGACAGTAGGGCTACACCAGCTGACTTGGGGTTTAGTGCTTATATTGAAATGGAAACTCTTAAGACCTAATGGCTACAATATTAAAAGGCTAAATTACATTCTTTTCAAGGATGCAAATATAATTGAAAGATAAGAAAAGCATCTCTGTGAGCCATTTCAATGACCAAGATAAAGCCTACAGATTGTAGAAAAAAGGCATCCACTGTGGCACAGCAAAAAAGGTGACATACTGTTTTTTATTCTTCATTGGACATTGACTATCGCAAGCTAAGATATTTGGGCTAACTTACACTTCTTAACACACAAGTTTGCAAACAATTGCTTAGAACTGTCTCTCAAACAGGTAGGGTGAGTATTTCCTCATTAAGCATATTTGCTGTAGTAACTAGTTATAAAAAACAAAAGCTTTTTTGATGTCTCCAACTTTTTCTGGGAATTGCAGGGTATTATAGCACTTTAAAGGTGCTAAGACCTTTGAGGCATAGGCCCAGAAAGCTATACATGTCCACTTGCTGACTGTGGCCATTCTCTCATTTATACTATAAGAGACTTATCTGGCACCTCTGGAAATGCATCTCTTCTCCCACATGGTTATGGAGTTATGGGGATATTACTTTTCACATCAGAACTGAGTCGACCTTTTCAGATGCTCTCAGCTACCCACAGAAATAGTCATACATCATCTTTTTTTTGGAAGAGTGAAGACATGTTTTTCAGATAGTAACTTCTAAATCTGGATCACCAGCCTGAACTTACACAGAAAGCATCAAATCAGCTCATGTCATCATCAAGGGAAAATATAAAGTTTAAAGATCTTTACCAATGATATTTAAGACACTAGCTGCAGAGTTTTCATTGAGACTCTGTGCACACACTGGTCTTGCAAAGTTGCAAACAGATAAGCCTACCCTATGATAGTTACAGGACTCCTAAAAAGAACCAAAGTGGGAGATCTGTTGGGGAAGTATGATAAAAGAGGCTGTTTTCTCTGTGTCCCATTTGTTAGAAAAATATCTTTGCAGTAGATTTTCTCATTAGATACACCATGATCACAGTGGAAGTTACAGGGTAAAAAAAAGATTGGTCCTATGAATTAAGAAAGATTGGTCCTGAAATACAGCTTTTGCTTTCTGTTCTGAAAAACTATATCCCTGCCTCTGCAACAGTTTTTGTGCGACTCCAGCCAAGCTACTTGTTGCATTTTCTCTGGTAAATTAGTAATCACGTAGTCTTTGTTCTAGTAGATGCCTTACCTGTTATTTTCAACTTGTTAGACAAAGCTGCTGAGCACTCATGATTGCATCTGAGGTCAATAGTTCCCCTCTGAACTTATTGCTATGTCATGTGACGTGAATTGAAAAAAATGGATCCTTGTGTCTCAGACAGAGCACTTTAGAAAAGTGGATGCTTTTGATGTTAATTTCTGTCAGCCTTTGAGTCTACACCCGTAAAATAGCAACAATATCCTGTATATGCCACAGAAATTTAGGAAAATAAATTCACTAATATTTAAGAAACAGAAATTTAGAATATGCCGCAGAAAAACCCTTGTTGAAATTAATGCTTGTCTTTGAAATAAAGTCTGCATAGCACACAGCAAACAAGTCATGAGACCACACACATATTTAAAATATTTCAGACAAAATGCAGAAAAGTTACTTCAAGCTCTTCCGTACTACCTGCTCCCTACTGAATCAGTCATGTACAGAAAACAGTATGTGCTTCTGTAGTTGAAGATGGGATCATAAAGAGATTAGGTTGGAATAAAAGTTCCTTAAGCCATACCTAAACAAAGATTGCAAAGTCATATTTTCTGTGCAATATTCTTTCAGTGTAGCTGTGTTTTCGTACCTACATAGCTGCACAGAAAGACCGCAGGAATGACACAGCATAATAGCAGTAGTAGTAATAATAATAACAACAACAACTATAATAATAAATAAATAAATAAATAATAAAGTAAGAACGCTACCTTGAAGTCAACTCTATGAATAATTTGCATACTACTTTCTGCTTGTGTGAACACAATAACGATACACTTATAAACAGGCATAAGACCAGCACAACTCAGAAAACAACAAATCAGTTCACTGGTACTGACAAAACAGTAACTAAATGTTGCTTGCTTCTCTGGACCACAGAGAATTTTCAGCCATACCTCCTTGATGAATGGATGAGTGGAATGAGCGAAAGACTGGCACTTTCTGTTCAATTAGTCTTTATTGTCCTGGCAGTAAAGCTGTTGCTTGATACAATTCTGAACTGCCATAAAATTACTCACAGTGGTAGAACAAAGTGTTGATTTTGCCTGATCTGAAATATCTTTCAGCAGTTGTAAAGCACTAAGGATAACTTATCTGAGAGCAGATGGATTAGCACAAACACAGTGGGTTGTTAAATACCTTCACTCCTTTTGTTAACTGGATTTTTTGACCTGAGCAACAAAACTTATCAAAAGACTTCCACCCCATCCTTCCAAAGTCCTAGCTTTACATGCTCCCACCAGTGATAACTGGCTAACATTCACTCATGCACTAAGAAAGGTAGCTTCACTCATTGCCCTCTGAGGCTATGAGAAAAAGTTGATTAAAAAGGCAATAAGCATGGCTGTGCCAACACTTAATTATTCTAGAATTACTTTCCTTTTCTTTTCCTATCCTACAGAGTCTTTACTTTGAACTTTAATCCCTGAAATACGTTACCAAGTCATGGTAATATCAGATGCTAATGCACCACCACTTCTGTTAAACCACAACGTGTTGGACATCATAGTACATTAGCCCTTGAAAATATCAGACCTATAAATGTAACACAGTTTAAAATCAGCTGGCTTGCTTTATTTCATATCAAAGCATGATTAATCATGACTCCTGAGTTCTTTACTTCCACATTCTTTTCTTCGAAAACATCAGAGAATTAGCTGCTAGACACATGTGAAATCCTTCAGGCCTGAAACAAATGTCTTGCCAGCCAGGTATGGAAGAGAGTGAACGTATATTTTTCATAAAACTGTTTTCCATGTTTGTTACATTCCTTGGTGCATTTTATAAAATTATTCTTTTCATATCATTATTTATTTTTTACATAACCTGTGAATTTAGCTTTACTCATTCATATTTAATAAAAAATAAACTATTTTTGCATGTGAAAATCAAACAATGGTGGCAAATTAGACTGCCAAAATTGTGAATGAGAAAAATTCTCATTAGATAGCGAATGATTAATGTATGCTTCTTTTGAAAAAGTTTGCCGCAAAAATAATGAAAACTCATATGCATTTGACACCCATCCTACGAATAAGTCTTTTTTTACATGGAGTTTCCAATATTTTTAGGGTGACATTTTTATGTAGCATATCTGATTTTGTAACTTTCCATAAATTAATGAAGCAGAATGAAAGACCTACTACAAAAATCTGTATTTCTGCAAGCATTTCTGATCAAATATTTTAGAATAATAGAAGATTCCTACCGGGTCTTCTGTTTTGTGGTTATTCAGCAAATCAGATAGGAAATCATCGTGAAGACTTTCTCTCCGAATCAATGTAAATTCACGTAGGAATACTGCTCCTTGATTTTGGTCTCCACGAACCTAGAAGGAAAACATGATATTAGGAAAAGTAAAGTTGTAATTCTGGCATAGTCACAATCATAATATCCAGATAAATCAGACTGGAATACTAAAATGTCCATAAAGGTCCCTTGCCTTCCATTGCTAAACTCATTCTAACTGGTCAGCATTGCTATTAGTGAAAACAAAGACATGCATTTAAAGAAAGTCAATAAGTTAATGAATAACTGCCATTTACATGAGATTCTGTTGTAAAATAAGTTTCTATGCTGTTACTTACAGCTATGGTCTGTAAGGCAGTTAACAGTTAAAACCTCTTTTGTGAAATGAATTAATATTTAGAGTGTATTTTACAGTTTGGAACAGATCATGTTCGTCCAGCATTTTGACTGCTCTGTCATATGAAGTTAGAGTGTAAAACTTCTGAGGGACAGAAAAAAATTGTATACATATAACCATGGCTAGCAAACTTAAACACGCACATGCATACAAAATCATTTAAACTAACTTTACACTTATTGTTTTCAAGTTTAGGAAGATATATAAGCTACTTGAGAAAGAGGTTGTTTCTTCAGCTAGTGTCTAACCAATGCTTGTCAAAATGCCCTAGGTACTATTATGGCATTGCTATAGTGTTTGGAAATGAATAATCAAAACAAATCCACATCATTCTTCATGGTCCCACGTCCTTTTATTCTTGGGTTATTCAAGATGAAGAATGATTTTTTTTTTTTTTAGGTATAAAGTACACTTTAAATGTTGGAAACTGGTGAAATATCGGGGAGGATTTTTTACATATTAATGGAATATTTTGCTGTTCATTAGATTGATTAAAAAGAATTCTGCTACAGGTGGAATATCCATAATGGTTGTTAACAATAAGAAATATGGGGTATAATATCAACTGGAAATCTAGTAGATTTTTCTGTTTTCAGCACTGCACAAGATATTTTGAAGGTGACTCAGCTTGAGAGAATAGTTTTATCAAAATGGCTAAGTAAGAATATTTTGTACTTTTGACAACAGAGACTGCAACTCTAGTATGAGTTAGGCAGATTAACAATCATAAAGAATTTATTTATATGAGATACTGATTTAACTTCCTGTAAAGGTATGTGAGATACACACGCATGGTAATTGTGGAGTTTGGAGTTTCCGGTTATCTTTTTCTGTTTCTCCACCTAAAGGACATGATATTATAATCAGGAATGGTAGATGTGGTGTTTCCTCATGTATTTAAGATAAGCACAAGACTTGTGAATGGACTGCTGTTATAACTCACAGGTGCTGTATTACTAAATACATTTCACTAAGAAGAAAGCCCATGCTCTGCTGCTTTTATTATGACTCTCTTGTAGCCATCTTTCTGCATAGCCAGATGCCATAGTTATCCTGGCTCTACTTATCCCAGCTGAGTTCAGTGAAAAGGAAGGGCCTGGGAGTACCACGAATATGACGTATGGTGTCCAGGGGGAGGATGAAGTACAGATTTGCCTTGCCACTCCCTACAAGAGAGTTGGTATTGCTGTTTGGGAGGAGGCGGTGCTCCCTGCCAGCTGGGAAGTGAGATCAGAGCTTCTACAAAGCTAGTGTGGCTATAATGGGGTGACTAGAAGGAGATGAGCTAATAAAATTTAAGTGGGGCATGGGAATATCTTAATATGAAGCGGGTAACGGGAAGAAGTAAGAGTCCCTGAATCCAAGCTTTATGCTGGTGACCATAGAAGATGTTTTCTTTGATGTAAGCCTCTGCTCTCTAGCAGTAAAATACAGGGTAACTAATTCTTTTGGTCGCTTTGAGCTCCTTTGCTGAAAATTTTAAAGAAAAAAAAAAAACAAGAAAAAAAAGGAACACTTTCCATAAAAGAACAGAGTTTTACAAGTGTGGTGTTTTAAAATTTATGCTTAGCTTCCTGTCTTGTGGATAACTTTGAGAGACACACCCACTGATATTACTCTTATATTACTGAGACATGCAATGAAGAATCCTCAGGGGTGTCAGAGGAAGAAACATGCATGTGTCCAAAAGAAAAAGAAGCCCTGCTACTGTCACATATTCTTTTTTTAATAAAAATTATGGACAAATCATTATGTTACAAATAAAACTGTCCTTGAAATAGCTTGTATTTCATAAAAATGTTTCATCCCAGGAGTGGCAAAAATATTCAACAATAAAAGTTGTTTCAAGAAAGGAAATCTGTAGTTCTATTTTTTTTTTAAGTAACAGTCTCTACTTGTGACTGTAAGCACTTACAGTCAGCTAATGTAATGATAAAATTATGATTAATTAGGTTTTCTTACTATTTTGTGCTTCTAATTTCAGAAGTCAAATTACAAACTGTAATAAAGTCACTTCCTCACCAATGATATACCTTCCTACTTTGCTTTTTTTCCCCCTATACAAATATACCCAGTATCTGCAAAATCTTTTCCTTATAAGAGCAGTTAGCTTCCTGTTATTCAATTTCTAACTCGTTTTCAAAAAGAAATCACACCTGCTGAAGTACTGCGTTATCTTCCTAAGTTATCAATAGTTAAAATAAAGACTTCATAAAGAATGCTTTTGCAGTATCAATAATCTCAATAAAGTACTGCTAATCTTAAAAACTTAACTGTTTAACATATCAATATTAATGCTTTAACTGCTGATAATTACACAGGAGGGAAGTAGATGCCAGAGGCACTATTCAGGAAGAAGAGACAGAGCAAGAGAGCTGAAAAAAGACACTGGGAAACTGAGGGTGAAGGAAGAAGGTGAGAACTAAACAAAACAAAACAAAAAACCAACAAAAAACCAAACCAACCAACCAACCAAACAAAAAAAAAAAAAACACAACAAAAAAATAAATGAAAGCTTGAATTTTTAATATTTTTAATTTTTTTTTTTACTCAGATAATCTGAATGAAAAAATCTTGAAAAAAATGAGAGAACTGAAAAGCATGCAGTAATCTAAATAGGGTTATTTTCATCTTGATTGATAGTGTACACTTTTCTGCTTTGAGCAGTAGTTCCTCCTGGGTTCACTGTAATTTATACATCTGCTGACAAAACATAGCCCTAACAGAGTATGGCCATCCTTACTGAGAGAGCTGGAATCAATCCGCTTAAGATGAGTGTCATTAAATTGAATTAATATCCGGAAAGACTGTTTTCCATTTTTCAAGTTTCCTTAAAGTCTTGGCTACGTATATATCACCATTCCATTCTCTCAGGAAATCTATTATCATTGTAACACAGCCACCACATCTCTCATGTAGAACATACGCTCCTTCACGAGCGTAGAAAACAGTCTCCAAAAAGAAGGCAACTGAACACTTCTTAAACAGTGAGCAAACCATACGAAGAAAGAGTGGCCTGGCATAAATCTGATCTTTAGCAGGAGCAGCAATCATCTGCAGCAATATGACACTTTTCAAGAACCTGCAAACAGCATTGAAAACGAGGTTTCACTAATGCATACTGGAAGATCAAGGGCACAGCACCAAAGTTTCTCAGCGTGAGAATACCTCATCTGGGTATTCAGATGCTGAATTGACATTACAAAGGAGAATTTTATGAAATTGAGGTGAGACAAAATTACAGCAAATACCTAAGCAATAACGTTTTTCTCATTTTAGCCGAGTTCCTGTCTCTCTTAGATGAGGGCAAAAAAACAGTTGTTCCATTAGATCCAGTGGTGTGAGCCCATGGCGCAGAAATCTTTGAGGAGCCAGGCAGGCAAATACAGAATCAGAAAATAAAAGACCTAACACAAACCAGGGGCATAAGGACACATTCTAGACAACAGAGTCTAAGTTTTCTTGTGGTTGAGTACTGTTCCACTGTGGAAGTAGCTTCATTAGTTTTGTTGTGACCAGCAAGAAGTAAACTACTAATAATTCTTTCTTAGCAAGGTGTAATAGTGATACTTTGCTGAATTCAAGAGACACAGAAATAACAACACAGGCCAGGAATTTGATGCAAATAATCACGGAACCTTCAATAGTACCTTTTTCAGTGCAGAGGCCGAGAGATTCCAACGTATTTCACTCACAAATCAGAAATATCAAATACGGCCTCAAATATTTATAATGATTTATCCGAGCACATCCAAGGAGTAGTTTCAAGGTGACAGTTCTTCAGCTGAAGGTTTTCTTATTTTGGATATTCAAAGTCCAAAGCACACAGAAAATTATTACTAACATCAAAACTTGAGGCAAAAAAATATGTACTGGTTTGTTAAAAATGCTTCTTCTAACAAAGTTATTCTAAAAATCGGGTTCTTTATGCTTACTGGGGTTTTTGAGAGGCCTACAGTGTATTGACAATGATAAGAAGGATGACTTTTCCTTATTAGTATTCTCATTAGGCATGAATCTCCTGAATCTTACGCCAGAAACAAATTAGAATATGAAGCATATGACAGAAATTAAGATATTAGATAGCAAAAAGGTAGCAATGACATTTATAGTGAGGGATGAGAAATTAAGGCTTTTAAGAAGCCAAGTTATTGCGCAATACCCTTTTTGGTTTAAACTCCATTCTAAACAGCATAGCAACTTGCCCATGTATTTCATTATTACTCTGAATTACTCTCAATAAAAGCTAACAACATTCTACTTCACTGCCTGCACACTTCCAAGCGAAACAGTGTCACACTTTTACATGGATTACAAGATCTTTACTGCATCCCTCAGCCCCGTAAGATCATGTAAGAAGCAAGAGTACACTAGAAGACTCTCAGGTGTGCCTAAGCAGCTGCTAGCTTCCAAATGAACTTGAATAGTACCAGTGGTGGCTCGAGAAAATGTTTAACGAAAACTCAGAGGGAGTTCTGAAATAAGAAAATTATTATTGTTGCCTCTAATCTTCCATGATTTTGTGCTGCACTTTTGATCCACATTTTCTTTTTCTTTGTTCTCCAGAATGAAATTAGGATGGGTAGATAGGGGTACAAGCCCAATGCCAGGTCCCAAATTAAGGAGCGGTTATAGTCTGGCTCCAAATCTGAAATCTGAAAGCTTTTTGTCCTTGCAAAAGTCCAAGTAGGAACTGAAAATACGCAGGTTTTACAGCCTGATTCTGCCACTGTTAATCATTCTGAACACTTTTCATTCCTCCACGGAGAGCCAGAAAGCTATGCACAATTTAAAATCTATTCTGTATGTTTCCTTCTGGGAATTTCTGGGGTAAGAGCACACTGTTTTTCAGAGGAATACATGCGAAAGGATATACTGCCCTATTTAATTAAGGAGATCACACTCCAAATGGTGTGTTTCTGCATTACACATTAATACACTGGTCCTTCAGAAACACTCAAAATTTTCCAAAGAGATTTCCCCCAAAGGGAAATATGCAGGCCCAGGTAATCAGAGAGACTGTGTTAATGCATTTGTAATAGGGTTGGTAATTTGTAGCCTTTATTGTCATGAAGTCAGCTCTTGCTTTAAACCAGAGAGTAGAAGAAACCATGTCTAATGTGAATTGAGAGATAAAGTAGACTCCAAGACAAAAATCTGATTTTTAGGCAGAGGTAGTAATACCTCCACCTTGGATTTTTCCTTCTCTTTTACCTTTGTGTTCTCACAGATTGAACTAGGGCTGTGAAGCTGACTGTTCTCCCCATGGAAACTGCCTTCCCTTCTATAAAATTTAATTCTGTTTGGATTCAGTCCAAATAAATGGTTTTCTTGCCACAACAACAAGAAGGAAAAAAACCAAAAAACCACTTTTTTTCTTTCATTTTAGTGAGATCAGACAAGATGATTTGTTTCATTTCTATGCCACAGTACCAAAATCAAAGGAAACTGTGGGCTATTGTAATAAACTTGCCACAGGTAACGAGGTTAAGCTCCCAGTGACCCCATAGCCCAATGACAAATGTGCTTATGTAGATTTAACTAGCTTTCACATGAGCATCCTGAGAGCATCTCCGTTACTGGCATAGTGGACAGTCACCTACTGGAGTGGTGTCACCCCATATATACAGAAACTATTTAACACCACATGAGAAGGCAGGACAAACCTCAGGTGATCGTATGTGTAACTCTCAAGCGATCACAGGAAGTAGAAATATTAAAAGAAAGTAGTCAGATTCTCAGGATGTTCTCTGTGTTTTCCTCTCACTTTCAGTTCTTTATTAGCCTTGGAAGAAGTTCAGCATCTCTACTGAAGGTAGAAGAGACTGTTAGAAGTGTAAGCTAACTGCTATCAGCAGGATTTTTTTCTATCTTTCCTGTTAGTCTGTTTTGAAGAAGTCTGGGGAGTTCTCTTTAATCACACAGAATTTTTTTTTAAGGTAACCATTAGAGGTTAGATTCCCAGCTTTCCTTGGCATGGATAGTCAGTAGCTATTTATTGCCTTACAGCCCTTACATTTTATGGCTTTGATTCTCAGCTTTCTAACTTTCTTTTTAATGGAAGAAAGGGTTGTCTAGATTTACAAATGCAATCAGTCCTAAACTAGCATTTCTCACTACTGCAATATCTCCTGAGGTCTCAAAATAGGATTGCAAGTCCTGGGAAGGAAAAGTTATATGACAGCAACAAACAAGCAAACAAAAACATCTTTACCCCTATGGAAAACAAATTTTTCATGAGACTTGAATATCAACAACATTGTTTTCTGATTCCAGTCTTTCCAAACAGTGATGATATTATTGTTTCTGAATTAACAGCCTGTCTCTTAGGAAACTGGCTACTGTTTGTAGTGGTTTTGTAGGTTTAGAATTTTTAAAGAGAGAAGGAGGTTCTTATTTGGCTTCTCTGAAGGTACTCACAAAGTGCCTCAAAATACAAACCCAAATAGTAATTTATTTCCCAAGGGAATGTTTTATTCAACGGTGAAATGTTCCCACCAGAAATCTTTTTGCTTGTCTTGAAATATATTTAATCTTTTTTTCTTTCCTCCCTGCCTTTCCACAGAGACTGAATTCATGATTATCTTAATGGTAATGCCCTGACTTCTTTTAAAGCTCTGTGAAGGAAATGTGGCTTTGTTCTAATTATTTTCAGTTCTTAAACAGCCACAATAGAAGAGTCTGGTTAATGTATTCATTGAAGGAATTATTTAAGCTCCATTTCAGTCTCTCATTATAAATGAACAAAAGAAACAAAAAGTGATTTGCACTCAAGAATTACAGCATGAAGTGTCTCTCAAACAAAACCACCAGCTACTAGCATCTTGGACAGACATTAGCAATGATGGGGATAAATTTGTAAAGCATGCACACGCCTACACTTGACCCACAGTGTACCAACAAGGGAGAAAGCCAATATGGCCCCATTAAATGGAGTGGCAAAAATGCAGTATGCACAAAAACACAGCAATTCTCCTGCTGCCAAGCAACCTTAGCCAAAAAAGAAGGCAGGAGGGGGAAGAAAGAACAAGAAAAGAAGGAGGGGGAAAAAAAGAAGAGCAGAACACGGGGGAAAAAAGGTGAAGTCACACAGAAGCAAACAAATCAAAGTCATACAATTCCTTTTAAATCCTGCTGATTACAACCTTCTTTCTAGCTGTAGTTAGCACAAATGCACAGACATTAGAAAGTTTAATGAACAAGAGCTGGAATTATATTTGAGAATATTATCTAGTTTCTCATTTAATGGATACACTGAGACATTTAGGTGGGTATGACTTGTGTTCCTCAAGCAAGTTATTTTTTAAAAAAATCAAAAAACCTACTGTGGTTTGAGCAAGATTGTCTCTGAATTCAAGCCACATTTGCTTTCCAAAACATGCCAAACAAATATTGTTGTTCAAAATACTTGAAAGCAGACACACAAATTGTTATGTGACACACAATTAAAGGAAACCAAGACACACAGTCTGGAGAACCCATTTTCTACCACTTGTTTCATTGCCTCGCTTGGTTGACCATCAACAGGTAAGAAATGGTGAATTCGACTGTCATTTTTGTAAAGATGAATAATTTTTAAAATAGTCAGAATCAGTATGTACCATGTGAGGAAGAGCATGAAGTAACAGCTTCAGAAATCATTTTGCAAGCTTTGGTATGTTCATTTATCAATGCAGCTTGTCGCTGACCTGCAAAACCCTACTGAAGGCCAGCATAGACAACAAACTATGCCAAATCGCATGAACAAATAATCATCTGGGATTAGCAAGATCAGTCATTTCCAAATGTTATCTAATCAGCAGTACCTGATTTCAAATTATTATTAACATGAAAGAAAGCAGAAAATGAGACTTAGCATTATTTTGCAACATATAACATAATTAGTTGCACTTGGACTATCACGATTTATTGCTCGGTATTTTTACACGTTAGAAAAAATGCTACTAATGTAACATTCATGTAGTAAGAAAATAACAAGTGACAAATGTGCATCCAGGAAAAAAAAATAATTAGATTTTATAATCTAATTTAATCTAGAGACCAAATAATTTCAAGAAGTTGTTCTTCATTGAATCCCATTGCTCAGAGGTTTTTGATTTCAGCTGGACTACAGAATCCTCCAGGCTTCCTTCTTCAATTTTGACTGAGTTTTGGAAGATGAAACTAGTTAAATTCTCCAGAATTGATTCACCAGTCTTCCTTGGCACTCTGAGCACAATATTTTCCTCATAAAAATAAAATTTCACAATGATAATCTTCATATTTTCTTCAGCACTTGAATCTTGTGGTTTTGTGACCCAGGACCAATGAACAGCTACTCATTCTGCTTCTTTTTTACTGTTAAACTTTATTATGTTACAGAATTAGGAACTCTGTAGAAAATTCATTGAGCTGATAATATGGACTTGGGCTTAAACCCTAGTTACACAAAGTTCATGTACTGGTGGTAGAAGGTCCTGTTTATTTTATTTTATTGTATCTATATCATATTATTGCAAAATAAGGCAATTATTACAACATAATTCTTTGCAAGGTGGGGTTCTTTACGCAAACCACAGCTTGTTCATTACAGTTTTGTCATATTGTTTGGCCTCTGACCAACTCTCTGCTTTATTAAGGACTAGAACTTCAGGAATGTCCTGGCAGACCACTTATGGGTATTTATTGCATTTATACTATTTTCTGCTAATCAAAGCGTACAGTATTTACAGCAAGCTAAATACTTCAAACAGTCAACGTAGACATTAGAAAATAGTAGTAAGACTATCTTTGTGACCTGCAATTCACTAAGACAGGTTTCAGTTACCTTATTTCTTTATAATAAAGGACTGCAAATTCTACTCAGTTCAGGTGAGTATGCTTTTTCTTGGCTGGGTAGCTAAACTACCTTTGTTTCCATCAATACAGTGATTGGCTTTGTTTGTATTTTGTGATCAGATTCATAAGCTTTTGTTACAGCTTGGACAATGCTGAAATAGTAGCCAGGATTTTCTCATGCTTGTGAAATATTAAGACATCCGGTAAGAAAAGTATCAGAATAAGCAGCTTCATGTTGTGTAAGTCTTTCCACTGTGATTGTCCTTGTATTGGAAGACCTGATTCGTAGACTCTGAGGAATCTTTCTTCACATTGGATTTTATGTCCTGTATTTTAGCTTAAAAATATATTTGATGAGATTTGTAATGCTTTCTGCCAATGGTAAGACTGGTTTTAATAACTTTCAAGTCCTTTTAATTCTGAACAGTATGTGTATATAGGAATTGGGTTGGTTGTTTTTTTTTCCCTTGGGAAAAGGAAAAAAAAAAAAAAGAAGCTTTGTCTTTATAGGGTTGGATGTTTCCTTTTTTATCTCTCCATATTTAGTATACCAAACTTCTGTCACATGTGTTATCAATGAAATCAGTTGGGTCAGACTCTTGCAATCAGAATTTCTAACTTCTCTCAGATCTTTATGCTCTAAATAAGGAGCTGAATGGTTTCTGGAGATGATGATAGCAGGGCTGGGTATTTGATACAAACTAGCAAGTAACAGACCATATATCCAGCTGGAGTAAATTAGCACAGCTTCATTTAAGCTATTGATTTATACCAGCTGAAGAATTATACCTGCTTTAACAAAAATACTTTTTTTTTTTTTTTTTTTTTTTTTTTTTTTTTAGATCACAGCAGGACTTTCTAATTATTTATTCATCTATCCACACATCTTTCTGGCTGTACCATTTAGCAAGATGCTGTGTCTCTAATTCACTTTTCAGGATATTTGAGTCCCTGTTGTCCGAGTGCAGTGGTCACTGACACAGCAGCTGCCCAACTCTATGACCTGGTGCATCCAGCCAGAGAACACCTACCCTGTACCCTTCCCAGCTTGTGATAAATCTCACTGCCTCTCCGGAGCACAACCAAGGTCCCCTTCACCACCTGTATTACTGGGTGTCTGCCTATCTGTGCGTACAACTTAGTACCCTTTTCACACTGTGTTTTGTTCCTACAGTCCATAATGAGAGAATATCCTAGAACATGAGTCATATACCTTTTGTGGCAGAGTTATTTGAGGCTTGTTTTGTGTTAGATACACCTCTTAGTCTCACCAGATGGTGCATCACAGCATTTTCAGAGTTTCATAGTATGGAAATGTATATCCATTTTCAGGCTATACAGTTTCAGACACGTAATTCCTGCATTAAATCATCAATGTATTCTGCATTAGTCATCAATAACTTTTGATGGAAGGAAAGATGGAAAGAAAAGCCATCTTTTAGAAGTAGCATCCAGTCTCAAAATGCATCTCAACATGATTCGGGAGCATGAAATAACATCCTCTACTAGCATAAGTATATTGTACAAGAGACAGACGTTACACCTGAATTCCCTCCCAAAATGCTTTTCAGTGCAGTTTGACATATCTTTCTGTTTAAAACATGGTACAGCCTAACGGAAAAACAACTGTTGAATATGTGAGTGAAAGAAATACCAACTATAGAAAGTATAACATCCAGCAGCTACTCAGAGCTGCTGGAAGATTACGGCATGGATTTAAGGCTGAGGCATAGACAGAGGCAGAATCCAGCAGCCAGGAGAGTCTGCACAGAGGCAGACTGAGCAGAGAATCAAACAGCCTCTCATTAAGCTCCCAAATACCTGCCATGAGGCTCTTCTGAGGGCCTGCTTGGCTTCAAGGAATTTGAAATTTACCTTTTCCCAGGCTGAAGCTACTGGCATTGGTATGGCATCCATGTAAAACAGGAAAATTTATCTTGTCTGTTAGGGCTTGATCTGTATCCCAGATTAAAATACCTTGACCTGGATTTCTAAAAGATAATTTTTACTTTCAACTCTTTCCTATTTATCACAACCCAGAGAAAAATGCAGCATTCCTTGCAGGGATTAGCTCTAAAAGAAACAATAGATGCACAGGAGTTTCCAGATAAACAGCCCACAACACATCAAAATATCCAGATGGAAAGAATCTTCTGGTTGATCTAAACCCCTTGACAGTTTTCACTAGCAGCCCTTACTGCTGCACTTTTCAGACAAACCACCTTCGTAATATGTTAATTCTGGATTTTTTACTAGTTTAAGGGAATATACCATTAGTGTACGAGTAACTGAGCATCCTGCCAAACGTAGTGTCGTGTTTCACCAATACTGTGGGTCTATCGACTTGGAATTCAGATGCCACTGTCCAATCCTCCAAGCTGCCCAGAAGCTGTGCAGCTGAAACAGGGTGGTGGTGTGATCACACTCACTGAAGATAACTGAGCTGCGCAACTTATTAGCAAAGGATGAACTGAATATAGTAGGACTGAAATTGAAATAGATTAGAACAGAACCAGACATGTAGGTTAATATGAAGAGCGTGCAGGGTTACCACAGTGAACGATAACATACACCGACTGGAATGTGTAGTACCTGTTAGAGTTCAGGGAACAAGAAAATCCGAGATGTCTATATATTCCATTTGAAAAAGGCAGATTATACTATGTTTGCTCATTTTGTCTGTACTTTTGACTGACGTCACTAATTTCTCAAGCTGGATATGTGCAAGAGGACCAGATGAACACCAGTCTGTTTCAGGATGTCAGTGCTAGCGTACTAGAAAATATGCTTTTGATGATATCTGATATTCCTGTTGCAATACATTCTAGAGAATTTATTGTGTACTTTTCTAAATTAGAACTTATTATTCTAATTTAGTGTAGTGAGTGGACTTTGTTTCACATAAAAATGAGGCATTTCCTAAAAAGAAACTGATTTGTCTCTCCAGAAACATCTGGTACATCAACAAGGAGATCTGAACCTTAAGCAGATAATTTTTGGGGTTTTAATCTGTAACTTTCACAGATATATTAGCAAAACAATGAAACTGAAACTGGACTGACTTTATTCAGAAATCAGTTTTTAGATACAATATCTTCCTTTAAGAATGCAGCAAAGTAATGTATTCATGATCTTTATCATAAAAGTCTGTAAGACTCCACCACTAAGCAGAAGTGGATAAAGCTGTGAAGTTAAAAACTCCTGGATTTTCAAATTTGAGTTTTAAACTGGAAGAACATAATCTATTAACAGGTGGAGCACATTTTTTTCAATGTTTGTTTGTTCACACTCAGCTGTAGACCTGTAGACCTCCTGAAGATAGCTATCAAAGAACTTAAATGTTGTAGATGCATATCAACATCCAGAGCCAATTTGTAGTAGAATATCTGGCACAACTAACAATATACAAAACATGGTATTGCTTCCTGTGCAGAAGTCCAGATCCAGGCCATTATAAGGAGTAAAGGGAAGATTCTCTCTCTCATATCTTCAACAGAGTGCATTGAGTCACAGTATATTCAAAGAAAGTTTGGAAAGAAAAATGAGGTGCTGTTTCAACAGCTGTGAAACAGCCACCATGATAAAAACAAAAGAAAAAAAAGTTTTTAAATGTCACATGCTGTATAACACAGGATTTAATCATGCCAAGCCATCATGATCCTGGAAGACAGCATCAAGCTATGGTTTCCAAGAAACAATGTAGGAATCTATTTTTTATTAACAATCAGTAATGTTATTTGAAACTAATTTTAGAGTCTGTTGACAGGCTGAAATATAATTTATAACCTGCCCTGATATGTTTAGTAGCAAAGCAAACCCTCTGAACTGAACTTAATTTTTTCTACACAGCCTGCAATTCTTCTCACACCTCAAGAATGGAAACAAGACCATGTTTTCTGTCTCCCACAAGACAGTTTCTTACACCCTTCTGATAGTCCTCAAGTTTAGGGAGAAAACTGTTATGGACACCTTGAATGTCTACAGCCCACAGAAAACTGAAATGCTTCCCAAAGAAGTTTAGAGTATCTCCTGCAGTGATTTCATTTGCAGGCACATCTTCATAGAGGACTTTAAATTCCATGTAAATAATTCCTGGTATAAAGAAGTTTTGTGCTAATACATTTATACTCTAGAAAAAGGAAGCTGACATTATGAATGGCAATGAAAATTTTTGCAAGACTTAATATAACCCAAATCTTAGACCAGCAAATTGAGACACTATGCATATTAGCTGCCAAAGAGCTCTCACTGCTTCCTTAGTCTAATGCCACTATCATCCGTCTCCTTGGCACTCTACTAAAAAAGAGCATCAAGAAAAACAGGAAAAATGAACTCTCACACAATAGTAGTAAAAATGATGGATGAGAACACATAGATAGGCGATTTCGACAGGAGTTGAGAAGCTTACCCTTCTGGTCTCAGAAACCAGAACTTTTGAAACAGATCGGAAGTCAGAAAATACAATGAATTCAAATGAAGTTACTGCAAGTAGCTAAGAAATGACCAGTACAGTTCTACAACTCTTTCAAACACAAGAAAGATAAATAGAATCTACGTACTCAGAAAAAAACAGCAATTGCTTTATGGCATAGGTACCATATATTGAGGAAGTAAGTAAAAAGAGGGACAGGAAGGCAGTAAGAGGATAAACACAGTATTATTAGAGGATATTATTACAGTCAATAGATTTGGAAAAGAACAATACAACATGCATCACACTGAATTAAACATAACAGCGTATTTCAGCGGTTGAAAATGAATAACAGGCTGTTCTAATCAAAAATTTTGATTCACTGTCTTGATGACATATGAAAAAAGTCCTTTAAAAGTTTAATACACCACACCATTTTTCCCATTTGGCCTGAATGCTACACACATTATTTGTTTAAAAATGTATCTCTTTATGCTCTGTTGCTGATTTCCCAGTGTGAAATCTTCTTACTTTTTTACATGTCTATGGCTTCTTCTTTGTCTGTAAACTTAAAAGAAACAAAGACATCTGCCATGAGGTACACACAGCTGCTTCCCACCCCAACTGGTGCTATGCTAAAAATATCTTTAATTAATATTCTGCACAAATGCTTATCATAAAAGCTGTAGATAAAGCACAGAGAGGGCAGAGAATTCACAAGAGACCACTTACAAAGTTCAAAATTGCTCCCAGTTTTTACTCATCTGCTCATTTCATAGAACTGTTTTTTCCCCTTTAATGAAACCCAGTGCAAAACTTCATTTATATGAAAGTTACTGATGGGCTCAAAGGGTTGACAAAAATTTCCTTTTTACATTTCCTATTGAAATGCAGTTGACTGGTAGTTATAACAGCTGAGCAAACACTCAAAATATATTCCCTAAAATAAATTCTGCCAATTAGACTTTATATCCTCACAATCCTGTTTATTCTAACTCTACTAGAATTCATTGCGGTGCTTTATTATTTTTTAAAGTTAATTAAGAAAAGTCTTTCTATAAACTTCCAGTGTCTATGTATGAAACTTTGGTTTTTCCTTACAAGTAAGTTCAACTTCGTTTTAACAATATGTTATCAATCTTTAGCAATCTCTAAATATAGATTAGTCAAGCCTTGAATTCAGTCTTGTTCATCAATACCTTATAAATCAGTAAATCAAGAGACAAAATCACGAGCCATAAGACTCTGTGGTAGCATAGGGAACAATAAAAAAGCTGGATAACATTCTGTGAACAGATTTGCTTACGGATAACCTGCAAATAGACAGTCAAACAGATTTAATGAATCATTTACTGCACAAAAACTTGCTCATCAATGACAGTTTCTAAAATACAATTAAGCAGTTTTTGTAAAATGAAGTAATTGCCTCACTGCAGTTTCTAAAAAACAGGGTTACTGATTGTAATAATTACATTCATATTTGGTTCACTGGTGAGTAAGACTAAGTATATGTGGGACTAGAGATAGAGCAGTACTTCATCACTCAGCCCATTTGTTTAGGTACTTTTCTGAATCACGGATGAAGGACATGTTTGAAAGAGTATAGTAGTAGTAGACCTCATTATTTTGCATTTTTAACTATTATAAAATAAGGACACTTTTGCTCTTATGATTAGAATTGCAAATTATGAGGAGTTTGGGTTGGTCATGGTGATGGTCATGGTAAGTCATTTAAAGCTGTCTATTCAGTACTTAAATACATCTACCCAAACAGAAAACATAGACAGCATATGGAAATTAATATATACCTTAGATTTCAGTTGCCCTCTTCTCTTTTATTTCTATGTATTATTACCTTCCATTACACACATAAGGTACTGGGATCTTTCTTACTTCTCTAAGTTGTTCATGCTTCGTGGAACACAATGCATAACCTGTTGACATTTCCTTCTGTCTCATTTGAGTGTATGTTGCATTAAAGATAGAAACCAATTTCATGCCAGTGGGAAAGCAGGGAATCGAAAAAACAGTTCCTGTCTTGAGACATGAAGTTATGTTTCACAATCTTATTTTAGCATCCGATGGAGGGTTTGAATTCTGAAACAGCTTCCCTACGTGAGTACCGGTGGTGAAAAAAAACCCAACCAATCAAAAAAAAAAAAACAAAAAACCCCAACCAAAAACCCAAACCCAACCAAATTTTAAAAATGGAAGCAAAAATCAATCTGTAAAAAATGAGGATGTGTACAACATTGGTGATGAGTCCTGGGAAGCCCACCTAGTTCAGTTTTCATGTGTAGGAAAATTGATTCACATAGCAGAAAAAAATTATTTCTTTTTCAACACCTGTTCTGGGGCACTTCCTGCTTCTGATAAATGTACCTCAGCATAGAAGTCACAATTATTTAAGAAAAAAAGGGCAAAACACTGACTTTTACCAGACAGAAGGCCTTGAAATTGCCTTTGCTCAGGTAAAAATTACCTTTTTTACCATCAGGTAAAAATTTTACCTTCTTCAGGTAAAAGATTTAATCTGTCACCGTTTATTATATATTACTTTCCTTTATTATTCATGCTGAAGAACAGGACTAAACTCAGAAAACATTTTGGCAAACTTTAGAAGAGGATTATTTAAGGATAATTAAAAAAAAATAACTTTGCCATGCCACAGGCATATTATCCAGTGCATGAATATTAATGGTACCTCCTTATAATCCCTAAAATGTGTTTCTATGAAGTATTTTTATCTAAACTGTACAATGAATTTACAGGATATCATGAACCAGGGCAATCACTTGACTCATCTCAGATAATCGAAGTCCTCTCTACAGTACGTATTTTCGCAGCTATTACACACTGTCAGCCATCTGTGAGCGCTCTTCCAGGATTCAGCAGAACTAAAGAGGGCTCCCTTCCTATAACTTTAATTTTACAAAATGGGAAATGTGATCACTAGAGTATATTCGTATTATTGAAATAATGGAAGAAACAGGTGTTTTCCAATAAGAACTCAGTTCCCAGTTGCACTGTTCCATTAAACGGATTTCCCTACTTCTCTCTTGCCTGACAGTGACCCAGTTCCAGAGCTGTTATATTTATTCACGTGACAGCAGGAAAAGCTTTAGAGATTGTTCAGCTGTTTGCTTAATGTTTAGTTCTCAAGAAAATGGATCACTTCAGTTTTATTCAAATCATTTTAATCTATATTACCGTAGCACATACATAACCTAAACACCACAATGTGTGGATAAGAAGGGAACAACTAACAGTCATTGGTTTGATGAACTTTTTATGGGCTTGTAAATTGCTTCAGAGAAATGAATGTGTGCCTACATCTACAAAAAGTTTCATATTTCTAAAACCAAAACCACAAATGGTTTTGAAGTTGCTCAGTTATTTGGTTTCCTGTTTTTCCCATCAGTTTCATGTCTCCCAGGAGAGAAAAGTGCTAAAACTCCATTAAGACAGCCATCTCAGATTAAGAAGGGGCAGATTATGCTAGTAGTCTTACTGTAAATTTTCAAGCAACTCCCAGCTAAATTTTGCAGATTCTGGTGGCTCAGACAAAATTTGAGATAAATGATAGAAAACTTTACGGGCAAACTAAATCTAGAATCTAAGTCTTCCAAGATTTTCTCCTTCCTCATATAAACATAATCAGCCAGACTCATTGAATGAGGACCGTGCAGTTTTTTGTATAATTAAATTCCTAGGTAAAATACAGACAGAGGCTGCATCAATTTTAACTTCAGTACTATTTTAATTTTCTTTTAGAAATAGACTTATTTCATTAACTCCTAAGACTGTCTAACATGATACAGAAAACTCCTATGAATGTGGCTGAACAAGAATAAACTGAAGCCAATATAAACTAAACCCACTTTATTTCAAGCTATCACCTTTCACATTTTACTGCACTTGAAGCACATTTGAATTTTGAAAAAAATCCTACTGAACCATAGATTTCCTTTCCCTATTTCATTTTTAAATATAATTCTACCAAAGTAAATATGGAAATGATAAAAATTTGTAAATGTCCAGTTTGGTAGCCATTTTCAAAAGTAAAGCAGGTGGGCAGCTCTTTGTCTACTAGTCTTCAAAACAAATGAGCACAGATTGTTAAGTACTTGCATCACTTTTTTAAGACACAACAGAGATGCAGCTGTTGTTAGTTATTTCTCTAATAAGAACGTGTCAGATTTGATGCCTGTCAGTACATTTGGAATTTTCAAAGCTTCTGTTTTCTTTTCACAGTCAGAAATATCTCTGCGAAACAGAAAATCACAAAGTTGTATTGAAACATTAAATGCAGTTTTACTGACATGAAAAGTCATCTGTATAAAGTAATTTATGCAAAACTATATACTAGTAACTAGGATCAGGCTACCAATTATATGTAATTATCCTGCCTGCCTAACACCTCTTCTTAACCCTTCTGTCTAGGTAGTGCATTGATGCTGAAAAATTTTGAGAGACCCTGCTTCAGGTTAAAAAATCTTTTGCCCTGGAGAATTTCTTTGCTTCTGTATTAAGAGGTCATTATATCAGATTAGCTGTGATTGAGGATAAATGCCACTCAGAAGTGACTTGACCTTTCAACAGTATCACTATATTCAATACGACTTTATTTGCAGGGAATTACAAGTAGTTTTGGCTGATCTGACATCCAACAGCAAGCCATTGTTTAGTTACTTTTTGTTTGATCCATCATTCAATTTCTAATCTGAAAATAAAATCACATTCTAACTGAGGGCAGCCTGACAGATCACATCATAGGAGCAGATCTCAAATCAGCTAGACAGAGAGAGGAAGCGTTTTTTCACCACAGTGCGCATCAGTCCTTTTGAGAGCTAAAGTATAAAACATGGATGATAAGAAACAGAGACATGCAGTCATCTTTTAATAAGAACCAAAAGGATGTCATGCAAGAAGAATGGGAATTCATCTTCAGCACTTTCCCTCAAGCATTCTGCATGAAGAGGGTTATCTTTTTAGGTAATATACTAACCTAGTAGCACAGAAGGAAAAATCCCAAACAAAAAAGCACTGTTGCCAAAAGGACAACGCATTCCAAAGCAGCAAGGAGACGCTCGTTGTAATCCATCCTCTTTTCCCTGAATTTCTGCCATAGGGATCTCAAGCACTGGGTCTCCAAGGAAGAAGAGATGCCAACTGTGCTCCTCTTGAGCAGCCCCTAGCCGTTAATTCATGAAGTGTCAATGAAAGGCCGCCCGTTCGCCGTGTCCCTCCGGCTGGCTGTCTGCAGCAGTGGGTGGTGACTAGTGGGATGATGTAACCCAAAGTGGCCGTCGGCAGTAGGTCACGGTTCATCTGCTTCCACTAAGGAATTGCAGCTGTGCAATCTACAGCCTTTACTCGGGAGAAGATTGGCCACATGCATGAAAGCATCCTGTAGCTGTTACTTCTATCTTCCCCAAAGAAAGACACAGGAAGGGAGGAGATTACAGAGAACCGCAATGGGTCACTGGTATGGCCGACATCCAGCCTCAATGAGACAAGGGCCATTAAACAAAGTAATCCCAAAGTATTAAGACATGCAGGTGAAAACTTAAGGAATATAAGTGCTAAAACAAGCAAAATATTTGAAAACGCTGTTCAAAGTCTCCAGCCTCCAGGTACCAATCCACTTTCTGAGCAGTGATACAAAAAGTTTGCACTGTAAAGTCAAGCATAAAGTCTGCAAAAAAGAGTAATATTAGTCCTTCAGAAGAAAGGGCTAACAATTCAGAAAAACGTGGTATCACAAACAAGTGGAAAAGATGCTGGAAAAATAATGTTAGGAAATTGCTGGCTAGCTCCCCTTATTTCATAGAAAAGCTAGTGGATTTCTCATTTCAACGTGTGCCCTTTCTATCTTATTCTCCTGAGGGACATTCTAGTGAAGATCAATCTGAAGAATTTTTCAAGAACAAAAATAAACTAAGGGAAAGTCAATTAAATTTGAAAGGAAAGTACAAATTCATGCTTTCTTTCTCCCTAGGCCTAATCCCTCCTTTTCATTCCTTTCTTCCTCTGAATTTAAGACTGTACTTCTCCTACACCTTTATATCCCCACTTTGAAGGTTAACAGAGTGATGACTGTATGCAATGCATCCATCTGTGCCTCTTGTTTCTCTGATTCTCATCGATGCAGATTCTTATCTTTGATTCTAATGTTCTCCACGTCCTTTCAGTTCATCTGGAAATGAAAAGGCAAGACATTCTGAAACCCAGCACTGCTAAAAACCTTGCAAAAGTTGGCAGCTGGTATTTTTTCCTCTTCTTCAATGGTGTAATAGCAATATGGCTTCAACAAATTCTCGCTCAGTTGTAAACTTCAGCATGCAGCAAAAATTTCTTATTAGATGCAAAGCACTCTCTTCTTTGAATGGTTATCTGCTAGAAGTTAATTATGTCTGAATTCTTTCCAAAATGAACTAATGGAAAAAATGACAACTGACATGAAATACAGTAGGAACCAAGATGAATTTGAACATAGGATAGAGGAAGCTGCACAGCAAATGAGATTTCAGAAACCTGCACAATACAAGGGTAGTGTAGCAAGAGCTCCAGAACTTAGCTAATAGCTGAGATATAAGGATGAAATTCAAGTTTGTCCTATAGCTATAAATGTGGTCTAGTCTAGTATCAGGGATGTGCTGTGTGTGCACCCAGTGAACTTAAGTCATGAATTCCCTGTGCGATCCAGGAATTCCCCAGACAGCCATCTGCATAGGTGAGAAAATAGACTGATTTGAAACACTGAGTTGACTACAACAAAGGTGATTCACTGAAATCCTAGGCATCTTCCAAATAAAGTGTCTGACTACTTGGTCCAGGAGCACTTCACGTGGAAATTTTGGACTGTCTTGAAGATGCCTCCTGAAAGTTGGTCAAAGTCCATTGACCAGTTTGTATGTTTCAATATGGTGAGTAACATTCTGGGTGGAGAAATCCCACTCTTCCTTCCAGATGCTCCCTGCACTCTGCAGAACTGAATAAAAAGTGCAGAAATATGACAATTATAAATAGTCAGTAGAAACTCTTCCTGCAGGTGCAGACATGGTGTGCTGGTTTTCGGAAAGATTTGACTTTCAAATCAGTAACAAAAATTTAACAAAAAACAACCAACCAAAACAAAACAATAAAAAACAGGAGAAATGAACAGAATAGAATAGAATAGAATAGAATAGAATAGAATAGAATAGAATAGAATAGAATAGAATAGAATAGAATAGAATAGTTTATTTAGAGGGACCATCTAGTCCAACTGCTTAAATAACTAGATAACTCAGGGCCCTTGCAAAGAGGGTCCATGCTTGACACCAAAAGGACCAAAGGCACATTATCCATTTATCTGACAAAATAATGTTGCAAAATGCATTCTACATGCTGAAAAGTATCCTAAAGTGGTGGCAGTGGGATCAACCTAAGCCATCCTTGAGAAAGCATGTTTCCCGGCAAATTATAAATCTGCCATGTTGGGGAAGAAGTTTCACAGAAACTGACATTCAGGTGACTTGTAATGGAATTCTTTTGATTATTAGAGAAAATTTATTACATAATGACAAAAATCAAGAACTGGTGCTCTAGACTGTCTTTGGCTGTCAGAAGGCAGAAATGGAAAAGGGACTCTGAATGTGTAGTCCAAAAATGTAAAATAATAGCTTTCTCAGGTCAGGGAAAGTGGGAGGCTGAAGAGAGTTAAACAGAGAGAGAAGAAAGGCTTGTTTTCGTAACTCTACACCACAGAGCAGAAAATCAGGTAAAACACAATAGAAAAATAGATTTTAAAAATCCATGGAAAAGTTACAGAAAACACAAAAATTACAGAAAACATCAATAAGTGGAGAGAAAAAATAAAGTAGGAAATACAGAGGGTGAAAAAGCTGACAAACTTGGCTTGGAAAACGAATGAAGTCAATGAGAAACAAGCAAGATTTTTGTGGAATTATGCAAGAAGGCTCATCAACACACTGCAAAAACTAGAGTGACGTGTATAAGATGTAAAGCTAAGTGTAACATAAAACCCAAAAACTTCTGAATACAGGTACTATGAGGAAAGAATAGTTCAAGAATAGTGGAAATAAAACTGTTGGGTAAGTATTCATGTATTTAAAAAATGATCCAGGGAAATAATTATTAAGAAAAGTATTCCAATGGGACTGTAGAATAAGTCTGCCAATCACAACTACAGTTCTGTTTGGATACAGGCAAACATCTCAGTATTATTATTGGAGAGGAAACTTCTGGCAAGAATTGTGTCATTATGGAAAACGAATATCCCAAACATACACTGGAAAAGAAAGGACTACTAACAGTGGTAGGCCCAGTAATTTCCACATGCAGTAGCCAGGAGAACTTGAAAAATGAATGAAAAACATTTAATTAACTAACAAAAAGAAACCAAAATAAAACAAACAAACAAACAAACAAAAAAACCCAAAAAACCCCGAAACAAACAAATAAACAAAAAAAATACTTTAGACTTAGTTTTGGTGAGCAGGAATGAAATAATGGAAAGTATACTTCAGTGAAGTAACTGTATGTTTGCTTATTTAAATAAGCAGAAGGAAAGATAAAAAATCAGTTATTAGAATAAGCTTTTATTGCAAAAATGTCAGTCTGTGAAGAATTAAGGCCTCTGGTAAGCAAATTCAGTCAAACTAAAGAGTTCAAAGTCTCAAACTCTACAGAGGCTTAAATTTCCCCAAGTCAAAATTACATAAAAGCCCTACTTGGAACACAAACCCCAAACAAGAAAGAAAAGCATCCAGAACTAATGTAATGAATAATGTATATAAAGGGATATCAGTAATAATATGTCTGCCTGCAAAAAATAAAGCAACAAAAAAAGAGACTGAACTTCAAAGAAAGTTGGGATTTAGCACTGTGAGGATAAAACAACATTCACTAAAAGCCAAACTGGATATAACCCCAAGGAAGAAAATAATAGAGATGATGAGATGGGAAAAAGGGAGAAACACTACCGGGTGAAACTGGAATCAAGCTCAAAGACAGAGAATTTCAGCCTAGAAAAAACAATGAAATTTTGATATAAATTTTAAACAAAATTAGTTGCATGGACCATGTGGGCAGAGACGTAGAATGAGTATTATGAACTAAGAACATGTAAACGTAATTGTCATAGCAAATGTTGAAATGCAATTCAAAAACTTACAGTATTGTAAGGGGAAGGTAAGGAAGGGAGGCTTTGTTACTGTAAATAAGCTCCATGTGAAGATACGAACAAGCGGGTATTTATCACAACAAATGTCCAGCATTTAATAGATACTCTGCAGAAGAAGGTGAAAAAACAGCAAATTAAGACAGGATGGACAGGACAGGAATCCAAGAAGGCTTCCAAGGGCCTCATATTCAATATTTTATGATATTTTACCCATTACCTTGGCTAAAAAAGCAAAATGTGATGATGACATATTGATGACAAAGAAGCATTATGTGACCTTGAGAAACAAAGGGATAGAAAAGAAACAACATTGGGTAGTATGAAGTGAAAATCACACACAGGTATCCTATTCCACAAAATTCACAGTGTAGAAGCCTATTTATGACAACTGCTGACCCTACAAAGAAAAGAGCTAATACAGAACCCTAGAGTCATAGATAGAGTAGAAAAGGGATATTTAAATTGGATACTTCTTATCCTGAGAAACATTCAAAGCCCAAGAGCTTTAAATCAGGCCCAAACCACTGATGACTGGTTTAGAAATCATAAGCTACAAAAGTGCTAGAAAAAACTATCATCAGGTTTGTTTTCATTTAACTTCTCTGATATTTTTATGTTGTTACTCTGGGGCAAGTTCTCTCTCCCAGTCCAATTTGTAAGCATTCTACGGCAAATACCTAGGGCTGGCTAAAAAAAAATTTAATTCTATTTCATTAATACCTTAAAAATAAGCTTTAATGCAGTTTCATATGTACTTTGCACTGAATTCAACTTACGATTAGCCCTATACTCAGTACAATAACTAACGCTGTATTTAAAACAGCTCTGTGGAAAAAAGATGACCTAGATCCAAAACCTTTCTTTGCTGATTTGACACCTTACCTACACAAGATATGGAACAACTTCAGCTCATGCTCTTGCTTCATGCCCTACTCAGTTTTTCTCTCCCATTTCTTCTATAGTCTTCTGTCACCTCATCTTTTTTTGTCCGTAGAAATAAATGGACCTCCTACTCTCCAAGCATTTCCCCCACTTTTCAGGCCTAACAAATCTCATGCAGAAAAATGCAAATCTCCCACCCGTCAGCACCTGAAAGTCTGTCACACAGGCTGCAGCATGCAGGAGTACCCTCAGCACAGCTTTCTGGGACGCAAGGGAAATATTACTGCACAATGGGTAAAGTCTCAGCCCAGGCAAGGTCATGGCACCCCTTTGGTGACTGAAAAGCATGTTGCCTGAAAATTTTGGGCATGTAACATAGTCCTTTTCCAGGACTCGGTGCACTCTTCTGTCTCTTTGTCAGCCTGTGACACAATAACTGTTCCATAGAAAATTCAGATAGTAATTCTTCAGAGCTATAAGTTGGCTACTTTGGTAAAGGTAAGTAGATGAGGAAGTCCATGCACAGCTCCTGGATGCCTTTACTAAAAGGAGTCTTTACTGAAAAGAGCAGGGAGGTAGTACTCATTTTGATTTAGTGCAATGTTTCATAAAAATGCTTAAATCAAAAATAGATGAGAACTTTAAAGAAAGGCCAGCCTCCAAAATATTCAAAGGTTCACAGTAAACCTATAATTCCTGTACACAAAAATGTCCTGTTGCACAAGAAATCCTTTGCCAAAATGTTCTAGAAAATTTCCTCAAAGGTTAGACCCATAGCAACATCACGCAGTCTTTCTCTTTAGGTCGTCACAAAAGGGAGATCATGTGCTGATGGACAGGATGCCCCATTTCACTGACATGATGAAAATTATCTCACTTCATTTAATTAAGATAAATAATGTAAGCAAGAAAGCTTCTTTTGCCATGCCAAATTTAATGTGATTTATGAGAATATTATATCATGTCAAAGAGATAAAAATATTTTAAAATACAGACATATTGTATGTATATAAGATGAAAATAAAACAATCTATCCACTGAAAAGGTTTTTTTGAGCAAACTGTAAGACTTCTCCTTTTTACAAAACCCTCCTTTGTTATATAAATAGAACAAAATTATTACTTCATCAGCCACTACTGTAAGCCACCTTCTTTTCATGGTATATTGTTTTTCTTGCAAAATTAAAGAAGGCATCACATCTGATAATGGCCTAAATTTAGCACAATGAAAATAAAACCTCAAAGAATTTTAAATCTGCAAATACCACGAAATTCCAATACTAATTTCTTCCACAGGCGTTATAATGGTTTTTAATGTTGCTAGGACTGACTGGAAAACTGGCATTTCAACATTAATTTTGTCTCATATTACAAACACAGTAAAAAAAAATCAATGTACTGGGAAACAAACAAAGAGAAAAATTCTGATACACTTTGGCATTTCCAGTTACAAATATAATTTAAATTAAGTATTTTTAAATTATTTGCATGACTTAAAGCAATCTCTAGCCTCCATTCTTCTAAAATAATTGAGTCACTGTCAGACTATGCATCCCACATCACAGAATCACAGAATTGTAGGGGCTGGAAGGGACCTTCAGAGATCGTCTGGTCCAACCCCCCTCCACCATAGCAGGTTCACCTTGAGCAGGTTGGACAGGAACACATCCAGGCAAGTTTTGAATGTCTCCAGAGAGGGAGACTCCACAAACTCTCTGGGCAGCCTGTTCCAGTGCTCTGGCACCCTCAAAGAAAAGACGTTTTTCCTTATATTGAGATTGAACTTCCTGTGTTCCAGCTTGTGTATGTTTCCCCTTGTCCTGTCACCGAGCACCACTGAGAAGAGCCTGACCCCATCCTCTTGACACCCGCCCTTTCAATATTTATAAGCATTGATGAGGTCCCCTCTCAGTCTTCTCTTCTCCAGGCTAAACAGACCCAGGTCTCACAGCCTTTTTTCTCATAAGAGAGGTGCTCCAGTCCCTTTTGTAGCCCTCCGCTGGACTCTCTCCAGTAGTTCCTTGTCTTTCTTGAACTGGGGAGCCCAGAACTGGACACAGTACTCCAGATGTGGCCTCACCAGGGCAGAGTAGAGGGACAGGATGACCACCCTCCTGCTGGCCATGATTTTTTTAATGCACACCAGGAGACCATTGGCCACCTTGGCCACAAGGGCACATTGCTGCCTCCTGGTCAACCTGTTGTCCACTGGGACTCCTCTCTGAAGAGCTGCTTTCCAGCAGGTCAGCCCCTAATCTGTATGGAGTTATTCCTTCCTAGGTGCGGGACCCTACACTTGCCCTTGTTGAATTTCATTAGGTTCCTCACCGCCCAACTCTCCAGCCTGTCCAGGTCTCGCTGAATGGCAGCACAGCCTTCTGCTGTGTCAGCCACTCCTCCCAGTTTTGTATCATCAGCAAACTTGCTGAGGGTACACTGTCCCCTCATCTAGGTCATTGATGAACATCACTGCATACACTCCAGACACTTATTGAGAATTGGTCCATCACGGAATTCTAACTTACAGAAGAAATCAGACATCAAAAAGGTTATGTCATTTTAGGAAGGAGAAGTGTCAAACTGACTTGAAACCAATGAATTGTAATAATAATTGCACAAGTCAGAATCTGAAATATCAACAACATATGAGTCCAATAGCTCAGGGTAACATTTAAGGGTTAAAAACTAGCCTTTTTGCCTCTGCTGCATTACAAGACCTAAATTCCAGTGTCAAATGCCTGCATTCATACTTGCCTTCTCCTTGCTGCTCAGATAAAGGCTGTGCACCTGTATATGCCTAGCTCTGTTACAAAAAGAGACATATGGTGTCCAGGAATTCAGATCTAGAAAAACTTGTCTGGGTGAAGTTTTACAGACATTGATTCTCCCTCATCCCTTCCTTTTTACAGTTATCTCTACTACTTGAATCCCTGCTATGAAATGAACACATTTAGCACAGCATTGAAGTGTTCTGATTTCTTTTTTTAAAACTGGTATCTCACACAGCTTTTCAAACTAAATTGCTTTTGTCAGTGTTCTTGCAAGGCTTTTGATTCTTGGGCAATTATGATGCAAAGCAGGTGACATCTACAGATAGACAACTAACATTTAGCAAGTTTCAAATGTATTTCTGCGACAGTGGTTATCTGCCAGCACTGACCACCTCTCTTCCCTTTCTGCTTTCTCTACAGCTGATTTGTATTCCCAGCCCCACCATCTGGGCAATGCTTTTCACATACAACTATGGAGGACTTCTCAAATTGTTGCTGGGAGGCAACATAAAAACCTGGTGGTCTGAGGGAACTATCTGAGTAGAGCACAAACTCTGCGTCCAGCATGGCCATTTGTGCTACCAAAAATCCTGCATGTTTCTCGTTGCTCTCGGAGCATTGAACGGGGCTCCAGAAACAGCACGTTTCCTCCTGGCTGCTTCTTTCTAATAATCTGAAGTCTGCCAAAGTAGCTCGAACCTCTCCCCTCTCCACACCCAATCCCTAGGTCGCTAACCTTCCCAGCGCTGACAACAACGACTCTCTGAAAAAGAATGACAAAATCTGAACCATCTTTCCATGCACAGGGAATGGCTTGCCAGGGATTTGATCTGTGGCAAAAATCAGCCCTTCTGAGCCTACCATTATTTTTAAGAGCCGTTTGGTTATGGGGCATATAAGGATTTCACGCTCTGCAATGAGAGAAAAAAAGCCAAAAACAAATCTCCAACAGTTTATTCAACTTGCCCTCAATTCCACTACTCCTTTCTCCCCCACACACCCACACACATTTTATATCTTTATTACATCAGAGAATGCTGTCTCAATGATGTAGTACAGTATAGTACAGTACATCTGGTGGCTTAGGTAATAAATCACAGGACTATTTTTCTAAGCCTTTAAATAAAATTGTTTTATCATCTGCTTCTTCCTACTAACAACGCCATCGGTCCAAATGGCTTGCTTGGTTTTGCGAGCTTTCCCACTAGCTCACCAGGCCTGGCACAAAAATTTCACATCTGTGCCATATGCTTGACAGCGTTAACAATGAGTCCCTGGTTACACGATGAAATTTCATTGTGCTCCTCAAGTCTCCACTCCCCACATTCTACGAGGATGACAGACAGTTTGGGAGATCAGCCCTGCCCCCTTGTCTGGCAACAGAGGTATTAGTGAACAATAAAAAACAGCATCCTTGTTTGGGAACTCCCAACATCTTTTCAAAACACGGCTATAACAAACTCCATAGACTCCCAACATCTTTTCAAAACACGGCTATAACAAACTCCATAGCACTACGGACCTTTAGCCTCAGGTTCCCCCTCCCTACCCGACTCCTCCCCCACCCCAAGCCAGGCTTGTGAATTACAAGCACAACACCCGCTCATGTAGATTTAACTACTTGGTTGTTGAAATTGTGCAAATAAGACAAACATTTATATACACACTATTTGCCTAAACGTTAGAGTATTCCTTAGTATTCCAGGCCACTTCTACCAGTGGTGTGTTAAAATAGGGTTTTTAAGATTTAAATTAACTCAAACCTTCATTCTACTTCTTGCTGTTTTGTCAGACCGGCATGTCATTTGGTTGCTTAAAATCCTGTATGTACTGCAGGCCAACTACAGGAAATGCTGAGCAGCAACTTCAGCTGAGCCCAAGCAGCATCAGCTGACAGCTGTGTAACCAGGACATCTGCCACTGGCTCTGTGGATGTGCATATACTCTAGTGCACCTTCAGATTATCCCACAGAGGAGGTAATGGCCCACTTTTTACAGGAAAATCACTGTTAAAAAACATACAAAATATTTATCTGTCATAATACCAATGTATTGTGTAGATCAAATGTATGGGTTGGAGCACGCACTTGAAAAACATCAGTATGCTGAAGCTACATGTTATTAGCAGTGTACTGAATTTGGCAGTCACAGTAGCAAAGTGGCAGCACTCCATTTTGTCAAGTTCCTCCTCCCGCCAATAAGTTTTACTAGTTCCATTGTTTTAACAGTAAAAATCAGCAGCATGGTGGGTAAATATTAAAGAAGCACCAAACCTGGTGATTCATGCACATAGCAGGTTCCATTACATATGAGAAACATCGAAACACTAGGTATATGTAATTAACGAACAAAAAATTATTATATTAATTTATTAACCTATTATCAAAATCGTCATTCCTGATTTCCTACAGTTATACATATTTAGTTAGTTAGTTAGTGTAAAAGAAGGGCCATGTCTGTCTTTGTCCTGTAATTCCCATGAGGATGGGCAGGGAGACCAAAACATCCACTCAAACATCATGAGTCAAACTGAGAACCTATAGACCACTGAAATCAAACCAGAAAGAAAAAAAAGTGCAAATAAAGCATTCATCATCTTTAAAACATACTTTTACAATGAATGAGACTGATACAACAGTACTTGAAAATAACAGGAAACTGTCTTCATACTCTCCTTAGGGTTAAGGTTACTTTGAAGTACGGTGATACTTTCTTCGCTATCTCAGCTCAATACACAAGCCCCTCAGCTCAGACCCTAGGTGTTTAGCATGCTGAAAACAATCATGTAGAAAACTCAGCATTATATGGCCATTGAAAATGCTATGAAACATAGAAGAGAATTTGTAAGTCTTCAGAGGAAATAAGGATAGCTGCCAGGTTCCTAACGCTGCTTTTTAAAGCTTCATGTAGAAGCAATCAGACTTGCCTAAACACTGTTCATATTCTGAAGATTATCTTCAAACTAATGAGACCTGAGATTTAGTCACATTTTCAGGTTGTGTAAAACTGCAGAGTTTACCCTGACCTTTCACGGTTGTACTTGGTCCTAAGCCTAGCTTACAGAGCAAAGTGTACCACCTCCCAGTGGAGACTCTGCTGACGTCTGGACTAGGCTGCCTGCTAAAATTTTTTGCTAATATTTTGCTCAAACCACCTCATCTCAGCTTCAAGTCAGTTGGAAGTTCATGAATTTGAAGATGAGCAATTCAAGCTACAACGAGGCAGAATACAAAACTTGAAATGTTCTCCTTTACAGGGGTATACACATAAGAACAACTATATTACGTCAGGCCAGAACTTGATGTGGTCCAGTTGGTAATACAAAACAGTGGCCACTAGTAGCCATGTAGGGAAGAGTAGAAATAGCATAAGCATCCTTCTCTGAGCGTACAAACTTTAATAGAACAACATAGGTGTATAAATTCACAATAAATTAAATATTTCACAAATTCATGATGATTATATCACAAATTCAGATCTGAATCTCTAGTAACAGCTAAGGAATATATGGAAGTTATTCATTCTTTTAATAATACCAGGTAGCATCAAGTAGGAAAAACGATTTTGTCTGTAATCATCTCATATTAGAATCACGAGCCATTCACCACCAGAAAAGACACTGCTAAAAAAATAAATTATTTTTGAAAGGACTCCCTAAAGATATGTCTGCACTAGTGCTACCACAAAAATAGGTGCAGAATGAGTTCAAGCCCTTGGAAGACATTTTGTTTCTGTTTTCTGAAAACAGTAGCTAAGCAGCAGGCACAGTCTATTTATTCCTTCTCTCTTTTGTGAGATTGTGGAACATCTAATGCTAAATCTATGCCGTCTAATTATCACTGTGCAGAAGGATGCAGATTCTATCCCCAAAATACAGTAGTGCCAACTTCTGCAGCTCTCTCTATTAGCATAGTTTGTACTATAGTTAGAAGGCAGCTTGTCATAATTTGCTGTTCAACTCTTTCTTTTATCTCAGTAATAAATACACAAGAATGAGAGAAAGATATTTGATTATTCAGTTGAAAGCAGTCCAACTCATTTGAACCTGAAAGTATTACACTTTGGAACACACTCAGTTTTCAGAAGCCCCATCTATTCCTAAGTGCTGAGTGTAGCTGGATCAAATCATCATGTCCCCATTATGTGATTAAAACAGCCCCTGACCATGCTGTTTCTATGTTTGTCTCTGTTTTTGACTTCCGTGGCTCCAGAGTATCCCCCCTCGCCCCCATTAAAGGCGATCACAGATTGAGAGTTGGCTGCTTTGCCTTTTCATACATACCACTTGGATCATGAGTAATGAGGGGCATTTCATTTAGGGGTGTTCCTAACAACGGGACCCTGTCCAACTGCCATGTGTCTGTTAACGGAATGTTAAAACAAGGTAGGTTAATGTTAGGCAAGTCTCCTTGGAAAGTTATTAGCATAAGAGACTGTTTATTGCTAAAACATTCTTAAGCAAAAATAGAAATATATTTAACACTGTGTCCTAGATTTCCAACACACATCTCAAAAGAGAGTGTTTTAATCATTTTGCACTGTCTTTGTTCTCCTCAATAACAGCTGCTAGCTGGTCTGATAACCCCTCTCTCTTTCCTCCCAGCTTCAACAAGAGCAGCGAATAGGAGCACTATAACACCAAAAGAAAGCTCCAAAATCTTCCAAGTTTATGAGATTTCTCAAATTACCAGAAACAATAAGGCTATAAATTTTAAAATCAACTTAATCCTTAGGATTAACAAATATTAAATTTTCCCAAAGCACTCCTCTGGGGCAGGCAAGAAAGTTTCCCAAGGAATGAGTTAATCAACATGTGAAGTATTGGCAAAATCACATCACTGCTTTACACTAGCCTGACAAAAGAAGTTTGGGGGTAAAAAGAAAGAAAAAAGCATATAAAAATTAATCAGGGCAAAAACAATAGACAACTTGCTTTTCTGAATTTTCACTTATGATGGCTGTAGCTCACAAGTTCGTAAACTGAATGGATGAAGCCAAAGTAAAAACACACTAAGCTAAACATTATGTGTTTTATATAACCAATGTACTTATTTCCATTTTTGATACTCCAACTTGTATCTCTCAATTTGAAGCTGTTAAGAAATAGATGTTATGACATTTTGAGCTCACAAACATTGCTATTTTCTATTCTTCACTTATATGCCTTTCAAAAATTATGAGAACTATCCTAGTAAAGCACAAAAATTTGACGGAGGAGTGGTCACCACAGTTTGGAGTCATCTGCAGAACAGAGAAGTATACCCTCCATCCCCTCCTCCCAATTACTGAGAGAGATGTGAAGCAAAACAGGTCCCAGGACAGACCCTGTTGAATGCCTCCTTGTTACTGGCCTCCAGTCCAGTAACCTCTCAACATGACCATCCAAACAGTGTTTTGCTCATCCACCTACTCAAGCTTCATTGTCCTAAAATGAATACAAGAATATTGCGGTAGACAATGTTCAAAGCTTTGCTAGAGACAATGTAAATGACATCCAGTGCCCTCACACTGTTCACAAATCCAGCCTTTCTATCCTTCATAAAAGACAGACAGGTGGATCAGGCAGACCATGTTGAAGACAGGCAAAGGCGGCACTGAATACCTCTGTTTTATCCATGTCCACTGGAAGCTCTTTCTAAGCTTATATTATTTTGAAAAGAAAAAGTGAGGAAGAGTCCCTAGAGGAAAAAAGATTCTTTCTCTTTCACATGGAAAGAGTCTAAGCATGCCGAAAGAAAAGAAAGTTCAGGAGATGGCATGGTATCTCTGAGGCGGTAGAAAGAAGCATTTCCTTGGAACCAGGGAGAAATGTGAGTTTGCTACCATTGAGTTGGCTGGAAGCAAGTAAGGCCTGTCAGGACTGAAATAAGTCGTCTGTTTGTTTCTACTCTTACTGAAGTATTTAATATTAAGTAGGTTTTTTTCACCATTTAAAAAGCTGAATTTATTGGTTTTACTTTTAATTGCCTTTTTTTTAAGTTTAAAAAGCCTTTTGGGGAATTCATAACAGGAGAAAATTTTAGCACATCCAATTCAAATCCCTCACTGAATCCACATCTCATTACTGCCATTCTTCCTCACTTTCATGGAAGAAATAGATGTTTGTTATATTCTTTAATCAGAAAAAAACCAGCTTCAGTCACCTCAAACAATATGGTCTCTGCACTGCATTTTATATAATGAAATTATTTCCATGCATTATCTAACAAAGACATGCCTTAAAAACCTTTAGGTATGTATGCATGGGCCAACGTAAAAGCTTCATGATCATCTAATGCAGCTAAACTCATTTTCCATATGTGAAATTAGAATTATTTTCCAAAACAACAAGTTACACTTAAATTTTAAAAAGCACTGCTGACCTTGAGTTACATTTAAGTCCTACACTTGAATTTACAGAAAACAATGAGAAGTAATTATTTACTTAGGCTTCTTGTTTTGCTTTCTGTGTGCACATAAACATAATACTTCAACAAGTATTATTATAAAGAATAAACTCAAATCTTTCATGAAACTGGAACAGCTTTTTGTATGCACCTATTACAGAAGGAAAGGTTAGTTTAGGCTTCATGCCAGCTTAATCCTTGGCATTTGTTCTAAAACACCCAGCAGCGTGAGTTTCAATTAGTATTAGATGTAGGAATGTTGTTGTTGTAATAGACACACCTGTTTGCCATCAAAGGGGTTGAATCCAACAACCTGTTTTACATACGCTACATGACAATCTCATGCAATCATAATTCCTCTCTTTCCATCATGCCTTATTGATGATACGCTTTAAAAAATATATATTAAAAAAATATTTGAAAATACTTTGCGATCAGGTAATGTGAGATAAACTAGTGTTTTCTGAGTTCATTCTGTGTCAGTATTACAGTGGTACAGCACCTTCTTGCTTTGATGCCAAGACACTGCCTAAAGAAAAATAGTTGGATGCTTTCCAGGACTTCAAAACACAGCCAAGTAAGCTTTAGTGTATATTTCATCACTTCAACATCAGTTTAAAATACCACTGAAATAATGAAAAAAAAAAAAAATCAGATAAGTCTTCATGACTCACCAGAACTCCAGCTGAAATTTAAAAAAAAAAAAAAAAAAAAAAAAAAATCTCTAATGTGTTTAAACAGAGTGAAATCATTACAGGAGTTTCCAATAATTCAAAACTCAGTTTTTGTCAACTATATCTTCCTTTTTACTGAACAACTGAAACTTAAAATGTAATCAATAAAAGAAAACCCTCCACAATGCCACTGATTCTATCAATATAAATTTATTTTAGAGCTTACTAGAGATCTTTTTTCTTTTGAACCAGGTAAAACCTGCAGGGCTTTTTTTTTTAAGAGGAGACTAATTTATTCAACACTCACTGTTTTTAACTTTCTTATTAAAAAAATAATTCTTGTTAACACCACATCATTCTTCCTGGAGCACTCAAAAAAATGTTGGAGATGGCTGTGTCATCTAGACCAGGACTAACTCTTTAACCAAATGCAAAACTGAATAGGGAAATTTCCCTCTGGTCAGTAATTTATCAATAGATATCTTACTTATCTTAAACTTTTTTTTTGCAATTTACTGTTTATGTGGTGATAATCTTTAGTGTCTTTGAACCATCATGTAGCATGCAAACCAAACCCAAGAGGTTGATCTTGCTCTAAGATGTACAAGTATAAAAAAGACCCAAACTGAAAAATTCAGATCATTGCATCCTGTAAGGCTGAGTTTGAATAAATCATGGGGTTTTATGTGTGGACTTGCCAAAACAGGACCACGAACTTTCACAGCACACTTCTATTTCTCCTCTGACTGACTCATGTCATTCTATAGGAATGATAGACTGCAGCTCATTACACAGGATAAACTCAGGCAAGGGAGAATACAGCATTATTAGCTAAATTAACCCGAATATTGAATTAACCTGAATATTTTCTTGAATTAATTTCTTTAATATACTGAAATGTCTTTAACCAAACTAAAGCATATTGTTGTCCGTTTAAAAACACAGAAGTGAATTCAAGAAATATTCTTGTGCTTAATCTAAACAATAGAAAAATTCAGATGATAGCTTGGGAGGCTATTTACTGCACTAGGTTCTTTACTTTTAGCATAGTGCTTTGTTACCTTGGACAATTCATAGTCTGTGGCATCACAGTCTAAGAAATACAAAAAAATTTTCATGAAGAGACCACCTTTACCTCTGGTTTTATGTTACCGAGTTCAGTGAAGGCAGCTTATAAGTACTCTTAAGTATTATTTTGCAGCATACATAACCCTGGATTAGGATATTCTGCCTCTTCAAAGAATGCTAAAATGAAGTTAAATACTATATGACTGGCAGTGATGACAACCTCAGTTTTTTAAAGGTGAGGAAAGACATATTGCAATGTCTCCCAGTGTCATCTCTGAGTAATGACTAGTCCTAACAATGTATATTGTTTTAAGATAGTCCTATACTGGAAAATTCAAAGTTGCAAAACTTTGTCAAACCCAAACTTGCAAAAAAACCTCGCTTGAGAAAATTTGTCCAGACTAATCTTTCCCCTAATCAGCTGTTCTTTGCAACAGTGCAAAACAATTTTTTTCCTCAAATTTCTGTTTGTGAAAAGAAAAATTAAACAAATACCAGAATATTTCAACTTATATACAAAGAATTTCCACATATATACTACGTTTTGTAAAGATATGAAATTTTATCTTTTAGCAAAAAATCAAATGCCTATGAAATTAAAGGTTATTTTTCTACCCAACCTCACTGGCTTTAATTTAGAACAGGTGGAATAATGCAGTCCAATGCAGCTTTTTATGCAACATATCAATTTTTAGGAAATTTCTCAATTTATGTAGTAAGAAATAAACACTTTTAAACTACTCACCTGTGATAGTATCAAAATATGGTTGTAAATATACTGAGGAAGTAAGAAGCATGAACTATATTTGCCAAAATTATTTTAGTCCTCAAAGTGTAAAACTTGTTTAATTTGTATCATTGATAATACTGGACCTAGGACTCGCAACTGTCTCCAAATAGTGAGCAGTTTTCATACTTCTATTCCCATTGGCACTCCGTGTTTGATGGAAAGTTGGAGAGCGGGGGTTTTATGGTTCATTAGGGGTTTTTTAATCCATCCTATCCATCCCACCACTTTTTTTTTTTCTTTTTTTTTTTTCTTTTTTAGCAAATTATTATACATATAGCATGCTTCACTAGTAGAAAATCTTATTACAAACCTTTGCTTCACAGCCTATTGTTTAGAAGATTTGGGCAAGTGCTGGTACCACAAAACACAGCAATAAAGTGTTAAGCAGTGAAGCTCTACATTGGTGCACAGTCAAGGTTCTCCATTAAATAAGACTTCCTTTATTTGCCAAAAGTTTTTCTGAGGTGGTCCAGACCTTATAAACAAATAGCCTACTCTGCTTTTTGAAAAATGTGGATGATGTAAAAGATGGCTGGCATTTCTTCTATACACTTACAGTTACTATGCCAAATGTTTTCTATTCTTACCCTTTATTAAATGCAAACCCTAACATTTTGCTTTTATTTGTCAGACATACCACATGTAGTGAGGTAAAATGAGCTTTGCCAGAGCACAGCATTACATTTTCAGTCAGGAAAGTTTACTTTTGCAAACTTAAAACTTCATCAGAAAACTAAAATACATGCATATGTATCTGTCATTCATCTCAGTGGCCAGTACAGCCCCAACTACGACAGATGTTTAGTACATGAAACTGCTATCCATGTCTATAAACTCTACCATTTCTATCAAGTCTACTTTACAGCCATCCTCATTTATTCTAATGGTATTATCAAGGTGTCATTATATTATCTGAAGGAAGTATTCAGATTTTAGGCCTAACAACTGCTCAGTTACATTAGATACAATTTGTAAATTTCCTGTTTGCCACAGATGTGACTCTCTATTTTGCACTGACTCAGTAAAATCAATTTATAAGCTATATTAAAATTTAGAACAATTGAAATTATACTGTATTGGATCAACATTTTTGTCCTGAATTGTCATCTAAAAGTCATCTGTGTTTTCAAATTTACATCACAGTGTACGCTTAAGGTTATCACCATTCTGTGAAATACTCCAATATAAAAAAGTAATCACTGCAGTGATTATCATCATATTCATCAGTGGATTCCTAAGTTTCACATTGCAACTGCTTGCATGGAATATGCACTGTTTCCCTGAGAGTGATACTGTAAAAAGGCTGAACTGTTGTTTCCACTATTATAAAGAACATTGTTCACCCTTTTGCAGTGAATGATGTGCCTCTTAAAAGATAAGGGCTGCATTTATATGATGTTGAATGACTGCAACTATAATTAAAACCTCAGAATTTATAAGGTACTTTGTATGACACAAAAGCACCCTCTACCAGGAGTGAATTTAGAGCTCAATTCTACATAAACCATTGTGCTCATTTCTTGAATGAATATGAAGAATTATTGGGGTATTTGCAAGCGTTAGAACCAGCAGAAATTAATCATCAGCACCTGAAGCATTTGGGAGTCTGGACAAAACCTGGAATTGCTCCATTGTGATAAGAAAATAAATGTAGGATACAAAGGGAAAACATACAGGAAGAGGAAGCTAAAGGTTTTATTTTATTTATTGTTTTACTGGCAACAAAAAAAACTTTTCTCACCATGACTTATTTCTTAAAAGCCAAGCATTTTCTCGGTGCCATTCTTGTAGTTTGCACAGTCACAGGAGTTAACAGTTAGCCAATTCTGTCAAAACCTGCCATTCACGTAACTGTCTCCACAACCACAGTCACCACTGTGAGTATGCACTGATTACACATCTCACTTTTGTACTCTCAAAAACACCAGAGCAAACCCTATTGGTCAGTTTTTAAAATGGCTCGGCTGCAAAGCTAATGTCAGTTATGATTCAGCCCTAATTTTGCCTGTCAACAGTCTTGTTCAACTTCCCAGATATTCCAGCTTGTTGCCAAGACCATTTTGTAAACGAAATCTCTCTTTTGAAAATCACCATATGAATATGTCAACAGGTCATGAAATATTTTCATTACAAACCTTGAAGAAAATCTAAGCTCTAAAGCAACAGCTAGAAAAATGTCTATTTCATTAGGCATGAGTGTGAAATCTTGCTGGAAAACATTTATTTTGGCAACTCCCTATTCTGTTGGTGGCCCAAAAGTATCCTGACTAGACTATCCTGGTGGGAGGCAGCACCAGCTCCAGTGAGGAAGCTGTAGCAGATGAGCTAATAACTACACGGATCACCCTAGAGCATGAATTTGCAGCGTGCAAGTACCTAAGCAGCTGCAAGGTCAGACAGAAATAGAAATTCTCATGTTACTTCAAAGTAAAAGGTTGAAAACTTATATTCATTTATCCAAGAATCAAAAAGACTGTTAGAAAAGCCACAAGAGAGGTGACTTTTTTCTCATGCTAATAGTGGGAATAGATGTTAGCTTGCTTACTGGGAACAGAGTTCCTTCAGCCTCTTCATAGGATTCCTTCAACCTCTTCATGACCTCTTAAAAATTTTGTGGTCATTTTAACTAAGATCTTTCAGTTATCTGTCAGACCTAGTTGCCATCCATTTTTAGTTTTGCCAAGTTTCCTACAGTGCACAAAAAATCTGTGATTTTAAAGGTGAAGAGCATATTTAAGGCATAAGCCATAGTCAATTACTTGATGCACAAAAAGACTGCTTCCCAAATAGGAGACAGGTAGATGTGTGTAGGGCAGATCATGTGTATTTCCATGGGTGTAAGGAAGGAGATTTGCGGTGTAACCTAATCCATCAAATAGAGGAAGAAATGTGTTGGAAACCCCACTACAAATACTGAAGTCTCTCCATGGGGAGAAAATTTTCTCACAGTCTTCAACATCTTACCCTCTCTCAACCTCTCACCTCCAAAATTTCCAGAGATTCATACTATTCCTACCTCTGCGAAGGTTTCCAGAGCCCCCCGCAACACAACTTCGGAGGACTGCACAGAAAAAAAAAGTCTGCTGGTTAAAGCATCCCTCTTGATGCATGTAAAAGGAAAGCACCTACAGTATCTTGTCATAGGCATGTTCTTCCAAGGAGGACTTAACCTCCGTGAAACTCAGAGGGTTTTATCCTGAAACTGAGATTTAAGATTTGTGACTCTAATATCCTTGAATCTCGAGCATGACTGTATTTGAGACAGATTTTTTTTTCCTTAGACAATGCAATAAATTCCGAAAGCATTATTTATCCAAAGACATCTTCAACAATAAAGCACACAGCTGAGTGTCAAGATACGTAAGTTCTGCCAGAGATTTCCTATGCACTCCATCCAAAATAAGAAATACTTATCTCACTTGTGAATTTCACATGTCAATTTGATGTCTGTAAAGTATCCAAAATCTTCAAATACACTATGAATTATAACAGTCTACTGAGTGTTACATGAAAAAAGTCACTAAAAATAATAGTGCAAAGCTCTTTGTTTCAATTCTTTATTTGTAAATGTTTTTACTTACAACCCTTCTTGAGCATCCCTTTGCAAACGAAGTAAGTCCATACACTCATATCAAAATAAAAAAAAACGTGATTTGAAGGGGCGTTTTGGGGAATTTTGGCTTAAGTCAAACAGATCAAATGCATGACTAAACAAAACAATCTGGCAAAGTCTGATATACAATGACTCTTTCGATTCTTTGTAACAAATCACCATACTACCAAAAGGACTGAGTGTTTTTACATTAAAATTGAGAAGGAAAAGACAGCTTTCCTGCTTCTTTGAGATGAATTTGGAGAGTTCCTTCAGCACTCAAATGTGAAATTACAGAACTGCTGGCCAAGGTATGTAACCTACCATTATAAAGAGCCACTGTGCTGGTGGACTGGCAGGTTGCCATTATAACTCTCATCTACAAAAAGGGCTCCAGAGTGAGTCCTGCAAACTACAGACCAGTGAGCCTGACTGCTCCCATCCATGGGAAGATGGCAATTTGTCTTTAAAAAAGAAAAAAAAGAAAAAAGAGAAAAAATAAGGGGGACAGAAAGAAAAGATTACCTAAAAGACACACAGACTAACACAGTTTTGTTGGAGAGGCATCTGTGTGGTTTCTGTAAAGGGAAATCCTGCTTCATTAACCTGCTGGAATTGCAGAAGGGTAACAATACCCATGTGGATAAATCTGACCTGGATTTTCAAATGGCCTTTGACAAGGCTCCACATGAAATGTTATAAAGAAATTCCATTGCTGCGGGATTGGAGAAGAGGTCCTTTTAACACAGGGAGCCAGTTAAAGCAGAGGAAGCAAAAGGCAGTGCTTAGGTGTTGCTTTCAGGATGGAAAAATGCCAAGAGCAGGGTCCCTCCCTCACAGATTGGTGCTGGGAACAGCTTTATATCACCTCCCTTTCAGTGACCTGAAAGTTTCACAGGCAACTGTGAAACTTCCAAGCTTGCAGGTGATACTGAGCTCTTTATGGGTAGCCAAATGCTGTCCCCATGGCAAGGAACTGTAAAAGAGCTGTGGTAGGTGAGCATGAGTGTAAGGTCATGCTGAGGAGAAACAATGCAGAACTAGCAATTTCAACTCAGGAACAAGATTTCTGGGTCAACCTTAGCAGTTCTCCTAAATCATCAGCTCAGGGTGAAAGGGCATCTGAGAAGCCAAGAAAATGTTTTGCTTTACCAGGAAGGTCACTGAGGACGAGTTCATCTGTTTGTTCCTGTAACAAACATTGATGCATCCACATCTTGAGTGCTGTATGTCATTTCAGTCCTTGCACCTCAAAGGGAAGGTAAGAGAATTACAGAACACAAAAAGAAAAGCAGCTAAAATGATCCAGGAGTTGGATCGTCTGCCTCACAAGCAGAGATTTAAAAGGCTGAGTAGTTCTTCAGTTTGGAGACGAAAAGGCTGAAGAGGGCTATGACTAAGATTTGTAAATGCCTGAAGGCACCAGGTAAGCTGAATGCAAGACTGCACCTCACCAGATGCCATGGTATGAGTGTAGAACCATAGAATCATAGAACCATCTGGTTGGAAGGGACCTCTGGAGATCATCTAGTCCAACCCCCCTGACAGAGCAGGGTCACCTTAGAGCAGGTTGCACAGGAATGCGTCCAGGTGGGTTTTGAATGTCTCCAGAGATGGAGACTCCACCACCTCTCTGGGCAGCCTGTTCTAGTGCTCTGCCACCCTCAGGGTAAAGAAGTTCCTCCTCATGTTTAGGTGGAACTTCCTATGCTCAAGTTTTTGCCTGTTACCTCTTGTCCTGTCCCCGGGCACTACTGAAAAGAGCCTGGCCCCACCCCCCTGACACCCATCCTTTAAATATTTATAAGTGTTGATAAGGTCCCCCCTCAGCCATCTTTTTTCCAAACTGAAGAGACCCAAATCCCTCACACTTTCTTCATAAGAGAGGTGTTCCAGTCCCCTAATCATCTTGGTAGCCCTTTGCTGCACTGTCTCCAGCAGTTCCCTGCCCTTCTGGAACCGGGGAGCCCAGAACTGGACACAGTACTCCAGGTGTGGCCTCACCAATGCAGAGTAGAGGGGGAGGATGACCTCCCTCGACCTGCTGGCCACACTCTTCTTGATGCACCCCAGGATGCCATTGGCCTTCTTGGCCACAAGGGCACATTGCTGGCTCGTGGTCATCCTGTTGTCCACCAGGACTCCCAGGTCTCTTTCTACAGAGCTGCTTTCCAGCAGGTCAGCCCCCAACCTGTACTGGTGCATGGGGTTATTCCTCCCCAGGTGCAGCACCCTACACTTGCCCTTGTTGAATTTCATAAGGTTCCTCTCTGCCCAAATGTCTAACCTGTCCAGGTCTCTCTGTATGGTGGCACAGCCTTCTGCTGTGTCAGCCACCCTCCCAGCTTTGTGTCATCGGCAAACTTGCTGAGGGTGCACTCTATCCCCTCATCCGGGTCATTGATGAACATATTGAAGAGGATTGGACCCAGTACTGACCCCTGGGGAACACCACTCGTCACTCGTCATGTAAGGGTCACTTGGTGAAAATAGCAGATCAGGTTAAAACAAATAAAGCCATGTACGGCGTCACGTGGTAGCTCAAGAACTTCTTGAATTTGCTTCCATCAGGCTGTGGAGGCAGGCAGTGTCAGTGGGTACAAAAAGGGGTCAGATTGATGCATGGGGAGGAAATCTACTGAAGGAGGAAATCTACTGAAGGAGGGATGTTCACTGCCAACTTGTGCTCTCCTCTTCCACAGGCTGCAGCAGTGCAAGGGGATCGGAATGCAGAAACTGTTAGATTTGTGCACTCTCCTGAAGCAGCATCTGCTTTTGCCTCTGCTGGAGACAGACCACCTTTGGTGGATGTACACAGTACTGTTCTAATCCAGTTGAACATTAATGTTCTCATACGTTTTTTCCTTGTCAGGATTAACTATAAGAAGGATACTAACTCTACCTGCTATGCTTCTGAAACATTAAGTCCATGACTAATTGTGCTGCACAGATTAATTTCAGGACAGTAAAGAACAAGATGCAAACAGTGAGATTGAAAATGGAGGGGAATTCTCAGGGACTCCTCCTTGAAAGATAAGTCCTTCCTGAAATTTAATATGGTACTCCCAATCTTATATTATTCATATTGAAAAATTACTTTTCCTCCATATTGAATAGCTTCTTCCTAAGAAACAATTACTCAGCTCAATTCACTGGTGTGTTATTTACATTTCTTGGGCAATTTGGGAAAATCTAAAAATCTTTGTACTGGATACAGAGAAATTTACATTCATAATATAAGCACTTTTTGCTTAATTAATGCTTGTCATTCTACATACTAATTATCTGTTTCACTCCATTTCACCTCCAGCTGAGGGAACTCAAGAATTATTTTTCTGTTTTACTGTTAGGAAGTTAATGCATTGTCACCCTTAGCTTATGGCAGAAGCATTTGAACAACAAGGTTAATACTCAGTGCCTTCACGCTGCTTACTGGTACTTTCATCTTTAGAATCAGACAGGGTAGTTTTCACAGAGAAGTATCACATCTAACAAGAATTGAGAGGAACTGCAGGTATTTCTCAGTATCAATTGTTTCACCTGAATTCATACAGAAAACTGCCATAAAAGAGACATAAACTCTCTTTTTTTAAAAAAAAAACACCTCACATTTCTTGGGCACAAGGTCAACAAGTGAAGTACTGTAAGAACTAAACCATGTCTATTTAAAAAGAAACTTTTAAAACTTTTTTAAACTATAAGATTAAGAACAGTAATATTGGGAGGAGGGGGGCATGAAAAGTTCACATTAGTACTTAAAATCACACACACTTGCCAATGCACAGGTCTTCATTATTCATAACTTTACTGGACTGATTGATGTAATGCATGTCACAAATATGATTCAGAGAGAATTTTATGAATGAACCAGCAGGGAAATTGCCTGGGACCCTGGGGACCAGAAGAAAGCACCCCAGGAAGCCAAGCCAATTAGTAGTACAAGTCATCTAACGTATGGGTGAGAGCAGGGAGGGGAACATGCTTCAGCTTGTCTGGAGCCTTGGTGTATCTAAAGCCAATGTCAATTTCTCACCCTCTTCTTCACCTATATCAGAATAGCTGTGCTGCTGCTGTAAACAAAAAAAAACAACCTATACAATATAAATTTTACAAACACACTGCAATGGTACAATGTTAGTCTGCTGGAAATAATTAGCATTTTCTGAAAACCAGACGGAAGGATTGCTAACACACTAATAGCAGATTAGCACTCTACAGAACCAAAACAAGTAGTCAGCCTGAAGGATTTGCCAGCGTTAGTGTCCTCATCTGCAATTAGCCCTGGTTGCTTCTGCTTTAGCATTTTCCTTGACTTATGAAGGAATTTATTTTTTTTTAAATTTTACTATGAAAGGAGTTACACATCGTACCATTTACAATTCAGAAGGTGGATCTCTGTATTTAAAAAATCTAAGCATTTGTTTTATAGGTTAGAATTTTTTCCTCAACCAGAAGCACAGCTAACAGTTTACTGTAAAGACTGCAATGTGTTCTCTGTAAAGAATTTAGAAAAGCTGAATAAAGAGAACAGCTTATTTCTGAGGATTCCCATATTCTTTTGTTTTGTCAAGATCTAAAGACACATTCAAACTTTTGCACTTTCCTGTTGTTCTTTGTCCTAGTTATTACAAGAGATCATGAAGGAAGGCATGCAACGTATCACAATATAAAATACACTGTATTTTAAAGATCTTTCACCGTAATCCACCTGCATGCAATTTTTGTAAGACTTGTTAAATATTTAATGGGACTTTAGAGCACCATGATATATCAAGTCAGCTGTAGGCTTATTAACCGCTTCTAAAGATTGAGAACATTTTATAAAGGGAGAGTAAAAGAAGGCAGTGGACACAATGAGGACTTATTTAAATATCACATGTTGGGGCCTGACTCAGTCTGCCTCTCTAAAACAAGGATACAAACGGTAAAAACAAAAACACAAACCACTCAACAAGTCTGAACATCTTATTGGGATGCAGACCCCTGTCTGACTGATATTTGTACCCTTGATGTTTTGCTTGTCCTTGCAAGAACAACTTTTTAAATCCAAAAAGCCCCACCTTCCTAGTTCTGCACATGTTAAGCATGGTAATTTTATGTTGTATGTCTGACTGATCCACAAAGAGCCACCAGCATGTTCAGATGATTTTCAGCAGGTATGGAAAAGATGATCCTGTTCACTCTACTTAATTGCATACGTATGCTGCCGTGAGCATTCCAGGGGTGGGTTTGTCCAATTAGGCGTTGCAGTAGAAATCTTTGACAAAAAAAAACAGCCGCAAAGACTTTTCCAATTAGGCTTTTTAAGTAGTTTACAAACAAATTAATTGCCATACTTGTGTTTCAGCCTCTGCAAATACAGTTCCTGCTGATAGGAAAAAGAAAGTATATTGAACATCAAAAAGTTGTGCTTTAAACATTCACTATAATTTTGTAGTTTAACGGGAATATTCCATAAAGGCCACGGTAGAGAGGTAGTTCCTGAACTTAATGGGCAAGATCTTGGAAATTCAGTCTGTATATAGAACTTAGAATCAATAACTCATTGATGCAAAATGTTAATTGTACAAAGATAATGTCTATAATGTCTCTAGTTCAGGTTGAATCAAGAACCTTTGCCAGAAATACTTTAGGTGGTTGTTACCCTGATGACAAAATCTTGACTAATCTGCTTAAATCTCTGGCATGCCTTCTACTTCCTCAAGAGTTAAGATTAGTTTCTTTTGTCCTTGATACACTTGTTCAACTGAATGGTGCAGGAATGATCCTTTTGCCTGAAGACACCATACACAGGATAAATACACTTACCCTGTCCTACAATTAGAACAGTTCAACGAAGTAATTTTGTTGTCCAAATGTCACAATTTGTGACTCCCTGTATTCCATATTGCATAAAAATTTTTCCCTCATTCAAGCTCTGTGTTCATTCTGCATAAAGCTAGTACCTACAGCCAATAAAACAACATTTATAAATCAATAGGGGTTTTTTTAGAAAAAAGAAGGCAAAAATTATTATCCACTACCCTGACAATCTATGTAGTGTTTAAATCTTGTAATTCAAAATATATCAGAGTACGGCTTCAATATCAGTATTATTATCCTGAAATTTCAAATAAATTTCAATTCTTATATCTGTTGGCAGGACAACACAGCGGGGCACAAGAAATCCAGGAAGTTCTTGGAATGTGTCGATGACAACTTTCTTCCTCAAATGGTAAAGGAGCCAACAAGGAGAGGAACTGTGCTGGACCTTGTCCTTACCAACAAGGAGGGGCTGGTGGCGAGTTTCAAGCTCAAGGGTAGCTTCGTCTGCAGTGATCATGAAATGGTAGAATTCAAGATCCTTCAGGCAGCGAGGAGAGCATTCAGCAAGCTCACTACCCTGGACTTCAAAAGAGCAGACTTTGGCCTCTTGAGGGACCTGCTTGTCAGGGTAACATGGGAAAAAGTACTGGAGGGAAGAGGGGCCCAAGAGAGCTGGTTAGTATTCAAGGATCACCTCCACCAAGCTCAGGAGCAGTGCATCCCAAGAATGAAGAAGTCACGCAAAAATGCCAGGAGGCCTGCGTGGATTAACAAAGAGCTCCTGCACAAGTTCAAAAGCAAAAAGGAGGCCTACAGAGGGTGGACGCAAGGATGGGTTGACTGGGTGGAATACAGAGAAACTGTCCGAGTGACCAGGAACCAGATTAGGCAAGCTAAAGCCCAGATAGAATTAAATCTGGCTAGGGGCATCAAGGACAACATGAAAAACTTCTATAAGTACATCAAGGGTAAAGGCAAGACTAGGGAAGAGGTGGGCCCTCTCAGGAAGGAGACAGGAGACCTCGTCACCCAGGGCATGGAGAAGGCTGAGGTGCTGAACAATTTTTTTGCCTCAGTCTTCACCGGCAAGGGCTCCAACCACACCACCCAAGTTGCAGGATGCAAAGGCAGGGTCTATGACAATGAAGTACTGTCCACTGTAGGAGAAAATAAGGTTCGGGACCATCTGAGGAACCTGAAGGTGCATAAGTCCATGGGACCGGATGAAATCCATCCACGGGTCATGAGGGAGCTGGCAGATGAAGTCGCCAAGCCGCTTTCCATTATATTTGAAAAGTCATGGTAGTCTGGTGAAGTTTCTGCTGATTGGAAAAGGGGAAACATAACCCCAATTTTCAAAAAAGGAAAAAAGGAAGACCCAGGGAACTACAGACTGGTCAGTCTCACCTCTGTGCCTGGCAAGATCATGGAGCAGATCCTCCTGGAAACTCTGCTAAGGCACATGGAAAATAAGGAGGTGATTGGTGATAGCCAACATGGCTTCACCAAAGGCAAATCGTGCCTGACAAATTTGGTGGCCTTCTATGTTGCCACAGCATTGCTAGATAAGGGGAGAGCAACCGACGTCATCTACCTGGACTTATGCAAAGCGTTTGACACTGTCCCACACGACATCCTGGTCTTTAAATTGGAAAAGCATGGATTTGATGGATGGGCCACTTGGTGGATAAGGAACTGGCTAGATGGCCGCACTCAAAGGGTTGTGGTCAACGGCTCAATGTCCACATGGAAACCGGTGAGAGTGGCATTCCTCAGGGGTCAGTACTAGGACCAGTGCTGTTTAACATCTTTGTCGGTGACATGGACAGTGCGATTAAGTGCACCCTCAGCAAATTTGCCAACAACAACAAGCTGTGCGGCATGGTGGACACACTGGAGGGAAGGGATGTCATCCAGAGGGACCTGGACAGGCTTGAGAGGTGGGCCCATGCGAACCTCATGAAGTTCAACCAGGCCAAGTGCAAGGTCCTGCACCTGGGTCATGGCAATCCCAGGCACAAATACAGGTTGGGCGGAGAATGGCTTGAGAACAGCCCTGAGGAGAAGGACTTGGGCGTGCTGGTGGACGAGAAGCTCAACATGAGCAGGCAATGAGCACCTGCAGCCCAGAAAGCCAACTGCATCCTGGGCTGCATCAAAAGAAGTGTGGCCAGAAGGTCAAGGGAGGTGATTCTGCCCCCTCAACTCTGCTCTGGTGAGACCCCACCTGGAGTACTGTGTCCAGCTCTGGAGTCCTCAGCACAAGAAGGACAGGGACCTGCTGGAACGGGTCCAGCGGAGGGCCACAAAGATGATCAGAGGGCTGGAGCACCTATGCCATGAGGACAGGCTGAGAGAGTTGGGGTTGTTCAGCCTGGAGAACAGAAGGCTCCAAGGAGACCTTATAGCAGCCTTCCAGTACCTAAAGGGGGCCTACAGGAAAGATGGGGAGGGACTCTTTATCAGGGTGTGTAGTGATAGGACACGGGGTAATGGCCTCAAACTGAAAGAGGGTAGATTTAGATTGGATATCAGGAAGAAATTCTTTACTGTGAGGGTGGTGAGGCACTGGAACAGGTTGCCCAGGGAACCTGTGGATGCCCCACCCCTGGAAGTGTTCAAGGCCAGGCTGGATGGATGAGACTTTGAGCAACTTGGTCTAGTGGGAGGTGTCCCTGCCCAGGGCAGGGGGGTTGGAACTAGATGATCTTTAAGGCCCCTTCCAACCCGAACCCTTCTGTGATTCTGTGATTCTTCACCAAGATATGTGAAAAATTCTCAGACCAGGGAACTAACATTCATATTCTCCCAGCAGTCAACCCACAAGAATCCATTATCAGGCACACCAACGAACTTGTCTCTGTTTGCTCCCAGTGCTTCTGAATGCTTATGGACTCTGAATGGCTTGCTTAATTTATCAAGTTTCTCATGTACTTTAAGTTACTCTAAGGCTTCATCAGGACCTGAGAGATAGAGAGTTATGGCATATTTTGGGACAGGGGAAGATTTCTCCCATAGATTCCTACAAATGCAAATATTCCCATCAAATATGTGTTAGCTGGAAAATGATCAACTACTAAAACAGAATCTAAAGTAGCAGACAGGCACCAGTGATTTACAGGGGAAATCCCATTTAACTTCAGCTAAATGAGAAAGAAATAAGGAAGACAATAAGGTAAAAAAAATATTTAAAATAAAGGCAAAGGAAGAAAACTGCACCAAACATGCAACCTTTATGTAGAATGATACACTCATAGCGTAATGAGATGTTCAAAAATATGCTAGGTGGTTTTTGTCCTGGATTGACAGTTGTGCCTTGCTGGTGCATAGCTGAACTGTTTTGGTACCCCTTTTCTATATCTGTAACCTCTGAAAAAAATGAAAGCTAGGTTAGGCACCTGGAAAAAAAGCACATTTTCTGGAGGCACCAGATGCAGAACTTTAAAGATACTTGCTTTCCCTTATAGCAGAGAAGACTTTTTAAAGCAATGCTACTTTCTCCATCTTGTCTTTCTCATGCTTTTATCAGTGTCTAGTCCACTGATTATCACCATATGTCAGTGCAGTATGCTTCCTCTTACTGTGTTTTTGAACAGGCTGGTCTTTGCTTTATAGCAGCTGTCTGCCTCTACCCCACTTTTTTCAACATCTTTTCCTATGCCTCACCTAATTCAGACAGAAGGTGATCACTTCGGTTCATCACCTTTCACCATCTTTTGTTGCCACATCCTCTCACAGCATGAACTTCCATTTCCCTTGTGGAGTCTTAAGGGAAAGCACATCAGCTGAATGCAGACTCTCCCTTGGATAGTAATGATCCGCCTTCCCTTCCTCACAGGAAGCTGACATTTTTATTTCCTTTCATGGACATCCACGTTCACCACTAGTAGCAGTACTATATAACCTACTAAAAGCTTTCCATTTCCTCTTCCACCACTACTTTGGAAGCTAAGATCATAGCAAAATCACGCACAATAAATAATGAACACTCCCTATGTTGTAATAAAGATTACATCCGTATTTCTAAATTAATATGTAACTGCTGATTTTTGCTATTGCCATTATGATAACAACACCTTTATTTTAGCAGCCCTGAAATCAAGCCTTTTAGAGCTACTAATGACCCTCCTCCTGTGTGAATATTGACCTCATTTTGACAGTTATTCCTTTCCTTTGTTCTCCTTTCTATCTCTCGCACAACCTTGCTTCCAAAGCTCCTGTTTCCATGGGTTTCAGTATTATTTTAGGCCACTCAGAGACCAGAGATCCACAGTACTAAGCACAAGGCAAAGCATGAAGACAAGATCTTTGCTATATGGAGCTGGCAGTCCAGACCTAAGAGAAAAGGAAACAGATCTTTGTGCCAAATAGGACTAATTCATTCACCTTTTACAGCAGCACCGACTACATCTGGTCAAAATAGTAGGTCTTAACTGAGCATGTGAACACAATATACATATATTTCTAGCTAGCAATGGCTGAGAAAAAGGTAATATCTTCTAAAAAGTTTTGAAATCTTCTATCCTACATCACTTCCCTGTTGATAGGAATAATCAGTACTTAAAACTGGTGGATTACCAAAGGTAGGCCAACGTGGTCACAGAAGGGGAGGGTTAGCACCTTGAACAGCTCCAGGACGGCAACCGGCTCCCTTCGAAATCCACGGGATTAGCCAACAGATTTGCTGTCAAGAATGAAGGAAAAGCCTGAGCTCTGTCTGTTTGCCAGGAGGCATCCAAACATGTTGAAAGCAGAGCTTGCAAGGCCCTGACACCTTAAATCACTTATGCAACTGTCAAACTTAATTGAATTTATCGGTGCAGTTTAGAAATAGCAAGGGGCCCAAAGAAACATCCAGCTCACTGTGCTGAAAATGTTTACAGAGGGCTGGTTGAATAACATACACCTCTAGTAGAGCATCTAGAGATTTATTCTGCAAAAGTTTTAATTTTGTCAGGTGTATCTTCAAGTTCCAATGACTATGTTTCAAGCCGTTTCAACTTGAAACGTTTTCCTCCTCATAACGCATGTCCTGGAATGCCTTTACATGTGCCATCCCCTTAGACTTCCTATCAAAGGCTGCATGACTAAGCATTTTCCCTGGTGAAATCTCTACCTTAGCTGCATCCAAGAAAAGCTTCTTATATTACTTGTAGGAGATTTTCTTTTCCAATACATGACCACTGTCAACTTGAAGTTACAGGAAGAGAGATAGTAAGGAGAATCTAGTAATTTTACTTACGCAGTAATGGTGGGGAATTGGATGACATTATTGTCATGAAAGGTTGTGGATATCATATTCTAAAACCATAATTTGTTGCATGATAAGACCAGATGAGTCACTCCTAGATATCAATGCAATTCATTTTTATTCCTGGAACAAATTAAACCTTCAAGTCATCCTTTGACTTCCTTGGAGTTTTACAGGAGATTAATCAAGACCAATCTGTCTGAAGAAAGTGAGAAAAGGAGGTCATGAAACTCAAATATGACAGGTTCTCTTCCTCTGAAAAGTAAATGGCCAATTATCAGACTGTATTTTAGGCACTCATGGTTCTAAGAAAGTCTCTGTCTAAGGCTGTTTCGAGAGGAAACGACACAGGAGAATGTTTTCTGACAGGATCTGTGATGCTGTGGGGAATCCATGCTGGAGCAGTCCATTCCTTAAGAACTGCAGCCTGTGGGAAGGACCCACATTGTAGAAGGTCATGAAGGACTGTATCCCATGGGAGGGACCTCACACTGGAGAAGCGAAGAGCACGACAAGGAAAGACTGGCAGAGACAAAGCATTATGAACTGACCCCAACCCCCATCCCACATCCACCTGACTTCATCACACAGGTGTGTTTTAAGGGATTCCATAATGTCATTTATGCTCATTCTACTGCACCATCAGTGAAGGAAAAGTTGGAATGCAAACTATTATGGAAGCTTGACCCCTACAAATCAACAAACCCTGAGATTATCCACTCAAGCACGTTAAGAGAGCTGGCTGACATCATTGCAATGCCACTCTCCATTATCGTTGAGAAGTTATGGAGATTGGGGGACGTCCCAGAAGACTGGAAGAAGGCTAATGTCACGCCCATCTACAAGAAGGGCTTAAAGGAGGATCCAGGAAATTACAGGCCCATCAGTCTTACCTCAGTCCCCTGTGAAAGTTATGGAATGAGTCCTCCTGGGGGATATCACAAGTCAAATTAAGTATGTGACTGGGAAAAGCCAGCACAGATTTACAAAGGGTGAATAATGCTTGACAAACCTGATCGCCTTCTACGACAAAGTAACCTGCTCAGTTGATGTGGGGCAAGTGGTGGACATTGTCTACCTAGATTTCTCCAAGACTTTTGAAACAGTTCCCCACAGCCTGCTCCTAGAGAAACTGATGCACTACTGTCTAGACAACTGGTCTGTGCGGTGGGGTACTGGTTGACAGGCCGCACACAGAAGGTGGTGGTAAATAGCTCTTTTCCAGACTTGCAACCTGTCACAGCTGTGGTCTCACAGGGATTGATGCCAGGCCCCACGCTGTTTAACAACTTCATAAGTGATCTGGATGACGGGATCAAGTGTACCTTAATGAAGTTTGCTGATGATACCAAACTGAGTAGGGAAATGGACACTTGGGAAGGGAGAGCCACCCTGCAGGAAGATCTGGATAGGCTGGATCCATGGGCTAACAAGAACCCTGTGAAGTTCAGCAGGGGCAAGTGTAAAGTCTTGCACCTGGGAAAAAATCCAGGAGTGCAGCACAGACTGGGATCTACCCAGGTGGGGAGCAGCTGTGCAGAAAGGGACCTGGGAGTCCTGGTGGACAACAAGCTCAATATGAGTGAAGAGTGTGCTGTAGCAGCAAAGAAAGCCAAGAGGATACTGGATTGCATCAACATGGGCATCACCATCTGAGATAAAGAAGTCATTATCCCACTCTACTCAGCACTTGTCAAGCCACACCTGGAATACTGTGTTCAGTTTTGGGCCCTGCTATACAAAAAAGATGAGGACAGGCTGGAGAGGGTCCAGGGAAGGGCCACCAAGATGATCAAAGGACCAGGAAGCCTGCCCTATGAGGAAAGGCTGAGAGGACTGGGTCTGTTCAGCCTTGAGAAAAGAAGGCTTAGGGGAGACCTTATCACCATGTTCCAGTATTTAAAGGGTGGCTACAAAGAAGATGGAGACTCTTTTTTTACCAAGAGTCATATGGAAAAGATGAGCAATAATGGATCCGAGTTACTCCTGGGGAGATTCCGATTGGACACAAGAGGAAAATTTTTCACAATGAGAGCAATCAGCCATTGGAATAATCTCCCCAGGGAAGTGGTGGATTCCCCAACATTGGACACTTTTAAGATTCATCTGGACAGGGTGCTGGGCCACCTTGTCTAGACCATGCTTTTGCCAAAAAAGGCTGGACAGATGATCCTTGAGGTCCTTTCCACCTGGTATTCTATGATTCTATGATGAAAATACAACTTGGCCTCTAGCAAATAAATCACGTCTTTATCAGAGTTCTAGGTGATAGTTAAGTTTAATATAAATTCTTTACATATTAACATTATTAAAAAGTGACAGACCCTAATGGAATTTAATTTTTCAGGTGAAGCAACCATTTTGCAAACAGAAGATCAGAAAATAATTAGCCATGGGAAAAGTGTAGATCAACATTCATTTGTGATTTGGTAACATTGATAAAAAGGGCTGATGTGCTGTTCAAGTAATTACTGATGGCAAGTGTTACATAGGCAAATATATATTAAAGAATGGACTGGACCGAACCGGACTAGAATAGAATAGAATAGAATAGAGTAGAATAGAATAGAATAGAATAGAAGTTTTATCTGGAAGGAACCTGCAATGATCAAGTCCAAGCCTGACAAAAAGTTAAAGCCTATTATGGAGGGCATTGTTCAAATGCCTCTTAATCACTGACAGGCATGGGGCATCAACCACCTCTCTAGGAAGCCTGTTCCAGTGCTCGACCACCCTCTCAGTAAAGAAATGCTTCCTAATGAAAAGTCTGAACCTCCCTGAAGCAGCTTTGAACCATGGCCATGCATCCTGTCACTGGATATCAGGGAGTGGTATTAAAGTGATATTCCAGTGCAATTCTCTGTTCAGATTTTCATTCAAGTGACCAATGATGAGCACGTATCAAGTTCAATTTATCAAACTGATAAATTGTGCCTGTTCAACATAATTTAGGTCTACAAACATGGTTTCTATTCCTCAATGCTAAAAAGGATGCAAGTATTGCAAAGCTCCTTGACTATAATGGCAGTAGAAAAAACAATTGATTGTAAGTCCAGAAAGTGTAACCAGGTAATATGACATCCTGAAAAACAGGTCATCCTATTTCAATTAGTGTTTATATCTATGTGCGCTGGATAAAATGTGAGACTAACATTAAGTAAAATATTCAGTCCCCATTTTAAAAGGTTTATAACAATACCACAGTAAACAATTAAAATAGAATAGGTTATGCAACTCTTCAAATTATACAGGAATTTTGTAAATTACTCCATAGGAAAGCAAAAAGCGACCTTACATGTCCCAGCAATTTGCAGTGGTGTTATGTTACTCATTCCCCCTAGGGGTAAAAAAAAAAAAAAAAAAATCTACCTAAATAATAGGAAAAGGGAGAAGGCAGACTGCACAGGATGTTTGTTCCCCAACGTATTATTTTTTTCTTGCCATCTGCAGGATACTTATTTTAACATAAGGTAAACTAATGAGAAGTGTCAAAAACTGACAGAGAAACTGAAAAGGTATGGAATACACATTACTTTTTTTAATAGCTTTTCTTTACTAGATTCCAAGTTGAAGATCAAGAATAAGTTTCTTAACTACTTACATGACTCAGGAAATTTAGACCTGTGATCTATTACCCTTAGGGTGACTTCAGTGCTATATTCACGCTCAAGCTGGTCTGGTAACCAGGGCAGCACAGTGATCCAGCCTAACAATTTAAAATCTTAGTTATTTCAGGAACCTTCGTTTTGCATATCAGCTGCTTGTGTAAATATACTTTAAGTCACGTAAGCAAGTTCAGAAATTCTGCTATTGCTACAGCTGACATAAACCCCTATGAACATTGACATACAAACTAAACTCTGAATGTGCAGGGAACTCACTGACAGATCAAGACTGTGTTTTTACATGACTCAAAAGGCATTTAAACTGCTTTTGACCAAATGAAACTGAGAAATAAGACTCAGACCAAACTCTCACACTAGACACTGGGAACCTCTTTGAGCACTTCAATAGGCTTTAAATCTGTTACTAAGCAACTAGTAGCCAAGCAGAAAAAAATGTTATTTTTCTACTTTTAAATTTCCAGCAAGATTAATAAAAGGTGGGGAAAACAATCACAAAGATTTAGCAGTGCTTTCTGGCAGTGAGTTATCTTGCTTTATCATTTAGTAAGAATAACTTTCCCAGCTCTTAGCTTTATGTATTTCTTGTAATGTCCTATTTTTTGCTTTCTTCTACTGTTTGTCTTTTTTTTTTTTTTTTTTTTTTTTTATTTCCCAGACAATAGGAGTTGATCTTTATTTTAGTTAGTCTAGTTCTATTGAAGTGAGCCCTTTCCTCCAGGAATTACAAGTACCTTATATAAGCAGGTAAAATTATAACTAGTTGCCAATCAAATCTGATGTTATTCTGATCAATTGTCAATGTCATCAGTGAATGATTATTCTAGCTTTTGTCTCCCCAGCTCTTAAACAAGCAGTCTTTTCTGGCACATTTGGTGTAGCTCTGCTAAACACATTCAAAACTGCAGGCCTCTGCACTGACATGACACCTTGCTGGTTTGCTTTTTTAAATTACATATTCTAGAGCAAAGGGTTAACACCAAAAGCTTTATGCCAGTGAATACTACTCATGCTAAATGCTTCAGCTAGTTCATTGTCTCAGTAAAATTCAGCCACCCTACATCTACAATTTTTCCATCATTTCTGCCCTGAGCATGCACCACAGATGTCCACTAATTATAACTAGTCGAAGACCAATTACCTGTAATAAGCCACACTCAGCACAGTACAGGTGACCCTCTGCTGAGCTGACAGCATTTATTGTCTTGCCATGGCATTCAGCTGGTGGGTTTAAACCTTTCACTCTGTGGCCTAGAAGTGACCAGATGACAACTAGAGTGAGGATAGACTACATAGACTCTACATGAAAAAAATATTCTGTAGAAGCCCAGCTTACTTGAAACAATACATGGCACACTTGTTGGAAAGCATGATCACAGACTGATTATAAGCACTTGATGGATGTTACTGATATATTTGAGGAGTGATCTAGAAGGAATTATACACAATCTGGGAGAATAAAAATAGCTGGGGGATTTTCTGTGTTCTTAGGTTTTGGCTTAGTGACTGACAGACTGAAGAATCTTCCCACCAACCAGGTCAGCCAGTAAAGGGATAGGACCAGTGAAGACTACCGAGTCTAAAGGACTGATCAACTATTCTTTTCTTAAGCACAGACTCTTTGTTTCTTGACATTTTCTTCATTTCTTTCCCTTTTTCTTACAGAGTCATAAGTTTGATATAAATGAAGTTATCCAGTATGTTATTGATTGTTACCTAGACAGCAAAAATTAGAAATACATTAATTTATTTTTTTTAAGGGTTGTTGTCTGCATGTTTTTTCTATATACGTCATGCATATCTTTCAGCTTGGACATCACAAAAATAAGCTTTTAATTTATGGGTTTGTTTACATTTGTTTCTAGCTAGTATGCTGAAAGGAACAATATCTGTATTTTCAAGAAAAAATCCTTTACCCACTAAAATATAGTGTCCAACCACTTTTGTTTTCATAGGTTCTCTTGAATATTTGCAGATCAATGAGTGGTTATACATCATTTATGATAGCAGTTATGTATAACATACAGTATTTTTATTTTGATGGCCCTTGTGGAAAGTTACAGGTAAAGACACAGGATGCCTCATTTCCATTACAGGTTCCTGTTTCTAACTCAGAAGTAAACTTTTCCTGCTATTGGCTTTATATCTCAATCTGTGAAGACTTGTCTTCTGTTTAAAGAAGATATATTATTGATTATTAAATTTATTTTAAATATTTAAAAGAAAAATAACGATACACATTCCCCAGATCCTGACTACCTCTCTTTAAATTCAAGTTTAAGATTATTAATGCCACAACAATTTAAAACAAATTAATCACAGAAGAAAGTTATTCATGATGCAGAAAGCTGTTGCCAGGACATTAAAATTACTGTTTTAGTTCTATTACCACTCAACTCCATACATTTATTTCCATCTCTTTCACTCTGCTTACCCCTCACATTCCCATGCTCAACTCAATTTAGCTCATATGTAGTTGCAGGAGCCTCTGGAGCTATAGAGCCGTAGAGCTTCAGCTGCCCGCAGTCTGGTCTTGCAGCAGCAAAGCAGTGAAGACCAGTTTCCCAGAAGCTACAGAACACCTTAGCTGTACATAAACTTCCTCTGCAAAACACCTGCTGTTTGAACTAGCTTCTATGGAGACATCAGCTTAAATCTAGTTTCCTTGAAGGTCAGATCTTGGCAAGTGTTAATTTTACCCAACAGTCCACAGAAAAATGATGAGCAGATATCACTGTTACTGTGGCTTATACAATATGCAAAGGGCAAGGAAATCATGAGGACAACTGTACTTTGTGAAATCACACTTCCATTGACCCCTACATTGTTTCTAACAATGCATGCCTCTAGAATAATGTAAACACACAGCCTTTCTCTACAATACTGTCACTGATTCCAAGAATTTGCACTGAAAGGACTTCCTTGTCCAAAACCAGCATTTTTACAGGGTTTTTTAGATAGCTCCTACTGGACTTGTTTTTCCATGAGACTATCCAGTTATCTTAGGAAATATAGTGTCCATAGCAGCTTGCAACAATGAATCCATAGCTCTGCTATACCCTGAGTGAAAAACAATCTCCTTTGGTTTGCTTTGTCATGGACCAGTTTTATCTGAAGCTCCCTAGTTCTTATACAGGGTGGAAAAAGAAGTCGTCATTTTCTACACATCTTCCCTTTACAACTGATGGTGTTATAGATATAGATTTATGCTATTTTTTTTTCGGGCAAGGGAAGTCATCCATGCTTTTGATTACTCCTTTCACCCTTCTCTGAAGTTTTTTCAGTTGCTACTTTTTTTCCTTTTCTGTGATTGGTTAGATCAGTACTCTGCATATCAATTAAAATAACAGGTATCACAGATTTATACAGGGCCATAGTAACACTATTTTTTTCTCTGTTCTTTTCCTAATAATTTTCAGCATTTTTTGACTGCTACTAGGCATTATTATTTCTGTAGAATCTCCTATTTCAGTTATTATTCCTGGGTGATGCTCCTTCACTTACAAAATTACAGGCTCTGTCCTAAGATATCTCCTTTCCCCCTTAAAATGTCACTTCACATTTAACTTCTTTTGCCATTTTGTTGTACTGTCTTTCAGCTTCATACATAATCTGTAATAACTTTGTATAGCAAACACATTTTCTTACCTAAATGATACACACTCCTTTTCCAGATCATTGGTGAATTTACAGAGCTGCCTGCACCTGCAGAGCTGCAGAGTCCCTGAAAAATTCTATGGGCGATCTTGCTATGCTGTGAAAACCAGCCATTTCATCTGGGCATTGTTTTACCTATTTTTCAGCCAGCCACCTGGCTATTCAAGGACCTGTCGTCTTTAATACTCTCCTCAGTGGTGAGGGATCTTGTCAAATGACTTCTGTAAATGAGGATATATCTCTGCTCAGCACTGGTAAGGCCATTCCTGGAGTCCCATGTCCAGTACAAGATAGACATGGATACACTGGAGAGAGTCCAGCAAAGGGCCACTAAGATGATGAAGGGACTCAAGTATGTCTTCTGTGAGGAAAGCCTGAGAGAGCCAGGACTGTTCAACTTGGCAAAGGGAAGACTCATGGGGGATACTTGGAGGCCTGTAACTAGCAGTGTTCCCCAGGGGTCAGTACTGGGCCCAGTCTTATTCAACATATTCATCAGCGACCTGGATGAGGGGACAGAGTGTAACCTCAGCAAGCTTACTGATGACACAAAACCAGGAGGAGAGGCTGACACACCAGAAGGCTGTGCTGCCATTCAGCGAGACCTGGACAGGCTGGAGAGTTGGGCGGTGAGGAACCTAATGAAATTCAACAAGGGAAATGTAGGGTCCTGCACCAGGAAGGAATAACTCCATACAGATTAGGGGCTGACCTGCTGGAAAGCAGCTCTTCAGAGAGGAGTCCCAGTGGACAACAAGTTGACCAGAAGGCAGCAATGTGCCCTTGTGGCCAAGGCAGCCAATGGTCTCCTGGTGTGCATTAAAAAAAGCATGGCCAGCAGGTTGAGGGTGGTCATCCTGTCCCTCTACTCTGCCCTGGTGAGGCCACATCTGGAGTATTGTGTCCAGTTCTGGGCTCCCCAGTTCAAGAAAGACAAGGAACTCCTGGTGAGCAGATCAAGGAACTGGAGCACCTCTCTTATGAGGAAAGGCTGTGAGACCTGGGTCTGTTAAGCCTGGAGAAGAGAAGACTGAGAGGAGACCTCACCAATGCTTATAAATATCTAAAGGGCGGGTGTCAAGAGGATGGGGTCAGGCTCTTCTCAGTGGTGCCTGGTGACAGGACAAGGGGCAACAAGCACAAAGTGGAACACAGAAAATTCTGTCTGAACATAAGGAAAAACTTCTTTACTTTCAGGGTGGCAGAGCACTGGAACAGGCTGCCCAGGGAGGTTGTGAATTCTCCATCTCTGGAGATATTCAAAACCCACCTGGATGCATTCCTGTCCAACCTGCTCAAGGTGAACCTGTTTTGGCAGGGGGGGTGGACCAGACAATCTCCGTAGGTCCCTTCCAACCCCTACCATTCTGTGATTCTGTGATCTTACTAATGTATATAAATTCCTGAAGGGAGGGTGCAAAGAGGATGGAGCCAGGCTATTTTTAGTGGTGCCCAGTTACAAGGTAAGAGGTAATAGGCACAAATTGAAACACAGGAGGATGTCTCTTAACTACGGGGATGCTTTTTACTGTGAGAGTGACTAAGCACTGGCACAGGGTGCCCCAAGTGTTTGTGGAGTCTCCTTCCCTGGAGATATTCAAAAGTCATCTGGATATGGTCTTGGACAACCAGCTCTACGTGACAGGGGCACTGGATGAGGTGACCTCCAGAGGTCCCTTCCAAACTCAGACACTCTGTGATTCTGTAATATCAAACAAAAGTTCTGTATCCGCATGCTTGGATAGAAGGTAGAATTCTCGCAAAGAACTCCAACAGGTTTCAGAGACATTATATTTTCTTCATCTGAGGCTATTTTACAATGAAAAGATTTTTTAAACTGATTTTGAGCCCACGGTTCTTAAGAGTTGTAGAAAACTCTTTTAAAAGAGCTATGACAACACATTTTTAAAAGCAACTACTTCATACATTAATGCCTTCCCAGAAGAATTCCATGTGGTCTGCAAATAGCCAAGTTAATTGGTTACACAACAGATTTAATCATCCCCCCTAAAAACAAGTATGCTCCTCCTTTTAAAATACCGTAATAAAAATAATATTGAAAATCAAACTCTATAGACTCCTAAAATTATATATTAGAAAACAAACCACTTTTTAGTTTGCCAACTGACATCCCTCTTTCCTCCATTTTCTCAGTTTTTATTACAGATTATGTATACAAACTTGGGACGATGTAAAATGATCTAAGTTTCCCTTGCATCAGTTCCAGAGTACTAAGTGAACAATTCTCTAGGGGAAGCCTGAGCTGAACATCTGCAAACTGTTGCAAAAATAGCCTATACTAGAAAGAGCTCTGAGAAACTTACTTTAAAAAATGCATGCAGTTTACATGGGCTGCGTTTTTGCTACCTGAAAGACACAAAGACTGCATGCACAACTCTTCCAGGGAGCTTCAGGAACTCTCCCTCAAATGTGTCTTCTCATTTGGAGATGTGTCTATGACCTACAGTTTCTTTTCTGAACCTATTCTATGACCTCCTGTTTATCTCCCTTAAGATGATTTTGCAGACGTACAACTTCTACCACCTTCTTTCTCAGAACCACAGATTGGCTAGACAACTGTTTTCCAGATTTGTCACATGAGAAGACATATAACCAAAAAATAACCATAACAGTAGCTTATATGAAAATGCATATTCTTCATGAAAAGCTGCTTTCCTCAGTATCATGCTCCAATACATCAGCAAACCTGACTGTTAATCAGCAGCTCTGGTTGTAAGCTACTGGTGAACACCAAACTGCTCTTTGCTTGTAGATAGCCACCAAAACCAAAGGGGTTACTTTATTTTGTTTGTTTTGGTTTTCATATGAGCTCAGAACTGCTAACTCCCCTGAGGAAAAGTGAATGAGCTTGACCATATGTTTAAGTTCACAGCTGGTATCAGCTAAGCTTACCACATTTCATACATCAAAAACATTCTTATGTCCTCACTGAAGAGTGGTTAAGATGTTCGAAGACATGAAAATTATGTGTGTACAGTCAACCCTGCAAGCATTCAATTAAAAATGTCAAAGAACCAATTTTAGCTACCTGAATGTTAATTTCAACTTCACAAGTGTGTTAGGTCACAAGTGCCTCATCAGATTTATGCTTTTTTCCCTTCTTACACAAGAATTCACTGATAAAACAGTGAACAGAAGAATAATCCTGTCTCTCACTCCGGTGTTCAAGCCACTGGATCAGGCTTCCAGTCCAAAGGATTCAGCAATGTCTGTGGAAAACATTGCCTGTATTCAGCAGGTCATACTCTCCCACATTCCCGCAAGATTTTGAAAGACGAGAATATGAAATGGGGAAGTAGTTGGAAGTGATTGTGTAAAAATTGTTCAAGGAATCCCTGCTCCAAACAGCCACAGCTGTGCAACATGGATCACACGGATCACAGTGGCTGTTATTCGACAATACGAGTGCAATTACAGGTATTTTATCAGTAAATCAAGAGAACAAAGTCCAAATAGTAGTGCAATAAGAATTACAATGCTGCGTAGAAACCCACTTTTGAAGACCAATATGTGATAAAAAGTGATTCTGAAGGTCTGTTTTCCCTTATTTATTCAGACTGAACAGTACCAATGATGAGATTACTTGTGGGGGAGAACAAATTGACATGAATAAAGATGAAGGAGTTTGGCTCTTACTGTACCATTAGGAGGATTTTATAATCCTCAGTCCTGTGTTTGTTACTTGTTGCATGTTTTAATCGAGGCGTAAACACCTGTGACTCTCAAAAGTAAACTGAAGCAGAGGAAGTCAGTCCCTGTTAGTGGGGAGGCTGAATGAGTCTCAGTAACAATTCATTACACAGGTAACACAGTACGGCTGCTTTCAACAGAGTATGCTAGACAAATATTCCATTTCCAAATATCATCTGATCACTTAATCCTTTTTTTTTTTTTAAGTGCCACAAGCATACAATCTTTAATTTACTCAAAATTATTCGCTTCTCTCTCTCTACTCTTTTTTTCTCTGAAGTATGGGAGTCCCTTCTTGCAGATCCAGTTCCTTTCACATCAGTTTCTATATTAGAGCACTTGCTATACTAAACTGAACTGACTTCCTATTCTAAACCTGGATAATCCTATTTCAAACACTGTAAATGTTAACTGGGAGTGAAATATGACCTTTAAATGGCAACCATTGCAACAAAATTGAAAAAGACAGTTTAAAAGTAACTTTTGAGCCCTTTAAGAAATTTTTTTTTTTTTTAAAACAAAGCATAGAGGTAAAACTGGACATGAGTAAAGGTCACTGAAACATGGGTCCGTAGCCAAACTGCCTTGCCAAGTGTCAACAGAACTGTTACTTAGCTGGGAATAACTTTCCATTCCAAAAGGATGTTCACAGCAGAAAGATTTGAGGTAATCACAAGAGCAGGAAATGTTTAATGAGCAATAACCAGATAGTTGTGCTACCTCCACATTTGTGTTAGATACCCACAAGTCATTTTTTAGTCCAGATGTGCAGTTTACATGTCCTTACCAGTCAAGGAGTAGAAAATATTCTAGGAAGCTAGAATAAGCTAAGGCAAAACTTTTTTTTTTTTTTCTGCTATTCCAAATGAATATGAAGTTTCAGCCGTCCTTGCAGCATTTTTTCTAAACTGCAATGGGCATGCAGAGATATGTGAATTTCGTTGCTCATTCCTAGGGGTAAGGGGATATAAGAGGGTGTTTCAACTATCTGGGTTAAATTTAGAACGTTGAAGCTCAAAACACAAAAGGTGGCACCCGCCAGCCCCTAGAGTGTTTCAGCACTAGACTTTCTGCACCCTCGTTGTTCTGGTGGCACAGACAGCACTAAAATCGTGTTATAGTGAATTAACCAATCCTTGTTTGTTCCAAAAGAACTTATCATTAAAGGATTTACCTGTCATATAAAATTAACATGGGAGAACTATTAACTTGTTGAACTGTGTCATTTCAACAATACCCTAGGAAATTACTTCTCTGCAGCAAACTCCAGTTCTGTTGGAGCTCCCATTTCACAAATGAAAATTAGCACTGAGGAGGCTGCCTCTCCCTCCAAATTGATTAGAAAAACAGAGGAGGAAAATATACCCTTGGCTGCCGTCTTCAAAGGCCTGCTTGGCTAGAGCATGTAGCAGACAAGACAAACTTTTCCTTCAACCTGCTCCCTTTTTAATGCACAAGTCACAGAGCATAAAATGTGATAGTGACCTCCAGAAATAAAAGCACTATGCTACCGCTACTGGAAGATGATCTCATACACATGCTCAAGAAAGCTGGCTCTAGGTGCTTTCAGATTAAATCAAGTTCATGGATAAAGATCACCGTTTATCACAGTGATTATTACAGAAAAACAAGATATGAATGTGTTTCTTGCCAAAGGCAGTAATAAGGCTTGTTTTCTACAAAGCAGTAGTAATGCTTCAAATAACAACTGGGAAAGCTCCTGGTCTCTTCTGCAGGGAAAGAATGCTCCAAGGGAAAAGAGATGCGTGAGTGCAGCCTACATGATTCAGCACCTTCCCTTTTGGGGGTTAAACTGGGAAGTCATTTTCATATGTAGTTGCTTTTCCAGCTGTTGAAAAGCACTGTTTCGAAATATTCCTTCCTCTGTCACTAAAGTATTGAGCCACTCCAAATACATTTAATAATATTTCATTTTTTCTTTGACATAAATGCTTGCTGCAGAAATTGTTTATAATTCACTTGTGAAGCCAGGTGTGAAAGTCAAAGCCAGCTCAGCAGAGCCACAAGATTCTCTCATCAACTAGCGGTGACCTTTATACCGAATAGAAGCTAATTTCAGTCAAAGGCCACGAGTCCTTAACATAAGTCTCCCTAGAGCAACAGACAGCTTCTTCTAACTGCTAAAGAGAGAAAAGGGCTAAAAGTACAGGAAATAATAAAGGAAAGTGGTATGATCGCTCAGATGCACAGAAAGGGCAGATGGAAGTAGTCTATACATGGTAATTGTCCCCAGAGGACAAATATTCCTGTATTGGTACTGATCAGGAATCACTGAGTTAATTTACCTGATTCTCTTATGTTGAATAAGAGTATTCATGAACAAGTCTTCACTAGGGATGGACAAAGAACAATATTGTCAATCTTTCAGTTAGATTTTTAGAATCACACCAAAATTATTATTCCCCAAGAAGAGGTTTTTTTTCAATAAAAATGATATAATATGTGGTAGCATAACAGCATCACCAAACAAATCAGACTCGGTAATCATCCAAAACCTCATCTGAAATTTCTGAAAAGCAACAAATTCACAAAGGGCTTATAAACCTATGGAGACTATTGAGATTGGCTTGTGATGAGTTAAGTTGTCTGCAATGAATGAGGAACCACAGATCTGCCTCTTGAAAAGAAGGTGGCAGCCAGTTCACTTTTCTCCTCATTTCTCTTTGCTTTTAAGAAAGCAAAGTTTTGTATCCAGCTGCACAGTCACAATAACATGGAGATCAATATAGTTATTTTCATTTATTCAATGGTTCGCCTAGCATACAATGGAGAAGTGTATTTTTCCAGATGCTGACGACGAATGTGGTGATTGTACAAAATATCTACCTCATTTTATTTTTAAAAAGCCAAAATATTTGGGAAAATAAAAATGATTTTAAAAGGCAGAACCAAAAAACAACAACAACAACAACAACAACAACAAAAACAAGAAAACAAAAGCCAAAAACACAGGAGATACTGTAATAGAAGTGTATGTGAATAGTTTGGTTTCGCCTTTCAGAACCTGGACGGAAATTAGAGTAGAGCCTGGCTCATACTCAGAACACCCACTCGACAAAAGAGGTTTACAACGGCCAAACAATCCACCTAACAGCAAGAGGCATGCTGTAAAAGAGGAGTTTGTGTTATGTGACAGCCAAGCTTTTCAGCAAAACAGCTTTTAAACAAGGGCACATGCTGGAGAGTATTCCAAAGTATCTTTTCTCTACGAGGCTAAGCAACTTTTAAAGGTATTAAACCAGTTTTAATTAAAAATATGAATAAGTATTTCCCAAAGTAAAATTTATGTAATTTTAGATATATAAAAGATGAAACAAATTAAAAACACTCACCTTCCTGAATTTGTTCATGTCGGGATAAAAGCACATGTAATCTAGGTAAAATAACCAGGCAAGTATACAAACAAGTATACTATGTCAAAAGACATTGATGATGCACATGGTGTGCAGAGAGAGAGTTTTCCCTTCTTATGAGTAAATTACAACACAAAATTAATTGTAAAGCAGTACTCAGATACAAATGATGGTAAAAGAAGTCCTTAGAGCTAGTTAATACTGACATGACATCCTGCCAGGCTCTCCAGTGGTATTAAAACAGTGGAAACAACTAGTCTTTAAGGATTTGGCCCATCAGTTCTACAGTAATACCTCCATTGAAAAGCTTCCTATTAAAATATTCTCTACCACACATCAGACATTAACCCTATACTTCAGTACAGTACAGCAAAGTATGATATTTCTCTTTTCTGGGCAAAAGTTATATTAATAACTTTTGTATGTTAGGTCTCCTGAGCTAACATACAAATGTCTGTTTACTACTGTTTACTCCCATTAGTCTTGATAAGATGGAAAGGAAATAGGGTCTTGCTTCTTTTATATCCTGAAAAAACACAATTTTCTAATTTTCCCTTACAGGACAAATAACGACATTCCAAGTAGCATCACTGCAGAAATGTTACTGAAGGCAATGATAAGACATACAAAATCTTTACTGATAGCAATTAAGTGTTATTGAGATTAACTTTGAAACTCAATACATTGTAGAGATGGTGATAAGAAATGGAATTTTTTACATTTTACACTGGGCTTCTAACCATTGAAGGCTATAGAGGTACTTGAACAATTCACTATACAAAGACACACACAAAAAAATTCTTGGACCAAAACTGCAGCTCCTGTTTAGTGAATTTTTAGTATCAACTATTTTCAAGTGTAAGGAAAGATCTGCAGAGAGATCAGCTAAAATGCCATTGGTATGTCTCTCTGCCCACCAGTTATGCACCTTTGAAGTATCAGCTTTAACTACTCCTCTACATTTTACCTCCATATTAACCTTCCACAGTTACACTTTTAATAATTTCTTTAACATCAGTTGAAACCATTCAGGATCCATGTTGGGATCATGGAGCTCATGCCAAACGGATAGGGGGAGAGGCATTCTCTCTACATGTATGTTGGGGAGTCTGGAAGCCTGCACAACTCAAGGAAATCAATGTTTCTGCTCAACCCTTTATGTATTCCAGAAACAGTAGCAGACACATGCTATCTTTTTTAATAGCAGTGAAGAAAATTGCAAATGAATAGTCAGCACTGAAACAGTAGTGTAAGTGGTCTCAAATGTCAGACAGAGATTTACAAGCAGGGATGCAGCCACTGCACAAACTCCTAATCTAGGTATTTAGCTACTAAAGACTTCCATGGTGGAATGTGCAGGCAGGATAGGAGAGAGATTTAGAATATCAAGAGATTCAGACAGCTGAGATTACTCTGCAGAGCAGCAAGATATCTTTCTTTCCCCTCCCTCTATTTCTGCCAAGAATGTATAAGCTTTGCTAACACTGGGATTATTCCATTTAGACTACTGTTTCCTCCAGGTTAATGTAGTGTAGAGCTTGCAAGCCAAATCCTTTCAGGTAGGTTTCCTACTACCTTTAATTATATTTGACAGTAATATAGAAATACAGAGGTGATGCCTACTTTATATTTGGAGTAACAGAAGAGCAGGATATGGACAAAATCCATTTGAGGAAGATATTTTAAATTGTGATCCTCAAAATGAAAAGAAGTAGTAAAGAAATGTAAAATAAAAATGAAAAACCTTTGATTTCAAAACAAGCAAATAATCCAAGCACTAAAGCACAGACACCCCCATTAAATTTCAGCACAACAGAAATTTTCAATTACAAAGCTCGCATGGGAATGGCAGAGTAATTTGTTAGAAACTTAAGACTGGCAGTTACATCTGTTATTTTTCCTGCTGGAGCTTTTCTTGCAAAAAAAATATGCAATACAAACATTCTTCCCTCACTTATTCATAAGAACAAAACATCACAAATACTATAGATGCCCAGGCAAACCTGTTTTGGGTTTACTTGAGTTGGGTTTTTTTACATTTATTTGTGTAAAGATGAACATCTGTACACAATTTGTTCTTTAAAAATTAAGATATAGTCAACTTTGCTAAATACTAATGTTTCAGTTAAATGAGTTTTCTCCTTAGTGATTCTAGACTGTTTTCAAAAACGTGCTGTGTACAAACTAAGATAATGATTTTAGAATATTCATACAAGGCTCATCCAAGCAAGACCAGTATTACTATAGGAAATGTTTTCTGGTTATGATTACCCTAACTTAAAATTGATCCATCAGGAAATTAGATGTTTGCCTGTAGGGTTTTGGGTTTTTTTATTTTTCCCTCTCAATAGAAATTCATATTTTTCTTTTTCAAACAGAGAATTTGCACTGATGAAACTGTCTAGCAGCACCCCACCTCCACCATGGCCAGAGCAGTCACTTAAGAGAGTGTAAGAACAGAGCAAGTATAAGCTTATTTTCATCACAGCTGTGATCGCAGCACATTTTGAAGAAATATGGCCCTTTTTTTCTTTTTTTTTAACATGTGTTGCTGTAATTTGAGGATCTCCCATTGTTGGAGTGGAAGGGACGGTAACCAACCCTTCTCTATTCATGTGGTCTCCAGTCCACTCATGATTTCACCAACTTCGTCAGCCTGTCAGAGGAATGAACACAGACACAACCTACAACTCCCCACATCTCACAAAAAAAAAAAAAAAAAAAAAAAGGTTATCACTGCCTTTCTTAGTGGTTTATAAGTTCTGACAGGTTTTTTTCATTGCAGAAACTGTGACTGGTCATTTTGCTATATCTGCATGCCTCATTTCATTTGACAGTTATCTTATACTGCTGGACATTTACTTCTTATTGGGAAGATTAAAACCAAAAGCTGTAACAACAAAGCCAAAATCCCTCTTCAGGTAGGTGCCAGTATCACAAACCAATTCATGTGCACAGAATAGCCAAAAAGTATACTCCTTCAAAATCCTCCAACACAGAGTGACTTAATGAATGTGTTTCATTCCATTTTATAATTACAGCAGCAATTTACCATCATCGTAGGTGTCCTTTTCCTTATGCATTTTCTTCTGCATCTGTAATTTGAACCACAGAAGCCCAGATTTTGAAAAGTTTCTACCTCTCCAGATGTGGCTTTCTTACCTTTTTCTTACTCCTGCTGTTTCTTTTTACTCATCCCATCTTACTCCTTGTAATTATTAGAAGCAAAGACAAAAGGAGTTGAGCTTTCCTGAACTCCTCCACTTTTTTCCTTTACATGTACTTGGCTGCATGCAATTTTTTTTTCCCTGTCAACCATCAGAGAGAATACACAGGGAACACCAGCCCTCTGTTTGAATGGAGAACCGAGAAGTACTAGGGTGGGTACACACCTCAAGTGCTGAGGAATTGTTAAGGGACATCCTTATGTACATCATAGCTCTCAGTTAGGGATACAAAGCTCTCAGGAATACAAGAAGGGAGAGGTCAGAAGAAGAAGAACAGACCCTGTGATGAATAAAGGCATCCACCTTTCCCAGAGGTTCCCTTTCGAATTGTGCTTTCTGATTCAGCTGAAAAAAAAATCATAATGAAGATAATGAGCTAGCTCCTTGAATACCTTTTCCAGTTCACTTTAAGACACCTCTATTTATGAAATTAAACATTATCTTCAGTTGCACTAAGCAGAAGCATGCCAGGTACTTTAAGCTTAAGCTGTCTGTACTTTTTATTGCCCTCAAAATTGAGGAAGAGGAGAATCATGTATTTCAGATCACCTTACATCACCACAAGAGCTTTTTTCTTTCATTATTCCATGTGCCTTCCAAACCAAATCTATCAGTAGGGTACAACACCGCAATCTAACAGTCTTCATACAAATAGTATTCCTTAGAAAAACCTGCAAAAGCATGCACACACACACACACAAATATGGGATTGCCACAAGGTTGTATGCTTGTGCTCTTCCTATTTATGCCTGCTGTGAGAAATGTAGGTATATAAAAGCGCTACACACTGTTTTGATAGAATATACTGCTAAGGCATTAGCCATAAGCATTAGCAGATGCCTTAGACTTATTGAGAACAATCTATATGTCCGCCTGGACATGCAGAGTGGTCAGGCAGAATGAGGATGTAGAGACATCCCCTACAAGAATACTTTGCAACTGTTGGCCAACTGAAAGCACAAGTGGCTTCCAAGCTGGGACTACAAATTGCACCACAGTGTGTTCCTCACTTTGGAAAAACATAGTTACAGAAGGAGGACACAAGAAGAACATAATGAATGCAACAGGAGCACTTACAGATAATTTCCAGTGGCTTCTGCCAGTTCCAAGAAAACAGAGTTAAAGTTATGTGCTCGTACACCTAACTCTTCATTTCCTCATCAAGCATTTGCTGAACTCATTATCCTGGGAAATCACATGGTATTAACCCATAGCCTTAAACATTTTCATTTATGCAAAATTTTCGTTAAATTTACAGTTATTAAGTGTAAAAAAATTACACTTTTTCATCAAGAATCAAATATCTTTTCAGGGCAATTTTTTGCTATGTAGGGAAAAAGGAGTCAAGACACAAAGGCCAGAACTTCACTGGAAAGGTGAGGACTTTATACTTGCAGTTGTTCAAGTAAACAGTTAAGCAACGTACAATAAAATCTTCTTTATGAAGATAAGTATTAGCATTGTTTATTTTTGCCCTTTAAAGTTACTGTACATTTCTGCATGCAGGAATGCAACTTTTGGACAAATTAGTTGAAATACTTTGAACTACCAATGGAAAGAACATATTTTTAAAAAACACTGTAGTATTCATATATAAAAGAACGTCCATAAATCAGGGTTTATATCTCAGTCTTTCTGGACACTTAGTGTCCGAGAAGAGATATGGAGATGGCAAAACAGAAGAAATGACTCAAAACAAACTACTTGTAAATGATTGACTATGAAATGCTGCTGTATATTTTTTCTTTACTATTGTGTGTTAACCATACGTCTGTGTAAGGGTCACATTATATTCAAGCACGAATAAAACTGTCTGGTGATTTCCACTGTACCTATATGATCCAAAATGACCACACCTATATAGTAATTATTATTCAGTGGTAGACCCCTTTTGAGAGTAGTGTATCACTTCACATACTGCTTTGCTCTCATTTAATCTCATTTAAAGTAACTTTTCATCTCAATGGTGATCTTCTCCACTCTCATGGAATACAAACTCATTGTCAGATTTTTTTACATTTTTATTTTAGATAGTCTTAGCATTTTTAATTAAAAGACTGGAAATTTCCTTACTTGAGAAAAGAACTGAAGCTGACCAGTGAGCATGCCATCTTGTCCTTTAACTTGTTTGGAGAAGAACACTCATCATCCAGCCACAGAGGCGGAATCCTGTTTTCCATAGTGAGACAAATACTTTGCCAACAAATACTTCTCTAGGTTCACTGTGAATTATATGCCCTCTGAGAATTTAATTCCTCTGATTTCTCTGTGCTAGAGATAGTTCAAGCAGCAGTTCTGAAAACAAGATTTTCTCACTTTGCGCTACATACTTTTGTTCAAATTGACTTGCTACCATTCATATAAAGAAGAAATATGTTGTTCTCCACATTTCCATCCACTTATGTTTGGGTCTGCCTCAAATTTAGAGGGCTTTAATAGGTGTTTTTACATTTTTTTTGGAAAAAAATATAATTAACTTATACATGTGGCCCAACCTGAAAACACATAAATGTAGATCCCAGAAGGCATTTTAGCAGGATTTAGGATCAACTAGTGAAGAAAGAGGGACAATATTTCAATTGTTGATCTTAATTGTAAACATATAGAAATGACACCCTTATACACTAATTAATTTCTTATTTTTTCCTTGCAGAATGTGAGATCATTTGCCCAATGTATTTCTTCATGAAGATATCACAATATCAGCTCATTGATTTTCATTTCTTAGGTAGACTGAACAGATGACAGAAGTGCTCAGATTATATTGCAAATTAATGCAAGGAGTCTAAGACCCATCACAAAAGATCCAGTTCTTCTGCTCACTGGTCTAAAAGGCATGTGATTTAAACTTCACTTAATTTATTACTTTTTTTTAGTCCTTTCTCTGCCCTATGTATACTTACAAGCAGAACACAAAACTGTACAGAGGAATCTCTTTCTCTGTCAGTCTCATACCTGACCCTACAAATAGTGTGTTTTCCACAATGGAGTGATATAGATAGAAAAATGTGGGAAATCATATACTCCAACTGTATCCGTTGGTAGGATATGGGAAAACAATGCTAAGTTTCCTTTCCCTGAAGGGCAGGTAAGAGTGATGGTCAAAGGAAGCTCCTCCTGTTTCCTCCTTTGAAAGACCCTCCTGTAGCTGTCATAATTCTGGTATTTCTCAGTTCTAAATAGTCTTGGTAACCATATCGCTCTTAACATTGCCATCAAAATGACAGCAGTAAGGCACAGACACAGTTGGTAGCATAGTATCCAATTCAAGTTATTTCCCTATTATGCATGTCTTTATTATCAACTCTATTATTTATTTATTTCTCCACACCCCACCCCCAACTCAGATAAGAAAGAATTCAAGTGAGACTAAATGACTGATTTTAGTACATAGCTTCTATTTTTCACAGAACAGAACTGGAACAAAATATTAAAATATTTGTGTGCAAAGCCATAGTGTCTTTTAAGGTATCCAAGTGGTATTGGTCAAAACCTGTCCATTGAAATTTTGAAGAAAAAGAAAAATATTTTAAAGTAAGCCTTTTTGGAACATGCTTACAATTTCTTTGTACATTTGAGTTTAGCTGAAACCCATACATTATCAGGTACGAGTTTTCCATTTGCTTTTGCAAAAAGTAAGAATCCAGTTTCCGGTTCTTTTTTAATGCAGGACGTACCTGTGGAATTGGCTAGCCATTATTTCAGTTTAGCCATTTATCACCATGTATCCCATTTGCTGAGATGACTGTACCAACTGTAACATAAAATTGTGTAAGAATAAATATTTATTCTTTAACAAATTAAAAGAAATTTGCTACTCTGAGGACAATTTTACACCAAGTAAACGTGTGGAAATTTGGCTGTTGTCTTTGATGGAAGAAGTTTCAGATAAACTGCTTATGTTTATGCCACATGCTGTAATGCTACCTCTAACAGCTGAGGTAAGAAATATTTTTTCAAGCAGATTGTTCAGTATCAGCGGTTCCCATCCTCCTACAGCGTATTTCCATACACACACACATACATGCTTCACAGAAGGGTGCCTGACAGTCGTGTCTTTTGCTTAGGAAAATCCTCACAAGTTCATCTCCGATTGCAAGCACTGTGAAAGAGTTAAATCCAAAGACTCATTTTTTTGTAAAATTCGACAGCTGTGATCCCTACAATAGTATTATTCACTTGGCACTTACACACACACCGCAACCATGTACTGACAGTGATTCTACTGTTAGGCTATAAAATCTGGGCCAGAATGCTTACTTGTTTATGTGTTATACCTTGTAGACCACAGTAAGAAGACCGAGAAGAAATTTTGTTCAAAAAAGAAATCACAAGAAAAAGGGGAAAAAATTCTGTACAACTCTCTATTCCTAATGCAGAGGACATAAGGAAATACAAAGAAAGGTCAGGTAACTCAAGAATAGAAGCTGTAAGACAGAGAGAAAAGACTTATTTAAGACAAATCTATAAAGATTTGTGTCATGTTGTTCATTCAGCTTTCCTACAAAATTAACCCCAGAAACAAGCAGCACTAAAAAAAAAAACAAACCCCAAACAAACAAACAAAAATACTCCAACCCAACCAACCAAAAGAAAAAAAAAAACAAACTAAAACTTAACTTGGACTCTATTCCAGAGCAGGGAAACTGGACTTGACTGTTTATTTTATTTAACAGTTAGTGAAGAAAAGTCCTGTACTTAGGTATGGTTCATTAATGCTGTAGCAGTCAAGTAACTCTTGTGATAAAGCAAGAGTTCAATTGCAATTCATAGATGAATATATATTGCAGTGTCAACTGAGTTAATGATTCATACCTTACATAATGACTTATGAGAGGTACCACAGCAGACCGGAGAAATGGGCTGACAAACTTCATGCAGTTTAACAAACAGAAGGGCAAAGTCTTGCACCTGAGGAGCAGTAATCCCATGCATCAGTGTATGCCAGAGAATGACTGGCTGCAAACCTGCAAACCAGCTTTGCAGAAAAGGACATGGAGGTCCTGGTGGACATGAAGTTAAACACAAGCCAGTAAAGTGTTCTTGTGGCAAATAAGGCAAGTGGTGTCCTAGGCTGCATTAGGAGGAGTGCTGCCAGCAATCAAGGGAGGTGATTCTTCACCTCTACTCAGTGCTGGTGAGGCCACACCTGGAGTACTGTGTCCAGTTCCGTGTATGGACAGAGATATGGACATACTGAAGAGAGTCCAATGATGGTCCACTAAGACGATGAAGGGACTGGAGGAATGGCTGAGAGAGGCGGGACTGTTCAGCCTGGAGAAGTAAAGGCTCATAGGAGGTCTCATCGATGTATATAAACCCCTGAAGGGAAGCTCTTTCCCATGGGGCCCAGCAAGAGGACAAGGGGCAACTGGCACAAACTGAAACAGAAGTGGCTCTGTCTGAGTATCAGGGAATGCTGTTTCACTGTGAGAGTGACTGAGCACTGGCACAGGTTGTCCAGAGAGGCTGTGGAATCTCCATCCTTGGAGATACGCAAAAGTCACCTGAACATGGTCATGAGTAACAAGCTCTAGGTGATCCTGCTTGAGCAGGGGCCGGGGGGCTGGACAAGATGAACTCCCGAGGTCCCTTCCAACTTCAACCATTCTGTGATTCTGTGATTCTGCGATAAGATAGTGGTTCAGCCAATTCAAAGTGGTGACATCCACACAATAACAAAGCTATTCATGCAGTTCTCTGATGATAAGGTATGCCACCCTTATCCTAAGCGAGGCAGCTTAAGTATAAATACACCCATTTCTGAATTACAACTGAAAAATTCCAATCCTGTGATACAGTATTTATGGATCAAGACATTTTGAGGAAGCCGACTAAATATCAACATTTTCAGAAACAACTCTCAAAGATTTTCAATTGAACCATGGAGGAAATGCAAACAACATTCAGGATGTTATTCATGTATTCATGTAAACCTATATATTAGGCTAGTAAGGCTCATCTCTCTTGTGAAGCATCTCTTGTGAAGTATCTCCCTGTGCAAAAACATTAAGAAGTGCAAGAAAAGCTTGGTCCACCATAGATCTGCCACTGCTATACAGGCAAAGAGGAAAAAAAGTAATCATAAATGTATGTAATTCTCAGCATCTAAACCAATGAAAAGATTTTGAGAAGAGGGCTAGTAAGATAGCAGGATGAACTGATAGGTCAAATTTTTTAAGATAACTTTTAAAATGCATACCTTTGCCGACTGGCACCACTGAAGGAGAAACCATGTCTTTGTTTTTCTCAGTCTCTTCCAGGCACAATACCGTCTTCCGATTTTTACTCAGGGTAGGCAGTTGGTTCCACCACGCATACTGGGTCTCTGCCCATTAGCAGCAAGGTCATCTCTGATTTTGACATTGTGATTGGTTTGAAATTAGCAACATTTTTTGACACCCATCTATGCTTTCACTCCTGGGACCTTTGATTAAACCAGACTATAAAAAAAAGTCTCAAAAAATAAATCATATATTAATTTCTGTAAAGGCACAAAGCTGAGCCAAGGACAAAATGACCATTCGGCCACTATGCATGTGTTCTGTTCAGCCCTTAATTTCAAATGCCGTCTTCTGTAAATTCCCCTTGGCCCTTCCCTGGTTGAAGTAAAAATATACTGCTTGCAGCCCAAATTCTGCCTTTGTGCAGAAAGGCTCCCCAGCAGCTTTCAGTGATGCCAGACACATCCTTTGTTTAGGCTAGGAGGGAAAGAGGGGATGACAGTTGTCTCCTGGCTTGGTGTTCCCTTTTATCTTTGTCCTCAAGCTTTGTCCTCAAACAGCAACAGTGCCAAGCTGTTGTTTCTCAAAAACTACAAACCTGCCTGTCCTGCTTAAGGTCAGGAAAATTCAACCTGATTGACTTGGGATTATTTTTGACCACCACCTCAGAGGTAATTACACAACAAACAAGCTATGCTGGTATGCACCGGGCTCATAAGAAGAAGAGATATTTCCCAGATTCACACAAACACAGTTGTCCAGTGAACATTTGCAGGTTAGTTACTGTCACATGCTGAAAAATTTCCTTTTTTTTTTTTTTTTAAAGTATCATTTAGATCTACTAACATACATTTTGACTTCATGCAGACCATGAAACAAGAAAGGTCCTGTCAGCTAAATTGAGAGCTCAGTATTTTAGGACAGCAGACTAGAAACAACTTTTGCCACCTTTAACTGAAAAGAGATCCACAACCACAGAAATTTTGATATTGCAAAGAATTTATCGTACAGTCCAAAGGATGTCACAAAATCTGTGAAATAAATAGTGGGCCCCATCCCACTAGCACTGCTATTTAAATAAAATAAATAATTTTATTATTTTATTCTACCTTTTCTCCCATTGAACAGAAAATTTCCACAGGTGCAGATTCCACCCTTGCATGAGAGCTGAATTATGGTGTTCTCCAGAAAGAAACACCAGGAAAGGTAAGAGTAGGAGATAAATCAGCTTTATAATTAAGCAGTTTATTCAGCAGTTTCTTGAACTTATTCTGGCACTGGGAAAGTCACCATTAATTTTCTAAGCTCAATATTGTCTGGGAACCGTGTAAAAGTCATCAGCAGATACCGTATCATATTTATACCAAACAGTGTAGTTGAAAGTATACAGAAGACGAAACATATGCAAGAGAACAGTAGCCACAAGAATGGCCATTGGCTTATTTAATTTGCCATAAATATCACCTGGAAGAGTTTCAAATACTGAACAAATGTAGTTACCTTAAGTTGTACCTAAACTGCAGTGTATATGTAAAGGTATATCTTACAGCTCAACACCAGTGATCTAAAGCAGTAACACTATTTAATGCATGCAATCAGCATCACTCAAACTAAAGAACTACCCAGTTCTCAGTATTAGCCTAAATCTCTACTGACATATAAACTGTATCCCACAATAGTGAATGTCTGCAAGTACAAAAGTTAGCATATTTTTAAATGCTACCTGACTTATACATATTTTACCTAACAGACAAAATAAGTTCTTCACATCCATAAGCAGCTGAAGGGATTTTGTTCTCTAATTGAAGAGATCCTATATATGTGATTGTGTCACTATCAGTATTACTTGTGAATTGTTAACCAAGATGTTTTGCGTACATACACACTCTTATCCATTTTAAAAGTACTAGAAATACCAAATCTACCTTCCCCTGTCGGAGAAAGTCTTAACAGTTTAGAGATGTTTCTCGTAATATACATTTAGAGTATTGATGAGACTACTTAACTCAGTTTTGGCATCTGTACTTCAAAATAGATATGGAAAATTTGAAAAAGAATTGCAAGAATAATGTGAGGAATTAAGGAAACATTTTACTTCATGACAAATACTTTCAGAAACTTATTTTAATAAATGAAATAAAAATAGACTGTTTAAATTAAATTATAAATATCTGCCTAAGTTTCAACAGTAAATAGCTCTCTAAACTGACAAGTCATAAGAATATCTAATACCCATGAACGGAAGCCTGGTGATTGTGGACTGGAAATTACCAGAGAATATTCATTATTTTTTTATAAGTCTAGTTGATTATTATAATTCATTACGTAAGTATGTAACACAATGAGTAATATTTAAAAATAAGTTTGAGGTTATCAGTTTTCACTAGTATAACTTCAAAATATTTAATTCTAAATTTTATTTTAATTTGATTATTTTTTATAAACACCTGACGATTTAAAACAAAAGGCTGTTTTAAAACAGAACAACCACATTTGTACTGAAAAATTTTGAAAAATGCTTAGAATTTGATCAAAAACTTATAGAAACTGAGTTTTTCTTGTTTCATTTTTGATGAATCTGCATTTTCTCACAAGAAAAAAAAAAAGCACCGTATATACTGTTCAGAAATTCCCAAATAGTTAGAATCATGACCACCCAAAACGAGAAAACACGGTACTTTCTCATGATTAGCTTCTGAAAAAGACATTCAGAAGAAAAGCTTCTGTTATCTTTTCTGTAAGCCAGGCAGAAACAAGACTAAACCATCAGCTTAGAAATTACTCCCCTGGCTGGGCCACACCACCGAACCCCACGGTGCTTACAATACAGAGGAAAATTCTCCATTGACAGAAACATCTGAGCATACTCAAGCATGCTTTGTACCAATATTACCTCATGACTGCACTCCAGAGCTAAAAGGTTTTGTCCATCAGAGCATAACTGTGAGTAACTCTGAATGACAGGCTTCTGTAGTATTTTATCCAAATGTGTTTGAAATCTATTATAGTAGTCTGGTTTTGTCTCTCACAATTGCTACAGAATTGATGGAGAAAGAAGAGGAAGTGCCAGATGAGAAGGAATTGCTTTGGGTTACCAAAAGGTCTTAGCCTCCAGCTGAAGAAAGCATTGTTCCATGGATTAGTAGTCACTCATTACAGCTTTAGTCTAGTTAACCAAGTTGGAACAGCCATAAAATTTTCAGACTTAAATTCATGCTCTAGATGCTGACCAGGCATTCTGTGATACTGTCTTTCTAGATTTTTTTTTTTTCTAGAATTTCTATTTCATGCAAAAAACTCTCAACATAGTCATACCTTTCCTATGACCGTTGACCATCCTGCCTGTGAAATGTAGCAGAGAGTTGCCCACACATTTTACACATAGAAAGGTCTGTAATGCTTCACACAAACGTCAGTGTTAGCAGAAGCATCCTATTCAATTTCCAATGTGGGTAGATGCAACAAACCAGATCTCAGTATTGGTCACCCCATGTCTCCCAAACTTTAATTCCAGGTCTCCAGGAGTGACGATGTAAAATTATTATGGCATTCTTTTTCATTTGCTCTCCTTCATTGAAACAACTGGAATTCACATATTCAATATTTTCTTCATAGTCAGAACAACTGGAAAATAAACCAGTTTTTTTCTAAGCGGAAGGTGAGAATCTCACATTCACACACTTCCACAAGGGGGAGCTTAAAAAAAAAAAAAAAAAAAAAGGAAAAGAAAAGAAAAGAACACCAGATCCCAAGAGAATTGTGACTAAAATCATAAAATCATGATAACCTGCAATACTTCTGTGTTTTCAGGAAGACAGATTACCTCTTTATTGTTTGCAGTATCATAATGACATACTGTTAAACAGATATTACTATGCACAGAGAAGATAGATGTCTTCCTTACGTAAAAATCAGAATAAAAATTCCAAAGATTTGAATGTTCATGTCTACCCTGCCCTTGAGGTCATTAAAGGAACATATCCAGATAAACTATAAAGAAACCAAAATTCACATAGTTTCAGACTAAGAATTATCAGAGATGTTTTCTAAGATATTCTGTTATAATGCCATTAGTAACAATAGTTCTTTTCACTAACGCTGCATTATCACTAGCAGATGATGTAATCATTAATTCTTCCTTCCTCTCCAAATGCCTTGCACTGAGGTCATTATCATTTTTTTAAACCATGACCTCATTTTATTTTCCCTCCTGGGAGGACTACACTGGAGATTACCAGTGATCCATGTATTCTACATGAAAAAACCTACATGAAACAAACATTAAAATTATGCTATCAAGCTTTCAAGAGCCAGAGATTTACCAAAGCTAAGACTCCTACAATCTTAATTATGCTTCCTAATATATACACATTAATATATAAAAGACCACACTGTAGTCTTTACTTTATGCATTTAACTTGTGCTTTCTTAAAATCCTAAATTATAGCATCATATAAGACCATGCATCGTCCCATACATGTGAAATAACAGGAGCCCAGAGAGAGCACTTCTATAAACAGGACATGCTATTTATACAGAAGATGCTATATAAACTGTGGTTTCACTTTCTGGAACTTCAAAGCACTTCCAAAAAAGCTGACAAAGATATGTGTAAATTCCATTTCTGCATCTCTGTGCCCAGACCCAACTAGAATTGCCAGTTCTATTGTAAAACTTCCTATTTTGAAGTTACAGCCCAGCCCAGCCCAGTTCTATATTACCAATGGCAGCAAAACTGCCACACTGGGCATCTTGCCAGCACTTAACTTTACTCTGACCTATGCAGATAAAAATGTGCTAGTAGGCTTTCGATACTATCCCTGTTGATTAGGTGCAAATTTGTGTGGGTATGCTTACAATTGAAGTGTAACTATAACATAATAACCAGGAAATAACATAACAACATACAAGGGACCAGCCATAAAACTGGATGAAGATTTAAGAAAAGGTAATTTTTTGAATTAATTTTCTGGTTTAAGTACCAAGTTCCTCTATGTTAGTCACACAACCAAGTATCCATGGTGCTTGGGTAAAATTAAAACCCTTAATGGCTTGGGTTGACAATTATTTCACCATCACTCAATCTTCGTGTTTCACAATCTCATCCACCTCTGCCAGTATTGTCATATAGCATTCCTACACACCAACGTTGCAGGCAGAGCAAGGAAGAAGCCCTAAGGTAATCAATTTCAGTAAGAGATCAAATTCTGCTGTGAAGGAGAAAAATATATCTCACTTTTTTTCTTTAGCCTTTAATTCCTGTAAATGTCCCTGATTTTCTTTAAAAACTTTAGGCAGAACAAACTGTAAACGATCAGTTCATTACTTATAATAAATGGCCCTCCTCACCTTTGGTGTGATTAATTGTTCCCATGTTTGCATAAACCATATGCAAGCTGCTCTGTGAGTTCAAGTTTTGGGGAGTGCTTCATTTGCTGGTTGTTTTGGAGGGCGAGGCGGGGAGGCTGGCTACAGACCAGTTGAAGCTTCTAGGAATGATTTTAAGAGTTTCTAACACATCTTGGAAGCTTACAAGGGAACTACACACTGAAAACTGACTACAGCCGTCATCTACTCTCAAGAAGCAAATGTACGTATACATGTGCAGGTGTATTTTGTTATTACTTTACCCTTAACTAAAACCACTGGAGACGTGCTGTGGATGCCAAACACACAGACAGATTCAAAGAATTGCTCGTCATATTCATAAGATAATTCACCAGTAAGGGACATGGAGATCCACAGCCACAAAGTGCTAGAAGCATTATAGTGAAAACTATCACTGTACACTTGCATTGCATGCCTGAAATCTCTTGGCACTCATTATTGCCTAATGTCAGAGATTAAAACTCTGCATTTGATGGATTGTTGTTTTCACCAGTCTTTAGATTCTTATGTCCTAGTGAGATAGTACCCTGACTAAAAGTCTACTCTCACCCAAATTGTCAAATTTTATCATAAATATTCACAAGATCAGGATGTCACACAAACTGATCAGCCAAAAACATACAAAAAAAAGGAAAAACTAAAATCTCAAATGTGCTGTTGCGGAATATATCCATATGTCTTAATTTTTTTTGTTAAGCTAATTCAGTTTTAAGGGTGATTCATAACTGATGAAGCCACTGGCTGTTCCTTCTCTCAGCACAAATTCTTATGAGTTGTAATGGGGTTTTTTAAGTGTTTTTTCTTTCATGGTTATTTGCAAGTTTGAGAATTACTACATCAAGATGGTGACCTTCTGTTGTTCTTTCCACCATGCACACACGCAGTAGAGGTCAGAAAGCCAAGCTCTTTTGTAAGTAACAACCTGGTTTCAGAGACGGATAAATGGCAGAACAAAGGGAAAGACAAAGAAGCCTAGGCTGCATGGAAAGTCTCTGTTAGAGATAAGAGTGGACTCTCATTTCCATTCTGATCCCAAGATTTTAAACAACAATACCACTATATCCACCTATATATTTTCCTTTATTATCAGCTTATGTATTTTAGTAGGCTTTCATATCCCCCCTGAAATTGTACTTCAACTCAAAATGTATGATTTTTTTTTTTCTTCAAAAACAGTCTAAAAAATATGTGGCTGGGGACTGTATATATGAGGAACTCTATATTGCTTTTGGTATTTTAAAAGTATACAACATTGAATTTTTTCAAGGGACGGTGAAAATGGCATCACAAAGGTTTTACCTTAAGGACTACACCACGTTTACCAACTTTACAGTCAAGAAGATCATTATTCTAACTACCATTACTATTTCTGAAAAACAAGATGCTCGTTGATGAAATGAAAGCTGAGACTTCTCAATAGCTTAGAAGAATACCACACCACTTCTATTTAGACTACCTAGCTTTGGACACTTAAGTGTCATACCCTAGATGCAGAAATGTTGCAATTAGCCAACTTTCTAATGCTTCACACTGAAGCTGAACACTCTGAATTCATTCTGGACGTATTTCAAATTGGGCTGGGGGCAAGGTGTGCAGGACTCAACAGAATAATAGCAGTAACAATAATCCTAGGTATTGGGATAATTCTCTATGTTTAAATATTTCAGTTACTTGGATGAAAATTGTATTACAATGAAATTAAAATAAAATAATAATTTAAAAAAAAAAAAAAACATAAACCCAACAACTTAACAAACATGTTCCAGAAAAAATGAAATCAATACAGTGTGATCTACAATTCAATCTCAGAAATTACAGCAGTTCACCTTACTAATGGTTGCCAGGAAGCCCACATCTTAGTGTGCTAACTGTGGCCATTAATACAACCACTTTGTTCATCAACATCTGCTGCAAATAAACCTGAACAGGTTATCAGCAAACAGGTGTTTGTAATCTAGCACTTATATAGACAAAGTGGCACCTATCCACGTAACAACACCAGCCTGTCGCGGCTCTCCACGTTTTGCATAGATAATATGTGAAATACAGGGATGGTGTGTACATACAATGAGCACAGTGGGATTTCAAGCATGTCATGACATTGCATGTAATGCAACAGGGAGAATTACGCTTGAGTTAGTCAAAGATGCTATTAATTTATCATCAGATACTGTCACACACATTATTTACCATCATATCATCACAGCATAAAAGGATTAGCTCAACTCTACATTAGCACTTGAAAATAACAGCTTACCTCTTTTCATTCTATGTGCATTCCCCATAAATTTTTTTTTTAGATGTATTGGTATTTGCGTTGGGATTAGACAGCAAGCCTCTATCTTTGTGGTAATTATTCAAAAAAACCCTAAGATGTTTAAACTGTGAAGGACTGTATTGCAAAGATGAAATATCTCAAGACAGAACCAATATTTTACATTTTTAGGATACATTTTGGTTAAGGTTCTTCTGAAAACTTTGCAAAACCAAAGGGCCACAGTCTGTACTTAGCCTAGGAAAGTGTCTGATCATAAGCTAAGAACCAGCACAGACTGTATCCGGTCACAGACTCACAAATCCAGAAATCAGGTCACTCAAAACTTAGAGCTGTTGATGCATTCTTAACCTGTGACCCTGTGAGAATTCATTAAGATGCAGCCTTTAGTTAGACTATGTGCTTATCCACAGGATACTTGCTTTATTCATCACACTGACAAACAACCACAAAAGCAACTTTGTCTACAGTGAGCCTCTACACTTATGTGACCAAATGAGAACATCACGGTGGGCTTAGAAGACTGTGGGTGTTGTCAGCAGAGCTGTATCTCTAAATAATCAATATTCATATCTGCTAATATACCTGATATAACTAGCATATTTCACACATTTTGCTCAAGTGAAATACGGACCTTTTATAGAAAGTCACTGTCAGCATGATCTAAAACAATCTGCCTTACTCTCATACTGTTGCGGATAAGGCTATCAAAAAAACAGTGGAGCAACATTAGTAAGTGGATTACTGTTGATAAACACATGGGAGCATATAAATTTCCTCTTCACAGAAAAGAGCTGAATATGATACAAATAACTCTGGACAACAATAATAAAATGTTAAAATGTAGTCTTTCTAGACCACTGCCTTGTGCTATTAAAAGAAGAGGACCTTACAGAGGCAAGACATTGAAGTGAAAGGTACTGCTTGGGAAAAAGAGTGGAGATAAGAGAACCCATTGATTCACAGAGAAGTTCAAACCCTCAGGGCTTATTTGTTTTTCATAAGGAACTAGGTTTCCCTACTTAGCGAGTCTGGTGGAGACCCGATTCTAAGTATTAAAACAGTGGAGCTAATAGTGAAATGCATTCCAGCATGTAAGTTACTGAGTCTGGTTTTAATTGCCACACGTGCTATCCATTATCACATAGCTGCTTATACGCTCGTCTTCACTCTAGAATGAGTTTTCCCAAAACCAGTAACTGTTTACAGCGGAACAGATTTGAAATAACATTAAAACTTTTCGGAATTTGATATAGAATTTTTAAATTGAGCTTTCAACAGCTTCGCTTGAAGAGGGGAGATTTCTACGTTTTACACTTAACAGAACCTTTTGAGAATTATGCTTGGAGGATATAACTAAACCAGGAAGCAAGACTGGTCAGCTACTTTCTGAAAGATACATAGAAGCTGACAGGTGTATACGAACTGATAAAATTACTTATTCAGGGCTACTAAGCTCATCATTACTTTTTACAGAGGAATTTCAGGATGACAAATGGCTTCTGGCTTCTCTCTCCATCTGACTGCAAAAATTTTAACAAGGATTGCAGCGATGAAAGCTCATTAAGAGGTCATTATGTATGTAAAGGGAATATGAAGTGTCTAAATATGTTTTGCTTTGTGTTGCAAGGGTGAGCTGTACCAGCAGACTTGAAAAATGCTCTGCGTCCATGCATAGCCCACTTGTTCGTACCATCGCTCTCCCTCATCAACATCTCAGTTATGACTGGATCATAATTCAACACTTCGGGAGGTAACTGAAAAGTTGACCACAGGGAATGTAGGCTGGACGACAGTGTAGTTAGTTCCTTGAAGATAAGAGTTTTAATAGGGGTCTTTTAGCAGATCTGATGGGACTCTCAGATGTTATACTGTGACCTTTCTACATTGTGACCTTTCTTTGGTGTCTCATGGCATGTCTGAAAGATGTAGTTCAGCACCGACGTTCAGAATGTTTCAGATTAGTCTTCCCCTTCATGATAGGGTTACAGGACAGAAGAAGGGCCTTCTGTAAGACCCAGCTTTGCAAAAAAAAAGGTGAAAAGAAGATAAGTGAACCCCATTGGAGCTACATGGGCTGTCAGGATGAAATTCTGCACCTCATGAGCAGCACTAGGGTCAGCCTCGCTAGACATTGCAGTGGTAGCACAGTTAAAACTGAAAGTAAAACTTTTTTTACATCAATTTGATTTCTCTGTGGCCAGAGCTTCCTTTCTTAATTAAGTCTTAGTTTCATTTATGCAGTCATGAGATGAGAAAACAAACTCAAACTTTTAAATTAACAAGTGAAAAGAAGCCAGAGATAGTCATTCAAAAATCTCAAAGTATTAATATTACAGAAATTTACAGGGAGCTAATAGAAAAATCCCCTTCTAAAAACCAAAGAAAACCAAGTTTTAATTAAAACATTTTCTTGTGCTTTAAAGGCTTAAGCAGAAACATTTGCAGGTATAACTGACCGACCAGATAGACAAAGCCTGTTGCAGTACAGGAATCAAATAGTGAATTTCTTACAAGTAGAAAGGGGCCTATAACACACTTCGTGTGGTGGTATAGCTGTGTATTGCAGGCAGAGTGGTTTTACTGAGTCCACCTAGTGATCAAGATTACATCCTGCAGTCTGGGTACTGTCCTTTAATGGTACCTTTATAGTTAAGAAACCCACCTACTCAAGTGTTTACTGTGAAACACTTACTTCTTATTGGCAAGTTTTACTATCTATTTAGTTTGTCCACCCGTATCATTGAATTGTATAATTTCGCCAGTAGCAGAGTTACCAGGAGATTACTTTAGCCTAGCCTTTCCAGGGCACTACAGTGCAACCTTTCTCCACTGTCACCCATTCCTAACAGTGCGAGGAGAAGTCCCCTGCAACATTTGGTGATGCACCCTGAGCCCAGAGGCACTTTCAGGGGCCCGGTCCTATCAAGAGAGACGTCTTCAAAGGTCAGCCAGGTCAGCAGATAAAGGTGCAACTTTATCAGCCTTTTAGAATTTTTAAGGTAAGACCCATTTCTAAAAAGTGGGTACCAGTCTATTTCCAACACGATAACACCACCATATATACATCTTATTTCAAAGAGTAGAGTTTACGAGACCCCTGGCTTCAATGAGACTGGGCATCCACACTTTTGTGTCAGTTAGGCTACTCCTCTCAGCCTAGCAGCGTCCAAATCCACCTCTCTACAGCCTGCTTCAGCTGTCGTCCCTCCTGTCCCCGCTTGTCTCATTGAAGGACTGCTTCTTTCTCAGGTAAATGCTTCCACAACACTTCTGTTGAGAGGTGTTGCTGTGTTGGGCACTACATTGCCACCTCTGAAGCTTTATACAGCCACCCTACTGAAACACTTGATAATTTTAGGCCCCTATATTTGAGGGAAAAAGTCTGGAATATCAACATGAAGTCACTGCCCAGTAAAGCAAAAACTCTGGGGGGGGGGGGGGGGGGGGGAAGCTATTAATCTTTACTATACTAGATAGATCTGAAGGATTTTTCTTTAAAAAAGGTCAAGCATAAAGTGTCACCTGAGCACTAATGCAGCACATATAATGATAGATCATAAATATATTATTTTCTCGCAGTAAATTGTAACAAGGATCATGCCACATGTTCTATTAGCTTTTTTTAAACACTTCCGATCAGGAAATAAAAAAGGTATTTTAAAATGGCAATTTGGTCCCAAAGTACTAGGCTGTTCGAGCACAAGTATGCCTCAGTTCAAAGGAAAATCCATAAAATAATTACATGTGAATTTGGATGCTTTAAATGGACATGCTAAGACATGTGCAGTAAAGGCAATTAACTGCAAAGGATATTTCTTTTACTTTCTTCTTTCCTTATGTAATTCCAGAGTAACACTAATAGTAGTGCATAGAAGGTAGATAATTTAATATAAGATAATATATTTATATGTACATGGTTGCTTCACTGGAGATTGCAGACATAGAAACCACAGTATCAGTTTGCATATTTATGTAATAAAAATTCATCACTGTTCACTCACTTATTTTGTATGTATAAATGTAAGAAAATATTGTAGACTTTTTATTTATAGTATTTATTCTCCTGTATTTATAGTTCGATACAGGAGACATTAAAGGACTCATAAACAAGAGGTCATTTCTAAAATGGCTTCAACTGGAAGGAAAAAATGGTCTCAAAATTGAGATTAATAGATTATGAATTAGAGTACTTCATCCCAGTTCTCCAATTAATTTTCCTCTGCATCACTGGGATCTCTCTACAGATGAGGAATCATTAAACAGCAGCTGGTCAGAGGTGACAGAAGTGTTAAACATTCTGCTAAGCAGTCTAAAACAAGCCCATAATAATGTAGGGACGGGATTTTTTTTTTCATGGCTTTTCTTTTTTTTAAATGGCAAAAGCAAAACCGTGCTCTACATCTAAAATATATCCTTCATCGAAGATTGACTGTAATTATTGCATCTAGTGAAATGAACCACTTTTTAACATGTCCTACATGATTTTTTAATTCTGAGTGTAATCCAGTTATTGAGGAATATAGCACCACGACACTTCTCTGGCACCATATCTACTATGCTCTAGTCAGTTTTACTCTTTTCCTCTGCAATTTTTATCCATCTTGCTAAAATATGTACAGATCCGTTCTAAGATGGAACATGAAATCTACTTCCAACAGTCCCCCCCAACCCCTAACATTCTGTAAAATGGTACAAAAACAATGTAATGTCAAATACAATATAGTGCTCCTGCTTCCTGATCTACTGAGCATAACCAAGGAAGAAATGGTGCAGGTAGGGCTTTTACAAGTTTTACTCATCCCCAAATTCCGTACTAGGTGTCTGGCACAAATGGCAGCCAGCCAGCTTCACAGCAGCTTGCTGTGATTTATACTGCAAACTCCACTGGTACGGACTGGGTTCAGAACTGGCAAAATCAAGGTTACTGTTTAACTGCCCCCCAGCTCCTTTAATCTAGAAGCTCCTTGGAAATGAGCATAGATGCAGTCCAATCCGCAATACAGTCTGTTATGAAATGAGAGCTAAATTTTTTGAAACTCTACCATGTGTGATTCTCTTGGTGATAGAGAAAGGTGAAAGGTTAGTCTTGAAGCATGGGAATATCGTATAATTAACCAACAGGGGGTGTGTTGCAGTTTAAAATTGTAAAAGCATGGGGGAAAGAGTAAGAAACAGGACTTGCTATTTTGTTGTTGTTTTTCATGAAAATATGTCTTGTGTTTACCATAGGTTTCATTTTTTAGTCCTATTTCACAACGGATCAATGGTATTTTAAGCTGTGAATACTGCACCTTTATTAGCACATAACAACTAGATCTTGGCACTAATGTTACTAGTCACAACACTGTCTGAGAAGAAATCATAAAGCTAACGTAACAGAGCTTTTTTTAAAAAGAAACACTGAATATCCATAGCTCTCATTTAAAAAATAACAGAGTTAATATTACTACTTTTTAAAGAAAAATCTTTGCAGGATCCTCCGTTTCATACTATGTTTCCTAGTTTCAATATTAGTCATTCTTTGCAATTGACATGATCCACATGGGTAATCAAGCAAAGTCCCTTTTCAGCTGATACTCCAGACATAGACTTTTTCAAGTCTTGTGAAGGGAACTGGTCCATGGAATTTATCAGATGTAGCATGCAACCTGTCACTGTCTCTACTTGCAAAAAAAACTACAACACAAACCAACTAATTCATGAAGTTTGTAATGCATCAACAAACTGTCTGACTTTCTACCAAATTATGTAATTTTGGAGAGTTTTCTGCACATGTTATCAAAGTAAAGGTCTGAAAGAATGATGAATTCATAGCACACATGCTCTGTCCTACAGCATTTGACAGATAGCACATCCCACTGATCTGTGTCCCAAGGGAAAGGAGGACAAAGGGAGCGAGAGGAGATATCACCAAATCACCCACTCCCATCTGATTATTGAAGAATTTGCTCTCAGTAATGCCTTCGCAGTCCCCAAGTACTTTTCATTCTGCTTATTCCTAGAAATTCCTAGAAATTATTTTGCAAAATATAAGGATCCTTATCTATAGAACAGGAAGATGGAAATCAAAGTAATTTTTTACCATGGCTGGTAGCCGTTTTACCCAGAATCATTTAAGTCTGCAAAGCCTGCAATGTTCCTGAAGCATAACCTTAACAGTGGTTTGACTCCATAGCTGGAGACAGATCTTGATGAGAATGAAAAGGTGCATAAAAACAAAAAGGAAAGGAAAACACATGCATCAAAACAACAAGGCGTCAATCTGGGACGTGTCCTGTCTATTGCCCTAAATTAACTACAGCATCTTTCCTTTTGAATCAGTACCAGGGTTTGACAAGCTGATGACCAGGTATAGAGCGTAAGAACTGAAGCAGAGTACTCAGGTCACAGAGAACGGAGATCAGACTTCTATAGGATGCAGCCGGTTAAGCGAAGTTAATGAAGAGCTTGCTTTTGGTGGGCAAGTATCTTTTAAACACATATTCCCATTTTGATGTCTATTTGAGTTTGACTTATACTCTAACCTGACTGGGACAAAGCCAGGGCCACACCATACCCTTTAATACTCACCAGGAACTAAAGGCACTTGTGGAATGCAGCAGTGTGCTGGGAACCTCTCTATCAATAGCTCAAAGTTAAGCAAACTGCCTGTATAAATGGAAGTCCTTTTCCTTTGCATCTGAAAGGCAAAGAAGTTTAATTAAGAATGCAGTTATCTCCAGTCAAAAGGAAATACTTTTATTTTTACGGTAAGTACTGTGGCATTCCTCACTCTGGTAGATTATGTTAGAAAAAAATAAAACAGTCACACCTTATTATTGCCGATAAGCACTTTGCCACGCTATTTTTGGTTAGCTACAGAACTGAATGGGACAACGTGGGTGTAATATGAGAAAAAGTTAAGGAAAAGCTGGATTGAGAAGGATTTTGGCATGATTCCATGGAATAACGGACAGTTTCTAAAGCAAAAATAAAAAAGTGGGATTAGCCAGAAAAAAATTTTTGCACTATGTAAACGATTCAGAGTCCTATCCATATTGCTTTGAAGTCCTTAACCTAACCAAAAAGTTGGTTTGTAAAATGATCATGTACACCTATGCTCCCACATCTCATTGGTTCTTAGTAAGAAATTTTCACCTCTGAAAATTAAGTTTTGATATTTTGCAAATTTTTACTCTTTTCAAAGTTTTTGTCTTACCCATGTGTCCACAGCCTATTCCAGCTTACTGTATGGCATATTAATTGCTGTTTAACAGGTAGGTTGTTACAGAACTTGTATTTGAGGTCAAATTCTATTTAGGTCTTCAAAACAGTCACGCTTCCTCAGACCTTGGATCAAATGCCTGAGTAAAAAACACTCTTACATTGCTATTTTGTGATTTCAGTGTGTACATGGGTGTTAAAAAATTCTACATAGAAAAGTAAAAGATCTGTGCTTAAGTTGACTTCTGCCTCCATTTTCAACAAAAGACTCGCATGCAGTGAAAGACAATTAGAACTTCTGTCAAAATATTGCAACAAATGGTTAATTACCTCAGGTAAGAAAACACAATATGTATTACTACTACTCTGTGTTAAAAGATCACTGCATTCTTAACTTTCTGACTGCTGCTTGTACTGGCTTGTCTCTCTTTTGCCAATGGAGATTACACGTTCTGTTCATTTATAGCGCAACGCACAGTACACCTCACACGCCACAGGCGGATAGGGCATGTGCATTGTTTTTCCACTATCAGCAATAAGCATTATTTGTGCTTCCTATAGTAAGAACGTTCAATCAAGTACCAAATTAAGCAACTAAAGAGTAACACAAGTCAGTCTATTTTATCGGCCCAGTTTTGCACTTGCAGTGGATGACACAGATGCTCCATTCACATTTTACCTCACAGGTAATTGCTGTTAGGTAAATCACAAATTCTGTCAGTTTGTATTACCAGTCCTTTGCTTTTCTTTCTTTTGCCAAAAAAAAAATCTAATTTTTTTTTGAGAACCTTATTCTTAAGTTCCTCACATCCATTATTATATTTTAGTTGTCTTTTATGAAAGCCACTTTATGTACAGAACGTACAGTAAGCAGAATACAACTATTTTACAGATAACCTGGTGCAGTGCATGCTTTGTATTATGATCTAACATGAACTGTGCATTCTTAATCCTGTGTCAATCATTAAACCAAGCCCTTTTTCTCTGCAATTTTTTCCATGATGCTCAGCTTCCTGTTGACAGTTGTGTTACCTCCCTGAAAGAATATTTATCCGATTACGCAAACAAATGGAGAGGCTGCTACCTTGCTAGTCAAGACTCACAACAGTACTTCAGTGGGCCCCCAAGCATAATTTCAAAGTGTTTCTCCCACCTATAGACAGCTTTGAAATTAATTTTCTGGAGTGATACAGTTACATTGCATGGATTTGCTCACCATATGGGCAATCAAGCTTCTTGATGAAAAATGGCATATGTTAGCTATGTAATCAAAAAGTAGCTGTACGGATCCCAAGGGATAAGGAAACTTTAGCATTTGATTCGACTGAACCATACATTCATCACTGTAAGAGACATTTGTCCTGCCAGTTTGAAGTTGCTTCTCCACATAAAGCCAAAACACGGTCTCTGGCTATAGCCGGGCTTTTCAGAGAAGAGATTTAACAGACCTACCCTACTCACGGGAAACCAGTAACAAAACTCGGGGAACTACACTTTCATTCATATCAGGTTAACAGTTAGCTGGCTCCTGGGTGTCTCGCTGAAGAAATGGCGTTTCAGTCAGTAACACTGAACTACCCAGTAGCTGAGGCTGATGCAATTTATTGTGTCCTGCAAAGCACTGCAAAAGCCTGAGAATTATTTAAACTGTCAGTGACATGTCTTTGCCAAGCTTTCCTTGTCCTCTAATTCCTGCCAGAGTTAGCTGACTTGCTAATGAAGAGAAAAATATCTTCATACATCTGTCATACCTATTTCCACATTTAAAGGCTCCCGATTACCTTTTGGTGCTTCCACCAGGTTTGAAATCTCTTAGACATGGTTTACGCACCAAGTTTTTAGGAACTGCTGCTGTCCTTGGAATTTCTTTCCCTCTGGTATAATTAAGCTCCTGGCATGGTCAGTAATCTCAGAACACACAAACTCAGTCATATACTCTGTTGTTCAAAATAGCTCAGCCCACAGAATGTGGTTTCTGTCAGAGTAAAATGCAATTATGTGGCTATAACTATCCACGCTCTTGTTAGACTAGGCAAAAAACTACTTCAGCTATCACTAACCTGAGTGTAAGGAAGACCTTGAGAAAATAAGAAGAGTCTTCTCCTCCTGAGGCTGAAAAATTAATATGAGCATTAACACGGATATCCATCTGTGTAAATGAACTACCAAAATGGTCAGTTTCCTGATGATAATCTCAACGTTGATTTCTTCTGTTCAGGGAGCGATTTTCTCAGAGGGTGGAGAGGGGAAAGAAAAGGAAGAAAAGGAAGAGGTCCATGCTTCATTTCAATATAACTTTAAAAAAAAAAAAAAAGAACTTGAAGTATCAATATTATCTTGATGCAGTTCTGCTTACCCACTGTTCAAGCCATAGCAAATGAATTTTAAGGAAAATGCAACATTTCACTGTTGCCCACAGCAAAGAAGTTAAAAGGCGAGGCTCTCCACAGCCTATATTTTGATAATAAAATTTTAACAAGTAAAAACATAATCTTAAATAAGCATTAGTGAGAACTGATTATTATTCAGAATATAGACATAGGAATTTTTTTTATTTCTTAATGACTGGATCTGATTTGAGGCTTCAAAGGGAGTAAGAATTAAGAAACTTTCACTTCTGAGGAATTAAGACAACAGACAAAATGAATTCGTAATTATAGCTCATGCCAACAGTTATCTCAAACATTTCAGATTTCTTTTTCTATCACGGAAAAAAACCCCAAAACACGACCATTTGAAATTTAACCACAGCCAAGCTCAGACAAAGCACATGGGAATGAGTACTCAGATTGAGATTCCTGTGACTCTTACAAAGCAGCTCAATGCCCTCTCCATCAGGTTGTGGCCTCCCAGGCAGTCACTGGGCCACAGATTTAGAGTGGTTAATCACCAAGATGCCAGAAGTTAACCTACATGTGCTAAATTAGGAAGTCAGTCTTCCTTAGCTTACCATATACTGAAAAGAGAAAAATAGGCACTTTCAGAAAAAAATTCATGTCTTCCAGAAGGTACATTAACCTTCCTGCTTTTGACAGAACAGGGAGCCTAAAAAAAAGTTCCCCTATTTAAGAATTAAGCAGAGTAAATGACCTTTCCATCCTAGCTTCCTTCTTCAACAACAAAGAACCATACCATAAGACCTGGTAATAATAATTACCAGTGACAGCTTATAAATGAAGTGCAAGAGAAACAGATTCAAACTCCTCACTGCACAGGCATCTTTCTCATCTCTCTGGCTACTCCTGAATGGGTGCTCTTCTTTTTCTTAGTGTGCAACGAGAGAACCATTCTGGATATGGAAAACCCTCAGAACAAAAGTCTTGGTAAATTGAAATTTCTACAAAATGTTTTGACAAACAAACATTAGGCAACAACTGAAAATATGTTAGATAGGAACCTCTGTCTAAGTCATTTTTAGGAAGAACATGTAAACAAAGATGTATTTTATTTAGCTGATGAAGTAATCACATCCCTTTATAATCAAGATTAGACATTTATATCAACCTCCTAATAAGAGTGGAAAATACATTTGAACAAAGAAAACCCATTACACAAAATTCACCCTAACCTTACACAGCACATGATGCTAGTGACAGCTTTAAGAAGATGCTTTTTACTGAGAAATGAAGAAAATAGTATCTGTGTTTACATTACATACAACGAGGCATAAGACAGCATTGATTAATTTAATGACTTCAATTCCTTTTGAAATGGATTTTCTTTCTAAAAACGCATATGCGCACACACTCCTTGGGGCTTAACTTAATCAGTACCTGATTTAAAGACCTCTGAATGGTAACCAGGACTACTGATAAATAAGCAAATCAAAGTGATGTCTTACTTTATGTATTCATAATAAATAGAAGAAGAAGAGTGGATGTAAGATATGAATCATTAAGAAACCCTGCTCTATGCCGTCTTGCCCAGCATCACATTCAGAGTCTCTAGTTTTCCTATTATCTAGGCTCTACCTAAATTTTCAACATTTTACAGGTAAGCAATTGCAATTAAAGTGTAGTGTACATTACGCATATATAAATGCAGAGAAAAGCAGTATATATTTCTGTAAACTGAAAATACCCTTTCACTGAGTACTGGGAGTGGTAACACCCTTTTATTGACGTCAGTAAAAAGGGAAAGTTAAATCATTAACAGACGTTAAAAATCAATTTGGCTACTTCTGGCAGGTGAAGTCAGATATTTTATTACAAAAACGATGAATCTTTTGGCTCTTTCTTTCAATAAATTGATTTTATGAAATAAGGAGTGATAAGGGAGTTTTATGAAGTATAAACAGTATATATTATAAATAATAACACATGGCCCTAGAGCAAATGCTCTTGTGATTGATCACAGCAGCAGAATCCCTCGAGTGGCTTACAGCATAGTCACATTGGGATCATCTATTGTACAATTCATATGTTAACTAGATAACTGCCTAGTGTGGAAAATTTATAAAGTTAAGGCTAATGAAACCAGTTTTGTTTGCTAGATTTATTTCTCACTGCAGAGATGATGTAAATGGATAGCAGCACATGGCATGTCTTCAAGGGAGCAAACCTTACCTAATTCAGAGATACAACTCTCTGAAAGCAAAGAATAGTTTTGATTTCACCTTCAGAATGTAATCAGGAGAAACAAAATACAAGCCAGAAAGCACTCACACTTTGCCTGCACCTGCCAGTTTGTAGTTATATCAGCGCAGTTCCCAGAAGTGAACACTGCCACATTTCAGAGCAAAGGGACGCAGTGATTAACACCAGATAATACCAATTCAAAAGTAGACAAACAAGTTAACAGTCACAACAGTTACCGTTCTGGTGTCCCAAAACACTTTGTGCAGCCCGTGTAATTGAAGCAATGATGCAAAAGCACAACACCAGATGCCCACATGGAAATATCAATAAAAAAGCAAACTTACAACACCCTCCCAATTATCATAGCAGCTATTTCTACGCAAACCTGTTCTGGGAGCAACCTGGTTCCAACTCCCTGTGTCTGAGTCAGCACTTTGTTTTCACTTTTCAACAGTGAGTTTATGGATCTTGACTCTGCTGACATTTGTTTCAGAGAGGAAAAGGAAAACTGGTCCATAAAGTTCCCAAAGGCTGAAAAGCAAAACCAGGAATGCTTGTGAGAAAATTGAAAGCAGATTGCTGGGTGGACTCAACTGCCAGGGATCTTGGAGCTGGTAGGCCCCCTTCTTACCAGGTGTTACTACAGAAAATACTCTAAACATAGCTTGCTACTAGCTCACTGTAGCTTACAGGTAATTAGGCCTGAGAAAACAGGAAGAAAGTGGCAGCTTGGTATGCTTATACACAAAATGACAGCATGATAACTTTCCTCAAGCATGATAAATAAGGCTGCCTATCATCACATACGAAGACATTGTTCACTCAAACAGTTAGAGATGTCCAGACAAACCTTATACAGCAAGCATGACCTGTTTCCATACACAATGTAGTGAAATAAGCTACACAAACAGACAAGCTATGCTGCATTAATGGACAAATTGTGAATTTTGGATGAAAGAAACAATACTCTCTTCCTTTTCATATTTTAGCATGCTACTATTTTCTTTTATACTCTTTCCAGTTGTGCTGGTGCCAAATATATTATGAGGTAATGGTTGCCACAGACAAGTCTTCAACTCCAGTCATCTGTCAAAGTGAAAAGTCAAATAGAGGCGCTGCTTCCACACCTGGTCCTTGAACAAATCCATTGCACTGTACCTTTATGACAACCTACGAATGAATTATCATTTGCTTGCATTGGAAAAGCAATGGAGGAGATCTCATTGAAAAGTCTTCTATTTGTCTTTGTCAAGAGACAGACTTGAATACAAACCTGAAGATATTAAAATAGCTCTTCTTCACCATTTTATCTAAACCAAAGGCATTCCTCATCAAGCTATCTTATGGTTCACTGAACTCTTCACAAATACATGGAAAGAATTTCCATGTGGTCAATCGACAACACCATCCCTCTCTCACATCTCCTTATGTTCAGCTGTACAGTGACTTTTAACTGGTGTCTGTCAGTTTTTAACGATTATGCCTTCCTTCTGCCAACTCATCATATGTCCTCTATTTATTTGCATTGGACAAATAATTCTATTTTCTTTGTATTTTGTATTTAGAATCATAGAATGATTTGGGTTGGAAGGGACCTTTAAAGGTCATTTAGTCCAAAGCCCCCTGCAATGAGCAGGGACATCTTCAACTAGATCAGGTTGCTCAGAGCCCCGTCCAACCTGACCTTGAATGTTTCCTGGGATGGGGTATTTACCACCTCTCTGGGCAACCTGTGCCAGCGTTTCGCCACCTTCGTTGTAAAAAAATTCTTCCTTATATCTAGTCTGAGTCTACCGTCTTTTAGTTTAAAACCATTAGCCCTTGTCCTATCGCTACAGGCCATATTAAAAATCTGTCTCCATCTTTCTTACATGGCCCCTTTAAGTACTAGAAGGCTGCAGTAAGGTCTCCCCAAAGCCATCTCTTGTCCAGGCTGAACAACACCAACTCTCTCTGCCTGTCCTCACAGGAGAGGTGCTCCATCCCTCTGCTCATTTTTGTGGCCCTCCTCTGGATGGGTCCATGTCTTCCTTGTGCTGAGGACTCCAGAACGGGACGCAGTACTCCAGGTGGGATCTCACCAGAGCAGAGTAGAGGGGCAGAATCATCATCCTTCACCTGCTGGGCTTCTTCTGATGCAGCTCAGGATACGTCTAACTTTCTGGGCTGCGAGTGCACATTGCTCGCTCATGTACAGTATTTCTTCCACCAGTAACCCCACATCCTTCCCAGCACGGTTGCTCTCAACCCTTTCATCCCCAAGTCAGCATTTAGTTCACATGAGGATTGGGAGGGCTTTTTGGATTCTTCAAAAGAAGCAATCCAGAGCACATGCAGAACAAATTCAGGAAAATCTAGTATTAAAAGAACTATCCTATCCACCATTATTTTAGCAGTCCTACCCTTTTGGGAATATAGGATGTATGAAAATTGAATAGCCTTGATACACCTCTTTATATATTGTCTCTGTAATACCTCAAAGAAGAAAATGACAGAATCATATATTGTTACTGCCAGACAGATTAAAAGCACTGCTTACTGGTTTTCAAATAGACCTGTATTTCCTTAGTCCATAAGTCTTCAAAGAAATTACTGCTGTCCACTATATTATTAACTGGTATTAAAATGAGTACTCATACAGTGTTAGACAACTTCAACACTTTGAAATTATGATTTTGTTGTACATCTTTAAATGATCAATTAATTGTATCATTTTTTCACCCAGCTAGAGGCAGGAAAATAAAATTTGTATCTAAAATGTATTAAGAAAAATGCTTATTCCCTTTTATAACCAAGCTATATTTTGCATATCCTTCAGCATCAAGCTATTTTTGAGAGAAATAAAATGGTTAGTTCTGTCTAAGTTTGCACACCAGATATACACGTTTATATTAAAAAGATTCTTAAGACTCACCCTGTCCTTAACTGAATTTATAAACACACACATACATATAAATATAAATTTACATATATATATATATATATGCACATTCCTTTCAAGTGTGTTGTTACGAGGAGTGTGCAGTTTGTCTTATTTCTTTTACTTGAAAAAGGCATCTGTGCTAAATTTTGAACCAGTAAGATAACAGAACATGCAGTACATGCTGCTCAGGAACTAAATGTACCCGTCATACCATACATGGTGATTTTGGCATGTTGGCTCAGTCAACTCTTAGAAAAGCAAAGTCTAATGGTAGTTGCTCCCGGCTAACATTACAATAAATAGAAAACCTTTCCACAAAAAAAACCAAACTAAGCATGCTCAAAGCGTTAAAAGAAGAACTAACAAATGCAAATAATAAATTCTTAAAGTGGTTATATTCACTCCAGGTCTAATCTAGCCTACTACTGTTCAAATTATTCAGTGCTCTTCAATTTTGTGCAGCACAGTGCCAGCTAAAACCAGAAAAGTAATTCTGCAGCACTGGATTCAAAAGGCTCTCTTTCCTTGAATGAAGTGATGATCTTACTAAATATTGTTATCTCCTAGACTATCTGATCTAAACAGTGTTCCTATACAATACAGAATGGTTCCCAAGCAGAAGTAACATGTGCAAACCTGCTTTTCTGCTCTCCCACCTACTTAAAATGGCATCACATACCTTTCAGAGTCAAACTATGCATCTTTGGCTAATTGCCCACATTCTGGAATGTGTGCTTCATTAGTTCTATCGAATTTATCCCTTTGTGGTTAAATTTATCTTGTGCTGATACAGACCATCATACAAATGGCACTCCAGAACTCCTTATATGCTCGCATACTTAATGTATGGGCAATCAACATGTGGTTTTTAGCCACATGTTGCTTATGAACTTATGAACACTGCTCTTGCAGTGTTACCTGCTAATTCACATGAGCAGCAAGCAGCCTCAGCTAACGTGGGGGCTACTGTATAAATCAAATTCCCAGATAGGGTGGAAGGATCTGCAAAGAAACCCCAGGATCCAACAGGTTCCCAGTCCCCACATTATCCCAGGACAGGGCCCTTGAGGAGTCACACATTCCCTTGCCTCTGAGACCTGCTCACCAAGGTATCTGGGATGTGTTTGTGGCTCATAGCTACAAGAGGAGTTTACCATACAACCCCGAGTTAGTGCAGCTGCCACTTCCATCTCCCAGTTCAAACAACCTTATTGTACAAGAAAAACCTTTTCTTGTATAATCTCAAAATCTTGTGCCTTCTGTAAGGGGAAGATAGTATTGGTTTTGAGCAATAATGCTATTTCTATGTGATTAAAAATAAGAAATTTTGAGTCAATATATCTGTATCTGCATAGCTAACTTTTAAATTTCAACACAAGTCACTGTCTAGCTACGGATTCTTTGGGTAAAATTCTACAGTGCAGATAAAGCAGAAGGTGAGATTAAGATAATAAAAAACTAATGTGGTTCCTAATTACAGAGTCCCATTTTTGTTATATGTAGCAATTGTCTACAAAAGCATGTTAAGTTCTGACCAGTATTGATATAATTTTCATTTATTTTGCCCCAAACACACAAAAAACCCCAACCAACCACAAAATCCCCACTAGTCACACCGTATCATTTTGCTAACAAGTTTTTGCCTCTCTTGTTTTCTGTCCCTCTAGATTTTCTGTGTTTATGGCTCACGTACATGCCATTCTACTGTATCTACTCTGCTCTACTATCAAGTTTGCTCATCACTGCTCCTTTCATATACAGGCATACATCTATATTTCCCTCACTATTGTTTGCATGCTGGTGACTTTGATCCACAACATGCTTCTTTTTCCTTTCCTAGTCGCAGGACTTCAAAGATAGACAAGCCACCACCTTCTAATTTTTAGGCTCCAGGGCAGGACACTGTATAAAATAAAAAAAACCTCCTCTAAATTTTTCTGTGAAATTGTGCCAGTGCACGTGCAGAATTTGGGGTGAGGGTGGGGATGGTAAGAACAAGAAAAAACATCAGCAGAGAAAGTGTCAGCATTAGAGAGTTTGAGTTTTTAATTCAACAGTGCCTATGCATTATTGCATTAAAATGCTACTGAATTCATAACTGGATAAATCAAGGATAAATGTGGTTCTTAGCTTTTCAGTGCCAATTACTTTATTCCAGGTTATGATTCTTAATCCATTTGTCTTTAGATATTTTGTATTTTCTAGCTTCTAACGTAGTAAGAAAACACTGAAATCCTTGAACAGCACTATAATGTTCCTGATGAAGAGAAAAAAAATATTTTTTCAAATATAAATCCATGCACTGGCGATTTGCTTTATTAGAAAACAAAAGTTTAATGAAAGATTTTAAAAGGATTAATTTTCAGCTAATACCTTTTTTGTTATGTTTCGTTCTGTTGAACAAAATATAGTTACAGACAACACAGATCTAATTATCCAAACCATTCTAAAGCAAATGAAAAAGAGTGGTTAACAGGATTAATCACAGTGTGAAATTTTATTGCCGTACTAATCAAGACAGGCAGTTTGGAGAGCCTATGACAATGAATAATACAAAAGCTGATAACAAATTATTTACAAAAAGCAACTACCTGTCAGAGAGAAGGGACGTACTTGGGAGTACTTTTTCTTGTAGGGCTATGAGAACAGAGCTGGATAGAATCACGTGGGTCGCTGATTTCACATAAGAGGCCAATTTTAGAAAGCTCCATAGCATGCTTACCGCACACATACAACCAAATGCCCCTGGGAATGACAGTTAGACACATCTCTTTTTTACAAAGTACCTAAGGTCACAAATCTGTGCACTTCACGAGGAAGGGAAAAATCGAACACATCATTGGCACCCCTACAACAAAGAATTTGTTAAATGAAACTTCCCAGATGATCTTGAGGAAAGCACAGGGATGCTGACCTAAAAATCTGGCAAGTGGTTTAAGAGTGAGCAAAATGACACAACCAAGCACCAGGGAAGTTTCTCAAGAAAACAGCAACACTTGCACATGCAGCTCAACATCTTTCGAGCCATGGCAAATGTCCAGAGCTTCAGAAGAATGTGGGTGGGAGAAGAGGGGGAGGGAGGAACAAATAATCTGCATCAGGAGAGGATGTAAATAATTCTTCCAAGATTCTGGAGATAACTAGCATGTCATCCTCTTATTCAAGGTTAAGAAGGAACAAAGTCCAGTTTATATTATCACTGGTTTTGTATAATTAATATCATTAAATCTTTGTATTAAACTTTGCTTTCAACAAGACATGGTATGTTATTGTGGGGAAAACTGTTTATTTTTGCTGGTAGACTTGAAGAGGTAGGAGAGGAAGAAGAGAGAAAAACATGAGAAAAGCCATACAGAATGCAATGGCTAAAGCAGTTTCATGACAATAAGCTACTGCCAACATTAAACCAATCACTTTTCTTTCTCTCTTTTTTTTCTCTTTCGTTCTTTTCAAATTTAATGGACAAACTGTTAGCCAAGAGAAGTCCAAGTCTAAAGTCTGCATCAGAACAAATAAATGTCTAGTTAAAGGCTTGTTGAAAAAGGAAATACCTCGCCCAAAAGATTATGGAACACCAGAAGGAGTTATTATAGTGTTTATCATAATGAAGTTCTGGTTACCTTCTCAGTTAATTGTTTCTGTCCATACCTTCCTCTAAACCATTTTCCAATGTGCAATGTATTATTGCATATAACTATTCAAAACATTTCCAGTGAGATTCTTGTGCCTGCTTGTGAATGTTGCTAGAGGAATCATTAAGTGAAAATCCAGGGTCATCCTCTAGTCTGTTTTTGTAACTTCCTCTGAACCATCTCTTTTCTCATTTTTAGAATTTTCTCTTTCTTGGAAATGAAACAATATTTTCCAAAGTACTCTGGTCTGAAGATAACCTTGCTAGATCCCTGGTTTTAAAAGTATTTATAATTGGTAGTGGTATGACCAAAATCATGGTATAATGTGAAGAAGATGCCATATTTAAGGAAGCTGTTTCAAAGAAGTACCTACACATTCTAATCAGGAAATGGCATAGAATGACTTTTATTTTGTTTGCTTTCTTTCTTCTTATAGAGCTCAAACACAAAAGAACAATGTTCAGTTTTGTTAAGTAGTTTAAGAATAATAAACACGTACTATCTGTGTTAGTTTAATCTTGTGAATTATGTAAACAAGCTTTCCAAAGGCAAATCTATTCTCTTTGACCAACTATTTAAAAATAGTATTGTATGGTTAATTATAACCCAAGAAGTCAAGCTACTTATTGCTACTAAAGACAAACACAACCTCAAATTTCATATTATTTGAATACATTGTACTTAATTATTTTAAAATACTTTCCAATTAATTCTGCCTAAAAATTCATACTTCCTTCTTTTGTAACTCAATGACTTTTATTCTTGAACCCAGTAACCCTACAGCAGACACACCGTAAGTCCTCAGCTTTCAATGCCCTGCAGTGATTTCCTTCTTTCCAAATTTTGTTAAAAATATGAAAGACACGTTCCTTAAGCTCAACTAGGAGAAAGTTAAGGGAGATTTTCCAACTATTGTTGACCTCAGTAGAATCAGGGACATGCTGGAAAGAAACACTTACTGTTTGAGGCTCCATAGATGGTTTGGTCACCTCACTTTAAAAACAAACAAGCAAACAAAAAAACAAAAAACAAAAAACAAAAAAAAAAACAAAAACAACAACAACAACAAAAAAAAACCAAAAAAAAACAAAAAACAAAAAAAAAAAAAAACAAAAAACCCAACAACAGCAACAAAAAAACAACAAAACCACAACCCTGACATAAACACATCTCTTGCTGCACTCCTCAGTGACATGAAACCAGCTGAAGTGATTTGAAGCTATAATCCCAGTAATTTCATTCTCTCCCCATTGCTATAGAAGAGAATTCTTAGAATTTCTGAACCTAATGATCTATGATTCCTAAGAAACAAGTTGTGCTGAGAACATAAGGGCAAGGCTCACCTCTGAAACACTGGAAAAAAAACTCTAGTTAAGTTCCTCGCTTCAAAAGAGTTCTTGAGATCTCTCTTGCTAACTCTTTCACAACTTTGAAAATTAGCATCAAGTGAAGAAGCTACTGTTAAACACGAATGAAAAAAAAACCAACATTTTCAAAGTCTAACAATTTTATAATCCACCCTTTTAGACTAAATGCACACAAAACCAGGTCCTACCAATGACATGGAAATTATATACAAGTTGCCACAAGACCATATACTCCTTCTAGTCATTCTAGCACACTTTGAAATTTCTTTAGAATGTCTTAACTTTTAAAATCCAGTATAAGTCATTTGTCCTTCTCAGACTTACAAGTATACATCCCAGAGCTTTTAAGAAACTAGGAATATTTGGATCCCTAGGCGTTAGATTTCAGAGTAAGTGAGAAAACTTCTATCAAGCTGAACTAAGTCCCATGTTGTCTTCATCTCATAGAACCATCTATAACTTTCTAACTTAGGCCATTTACAAATCCAGTCTTTCATCTGGGCATTTTGGAATATACAGAAAGAGTAAACAAACAGAAGTAAAAGCCCTATAAAACAAACTAAATACGAACAGCATGAAGTCCTTCCAAAGTACTCCTAAAAAGGAAAAAAGGAAAAAAAAATCCTCCTACTTTGTCAAAATAGGATGTAGTAGGCAAAAGTAATTGCTGTGAACATTATTTTAGTCTTAGGATATTTGACATTCTGTGCTTTTTAGGGAATCAAGATTCTATTCTAAATTTTGAGTTCATAAGAGATGTCACTGTTCAAACACTGCCTGCTGCAAGAATTGCAAATGTGTCAAAAACTCATGTTCGAGAAATGAAGTACAGCTATCAAGTTCAGTATCCTCACTGCCGATTTTGCTTACTATAAGTTTTCTATGCTACAAAGACAATCAGCCAGAGACATACATCAATATGCAGAACTGTAGAATGAACTTTTCATCAAGGTGGTGTATCCAGAGAAAAGGACGTACTGTCAGTTCTTTGGCTTCTGTCTCCTGTATTTCAGCTATACTACAATGTGTTGACAAAAGCATTAAAGCACAGTATTAAAAAAGAGCAAGTTTCTTCCTAATTCAGTTTTACAAATTGCTTTCCAGGACATGATTTTACCCGTTATTACAGACAAATTTCTCAGCAGCTGTAATCCTGGAAAAAGCTGGATAACATGACTAAAGCAAGGATAGTGACGGAAACAGCACTGAGAAGGAGTTTGAAGGATATGTGCTCATGACTGATTTTTTACACAATGCAGACTTTGGGAGGAGACATATAATCTTGTTATTACAAGTAAGAAAATGCTCCCAGCAGATCCAAAACTGAATTTTAGAGCTGACATGCAAAAATCTAACTTCAACTCTTTTAAACATACTTTTCAGGTGTTAATCCTGTAATCCAAAAACATTCAGCTAGCAAGAATGCAGCTAGCAAAGGTTCTGCCATTAAAGCCTGTGGTTTTCACAGTTGTTATTTAAAATACAATGTTTTCTGAAGAACTTTGCAAAGAACTACATTGTGTTCTGCTGTGCAGTGCCTAAAGAGCATACAAATCCCTGCTTTGAAACCAACCAAAAGTATAAAAGACACAAGAAAATATAAGCTCTCATCTCTGTTTTACAACTGGGAAGGTTGTATAGAGAGTGTAAAATATAGGGTACTTAAGAGATGTTAGAAATTCAAGACCTCAGCTTGATCCTGTGTCAAGATCTATAAATAAAATACCACCCTCTGACTGCAGAGTTGTATGGGGGCAAGAAGAAAAGTCTGGAGGTAAAAGGTTTTTAAGAGGCTCCAGTTCATAGCCCGAAGGAAAACACTAGTAAGATGAAGGTTCAACATCCTCCTTTCATTCCCACGTTTCTCCATTCACCAGCGTGTAAGGGGTATGCAAAAGACAAGCAGCATTGCTTGTTTTGCTGTTGAAAGGGTTTCCCCCTCCTGGCACAGAAATGGGCAATATACAGAACGCTGCCTTGTTCATCAGACAGTCAGATAAACATCTGAAGTTGAGGATAAAATCTGAAATGTGGTATCAGAGTTTAAGTTCATGAAAACAAAAAAAAAGTTCCTGTCTCTTTTCTTTGAGATGTAAATACATGTAAGTATAAAGGAAAATTCCTTTTCTCTTATATATTTTCTTCTTTGAGGGTAAGACTAATCCATTTCCTCTTTTCAACAACATTCAACTTGTTTTGGTACTTGTATCCTTTTCTAAATAGTCCATATCAAGCCTGTCTCCTTGTTGCAGGATGTAACACTCAAAGAAGTGAACCTTCGCCTCCTATCCCACTGGCCTAAAAACAACTGGGTGAGATTTTTCTGCAAGTGACTATCTCTTCTTATCCCCCAAAAATCAAACAACCAGTTCAAATGGAAAGTTCAGCTTTTCCCTACTACACATGATACTTAAATGTGTGCCTTGCTCCATCCTCACTATTGAATACAGGCACACACCCGAAACATTGAAATTCAGCCTTTCAAGAACAACTTCAGTCAATTTACTAATATATCTATACAATACAAGGGGAATTTTCCCTTAAATTGGAAACTTACAGACCTGTTTGTTTCTGGTATAGCAGCCAGTAGGTTAATTCTGTAGCTTGACTGTGCAACAGCTATATCAAAATTTTATGAGTCCATTTTTATTGCATACTTATCTTACTGTTATTCAAAATATTTTGTCTATATTTCAGCAACATTGACACTAAGTATAATAATTCAAAAACTTGGTGGTGTCCTTGTGGTTAACTCTTAAATTTCGTTTAAAAATAACTAGGCACCTCTGTGCTCCAGGACAAATTTTTGTCTAGGAGGAAATATAAGAAATTAACTTCATCTGCTCCCTCACAATTGATTTAGAGGAAAAAACACCGAAATTACATCAACAGTTAGGGATTCCTGCTTCCCCAGGTAATTGTCTGCATAAGCATCCTCTCATTACATCGAATTTATTCAGGGAGAAATAATAGCTGAGAAACTGTACACTCCCGGAAAGAAGCAACTTTGTTTGAAACATTAGCAGTACCATCCTCCCAGGTCTCTCCAACTCTTCGTCTCCGTAACACTGCTCAATCACTGACCCTTCTGTAATAAAATAATCTTTCAAATGCCAGTGTTCCCTTCAAAAATGTCCTCTATCTCTAACAATAAGAAAATATAAAAAGAAAGGACATCTAATTTTCAATACGCGTTACAATTCTGTTCCTTCTCCTAACCCTCTTTTTCCTCAGGTAGGTGAAGTATAATCACCATAAGACAACCACAGTCCTAAAATGGCCTAGCCAAAGGCCATTGAGGTTTTGTGCTGAAGCTGGCAGTGAATTCAAGCCTCTGTTACCTGTCCTTTAATGGATAAATAACCAGCACTTTATCTTTTCCTCTCTATATTAGCATGCAGATTCCATTCAGCATTTTAATTTCATACAAATGTCATTCCTTCCTTCTCAGATCACACATTGTCATTCTTTGACAGATCTACTGTTTTATTTTAGTGGACTCTTCCCTGGGGTAACCCCAAACCAGTCAAAGACTTATAAATTTATACTAACGAATGACTTACCTTATAGAACAGGGATATAGATTTCAAAGCAAAATGATAGCCTACAGTGAATTAACATCCTTTGAATAAACATTGGTCTTGACTGCAATTAAGACAAAATCACCAATAAATACACACACTATAAAATATGGCTGTAGTAGATAACAGACTTTATCACAAATAGATATGCCACCTGTAAAATTTTTGAGTCCCAAAGTCCAAATGAGAATCCACTACCTATAGAAATACAAATACGTCTTTCAAAGAACAGATTGAAAGAAGTAGCATATATTGAAATGCACTTTTATACATGCTATATTCCTATACACGCAAACGGTTATACAACAAACCTGTAACAGGACAATCTACAGGAGAAATCACTTTATGAGTAATCTGTTTACACATACCTGATCTACCCACAGCTAATTTCATAGAATCATAGAATCATCAAATGGTTTGGGTTGGAAGGGACCTTAAAGATCATCTTGTTCCAACCCCTCTGCCATGGGCAGGGACAATTTCCATTTACATCTTATCGTATCTGACTTGGCAAAACCTATGGACCCTTAATCATGAAGCAAACTGGTTTCATAAGGCTCTCATGTCACACTATTGTCTATTTTTAGAAAATAACTTGAAAAAGAAAAGCAGATATCCCATACAAACCAAACAGTAGATGAAATGAACATGTCATAGAATCACAGAATGGTAGGCCTGGAAGGGACCTCTGGAGATCATCTAGTCCAACCCCCCTGCCAGAGCAGATTCATCTACAGCAGGTAAGTCAAGTCATTAAAAGTCAGTTCAGAAACTCAAAGATATCCTCAACAACTGTTCTCTCAGCTTCTTTTAAAAAATCTTGAAGCAAAATAGAAAAAAAACCAACTTGTAGCAAAATCCACATATACTGCACTATTGAATTCATAGAGGTAAAAACGGAAAATGTTTCTCTCTGTTACTTTTCTTTTGCAGTTTTACTGATAATGAACCACTTGTAGTGATATTTTCAGAAACATTTTTCAGGTCTGATGTGCAGAATTGAGATCCAGTAAAATGCGTCAGCAGTAGCACGCTTCTCAGTGGCTGATTCTACTTGTTCCAACATATATTGCTTCCTTCCTAACAAAAAAAAAATTCGTTCAGACAGCATACTGAATTAATCACACTAGGCTCTTATAGCACTCACAAAATTGGCTTCTTAATCCTCTCTGTTCTCAAGCAATTCTGAAACACACCTCCTAGAGCCTGTGATACCTGCTTAGCTCTATCTGGTGCTAAACTCTACACCAGTATCTTCCATCCAGTGCAGGCCCCATCTCCCTGTCTCCACTTATATCCAGAAAAAGCCTATGAATCAAATTAGCTCAGTAACCTCCATTGGCCCTGAACCTAATTGCAACTTGAGGCCTGGCATGACCAGGGCACCTGGGCAATACAGCAGTAAAGAAACAGGCAGTGCGGTCTCAAACAAGCCCTTGCCTGAACTCTCAAATATAGAGATCAACTGATGAAATCAGCTCTTCCTGCCCCACTTACCTGAGCCCAAACTGGATACGCAGCCTAGACTTAGCCTTGGCAAATCAGCCTAGGTCAGCTCATTAGTTGCAATCTTCCCACTTGGACCTTTGTTTTTAAATCTAGTCCTTAAAAATTGACTTAGTTGAGTAAATGGAGTTAACTAGAATGCTTAGGCAATTTTCAGTTTTACTTAATTTATAATTTCAAAGACCTATTTTTATTCTACACTTTACAGAAGAAAAACTTAAACAAATTAAAGCAGTGATTCATTACAAACCCTCTATTGACCATAATTACCCTCTTAGTTTTGTGATGCCATTTCCCTGGGAGCCAGGAACTCTTACAAATCTGTTCAGTTTTTGAGTATTGCTATTGCTCAGCCATGGGCCACAAATGTTGTAGAAACTTCTGTGTGGAGCTTTAACATTTTATCTTTAATTTTGTCCGTGGCCCCATTTTTTTTTTTTTTTTAAAGAGGCTTTGAATAAAATTTGGATGACTTTTTCTTTTGTCTAGCATTTTCTTCTCTCTGAAACTGAAGGTTTTGAATCTGTGTCCTCTAGAGCTTATTTTTTTCTTTCAGCAGAAAGACAATAATTGTAAGGATCCCTGAAAAGCCTAATTGTTTTTCTTGTATTCCCAGCATACAGCAGTTCACCAGCTATGTTTATAGATCTCTGCATGTACACAATATTTAACAGTGTTCATGCATGTATCTGGCCCAGAGAACCTGGGTCTGCATGTTCAAAATCCATTCATCTATATGAATAATTCTTTTTCTTTTGGATATTGAACTCTGAATTGTTTGATTATTTTTCAAGTCCAAAAAAACTATTTTATTTTCACAAGTGTGTTTTTTTAAAGTAGTGGGAGTATGAACTGCCAGTCAACACCATTCTTAGCATACAAAATACACATAAAAACTTGAACGAAGTTATATTTGACAGGATGCAATGCTAAGTTATGTTAAATTGATCTTTCCCTCAAAATGTAGGCTATATCATGATAAACAGTAAAGAAAATCAGGTAACTGTGTGGAGGACTTTCAAAATACTAAATTTGCGGGTTTATAGCTGGGTAAAACTCACTGACAGAAAATATAATTGCCTTCCTGTACCACCATCTGAAAAAAAGCATTCATACATCTGATTCTAAGAACAGGCTTCCCCCAGCCCAGCAAACATATTTAAACTAACATCTTTGCTTACCTGCTTTGTTGTTTCCTGTTTGTCATGAATATTTGAAAATCCTGGATATTTTTACCATTCAGATATACAATTTTCCCTTTCTCTGAACAGCAGGAAACTGACTTCCATCCAGGAAATCTATGGACATTTGGAAAACATCTATTCATGCACATATAAGCCTGACACAATAAACAACTTTTATATACTAATATATATTTTGTCAAATACTTAGAATTTTTCAACTCAAAATTTTTCAGTGCATTTTAGATATTTAAAAATTTGTTTAGTAAAATTTTTTGTGTGCTTCTCCGTAAGTGAAACTTGTAATTGCACCTGGTGCTCTATATGAGTCAGAGTTATATTGGAGTATCAGCAGGACAAAAGACAGCCACACCTCTTCCTCTAAGCTGGAAGGAGCTGGGTCACTTTTCCAAGCTGCTGAAGTCAGCACTCACCAGGGAATAAAAGCTAAGGAAAAAGAAAGTGACACCCGGCTGAAGGCTTTCTGCAATGTGTCACCTTTTCTACCAGGAAATAAAGCAACAACAGCACCGAGTGGAGGGGAAGAGGAGCACTAGGACAAAGTAAGAGTTTTCTGTTCGTTTTTTCTCCTATTAAGATGCCTGAGAAGCAAGTGATAAGCCTGTCAGGTTGGCTTCCAGAACATGCATTTAAGCAGTTTGTCCCATCCAAACAGGGTTTTATGTTATTATATTATCCACTGTCCTTATGACAATCCCACTTTAACAACTGAGGAAGTTGAAGCAAGTATTTGGAAATGTTTTAGTCTCCCCTTTTCAACCTGGTTTGCATCCATATGCCACCTCCATTCAGGTTAGATCTAACTAATGGCATTTACTAGAGGAAAGGGAACACTGAGAAATGAGTACATGCTGAAGAGGTTTACATGGATGACAATTGATTCATTAAGTATGATCTGGGAGGCTCTATCTGCTTCTCTTTTCAAAGTAGGACCAAACAGAGAGTATCTTCTTCATAGGGCAACCATCAAAATTCATGTAATACATTAGGACAGAATGATGTATGTTGGGAGATCATAGTAGTCGCTTACATATAAGTAAAATTCAGGGCATCTTTAACCCTCTCTTCCAACTAACGCATTGTCTGGGAAAGACACAGACTGGAACAACTTGTGTACCATTTCTTTTGCTATTACCCTTACCCTTGAGAAGTCATGTGAGCTTTTTCCACACCAGGATTCAATACTGTGGGAGAAGAGAGAATTTTGTGTCTTATGAGAATGGAGAGGGTTAAAATTCAGGAAATTAAAAAATGATCACACCAAATAACGTTGCTGTTTCCCCTTCCCATTTCTTATTTTTCCTTAAAATATCCTAAAATTCCATGCAAATCCCCAGCAAGGCTGTAACCTGAACACACTCAGCCTAAAAAATAAGTGCACAAAATACTGTACCTTAACAAATTGAATTATCAATGGTGAAACAAAGTATAACAGTCTTTATTTCACAAGTAGTCATGGACAACATGAAGGACTAAATAGGCAGCTCCCACAGAATCGCAGAATGGTTTGGGTTGGAAGGGACCTTCAAGATCATCTAGTTCCAACCCCCCTGCCACGGGCAGGGACACCTCCCACTAGACCAGGCTGCTCAAAGCCCCATCCAACTTGGCCTTGAACTTGGCCAGGGACTGGGCATACACAACTTCTTTGGGCAACCTGTTCCAGTGTCTCACCACTCTCACAGTAAAGTACTTCCTCCTAATATCTAATCTAAAACTACCCTCTTTCAGTTTAAAACCATTACCTCTTGTCCTATGGTCCTGATAAAGAGTCCCTCCCCACCTCTCCTGTAGGTCTCCTTTAGGTACTTAAGGTCTCCCTGGAGCCTTCTCTTCTCCAGGCTGAACAACCCCAACTCTCTCAGCCTGTCTTCATAGGAGAGGTGCTCCAGCCCTCTGATCATTTCTGTGGCCCTTCCCTGGACTCGCTCCAACAGATCCATGTCCTTCTTATGCTGGGGGGCCCCAGAGCTGGACGCAGTGCTCTAGTTGGGCTCTCACCAGCGTAGAGTAGTGGGGGAGAATCACCTCACAGCCTGCTGGCCACGCTTCTTTGGTGTAGCCCTGGATATCGTTTGGCTTTCTGGGCTGCGAGTGCACATTGCTGGCTCTTACTCAGTTTTGCATCCACCAGTACCCCCAAGTCCTTCTCTGCACGGCTGCTCTCAATCTCCAGCCTGTATCCATATTTGGGATTGCCCTGACCCAGGCGCTGGACCTTGCACTCGGCCTTGTTGAACTTCACGAGATTCACACGGCCTCACCTCTCTAGCCTGTCCAGGTCCCTCTGGATGGCATCCCTTCCCTCTAGAGTATCAACCACACCACTCAGCTTGTTGTCTTTCACAAACTTGCTGAGGGTGCACTCAGTTCCACTGTATACATCCCCAATAAAGATGTTAAATAACACTGGTCCCAATATGGGCCCCTGAGGAGCGCCCCTCCTCACTGGTCTCCACCTGGACATTGAGCCACTGACCGCAACTCTTTGAGTGCAACCATCCAGTCAATTCTGAGTGGTCCATCAGTCAAATCCATGTCTCTCCACTTTAGAGACAAGGATGTTGTGCAGGACTGTGTCAAATGCTTTGCACAAGTCCAGGTAGATGACGTCAGTCACTCTTCCCTTATCCACCAATGCTGTAACCCCATCATAAAAGAACATGACTGCAAAACTTACAAGAGGAACAAAACATACAAACGTCAACTTTCAGCTGCCTGATCACAGGGACATCTTCGTAACAGAGTACTAAATATAAGTATTTTGAAAATTCTATTTCTGCAAAATTGCTTCCCCGCATGTAATAGATCCCTATTTTTTTCCTGCAGGAGAGATTAAAGCCTTTCAGAGTAAAACAAAACAAAATAAATGCAAAAATATACCTTTCCATCCCCTCTTCTTTAACTGAAATTCATTCACCAAATGTTGGATGCAATTTGACCACAGAAACACAAAAAGCATTCTGAGGTTGATTTCATAAGATGCAAAAATATTTCAACTCTTACATTAATCCCAAGAGCTCTTCCCCACCCTAAAAAAACCCACTACCTCAACATCAAAACAACCAACACACAAAAAAATACAACAGTAGCTATGCCAGTAAGCAGCTATGCCAGTAGTACTTTTGGACTTATAATTTTATTAACCACTGGGGTCAGATAATCATATTTGCTGCAGTCTTAAAATGGTCATTACATGATGCAATATTTTTGGGTCATATGGATTGCTGACTAACTGTCCACTTAACTACAGGGTTTTTTTAATAGGTTGGTGAACTACTGCATTTTATCATATTATGTGCCCCCAGTGATGCTGTGATATACCAGCTTTCCTCTGTAGCTACGGTCACTGTTTCAGAACATGTTCTATTATAGTAAAAATTCCGTAAGGATATTACGGGAGCCTGACAAGGCTGTAAATATACTTTTATAAAAAGTTTGAGGAGCAGCTTTATACTTCCATGTTTTCATCTTGGCTTGAATTTTTAAGGGGGCCTAGGAAGATCCAAGCTTTCAGGTTTACAAATCCAGAATCTGATCTGCACAAAAGCAGACACAGATAAGCACTGAAACTCTGCATGGAACTATGTCTAAGTCAAACCAATGTTTCATATGGAAACAAACCACTTTGTCTTTGTATAGACCAGTGAGAGGTAAGCTTTCAAAAATACAATATCGCATCAGTAGTAAAATCCAACATAGACAGTAGTTAATTCCAAACCACTAGTATAAAGTACCTATATAAGGGTTTTAACACATTTTTTAAAATACACCTGTTTTTCTCCCAGTATTGACATAGTCTCAATATAGTGCCACGTTATATCAACGATAGAACCAGATACAGAGGAATATTCCTTTTAAAACAAAACTATCCCATCCTTTACTGTAAAGGTTCTTTCCTTCATTGTTCTCATATAAACATTTCAAATTATTTTAATGAACTCTTGGGTTTTCCTCTATATTCCCACCCTGTTGGAGTTCTGACGTCACGTAAATGGTACAGCTTTATTTGTAATAATTTTCTTGGTAGTAAACCAGTTTGAAAGGGACTTAGTAAATACTCATTTTAACTGGACTCCAACATCCAGAATTCTTTGTGTGCGATCTGACATGAAAACAAGGATTCTCCAAGACCAGGAAAAAGGTTGTTGCACAACCCAGAACATTTCAGGGATCCTGTGAAAATACCAGTTCTCCTTCCTTTTCATCAGCAACCAATTAATACCAGTATGCCAGTGCTAGACATGTGGCAAGACTCTGGAATTACGAAAAAAAAATCCATGTTATGATTTCTTGAAAACATTTTGGATTGAATGCAAAAATTTAATTTATATCAATGTGTTCAAAGACTGCTCCATTATCTAAATTTCAGGAGAGAGGGAAAAGAAGACCATAGTGCAAGCTAATTTTGGCCTGAGCAGAAATCCATGTTTTTCTCTTACAAAAATTTGAGATTTCAGAAATGTTTTTGCTACAGTTTAGGAAGAAAAAAGGGAAAAAAAAAACCAAAACCAAAAACCAACCAACTGACAAACAGACCCCTACTTTCCCCAGAAATCTTATAAATCTAGATAGAAAAGAAGTAGCCAAACACCACCCACCCCCCTCCAAAACCTTCTGAACAGCATGCAGGTTTCACTAATTAAACTACTTTAAAAATGGTCTACTTTGATCAGGTATGAAGTACAAAGTTTCAGATAATTACAGAAAAAAAAATCATTTTGAGCCTGACAAAGTCACATTTTTTACTTGAAATGTAATTCAAACAAAGCTTTGAGGAAAAAAAATATGAGTAACTTTTAAAATTTCTAAAAGCTCTAGAAGTAAACTTTTCCTAAGAAGAATTTTCTTCTGATGAGTAGACATTTCTTTGAAAAATGTATAGCTTTAAAATCCTTTCCCAAAATTGCCTTTTAGCAGCAAGTCTAATAATTTTGTAGAGTGTGTATTCATATATGCGTGTAGTAAGGTCATTTTCCCATTATCAGGGTGCAGTCACTTTTATATTATCTACCTGAAATGTTAAGCACATCACTTTTTATCTTGCTGTTCCCTGACCGCCACAAGTCAATCAGTCAAGTGCAGGAACCACCGCCTGCCTGATGAATTCTGTTGCCTTTCTCCCTCTGAAGAGCAACCAAGCATCAAGTTTTCCTGTTTCTTTCCTTTATGTGTCTTTTCTAGCAAGTAAAAACATTCTTCACTATGTGGCTGTTCAATGTCTAGTAGATTCCCTCAGTTACTGCAGTAATAAAATTGAGCTAGGTTTCCAAATTGTATTAAAAGTTAATGGCAGTGAGGTAAACCCAATGCTCAACCTCCCTGAAAAAGCCAGTCATCAAATAATAAATCCTTTCTACACTACAACCTCACTATGATTAACCCAGGGTAGATATGTTTAAAATTTGCCATTGAAGGTGCATACGTTCTACAAGCACACTGTTTCAAAATGTTTTAAATCAGGAAAATCGAATAAATAAAACAATGCAAAGATAAAACCATTTCCCAGTCTCTGATTCAAAACCCCAAAGTACATAGTCCTCGCTTCAGTATGCTCATTTACTCTTAAATGGAAGACATCATAACAATGTTATGACACTGTTGCCAAAATTATCAAAGACTGAATAAAAATAGAGAGAAAAGAAACATTTTTCTAATAAAAATGTTAATACAGCACAAGCTTCTAGGTTAAAATAAAAACAGAGTTCTTTCCTGTCTGTGTGCAACTTGTGTTTGTTCTATATCTTAGCTTTGCTTACTACAAATTAAGCACACTTCTGTTAGTGCGTAATTCATATCCAAAAGCACCCTCTCTCCCCTCTGTAATTGAATGCTAAGGTAATGAGGGCAAGTAGCTTTCAAATGTAGAAGTGATTTTCTTTTTTATGACCTCTATCTTTGACCCACATATGCATATACAGGTGCATAGGTGCAAGACTGTAATAACGTTTACTCCTGTAAGGGACTACAGGATAAGCGTACATTGTGTTAGCAGATGAAAATGCTTAAGCATTTATGAACTATGCAACACGAAAAGACGGAATTTAGACAGGAATCAGAGTGCTCACTTGCTTATAAAATTAACTTCAGTAGGAACCTTAATACCAACGTAAATATTCCAGTGAAAGCCAAAGGTTCCGACCAATCTCACAACTGCTCTTTAATCTTCTGAAATACCTCTTCATAAAGACTCAGTAAAGCTCAGTTATCAATTCACAGAATTGATCCCTAAACAGGACAGTTTCTACAAAAACAAATTTTTAATGAGGTCATTAAATATAATGCTGACTTACACCTGAAAAGCATCTCTTAATAAAAAGAAAAAGAAAAAAAAAATATATATAGTCAAAGTTTGAAAATCACTCACTTCCAGGATAAACACCCCCTTCAATTAATCATTGCAGTACAGCACAGAAACTTGTAGGTACTAGAGAGTTTACCTCCTGCCAGCAGTCTCCCACTAAACAGAATTTGAAAAGCCACTGTACAAATGGCAGGTGAAGCATTATGCTTCAGTGAAGGTGCTCATAATAAGCCTTTGGATGCAACATCCGGTGCCATTATCTGCAAGTTAGAAGTAAAAGACAATGGGGCTGAACACACCAAACATAGAGGTCTTGTTGCCTTTCTAAGGGCTGCTCAGACACAGTCTCCAAATCTGCAAACACGTAAGTTGATTCATATGACTGATTTCCTGGGTTCACTGGCATCACTTACCACCAAAGTTACAAACATGCAACACACACAGTTTTTAGCAGGAGCAAGAGGATTCAGAAAGCCAGGTAGAAGTAAGGGGGGAAGAGAAAAAATATTTGGAAATTATTTTCTGTCTTCTACATTGGCGCACCTTTTTTTGAGAGATTTTGCGAAGGCAGCTTTTTCTCATTGAAACATACAGATGTCAGTTATCAAAAGGAGAATTATCTAATAAAATTTCAGAGAAAAATTAAACTGTTTTCACTTCAAAATGGTCTCATGCACCACTCTATGTGCCAGTCGACCACAGTAAATTGACATGAAATTATTGACACTGCCTATTACAATGAAGCAGTTATTCTTTCCTTGAAAAAAAGAGTAGTTTTACAAATGAAGCATTTTCACAAACACTAGTTAATCAAAATGATCAGTGAGACATTCAGCTCTGACCTTTGCTGCCTCCTAAATTCTCCAGACATGTGAAAAATTTTAAACACTTAAATATCAAATTTTCTGAAATCAAAGCTTGAAATGTCATTCATCTGTTAAAAAATTCTTCCCTTCTTCATTTCCCCTTCCCTATCACAACACAGCTCAGCTAAGCCCATGGCAAAAAGGAAGGGGTGTTTTCACAGTGCAGCAGTTGGTCAGTCATTTCTTCGGGAGTTAGCGTAAGTAAGTCAGGATGAGTCTGGCTCCCCTCTATTTCCTCTAAAAAAACACTGAGAGAAGGAAAAAAAAAAAAAAAAAAAAAGAGTGCAGCCACACAGGAGTAGTTTTTGGCTATTACTTTACATAGTAGTGTAATTTTTATACATGAAGTCTTTCCTTCATATCAGCTCTTCATAGAATCAAAAAACATGTGCAGCCCAAAGAAAAAAGGGTTTCTGCAGCCCACCTGAGCTACACGGAAAGTGGCAGTATTATTATAACTATGTCAAAATCCACAAGTAGGTCTTTCCGTTCAATGCAATACATATGCCTGGGTAATCCATAAGTCAAAACAAAACTAAATGAAACAATTACTGGCAGTTTTGTATAAATCCACTCTACCATTATTAAATGCCTCATTGAAAGAACTGACATATATGGGGTTAGTTTAAAAAAATGTATTTGTACAGATGAAAATTCTGGAAACACTTGGTTGAGTCAAAAGTAACTGTATCAAACAACACTCCACAAGCCATATCTGGGACTGATGTAATGCAGTCATTATTTATGGCACCTAGCCATATAGGACTATGAACAAACTGAAGCATGGATGCAAGAATAGGCTTTGTTTAATTCCTCTGATGGATATTATTGGCCGAGATGGGACAATCCTGCTAGATCACCCACTCCATTCCCACACCAGTCCTGAACTGGTGTGTAAGGAGCACATATAATACTGCTCTTGTCCACTCAGTAGAACAATATGCTTAACGAACCGGGCTTTCCGTTATCCAGCACAACTCATTGTTATAATCTGACTTCCCTTCTTTGTTCAGTCCAAATTATGCAATTACTTTTTTTCTCTCCTTTCTTTCTTTCTCCTATTCATAGAAAATGTAACTGTGTGTCAAACAACACTAGCAATCTGTTCATCCCACAATGTATTCCAAGGTACCTACTGCAGCTCCACTTCATGTATTTCCCAAAGGCCTTGAATTGTCTCTTTTCTTCCCATTTCTCCCCCTCTTGGTAACCTTCCTTGCACATACATGTTCAACAATTAAGCTGACAGTACATTTCTCTCAAACGGCATACAAAATACATACCCTTAAGACTGAGAAGGGTCTAAAGAGTTTAATTAAATTTAATAGTGGCATGACTCAGATGCACATGGCATTATTCACCAAGTCTTGTAAATGACATGTTACATTGCTGTTATATGGCTTACTAAAACAGAAATATCTTCTTTGCAGCTGGGACACAACTGCATTTTTAGGATGCACAGTCGTAACATGTACCCATGGCCTTGAGTTGTTATGGGATGATTGAAAATACAGGAACAGAAGCATACAGACAACACTGGTTGCTAAATCCAGCTAATGACTTACTAGTCTACTCACTATGCATCATCTCATTAGCAGACTTCATCAACTTTTATCATCTTTTTGACCACAGGCAAGGCATACTTTATTATAGTTTGTAGGAAAAAAATTTAAAAGGAGACACCAAGGAGTAAAAGTATTGAAGTGTGGATTGCAGTGAAAGAGGATGAAAAGCATACTTCGGCTCCATTTTTTTTTTTTTTTTTCACTTTTTCATGTTAAATCACCTCAAAGTCTAAGGAAAAGTTTCAATTTCTAACTAAGCTTTTCAATAATCCTAGTACAAAAACACGTGCTTATCTAATAGCCACACAAAATTCCTCAGTCCTTGGGACACCTATCAGCAATAATTTACATCCTCTGATGTTTCCATAAAGCTCTAGTAGTGTCCACTTTGTGCACCCAATATGAATTTCTACACCAAGAACAGAGATGCATTTTAATGCACAGGTTACACTTTTAAAAAGAGAAGTAATTTACAGGGACATAAGACTGGAACATGGAACTCATAATCAAATCTGGATTATTGAAAATTATACTTCCACTTTTTTAAGGACATGTTCATCAATCAATTCTGTCATCACGTCATCACTCATTAATGATAACATAGTATTCCATATGCAAGGTCCTGCACCTGGGTCATGGCAATCCCAGGCACAAATACAGGTTGGGCGGAGAATGGCTTGAGAACAGCCCTGAGGAGAAGGACTTGGGCGTGCTGGTGGACGAGAAGCTCAACATGAGCAGGCAATGAGCACCTCCAGCCCAGAAAGCCAACCCCATCCTGGGCTGCATCAAAAGAATTGTGGCCAGAAGGTCGAGGAAGGTGATTCTGCCCCTCTGCTCTGCTCTGGTGAGACCCCACCTGGAGTACTGTGTCCAGCTCTGGAGTCCTCAGCACAAGAAGGACAGGGACCTGCTGGAACGGGTCCAGCGGAGGGCCACAAAGACAATCAGAGGGCTGGAGCACCTATACTATGAGGACAGGCTGAGAGACCTGGGGTTGTTCAGCCTGGAGAACAGAAGGCTCCGAGGAGACCTTATAGCAGCCTTCCAGTACCTAAAGGGGGCCTACAGGAAGGATGGGGAGGGACTCTTTATCAGGGTGTGTAGTGATAGGACACGGGGTAATGGCCTCAAACTGAAAGAGGGTAGATTTAGATTGGATATCAGGAAGAAATTCCTTACTGTGAGGGTGGTGAGGCACTGGAACAGGTTGCCCAGGGAGTTGTCAATGCCCCATCCCTGGAAGTGTTCAAGGCCAGGCTGGATGGGGCTTTGAGCAGCCTGGTCCAGTGGGAGGTGTCTCTGCCCAAGGCAGGGGGGTTGTAACTAGACAATCTTCCAAACCGAATCATTCTATGATTCTATGATTCTGTATCTGTATTTAACTGTATGGTTGTATTCTCAACTCAATTATTGCTGGAAATATTCACAAACAGGGCAATATTTTTAAACCTGTGAAATTTGGCATACAGCTCTAAGAGAGCAATGTGATAAAATTTCAAATCAGATAGACACCATAAAAGCAGAGTTTGATTCCCTCTTTTCCCTTCATTTTAAGAAGGCAAAAGCTACTACGGAAGAGTTGTTTACTGGCCTCACACATAAGAGCAACAAGCAATATTGTCAGAGATCATATAACTTCTCAGAAGCTGTACAATCAGACCAGTGCTAAAAAATTCCCATTCCCTGTGTTTATGTCTTGACCTGTTGTAGCTCGTTTCATCTGCATTTGGATCTCACAAATCCTTCATTCATCCCACCTTTACGCAACATGTCCAGATGAAAACATGACTGTAGGATCCAGATGTAATATCAGTTTGTGAATAACCTGACTTTGCCTGGTGCAACAGGAGAAGAGGAAGTACAGCTCTTTTCCCTGACATATGCACATATTCACATATGGCCTGTAAAAACGTGTGAAAATGTGGACAGCCTAAATCTCTAGTGTCCTGCAGGCTATGAATGCAGAGTAACTTAAGCAAATTCAGTCTCACTTTCACAATTTTAGCACTAGACATCTCCAGTGCAAAGTCTTCCTCTTGCTAAATTTTGAACGCTTCTTCACAAAGAAACTAAGAGGGTTTCAGATTTTCAGGAAAGAAAGGTCATTAGAACTGCTTTAAATTACATTTTCCCCAATACACCTGAATTCTCAGAAATGGCTCTATAAGCTAGCCCAAAGTCTTCACCACATTTGTACGTTTTACAGCAGCTCTGCAGAAAGCATGGGGTGGGGGCAGAATTGGTAGGCACAAAGTTGACCATGAGTCAGCAACGTACCCTTGAGGTAAAGAAGGCAAATGGTATCCTGGGCTGCATTAGACAAACTATGGCCAGCATGTTGAGGGAGGTGACCCTTCCCCTCCACTCAGCACTGATGAGGCCACGCCTGGAGTCCCGTGTTCAGTTCTGGGCTCCCAAGTACAAGAGAGATATGGACCTACTAGAGAGAATCCAACGAAGGGCCACAAAGATGATGAGGGGACTGGAGCATCTGTCTTACGAGGAAAGACTGAGAAGGGACTGTTCAGCCTGGAGAAAAGCAGGCTCAGGGGCATCTTATTAGTGTACATAAATACCCGAAGGGACGGTGCAAAGAGATGGAGCAAGGCTCTTTTCAGCAACAGGACAAGAGGCAGTGGGTGCAGACTGAAACACAGGAGGTTGTCTCTGAACATCAGAAAACACTTTTCCCTGGGAGGGTGAGTGAGCACTGTCACGTGTTGCCCAGATAAATGTTGTAGTCTCCATCCCTGAAGACACTGAAAAGCCATCTGGAAAAGGTCCCGGGCCACTGGCTCTAGGTGACCCCGCTTGAGCAGTGGGGATTCTACAAGATGACATCCAGAGGTCTCTGCCAACCTCAACCAGTCTGTGATTTGGTGATTCCAATTAGAAGGGGAGAGGCAGTCTTATTATTTGAAACAACAGGAACTTCACTGATACCACAGGTGATAATGTAAGAGGAATATACCTTCTGCAGCTTCATACCTTCAGTTGACAATATAACCAAGAACCCATTTTGTCTACTAGAAAGCTCAAACGACAACTCCAATCATTAAAGTAACAGAAGTTTATTTAAGCCTTCCACAACAAGGTGAAATTTCTTTGAGTTAAAGCTCAACTTTAACATTACCAGCCATAATTATGTTCATCAATATAATTTTGGTCACAATACTACAAAGATCCATAAGAAACACACTACGAAATTATTTTGATAAGTACAAACTGCTTTCAAGATTATTCTACATGGAACAAGTAGGGGTATGGTGATATTTCAGTGCTGGCTGATTAGTTGAACTACATGAATATGAGGACTAATATTTTGTCCTCATCTCATTTTTTTCTGCAGTCTCCCTAAAATGCTTCCAGACTTCAGTATTTTGACCTTCTAACTGTAATATGGTCAGTTTTTCAAATTTAAGGACTGTGAGTGTATTCCTATTTTTAGTATCTTTTACTGGCATTCTTTCTGACTTTATTCAATAGAAGAGAAAGTTATAGTCTTATCTTGACAGTGGAACAAAACTCAGTGGATTTTTACTTGGAAAGCACTTTGTTGGAGAAAATATAAAGGTAGATACTTAATATAATTTACTATTACATCACTAAATGCAAGTATTTTAAAAGAATGCTTTCTTCTCCACATGAACTACTTCCTAATACACAAAATACCACCACTTCGCTCCCTCCCACACTGTAACACGTGTTGTGGACATAAAAAAGGGAACACTGTAATAACCACGCTATTTAAATTTTTAAAAAAAAAAAAAATTAATAGGATATAACAAATACCAGGCACAAAAAGTCTAGGACATGACAAGCACGGAAATCCTATTTGCCAGTGGTCTACGTTTCCCTACACCCCTGCCAGACCTAAACCTGCTCATATCCTATCAGCCTATATAACACATGTGAATATGCCTGCACTTATCCACAACGCTCATACATGAAGTCTTAAGCAGAGCTAAAAGCTGAGCTTACTACAATAACTATTATGTCACAATGAAATCTAAAAAGCCAGTTTAGGTTCTTTTATTGGGGTATCCACTATAATCTCTTCCACATTTTTAAAATTTGCAATGGCAAATTTTAAAAAACAAATCACTTTGAGAAGCATCGCTATAAGAAAAGTTCCACTAAACCCCAATATATTGGTTTAAAGACATAAAGGAGGACAAAATTATAAAAACTGGTGACAGCCATTCCATGTCAAAACTACGTGACAAGAGGAAATTGAAATTCCACAGGAACACTGAACTGAGGATGCAGTAGGAACATGTGTCATCCCCAGCAAAATAGCACTTGATTCCAAAATACAGCGTGAAAATAGAGTTCAGACCTATTTTTTTTTTCCATTTTTAATTATTAATAGATCCTATTTATTACTAATCAAAAGACCCAATTTGGTCTAGTTCCTGAGGGACTTATATAACAGTAACAACAACAACGCACAATTTGAAGACTCAGTTTACTTCTCCTTCCAAAAAAAGGCAAGGGGTTTTATATGCTCCTTTTTATCGTAATATGTTACGGCATTATCATCCAAATTCTAAATTCATGGTCATACTTAATACATGAGAACAATAATTTTTTATCTTAATTTAATCTAAAATTTAGATTAATACAATGCAGTGTTACAAAATTACAGACATTTTTAATTTCGTCTTTGTGATACATGCACATACCTGTGACTCCTTAGTAAAGCATAACTTTAATCCCCACTTATTCCACTATCTCGCATTACAAATGCTAGAAAAAACAACAGGACTGATTACGTTCTTGACCCTAGGAAATGCTGTCCATGAGGACAACTGATTTTATTCACACTATCACTGTGTAAATTTGAGACTAGAGGTAAGAGGCAGCGCCAAACTGCTATTTCAAGAGTAACACTATCTCAGTAACTGTAAAATGAAATTCATGTAACTAAGCATCCAACATAAAAGCCAAAGGAAACTAAACTGCCTGTCTGCTCCAGCTCCCAAGGCACTGCACTGCATCTCACTCGCTCCATACTTTTTCAAAAGTAAGCCTGAATATTCTGTATTTGCATGTAAAAAAGAAGTAAGGAGCTATTTTAATTCCTCACAAAGAGGAGCTGCTTGCAAGAAAGAGGGCAAGCAGGTGCACAGGGACAGGATAAGCAGGGACAGAGCTGAGTGCCAGGGGAGCTCAATCTCAGTCCTGGGAACAGAGTTGGTGGCAGGGTGAAAGGATGTGCCAGATGAGGTTTCCATTGCAGGATCATAGCTTTTATGGCTCTAGTAGCCTTTATCAGAAACAGACACAGATCGCATTAGACATTGGTCTCTACAGGCCAGTCTGTGCGCCCCTGAGGCACACCAGTGCTACCAATGCACCTTGCAGGCTTTTGTCAACAACTTTTCCAGTGACACAGTCGTGATCCAGTCCTGACCACAGGCCTGCAGGTGCAGGCTGGCATCCTCATCCCCCAGGGCTCCCCACTGTTCTTCTGAATCATCTCCTTTGCACAGGATCCAGAAGTGGTGCAACAACAGAAGGCAAAGTAATCTAACATAAAAGTTTCTCTATCAAAATTGAGAACTTTGCTCAGATCACTAGGCTAACCTGCTCGTGGATGTACAGTTACCAAAGAGGTTCAAGGGAGGAGAAAACACGTGGTCAGGAGCACAGGAGGAGACCTGAAATGTCCCATTCAGCAGCAGCCTGAAGTTACATGGAGAATAATGTTTCTAAGTTTACTTCAAGTGACCCTGTACTTATTTTTTAAAATTAAGTTCAGTTTTTTCTTGAGAGGGTTAAGTTAGTGCCCTAAACACGAAAAGATCATCATCTTTACTACAAATGTGCTGTCACTTATTTAAAACTCATCTTCAAAATTTAAAAAGAAAAACAAATGGGAATGATTTCGGAGAGCCATGTTCACACTTGCTTTTCTTTAGGGCACATACAAAGCTGAAAGTGAGTTCATTTATTGTCTCCAGAAGGCTGACTAGGGCAACATCAGAGAGGTTATTATATTTTTTTATTATTATTTTTTATTTTTTCGCCTTGACTAGAGCCTGAAATAAAACCTGGGCAATGGCAAATTGATGACTAAGCAAAGCAAACTACCTGTAGAGCATGTTAGAGGATGTAAATTACACCCAAGGGAAATGCAGTGACACGGCCCAGCTCAGCGCTCTGCTTTCAGAACGAAAGACCCGTCTGAGAAACTGAGGCGGGGGACTCCCAGAGTTGCTCTGCATCTTGGAGGGTATTTCCCCCCGCGAAGGAGGCTGAGAACCTCACCCCTCGACACTCGGCAAAGCTCAGCAGGATCGTAACTTTTCTAACAGCGACCCTCCCATCCTCCCTTCCAGAGAGCTGTAAAACCAGCCTGGCGCAGGCTCCCGAAGTCGTCCGCTCGGCAAACACAGCTGCCGGCAGAGCCTCCCGCCAGCCCTCCGCGCAGGGGAGGGCGGCGGGCACCCGCCGTGGCTACCTGCCGGCCGAGGAGGAGCCCCGCCGCCGCCCGGGGCAGCGCTGCCCCAGCCCCGCCGACGGGAGCATCCCGCAGCGGCCGCAGGTGCGGAGCGCACTGCCGCGCCCCGCGCAGCTCCCGCCGCCCCTCCGGAGTGGGGCAGCCCCGGCGCGGCGCTGCCCACCCCGGGGGTAGGCGGGCGAGCCCCCGGACCCCCTTACCTGCGCGGCGGCGAGGAGCCCCAGGGCGAGGGCGAGCAGGGAGGCGGCAGTGCCCCGGCGCTGCCCCGCCGCCGCGGCCATCCTGCTCCCGCGGCGCTCCGGCGTGGTGCACCGGGCTAGGAGGGCAGGGGGCGGTGAGGGGGGGGACCGCCCGTTCCGCCGCTCCGCGCCTGCTTCGCGGCCGCCCCTGCGCGCCTCTGCGAGCGGCGCGGGGTGCGCGGCGCCTCCGGGCCCCGCAGGGCAGGGAGGTGCGCGGGGGCGCGGCCCCCCGCTGCCGGGCGGCGGGGAGGGAGGCGGGGAGCCGCCGCCGCCGGTCCGCCCCCGCCCGCCGCCGCCTCCCCCGAGGCTCCCCCGGGGCTCGGAGGCAGCGGGCACCGCGGAGGGTGCGCGGCGCGCAAGCGGGCGCCGGGGCAGGGACGGGGCGCGCAGGGGAGGACCGAGCGCACGGGCAGGGACGGAGCGTGGCAGGCAGCGATGGGGCGCACAGAGAGAGCCGGCGTGCGGGAGAGGATGCGGTGTGTGGGGAGGGATGGGGAGTGCAGGCAGGCATGGGGCACACAGGCGGGCACAGGGCATGCAGGCAGGGATGGGCCCTCCAGGGTGAGGCAGAGAGGGATGGGGCATGGAGGCAGGGATGGGGCATGCAGGCAGGAATGGGGCATGCAGGCGGGAATGTGGCACATGGGGACGGGGGAACGCAGACAGGGATGGAGCGTAGAGGCGGGGATGGGGCACACAGGCAGGGATGGGGCACAGACAGGGATGGGGCATGGAGGCAGGGATGGAGCATAGAGGTGAGGATGGGTCACACAGGCAGGGACGGGGCATGCAGGCGGGAATGGGGCACATGGGGACAGGGAACGCAGACAGGGATGGAGCGTAGAGGTGGGGATGGGGCGCACAGGCAGGGATGGGGCACAAACAGGGATGGGGAATGGAGGCAGGGATGGCGCATAGAGGTGGGGATGGGTCGCGCAGGCAGGGACAGGGCACGGAGGCAGGGATGGGGCACACAGGGACGGGGCATGGAGGCAGGGATGGAGCATAGAGGTGGGGATGGGGCACACAGGCAGGGATGGGGCACACAGGCAGGGATGGGACAAGCAGGCAAGGATTGGGCATGCAGGTAGGGATGGTTAAAGCAGAAACAAGGCATATTGGCATGGATGAGATGCAGTGGCAAGCACAAGGCAGGCGGCATAGCCAGTCATGCAGATGCAGGAATGGGCCCCCTCCTCCCGTGGTGCACGAGTCTGCTTTCTTTAATATGCCTGCCTACTAAGCCTAAGAGTATTTCTAGAACACATAAGCCGAAATGCTGGTGTGCTGTGACACTTGCTGCTCTCATCTGCCCGAAGGTAAAAGCTGCAGGTGCTTGGCGTGGGGAGCAAAACCCATACAGCTTGCTCACATGCCTTCAAGCCTTCACTTGAAGGTGCTGGCTGGTACCTGCAACTCCAGCATCTGCTAATAGAACAGTCAAAATGCAAGCTGTGGCAATCAAACAAGAACATCAACCTAGCCAAATTTTTGTTGGCTGCTTGTAAGAGGTTCATGGCAGCTCCTATACGTCTCTTGCAAAACCACAAGAAAATGTAGTGTTATTACACACATTTCTAAAGCTCCCACCATGAGCCTATTCAAATGCTCCCATAGCATCTGGGCACGTGTATTTACATACTTGGATTATCCCTGGAAAATGCACACCTCATTGAAGAGCCAAACAAATCATATGGGAATCCTAAATAAAACTACATATTGATGAAGCGGCATGTGCATGGACTAAAGACTGCCACATTTCTCTTCATCTTTTATGCGTTATGTCAGCCATTGTTGGGAAGGTCCAACTGCAGAGAAGGCGTGTTGGGTTTAAGGCTCAGATCTGCACATGAAATCGTAACTGCTCTTTTACATTGAGATTTATAACCTATTTCATGTGATAACTCTCTACAACCTGATATTTATACGACAAACAGAAGTGCTATGGTTAACATTTTAGAAATGCTCTTTCAAGTACAGCTACATAAAGCACAGTAGCTTAAATTGAAAAGTGCTTGCTTATTCAAGTACACCCAGGAATAATCTATGAATATGCATGACAGATGAACTTCTGGAATTTTTGTTTTCTTTCTTAAGATATACGGTTGGGCAAAGATGTAAACATTCTGTAGCTCTTGTTTTTATTAGCATGTAATTATAGAGGTTAAGGCTCCTGTATGCATGGAGGAGTAGTGTGGTCTAAAATATGTCATAAATGCTACATGATCCAAGAAACGCAATTTGGCTGAACAAAACATGACAACCAATTTGTCAGGATGATCTGTTTACAAGTTTCATGTTGCAAACTATGCTTATCTTTTAAGAAATGAGGAGGACATTTCCTGGCATTTACAACTGTCTGAAGGGCCTGGGGGTTCAAGGTAAAACCAAGCTATATGTTAATTGTCAGGAGATGTTTTATTGACAGTTGTCAGTATTTATGTCATGAATTCTATGTTATTAGCATATTAAATATAAGCTTTCTCTATTCTTACACTCACTTTCTATCTACAGGTGATTTTACACTCCTTTGATATTGAAAGTGTACCATTGTTGCCTAACAGCAATATAACACAAAAAAAATGTTTGTTTTCTTACAGTTGTGTCTAGAAGAACAGTAGAGTTATGCAGTAATGACTAAGGGGAGAAAAGAGCTTTCTGAAAGTGTCTTCCCAATTAAATGGACATGAAGACATTTGACAATACTATTTTTAACCAGAGAAGAACTTAACACAACTTACAGAAGTATGCTTCTTATTCTTTTGTGAGACTCGCAACGATATTGCCAGGCACAAGATATCAAATCTACACTGTCATCAGCCCAGGGATCTGAGAAGACTTAGGAAGATTTAAGAACTTTTAAGATCTAAGAAAAGATCAAGGCTTCATGTGTAGGGAGGGAATGTACATAAGGAGATTTCCTAAGGAATGACTCTCCTTGTTCAGAAAAAGAGACGGGTTAACAACTTTGAAGTCATTTTTAGCATTAGCCAGAAGAAGGCAAATAATATGCTTAGCAAGGATATGCTTTTCTCCACATTTAGAATGCAGGCAGGGTACACTCTTAGAAAACCTAACTTTTTCCTCCCAGTAACATTGCCTTACCACCACAAGATAGGATTGTTCTGTGTCTCTTTCTATTTCCTACATAATTTCATTATTTCCTGCAGAAACGGCCGTGCATTTTTAAGCACAGGTAAAGCCTTTGAGCAGACTTAATATGTGGTAAGTTGGTGTTAAATTAGACATTCAGGCATTTTCCTACATTATTCTCAGAATTACACAGCATGTTTGGCCAAAACGCTCCTCTGCACTACAATAGTGATGTCCCACCGCTCTCAGTATTTCTGCAGGATCAATTCCAGGGGCCCAGGCTTTACAGCAGCTCAGAAGCTACAAAGCAGGCTGCATTTCCATTTAGATATTCATGGTTTCCACTTAGGTGCTTGCCTAAGTAGAACCTGCATCAGTGAGCAGCAGCTTGTGTTGTAAGTATACAATCCTTTTGTAAGTGTAGAAAGTTGTTGTGATACTTTGGTCCTGCGTCCATGGTTGGGGGGGTTCCGAACGTGAGAGCCCTCAGGTGTCCCACGGAGTAGGTAGAGGCTTTGTTCCTGTATATCACCTGCTGCTCAGTGTAGGCAATGAAGAGCCCCAGTGCTTTTCAAAGAATACAGATGTGTGGATAAATTTTCCCTTCTTTTCCTCCACTGCCTGCCACTCATAGAATGATTTTCAGCTTGTTTGCCAGTTTCCATTTCATAGGTAGAGTTAGCTCAGGTATGAAGTACATCGTATGAGTAAGTATCTTCAGATTCCTTTTCTTCTGCATTTTTAACTACATATTGTTCAAAATCACTAATAAGTAGCAAACATTCATTTTCTTCATAGTTAGTATCTGGCATGACTTTGACTTGACTCCTAGAAGTTAAATAAATGATAACCAATGGAGGAAGCATTTTATGCAGAAAATAGCAATGTCTGAAATATTAGATTTGTTAGTGAGCTAAAATTCTCATTCTTGAAAAGTTAATAACATGCAGTTTTGATAGTGTAGTTCCATCCCAGGCAGTGAAGCTGAAGGGGATTCAAACCCTAGAAACATGCCTTACTACCAATGACAAGAATAGTGCAGCAGAACATCTACAACTCTCCTCTCCTCTCCTCTCCTCTCCTCTCCTCTCCTCTCCTCTCCTCTCCTCTCATTTTTCCTTTGCCATTTTCCATTTCCTAAAACAAACAAAGCTAGCATTTTGTTGACTATGTGCATGCATTACTTGGATTTCATCTGTTGGTATCTGAGCAGACAACCACCTTTTAACTCTATCAGCTTTACTTTTCATTGTGATCTGTCTTTGGAGACACTTAGCCAGCAAACAACTGATTATTCCAGAGGTGGTCTTTCAGAGCCTTCACAATCAGGCCCCTTCAGAATCTGTTTCAGAGTGACAGAATATAGTGAATTAGTAGAAAAAAGTCACAGAAATTCAGGAATCAGCACAGAAAAAGAACAAAGAATTCATATGCAAATTTAAACATTAAAACTACTTTGTAGGAGAAGCAACATTCTATCTGTACAGTAGTAGAAACTTATCAATGGATTTATCTTTCTATATTCAAAGTTTATTGGAAGCAGTTCAGAGATAGAGAAGCCAGACTGAACTAACTAATTGGATGAAATGTTTAAGTGTTTGGAACACTTAATCTCTTGATTTTTGGCATGTTCAAAATGCAGAATGTGACAGCATTTGTTTTTCTTAACTTATAAAAAATGATATCATGAATTGTTAATAAGTTAAACAATACAGCACAACTTCAGGATTTTTTTTCTGGGGGGGTGTGTGTGTTTTGAATACTTGCTTGTTTCATGGAAGAAAACCTGTTCTTTATATAAGAGCTCCCAGCAGAGACTGCATCTAAAACACTTAACATTCCAAAGTATAATAACACATATAAACTCTGTTGGGTGAGGCTTTCTGGGTGAGGCTTAACTAGCTATACAAGGTTTAGGATTAATAACAATAAAAAGTTGTTGAAATTGTCATAGAGTGTTTAAAGACCTTCCCAAATCACTTACCATCTGCAGGAGATACTTAAAATGCTAAGATATGTAACATTTGTGAAAGAGGCAGACTGATGCAGAAGTTATTTCTGATTCCCTTAGCACCTCATCTGTAGCTTAGAAGTCTCTATACTTGCGCTGTAATCAGGAAACAGTCACGTACAATGTACTGAATTTAGTTTCAGACTACATTTAGTAGGACTATGATTTTTCAAGGTTCTATGGGGTTTTTTTTGAGATATTTCCTTTATCCAAATAAGGAAGCCCCAGAAGTAGAAGTCAATAATGCTGCCAAAATATGTGGTCATGTCTATAGCAAGAAGTGCATCAATTCAGGGCAGTTCTGGGACAGCCTCCTCTAGCAGTCCTCCATCATCATTTAGGGAAAAAGGATGACAACAGCAAAAAGAAAAAACAGCTCCCTTGACTCGTGAATGCAGTCTGTGATGTTAGACAGTGTATAAATGCAAGCTGGTGGACAGAATCCCACGGGTCTCAAAGTTACTTGCTAGCATCCTTTTACATAGGCCGAGGTAGATCCATCCCAGGAAAAGTGCTGCAGCATCTTAGGGAAGGAAGGCTCTCCTAGGTCTATTTAAAATCTGTTATCTGTTAGGATGAATCCTGGTCTTCAGCCTGCACCCGCGATCCTCGGTCTCCTCTCAAGTGCTGCAGGAAGAGAGAGATGGTAGCAAAACTGTGTCACCTCCTTCCTCTTATTAAACTCTTCTCAAGCGATTTAATCACTCAGAAAAGGGGATGGGAGCAGAATACAGTCATCAGCATTGGAATATGCTGTGTAAGGAGCTGTGGAAAAAGAGATTCACCTCCTTGTTGGCCTGTAAATGACCATTTGTGATGTAGCCTTCGGTATTTTAGCATGGTGCATTTAGCCCCGACTGGAAGATGGAGTGGCATGGGAAACACGCTGTTGATATGGGAGCTGTCAGGCAGTTACACATTCCAGCCCCAGCCGCTGCAGTGGAGTGGCACTCTCTGACATGGCTGAAGTGTTTGTTTGCATATTTTTGTGCTTTTTTTTCCTTTTTAAAACATCATGCCAGCATAGAACCAGGGTATTTTTTTGTTACTTTTGTGTACTTGTAGCGTATGTGGAAAACTCTCTCCTGAGGTTTGGTATTTATTTCAAAACAAATAATGGCAATTCCTACATTCTGTCATAATGTTTTGTCAATATGACTTTCAGAGTTTATAAAGTATTTCTCATTAGTCTCATTTGATAATAAAAATAAGCAATCTTATTTGCACCCTAAGGAACTTTTCAGTACCATGAGTTTTTTGCTCATGATGCTTTCACCCTTAGTGAGATTTATTGTAATAAAAATAAAAATAGGCTTTCTCCTTCTAAATTAGATTGTCATCCACAGACCTCTTCTGCAGTACCAAGCATGCCAATGGCTTCTATTAACCTGCTCCTTTAGCCCTATTTTAGAGCAAAATCCAGTTGTTTGTGACACAGAAACTAACAGATAGATTTATAACAGCAGGCAATGAAAATACAAGCAGTGAACATTCAAGCTCTTTGAATTTCAAGGGCTTGATTAAAAATAATAAATCCATAAGCAATTTCATACAACTGTTTCATTTGTACTGTTCAGATACTGGTAAATTCCCGTCTGATTATCTCTCCAAAGCACTATGTTACTGAAATTTTAGTACAGCATCTATTGGTTTACTTGAATCCAAACCTGATCCCTAGCTCCTGCATCACTTCGAACACTAAACTCTCCATCAGTGTTTGTACGACACCAAACATGTTGTAGTCAATAAGCTGACTGGACAACAATGTCACTGCAATTCTCAGCATGAAACATTACTTATTTCACATGGAATGATAAAGTGCAGGTTGGAGCCACGTGCCATTTTTATTGTGTCAACCTGAAAGCTAGCACCCTGAAGCAGTTTTGTGTTTAAAGATCTGCTCTAAGACTTTATTTTCACAGATTCAAAGGAAAAAGGCAGTATTTTGATCACTTATTCTGACTTACTGCATAAGAGAGGCCATAGGACTTTCTGAACTGATGCGAACTACAGCCTTACCAATTCTATCCCCTGACAAACTTTAGACAAACTGATTCTTTCCTTAATCATTCATTTGGCTCTTCTCAGAGCCTTTTCTAGTTTAACATCCTGAATGAGTCGTGGATTTAAGAAAACAATTAGCAATATTTGCCTCTGTGCTAGATACACTGGTAATATCAGCTATTCACCACTACTTAGTTTTCATTTTTTACACATCCAATGGTGGCATAAAACCTGTTGGCCACTGCATCGCTGGCTTATAGTATCAACTATAACCTAAAAATCTTTTCCACAGTGTTTGTTTCCTAGGTAGAGTCTTCTGTCCCATAATAAGAGTTGTGTTTCTTTGGAGTTACAGGTAGGAACACATTTGATTTAACAAAGTATACGCAGTCCATTTCTATCTACCCTGCTTAGCAAAAAGTCCAAATAATTCTCTGTTACTCAGAATGATCATAGTCTATTATTATACAAATTGAATCCATATAATCCCCAGCATTTTGGGGTTATCTGCACGTTTTAATGGAATGATCAAGTTCCTTCCTGACATTTTGACTTTGGATAGATAGAGTAGCAGCCGTTTTGGAAGCGTTGTTCCTCTTTTCATCATGTATTCCTTCCTTCTCTACAGAAGATGTATCAACTTTCCACAAAAGCAGAACTATTTACCTTATTCCTTGTCAGATCTTTATAGCCATAATCTGTTTTCACTTGGTTCCAGCACAGGAAGATTTTTTCAAGAGGACTGCTTAATCTTTTTCCTCTTGCATCCTCCAAAAATGCCAGCAGTTATTTGGAAGCTCTAAGGTATTCTGTGCACCATTGTCTTTTGGCAGTTACTGAAAACCAACATGTATCAGTGACATAAACCATCCAGTTTCAGCATTTCTTTTTTCATTTTATTCCAACTTGCTCTCTCCTAAAATTGAATTAATTTTCATACATCAGTCTCAGATTCAGGGGAGCAGACCACCCACAATTCCTCAAGTTAAAAGGCCACATGAACAATCCACTTTTTTGAAAATTGGGCCCATGAGAACTACTCATGAGTCCTAATATTCTTTCCTCCCAGAAAAATTTGACCAATTTTTGCAGAGTTACATTTGATCAGCAGTTGGGTGAAAGCAGAATCAGGCCCAAAACCTTTGGTGAGCCTAGGCTGTCTGTGTACAAGGCAGGCAACAGTTATATGGAAAAATTGCCAGCATAAAACATCTTTTAACATAACATATACAGTATATGCATAGTAAAAACATTTACATTCACTAGTGGCATGCACAGATAACCAAATTACTTTTCTCCTTCCTAGTAATGATGAGAGAACAGCCCATGAGCTCATAAAGACAAAGCAACCTGAAAAGTTTAGGCAACCTTAACCATCTTCTCCTTTGGCACCAAGAAACTTGTCGCATCACGGTATTAAAGTGCAACAGTAAAATAAAATAGAAATCCTCTTATCGCTTCCTGTTCTGTACAAAATGGAAGCAGTAATCAACAATAATGCACATGATATTCTGACAGTTTGAAGCAGAACATTATTAAATTCAACAGGTGCACACAGGACTTGCTGCAGCAATGTGCAGAAAAAACTGTTTTCTCCGTTCTAAAGTAACAGAAGTAACTCCACACCAGTAATCCAGAGGTGATTCAGTGAAGAACAAGCTCTGAATCAGGCATTTGGTCAGCAACTTAGCTATAAAGTAAATCTGCCTCCCTTTCTACTGACTGATACTCATTTATCTGATATTTTGTTTCATGAACAAGCAGTTGAAGTGTGAAGAATTTTAAAACAGTTTGAAAGCTTGCCTTTCTTTGCTTTGAGGACAGCTATTTCTTTTGAGTTGCATTCTCCTTCCCTATGTAGCTGAAATCAAAGACCCTCGCACCTAGGAAGAATCAACAAATGCCAGTCAGATGGCATTTGGGCAGACTATCACTGCAGTTGCATCAGCACCTGTACAACATTGACATAAATGGGGACAGGAAAAACGGCGCTGGTAGAACTGAACATAAATGTGTTTCAGATGGAAAACAAGTAAGAAATAAGACAAATGTTAACAATGTTAATCCCATGGCCCTTGAAGCCTATTGGTAAGCTGTGAATCAGGTACAGTCTTCTGAAATATCACTTCAGAAGTCAGGGAAGTTCAGTCCTACTGGTGGGAAAGTAATCGGAGCCAGACAAGAAAGCCAACAACACCCTCTTATCTGAGATGTAGAAAGTCATGCCCAACTGTGATGAGTCTGTTCATTTTTTTGTGTATATCCATGCAAATCTCTCACCATGTTTCATTTGATTTTACCACAGGCTAAAACTCATTATAAAAACCCCAGATAATGTTTATATTAAAGACTTTCATTCAACTTGTTGATACTCAGGGAGCAAGTCTACAGCTCCATATTACTAAGAATATTCCTCCTCACCTTGTCTCACAAAGTTTTCAAAGCAAAACTCTTACAAGATGAAAAAACGTACTTTTCGAAAACCAAAAGATGAACATGTTAACAGCCACAAGATGTCACTGAGGCTAAAAAATCACTAAAAGGCAAAGTGGCCTAGACATATTGCAAGGAAAAAAACTGTAGTTCTAAAAAATGGGGTACAGAAAGTATCAGCCACAGGTTAGATGTGTCAGTCTACAGCTATCTGATGAGGACTAGGCAGAAACATACACTGGCTTGGTGCACAACTGAATAAATTCTAGCATGCATGGCCACAGTCTGTCCAACACTGACAGACAGAGGCTTAGCCAAGCAGGCTACTAATTTCACCTAGTTTGGCGACTCCTGCATAAATAGTTAAAAACAGGGAGCAGGAAAGATGAGCTCAGCAGTAGCTTTTCCTACGGCTCCACAGGTTCGTGTTCCACTTACTCTGGAGACTGACTCCTGTGCTGGAGAAAGTATACAGTGGAGCAGGCTTCCTCCTCCTCTGCTGCAGGAGTCCTACCAGTCAGGATAAGATCTCACAGCATGAAGGAAGGTGAGAACTCCCCATCCAGTCTTTCTTGTGCCTTTTTTGAAGTAGAGGAGAAGATACCCATGCACGGCATCTAAACAGTTGGCACCCATTTCAACACTCTGCAGCCTGCTCCATAACTCACCAGGGACTCCCTAAGGGACTGACAGCAGCTCTCCAGGCTGCAGAGCCTGTTGCTCTCATGAGCACTACAGAACTAGACTGCTAGCTGCATGTATAAATGCTTCAGAAACTTTTTTCCTTTCTTGACCAGGAAAAAAAAAAAAAAGGTGTTTCTAAAATATATGTTCCTTTTAAGACTTATACTTTACGAACTATACTCTGCCTTAACAATCATTTCCAGGCACTTCAATTAGATACTGTTTTGAATTTTGCCTTTTGCCTTAGAATTTCTCAAGATATCTTTGACATTATGCAAATAGGAGCATCAACAGTTACTCCAAAATTGCTCTGCAGGTGATTTGTGTGCACCCATGTGTAACAAAGAGGAGAGGAAAACTGAAGGGCAGAACCCAAGAAGTACACAATCTAATATAGCTTTTGGCTACTACATGCTATCAAACTAGATTTTTAATAAACGAGAAGAGCAGAGCTACCAGTAGTCAAACCTGATTACTGATTTATCATATTTTGTTTAGCTAAATTTTAAGTCTTTTAATAAAACCCTTCAAACTTTGGGAAATCCGGTGCATCAAAACTCTATGAGAACTTAAACAATTGTTAAAAAAAAAAGAAAAAAAAAAAAAGAACCTCCAGTGTTTATGTTAAATACATCCTGGTTACCTTGGCGCAAATCACAGCTGACTACACACTAAAACCATGTTTCCAAGAACTCCCAGATTTTAGTGATTTGCATTCAGTTTTAGTGGACCTGAACAGAGGTGCTAGCGTCTGTTGTATTCTCTATCAAAATATAAACCCAAATCGTCCCATTTAGGGAAGGTGTGGCTTTAGATCTGCATTTTGCAGGTACTAGCATTTTTTACAGCTTGCAGTTAAAAAATGAGAGAAAGAATAGCTAACTATAAAAAGTCTTCACACATCACTAATAAAATAAAATTGCTGCCAGTTTTCAGAGCTCTATTTTGAGCCATTTTGAGCCTAAAAGGATTCACATTACAAAATTTGTCTCTGCCACTGTTTGAGTGTCTCAACAAAAATGCCAAGGAATCAGTACACTAAGTAGCAATAGTGTACTCCTCTTTCATTCCCTTCCAGGCCAAGGTGAAAATATGTTTTGGGGCACGATGGCACCACCTATTCTCAATCTGCAGAGTGTGATATAGCACATTCCACAAACACAGACGTCTGAACACCATTTAAAATAGCTGTTCAGAAGAGCATAGGTCTGATTTATGTCAACTACTTTGCCTAAGGAAAAAAAAAGTGTGAAGAACAATACTGTAAAGAACACACAAATGAAGAAACACTCACATTTTCACTGAAGTAAATACTCAAAGATCTGATGCTGCAGAAAATCAGATTCTAAAATCAAAACAGAAATCCCTGATTCTGTTACATAAAATATTTACTTAATGATCTGCATATATATTTTGAATACTGCTTCACAGAAGAATTAAAAACTGTCTTAAAACCTGTTTAAAGTTTCAAATAAAAATTAACTGATTTGATCAGACTTTAAAGAAATCCAATAATTATAATTTATCGTGTTCCTTCAAGGTAGTATCTACACAACTGTCTACTTCTTTAAAATACCTGTCTGGAGGACAAAAACACAGATAGAGTTAGGCTGCATCATCATGCCATTGACAGTTTCTTAAAGGAGAGTTTTAACCAGTTGTTCACCAGAAATTAGAGAAGTGTCATCATCCTTGCATGCTACATGCTATTCAGTCTTTTAAGTAACAACAGAAAGTGTTATCAAACATTAAAAAGCTGTTGCATACTATAGTGATTTCTATACAAGAGGGTTTTTGTTGGTTTGATTTGGTTTTGATTATATAGCAGTAAAATGCTTTCTAATTTGAACTGTGAAGTAAAGCAGGGATACTGATAGTGTTACAGCTTTACGTAAGAAATACCTTCTACTGGAGAACGAAAGTATCCTTTTGCCATTTGATTAAGATCATTTTTTCATAGTACCAGTCTCTTTAATGTGAACAGTTGCCCATTTGGAACAGCAATCCATGTCATAAGAGCCTTAAGGTTAACATGAATAATTGAAGGCACGTGTACATTTCAACCCTAACCACAATTATAAATCACCTCCTTTGCCTTTAGAAATAACCTGTGGACTTCCAGAATGCCAACATCAGACTTCCTTTGTGAAGCAAGAATGAACACAGACCTTACACTGGGAAAATAAGAACTCTGTCTTTTTTAAGCAGAAAGAAAAAAATCACACGCGTTCAATAACTCTACACACACACCACCACGCCCATACACACCCCAATTCAAACTCTTGGATGACAAGTAGATATGTTATATACTAAGTTTAGGGCACTTTCAGACAGTGCACCAATAGAACAATGAATTATTTGGTTCTCCACTCTTAGTGATATCACTTCCAGCCTACAATGCTGCCATTGAACTGCTGGTATCTAACGAAAATTGTCAAAGAGAATCAACGAGACTTGCATTTAGAAAACAAGCTCTTTATAGAGCTGGAATTGGCCAATGCTTTGCAGTTTCCTGTTCACAAATATTCCACATAGAAAACTGCAACTTTATGTACAAATATATATATAAAAGCCACGGACAATTTATTGACACATGCAATGAGTCTGCAAAAGTTTCTCTGTAAAACTGTGCATCAACACAAGCTCTAAATCTTTGTGTGTGAATACATTGGTAAGTAATGAAACTGGACACTGAAACTCATCTGCAAAATTCTGTTAGCTTTGCAAATTAAAATTGCTTCATAGAAAATTTACCCCAGAGAATTTACATTTATTCACAAAAGCTAACGTGTTTTAAACAAGCGTTTCACATTTTACTAAAATGGAACTATCATCCACCTTAAGTGAACTCCACATTTTATTGGTGGGGAGAGGAAAGCAGAGTTCATTGGAGGGTTAATATAAATAGATAAGGAGTTTTTGTGACTCTACTTGTTTGTGCAGCATTCCACACTTCCCTAAGAAAGGCTACGAATATTGCAAAAGATGCATAACTTCTTCCTGAACTGATCCCTTCAGGGATAAATCAAAATTAGCATTCAGACTGAGTGAATCAAGAAAGACATGTTTAATTATATTGCCAGGCAATATTAACTTCAAAATATATTAAAATCCTATAGTCCATCAGTCTAAATGAAAACAATTTGAACATGTCAATTGTCTTTTTCTCTTTGGGCTTTATCAATTATGGCTAACATATTTGCCAGAAGTTGTATTTTTTAAGTGTAAGGAAGCAAAGACAGTCTTACGTGTTTGGGCTGTATTGGGTATTACATATTCACCAATACTCATTTGACCTCCCCAAGAATTTTAATTTCTTACAGAAACAATCTTAGGAAGATTTTTCCAGTAGCAAAAAACAGGAAGAAAGGGAAAAAATGCAGTAAATCCTGTTTATTCCTGAAGTATTTTCCAGATACAACTCAAATTCAGAACATAAGATTTCAAACTCTGACAGCAATAGTCAGTTTCAGTTCATTTTCATTCAAAGCTGTGCTTGTAGGGGAGGAAAAAAAGCCTATAGGTATAATAGTTAATTATTATTTTTTTTATTTACTAGTCAACAGTTTCACTCCAGAAAGGTATAGAAATATTTCACTACTGATAAAATATCAGGAAGCTGAAGTATTCTAATACACTACTCTGACTTAAGACTCTACTGCTGAAACATCAAACTATGTTTGAATCTGTTCAGCGTGGAATACATTAGCAATTCACAGCTGAACAGTAGGTCATTTTTTAAACAGTTTGGGACAGTTTTAAGAGAATTGTGTCTATATTACAAAAAAGTTTAATATGAACCATCTCTCTTTGTTAGTCTTAGAAGAGACTAAGTAGGAACAGAGGCCAAGATATGCTGTTTTGAGGATGCTGTTGCATGTAGATCAGGTTTGGTTCAAGAACTGTATAGTTGGAGGCACTGCTTCTACCCATTCCTCTGTGGATGTGGAATCTTCCAGTGCTGTTGAAGTGGCATCTGCCATGAACAGTATTCAGTATTCTTGACTTAAGCCTGGCTGTTCATATTATGATGAGGAAAATAACTCGACACAATAAATTCGTAACCTTCCTTCAAAAATAAGCAGAAACAGAACAGGTAATAAGATAAGCATTTGTTAATAGTGGTTTGGCAATAATCTAATGTTCAGGGGAAAAAAAAAAAAAAAAAAAAGTGTGAAAAACACATTCATATGGACCAAAACCAAAATACTCTTTTAAATACTGATCTTCCATAACTAATTTTTGAAATGCTTTGCAAACCAAAGAATAAAGATATCTGTTTCACAGATTGGAAAAGAAAGGCACATAGAGATACGGTAACCTGCTTATAAAGTGGAAACTGTCACAAATAACAGGGCTAGGGGAAATAAACACCAGCCAGTGTAAAATGGGCCACTGATTCCTGTAAAACCAGATCCTCTCTGTTGCAAAGCTTTTATTCCAGTATCACTAAAATAGTTTTAGCTCAGGAGGGCCTGGATTCTGTTTTTTAAAGTTTGGAACAGTGGCTTTATTATACAGTAAACAAGTTAAATTTTTTATTTTATTTTGTTTTCAGCAAATCAGACCTAATTTTTTTAAAAAGAATCATTTTTAAGCCACATTATTAGTATGTTTCAGCTGTGATGCATATTACAAAGTATAAGTACATATTCATAAATAGTTCTTCTATAATGTGTAATCAAGTAGGACTAGAACTACCTTCATCTAAGGCACACTTAAGATTTCAGCACATGTGATACAGAAAGCCATAACTGAGTCAAAATGAAGACCTGTGATACATAATGATCATTCAGATATGAGTTATATCTCCCCCTTATAATGTCATTAGTAGTAAGTAATCCACAGAGGGCAGAAAGAAGAATTAACTTCATTGCCTAAATAGGTGACTGTCTGCTACACTCATACTGAAAACTGCTATGTGTTATAGGCAAGCTTACAGCCATTTTATGAGCTCTATGACAAGGAAGATGTTCTTGTTATAACGGGCTCTGTATGGGATTTTCTATTATATATATGGCATTTACCCTACCTTAGATGGGATTATAAATTCATATATATTAAACTACTTGAATGGAGAAAAGCAGGTTTTGTTGTTTGTTTTTTCTAGTAGACAGTGAACATTTTCATGTCTAGATTTTCAGCCGAAGAATGTACATTCTGTGGGCAGTAAGTAGCATTTCCTTAATACCTTGAAAAAGATTCACCATAGATTGAAAGATACATATATATCATTCTACAGTTGCCTATGAGATTTTTTGAGTAATCACCTCTTTTTTTCCCAGATTTTAAAGTTGCAAAATAGTACCCTTTCCTTTCAGTCTATCTTATGAGCAAGTGTTGTATTACAGGTAAAATTTTAAGGCAGAATGGAGTAGCGCCGAGGCTCTGATTGTGCTGAAAAAAAATTCTTACCAATTCCAGTAATTTGTTCCAAGCTGAACAGGTTTTTGGTTTTGACAGGATGAAGCTACAGCAAAACTAGAACAAACGTAGCTCATTTATAGTAGTTACAACAGAAGGAGGGCAAGTCATTGAGCTTAGGTCTTAGATACACTGGTGGTGAACCTTTGGGATATCAAATCAAAAAGAAAAGAAAGAAAAGAAGAAAAGAAGAGAAAAGAAGAAAAGAAGAGAAAAGAAAAGAAGAGAAAAGAAAAGAAGAGAAAAGAAGAGAAGAGAAAAGAAGAGAAAAGAAAAGGAGAAAAGAAGAGAAGAGAAAAGAAGAGAAGAGAAAAGAAAAAAGAAAAGAAAAGGAGAGAAAAGAAAAGAAAAGGAGAGAAAAGAAAAGAAAAGGAGAGAAAAGAAAAGGAGAGAAAAGAAAAGAAGAGAAAAGAAGAGAAAAGAAAAGAAGAGAAAAGAAAAGAAGAGAAAAGAAAAGAAGAGAAAAGAAGAGAAAAGAAAAGAAAAGAAGAGAAAAGAAAAGAAAAGAAAAGAAGAGAAAAGAAAAGAAAAGAAAAGAAAAGAAAAGAAAAGAAAAGAAAAGAAAAGAAAAGAGAAAAGAGGGGAAATGAGGGAGGGAAGGAAGGAAGGAAGGAAGGAAGGAAGGAAGGAAGGAAGGAAGGAAGGAAGGAAGGAGGGAAGGAGGGAAGGAGGGAAGGAAGGAGGGAAGGAAGGAAGGAAGGAGGGAAGGAGGGAAGGAGGGAAGGAGGGAGGGAGGGAAGGAAGGAAGGAAGGAAGGAAGGAAGGAAGGAAGGAAGGAAGGAAGGAAGGAAGGAAGGAAGGAAGGAAGGAAGGAAGGAAGGAAGGAAGGAAGGAAGGAAGGAAGGAAGGAAGGAAGGAAGGAAGGAAGGAAGGAAGGAAGGAAGGAAAAAGACCTGGGGGTGCTGGCCGACAGCCGGCTGAATATGAGCCAGTATGCCCAGGTGGCCAAGAAGGCCAACAGCATCCTGGCCTGTATCAGGAACATTGTGGCCAGCAGGACTAGGGAAATCATCAGTCCCCTGTACTCAGCGCTGGTGAAGTCCCACCTCAAGTACTGTATTCAGTTTTGACCCTGCACTCCAAGAAAGACATCAAGGTGCTGGAGTGCGTCCAAAGAAGAGCAATGAAGCCGGTGAAGGGTCTAGAGAACAAGTTTTAGGAGGAGCGGCTGAGGGAATGGGGTTGTTTAGCCTGGAGAAAAGGAGCCTGAGGGGAGACCTTATCGCTCTCTACAACTACATGAAAGGAGGTGGTAGAGTGATGGGTGCCAGTCTGTTCTCTCAAGTAACAAGTGATAGGACAAGAGGAAATGGCCTCAAGTTGTGCCAGGGGAGGTTCAGATTGGATATTATGAAAACCTTCTTCAGCAAAAGGGTTGTCAAGCATTGGAACAGGCTGCCCAGGGAAGTGGTGGAGTCACCATTACTGGAGGTATTTAAAAGACACGTAGATGTGGCACTTAGGGATGTGGTTTAGTGGTGGACTTGGCAGTGTTAGGTTTATGATTGGACTTGATGATCTTATGAGTCTTTCCCAACCTAAACAATTGTACAATTCTAAGGAAAGAAGGAAGGAAGAGAGAGATAGGCAGGGAGAGAGGGAGGAAGCGAGGGAAGGAGAAAAGGATGAAAATAAAAAAAAAGTCTGTTGTGTTTTCAGTGGTTTGGAAATCAGCTTTATAACATAAGAAAAAGAGAATAGAAGTGTTCTCCAAGATTGTCATGGCTGGTGTTGCAGACTGTTTTAAAAGCATGTACTGTACAGTAAAGAGCATTCAAACCCCTACAGTGAAATGAAAAATTCTCCATATTTAAACATTTGAAGTGTGTGTGGCATATTCAGGAGCCTCACAGAGGAGATGAGGAATAACAAAGCAAAACTTTTAAATGGAAAGCAACTTGCTTTAAGAGTATATCCTGAGTGCTAGCTGCAGAGCATGCCTGCATACCTTGCTTGTGTATGCAATTTCAGAGAAATGTTGACAGTGAAAAGTGACCATCTGCCAGAAAAAATGACTGTGAAGTGGCTGACAACCTCAGCTGTAGCCATTTCCCATTTACTTAGCATTATAAACATATCAAAAGATTTCAACTATTTCCTGTGCTTCATGGTATGGCCTCCCACACCCGAACTACTTTACATCATCCTGCTAGAATGTCCTATGGGGAATATCCACTATTCAACAAGGAACAGTTTTCTTTAAGCACAACTGCACACGGCTTTTTTAGGAAGCGTCTCCCTGCATTCATTTTGCATTCAGATGTTCTTTAAAGCTGCTCTGCTTCGTTTCTTCCCCATTTATAGTCTGATTCTCAAATGTACAGAAACACCTGCTGCTCTTGTTGTAAGTAGCTTGGCTAGCCTAACATCTCTGATAATCACCTAATTAATTCACCACTCTTTCACTATCATTACTTTTTGAATCTCTCCCATTACTTTGGTACATAGAGTTGAAGCACAGTACTGATTGCTTGGAAGACACAGTTTACTACAGGGCTACTACTACTTTGTGGTAGCAGACAAGCTAAGCGGGGGGTTTGAAGGCAAGCCAGGCTGAGGTTTGAATGTGCCAGGTCCTATAGCATTTTAAGGAGACTGATTTTAAAATAGCAAATGGCACAGTGTTGGACTTGCCGCAATATTTATGTTCCCCCTTACAGATAGTCCCTAGTTCGTCTGTAGTTAATGAACAGTTACGGTCCCTATTCTCCAGCATTTTCGGGAAGTCAAGGAAACAGATAGTCATGTAAAATGGTTGAAATATTTAGTCAAATAGATTCACCATGTGTTAAAAAGTAGTTTGATGCCTTAATCTCCCGGAATCAGAAAACATGGGCAATGTGCATTCAAAGTAAATACTGCTGTTAGCATGAATGCAAAAGAAAAATCATCAAATTTAAATAGATGTTATATTAAGCTATAAGGTTAACAAAAGCAGCCATAAGAAATTTAGCAGCAAATATAAAAATTTAATAAATGAGAAAAATCAGATCGACTTTAGCCAAAATGAAACATCCATAGCTCCAAAATTTCATTCATGCACGCCTGGGTAGTGAAACAATAGAATCAAAACATCTGAGAGGAAATTCCAGGTGGGGCTATCAGGTTTTCACTGTTTGTGTTAACTCTCATACAATATATGGGGTTTGTTAGCTTTTATTAGCTTACAGAGTAATTCAGAAAGAGTGACTAACACGTATCATTGCTCTCCCAATCTGTATGCCTGATGGCATCTCAAATGAAAAAACAAAAACAAAAACAAAAACAACCAAAGACGGAAATGTATTTTGGAATATTTATTTGGATGCCATTGTTCCGGAAAATGAATGTACCATGAATGTACTAGCTTCCCTATTCCTCCTACAATAGCTATATAGCATATTTTTTAGAAAAAGATTCCATTCTCAAACTGTAACAATAATTATGGTTTCCGTTTTCTCAGAATTTCAGAAAACCCTTGTTTATCCCTGAGCTGCTCACATAGAAACTGCTCAGAAAACAACCCAAAAGGTAGACAAAAAGTGAGTCAAGTATATGCAGCCACTCACAGCACATCCAGGGTATTTTTAAGACCCCCTGCCAGTGTCTGTTGGATCCTGGGATGTAAGGAAAAGTTTTCCATCCCTCTCTGAAGGCTTGAACCGTGCAGTTGCAGAGGGAGGGCAGAGCCATGGCCCCCCAGGTCCAGGGAGGGCAGAGCCGCAGGCCCCCCATCTCCCTGTCCCGGAGCAGCAGTTTCCATGCTCTCTTGCCGGCGGGTGCGGTGCGCAGCAGGCGGGGGCCCTGTGATATTCCCTCCGCCCTGTCAGGGATTCCAGCTGTTTGTTCTGGAGCATTGCTAATCCTCAGGGAGTGCGGTTATTGCTGATCCGCGGAGTGGGCGAGCACTGGGGCAATATCCTTGTATGTTCCTTCTCTGGCACAATTGTGTGGGCTGTGACCCAGCCCAAAGTTATTTTACTTCTTTCCATTTCCCCATTCTTAATAGCACCATGCTATCAGAGATGGTTTTTTTATTAGACAGAATCCACTCCACCGCCACTGTGGCCACAATAACTTCATTTGCTGTTAGGAGGACGGGATGGGGGAGGAAAGGGTGAGAAAGAGAGAGAGGAGACCTGCATGCTTGATGTTGAAGAAAAGCCTGTTTGTGCTTAATATATTGGAGAAATTGTTCAAGAACAGTTCATCCATGTGAAAAACATAACCTCTACATGGCTGCCAAATTCAGTAAGGCCTAGTACGATCAGTTATGTAAGTGCCAATCTGAAAACTTGAAGTTGCCTGGAGGTGGTTTCAATCTCTGCACCCCATTTTTCTCTAAGGCTGTAGAACATTTGAGAGATGATACTTGCTTGTTTGAGTCAACTCCTTTCCTTTTTTGCTGCTTGTTCCAAAATTTAAAAAACAAATGAAAAGAGAATTTATAATTAAAAAGAAAGGGGGGGGTGTGGGGGGATGGGGTGCAGAAAGGTAAGGACATCTGTGCATCTGGCAAGTTCCACAAAATAAACACCTAATTCAGGGAGCTGGGATACGGACACCATGTAGCGTAAAGGGACTCAACAGTACCGGAACAGTTACAGGAAAATCATGTGTTTTCATACATTCCATGGCACCTTTAGTTAAACCCACATGTTTTCATACTGTACTAGGATTGGCTGATGGCCATTTCTTGACACCGTCATACCCACACGTTCTCAAGCAGCCTTGTGACTGGCTGCCTGTGTCCTTTGGGCCAGGAAGAGCTCAGATATAAAAATATATGTGTTTATATCGAATACATACATATATAGAAATATATATGTATAAAGCAGTGTAGAAATATGTATATATAAATATATATTTATATATACATAGATACAGTATTATGTATATGAAATGATATATATATGCATTTATAAAAATATATAAATTAAATATGTACAACCCATGAAAGCATAGGTATAAAATGCATAAAACACTATTTAATGAGCTAATCAGATGACTAAATAAAGTTTAAATGTGAATAGAAAGCAGTTGAACAGAATTTGGGGCTGGGTTGGGGTCCCCCACTTCACGAGGCTGCTGAACAAGCCCAACATGTTGAGGGAGGATGAATTTCAAGAGGGCTTAGGGGTGCCAGACAGGTGGGGGAATGTGCCCAAGGGCTATGGAGCCCTCCTAGGAGGCCCACCAAGGGGTCCAGGGTGCAGACCCTGTTGTCTGCAAAGAATAGACTTGATTCCATGCGCTGGACCAAGAAGCTCCTGTGCTCACACTAAACCCAGCAGGACGGGTAGTGGTAGGAAGCTCCTATTCCCTGTGGTTGTGGGGGATCTTACAGCTACCTGTAACAGCATTCTAGGGTGCGGATTGGTGCTATATGTGTCTCTGTATGCTTAGGTTGATGCTGCAAATAAGAGGTGGAGGACTGAGCGTGCCATGAAGAGTGTCCTGTTAGAACATCCTGATAACTGCAAAAGCAGAAGACCCAGGCTTTGGTACACAGACTGCAGCCCCATGCTCTCAGAAACCATCAGCAGGATGCTGCTGATGAAAGGACAGGCGGTGGTGCTATGACAGAACCTGAAGAAGTCAGGAGAATGGTCATACAAGTGCTAGCTGTGCTGATAAGACTGTGGTTATTGTTCACAGGACATCAAAGCAAAACACACTGTTACAAACAAGGCCATTAATTGGTACAGCTAAGCCAGTTTTGGGGGGGTGTCACAATAAACAGTAAGGAAGGTTTTAGCAGTCACAAACCCATTGGGGGTTGCAACTAGATGATCTTTAATGTCACTTCTAACCTGAACCATTCTATGATTCTATGATTATTTATTTTTAAGCACTAAGGAGCAGCAAGCAGTTTGATGGTGATAAAAGGGTGGTGGAGCTGCTAAATCTGGAGCCTTTGTTTACAAGTCATCAAAACAGAAAAAAAGTATTAGAACAAAGATTGCTAATTAGGAAAGCCAAATGGATTTTGCATCACTGCAAGTGTCTATTGGCAAGGGGGAACCACCTTTGCACCCTTAGGTGCAAACTGCTTTTCTGAACATGTGGACCAGTGAAAAAGTCTCCCACTAGGGTAGAAAATGACCCCCTGGAAGGGATTTACCAGTTATTACAGCAGAGGTGGAGGTGGAAGCAGTCTGTCCCTTGGCTGCCATGGAGCATGTTAGGCAGTGGGATTGGCAGAAAAATACATTGGCATGATTTTGCTAGCCTCTATCCATTCATCAACAAAACAAAACGCTACCTTCTTGGCCATCCCGGAGGTATTTTTGAGAGTTTTGACACCCTGGCAGCCTACTTTGGGATGTTCCAAGTAAAGGTCTACCCACCTCCTGGGCTCTTTCTCCCTTTGCTTCCTGTGAGGGTAAATGGCAAGCTACTCTTGCCCTTGTGCCGCACCTGTTCAGAAAGCTGCCAGGCCCTCTGCAACCACAGCAATGAAGAAGGAGCCCTCGTGCATACCTGGTATTCCCTGGAATTGAATAAGGAGGGGAGAAGGGCTATAGGGTCCGTGAAATCTATGAGGTCTGATGTTTTGAACAGGGAGTAGGACTCTTTTCTCATGTTATAAAAACTCCACCTCCACCAGAAGCAGGAAGCCTCAGGCTACCCAGCCTGGTACGCAGGTGATGACAAGAAAGCTAATATGTTGAAGATTACAGGCAGAAAGAAGAAGTTGTTTTGCGGCCTGAACATATCAACAAAATCCCTGCCAAACTGCAAAACAGTTTTTAAATTCCCCACAGGGAAAACTGAGACAGAGAACCAGATGAGTTGTAGGGTTACCTCTTTTCCCTGTGTCCTCCTGTGATTGTATCGATAAGGATGCGGCCAGTGTCTCATGGAAGCCTGACAAAGGATGTGTGACCCTGGAGTGTAACCCTTTCATAGTGTGCTTCACCACGGCATACCCGGGCCTTGAGCTTTACGATCTCTTACATGCCCTGCAAGACCCTTGCTTTAATCATGACACAGACCCTGTGACATTTGTGAGTCATCTGGGGGATTGGATATTGCTGCTCAGATGAGTTGACAAGCGATTTGCTGCCAGATGAGCACATTATGGAGTTCGTGTCATCAGGCCCCAAATCCTATGGCTACTTGCAGTCTGGAGGCAAGTGTTGCTTAAAGGTTAAAGGTATCACTCTAAATGCAACAAAATATCAATTTTGAGGCACTGAGGGGTCTCGAGTTGGACTGTATCATAAATCCAACCAGTGATGACCTTAAGAAGACCGTGGTAGAGCAGATCTCTATTATAAGGAATGAGAAGTGGGCAATAGAAACCAGAACCCTTCAGAAGATGCCGAAGGTAGCCTATGGCAAAGCATACTGACCAAAATTTTAAAAGCCTCCTCTACAGTTTTTGATCATGGGCATGTGCTGGAAGCACCCCTCTTCTGCTATTCTGGCACGGCCTAGCAACTGTGGGAAAGATTATTTTGTAAAAAATCTTTTGGAGAATGCCAACCGCTACCTCCGTGATATGCCTGACAATAATGGTAGCCTGATTCTTGTTGGCAGGAACTGCCCTGTAAACATTATTTTATCAGATTTGTGGAGGACAATAAAATAAATACAATTCTGATCAATGATTCGATGAACTCTGCATGTGAGAGCAATCAAACTGAGAAAGCTTTTACTAAGTACGTGCACCACAGGAATCTCAGTGTCCAGAAAGTTTTTTTCCAGGATATAAAGAACTGCACAGTCACTCTTAACACAGTGGTGTTATTAACAATATGTGGTGTTATTTGAGAATCCCAGAGACAGTCTCCAGGTTGTGTCCCTAGCCAGGCAGATGTATCCTGCAAGGCCCTGTTCCTTTTAGAAGCATTTGAAGAAGTCACATAGGTACCACATGGGTATCTGGTGGCCAATTTAAATGCTTCTACATGAGGCTTTTAGGCTAAGAACTGGTCTTTTCCAGTCAGAGTGGCTGTCTCTTTACACATTGAAAATAAAATAGATTGGTGTTCAACAGTAATTAGAGAAGACCTGGACTGACATCTTGCATTGCTATCAGTGCAGACTTAGCAACACGATGCCCCAGTGATTGTCCCTCCTGGAACTGTTGATCAGCCCTCCCCCTGGCAGAGGAAAGCAATGTTCTGCACTGCTTCTGATCACCTGGCAAAGCCCATTTCTGAAACTGCCCAGAATATGTTGAAGGGGAGCATTGCATGAACACTCCAGGAGATACACATGCTGAAAAAGGTTTGCAGGTTCATTAAAAGCCTGAGTAGTAAAAGTGTGTCCTTCAAATGCCAGTTCCATGCAAAGCTACCATAGGCATGTCTCCATCCAAGTCTACTCATCATGACAGTGCCTACTGAATACAAAACACTGGATAAGGCATTTCCAGCCTCATCCAAACTGGAGTAAAACCTACAGTCTATGAAACCTCAAACTGAAATCAGAAAGGAAGCTTTAGTTTAGTAGGCTGGGTGGGTTCTGGATAGGTTGAATCGATGCAAAGCGCTTCGTAGCAAAGCATCCTTTCAATATGCTGCCATTTTGGTATCATTTTGGCGTATAAGGTAGATGAAAAGCACTATGGACTTATGATTTGTCTTTCTTCCCCCCACTACCTAAAAGCAAAGTATTTTTCTTAAACCTGCTGAAGATCCAGCAAAAGGCTTTTTCCTATAAATACTCATGTCAAAGTGGCATAGGCATGCAATTAGTCAGGACAAGGATCAGAGAAGATCAATTGGGATGCTGGCTATGCAGGCACTTCCACCTATTTCTACTGATGTCCATAGCAAGATTTCTTTTAATTTCTTAAATGCAGTGATCCCGCCCAGACTGAAGGGAAACAGACAGAAGAGTCAAGCCCATTCAGATCCCAAACCTGGAGTTAAAGATATTCTAATACGCTTGTAAAAATTTTGTGCTGCCTCTGCCTGCATAATGCACTGAATCACACTTAGCTCTTTCCCTTTGGGGTTTCAAGCAATGTTCTGCCTCAACCAAATTCCTATGGGCGTCCTCAGCCTCCTCAACCAAATTCCTATGGGTGTTGTGAATAGACGGGGGTCAGAGTCCAGCAGGTTTATGCTGGCTTAATTTTTGTTTCTGACTAAATCTCATCAAATTTTGCTTACCTCGTGACAGGAACTTTCATTCTTGACTGAAAATTTCTCCACTGCAAGTGCTAGGAAGTCTTGATAATTCTCTCAAGCCTTGCAAAGGAGCTAGCAAGAAGAACAAATAAATTGTGAATTGCTGCTAGGCATGTGAAACTTGGAGGTCTGAAAGTGCGAGGTTAGATGATCTCCCAGGATACATCTTAAGCCCACATTTGAGCCTATTATTTATTGGAATGAAGCTGGTGGAAGCAGAGGGAAGAAAGAGAGAGGGAAGAGAGATTTAGCTGTTTAAACTAAGTATAAGTAGTAAGGGAGAAGGACCACAAAAAAAAACCCAAAGCGAGTTTAGTAACGTGCATGCAGTTAGAACGCTGGTTCCTTGTTTTTATGCCCTTAGCTACATACAGCATATTCATTAAAAAATTAAAGATTTAGTTCAAGGCAATTCTCTTTGGCAGTACTCAATTTGAAAAAAATCACACAGCCTCATGAGACACAGCTAGGAAAAAGACTGCTATGAGGGTCAACAAAAACCACACATTGGGGGTTAAAGAAAGCATGCCACAGTTTGCTTTTTCTCGTTCAGGATTTCATCATAGTGAAAAAAAAAGACACACACAAAAAAAAGAAACCCTTCTGGAAAGCCAAGTACTCACACAGGCCTCTGCTTCACAGGGATTAATGATCCCCATTCAAAACTGTTCTACATTCAGAGTAGCAGGGAAGACTATATCCTTTGTTGGCATGAAAGGGTGGGTCTCCTTTGACTTCAGCAGAGTTTGGCTTATTTATGCTAGCAGAGAATTTGGCCCTGAAATTATTAGTTGCATTATAAGTACCTTCCTCTGCCAGAGCAGGATTATTCCCTCATTCAATGCATTTTGCAGTCTAACGTTAAATATGAAATGTTAAGCATTCCATATGACAGGGTTTTCCCTATGCCTCTTGGGATGCTAACTCATTAAGAACTTTTTCTGATTGCTGAGCCTGTGGTGATTTCTCTTTATTACCATCTGACTCCAGTACTCCGAGCTCTACTCCATGGTACCACCCAAAGCAATTCTCCATCCTTTCTTTGTGCGTAACTATAGTGTTTCAGGAAAAGGAAGGATCCTCTTTTCATAACACTAACTTATGCGTATCTGATTGTTCTGCAAAATGTTCAATATTTATTATTACAAGACTTAAAAGTTAATTTAAGAAATAAGCAAAATGTCACCTTTGATCCTGCTTATATGCTAAAAGGAGTACAAAAATTCTTATTGAGTATGTTGCCAGGAAAAAGTACATGAAGTAGTACAACATGCTTATGCCCCTACATGTAGGTGAATGGAGATTGCCAGATGCACTAGAGGCACTCTTCAAAGGGGAACCATAAAGAAAGCAAACGAGGAGCCTCCTACTTCTCCTCTGGTGCTGGAAGTACATTCTGTACACTCCCTGACACTGTTGCTGAGTGCCAGAGGCTGAGCCCTGCTTGTTGAGATGGATTAGATGAGCAGAGCTCTAAAAAAAGGCCAGCAATTCCTTGGCCCACTCTAAGGCCACTTGCTTTGGATTCCCCAAGATTGTAAAGGTAGCTCTCCTTTGTGATCAAGTTTTGCTTTTCTTTTATATTTTCAACAGTAATTTACTTTCCAAGTATTCCCTCAGAGATCAACAAGGCTACTTATGAAATAAAATAGTATTCCATTGCCAGTAAAGATGGCACACAAAATAACCCCGAACCCTCCTTTTAAAATACTCAGTAGGAGTTTAGCCAGTATACATACTTTCAGACTATCCTGAGTTGCAGAAGCTGGAAGTCCTACTTAGCTCCCGATACAGTAATTTTGTCTTTAATTTCCAAACAAAAATACACATCTCATGCTGTCTCTGTAAATAAATGTTTACACCTCTGCAGGGTGCTGCAAGTATTTCCTCCTAACACGCCATGAAGTAGGTTAAACTGAGCAGAGCTTGATGCCTAATATAAAACTGGTGTCTATAAAGTGAGAAGTCAGAGCTTTGTGATTTTGGCTGTGGAGCCTCACCGGACTTGAGCAGCTAAACTTCTGGAGCTCAAGTGTAAGTCTGGTGCCAAACATTTGTCTGCACACTGTTCCTGTGCAGCTCAGGCTCAGCTTTGTCAACATCCCTGTGACTTAGAAGGCACTGCTCCTCCTTGCCTCACATGTGGAAACTGTCCCCTGTTAATGAAGTCATACTGACTGAACGTAGCATGCTCCAAGTGAACACTGATCGCAGGGCACGGGAGACACACAAAGAATGGCCCTGCCCTCCCCACCCCAACACACACCATTTTACAGCCCGTGGCTTTCTAGCAGGGAGAGAATGCAGAAGTGTCACATCTTCCAGCTCTCTGCTGAGAGGTGCTCCCAGCTTTGCCTCCGGATGGTCACCACCTGCAGTACACTTCTGCAGAATAGAATTATGTTTATGAGGCAGGGAATTCATTTACTCTTTTTGTCGAGATGCCACAGAACAAATTATTTTCAAATACAGCCCCTCCTAGATGAAGGTTTTGTTTGCACACTGCACAGCCTACAATACAGAATCAATAGAATATCAGCTATTTTTAGTGAAAGGTACTTACCATCATGGTGCACTTGCTTTCTAAATTAGGCAAGTTGACCTAGAAATCCTTCCCTGGCTTTGGCCTCTGGGCTAAATTTCATCAGAAAGAAAAACACAGTTTAAGTTAGTCTGCTATGGTTAAGGTACTTCAATGATATCATTAGCTTAAGTCATAAGGAATTACTCTTCCAGGTTCATTTCCATTAACAGTTCAGAGAAGGTGTGGTCATTCAAGAACAATGGCACTTTTGAACTCATTGGAATGCTTATCATGTATAAAGGAAGCAAGAAATCATTAACAAATGAGGAGTGGAGCTGACATGTTGGAGTTAAGCAATTCCAAAAGGAGGAACAAAAACTTCATAACAATAAATGAAAAAGCTAAATCTGCCAGTGTGTTACAAACTGTGTGGTCTTCGTTATCTATATGGTTCCAATTTTGAAAACAACTTATCTTGGATTTTTAAATCCAAATGACACCTTTTTAACTGAGTATGAGCATGACATAATTGCATTAGTGAGAATAAACCTAAATATTTTTGCTCTATTTTTTAAATTTGTAATGCTAGCTTAACTGCTCTTACAAGGCAGTAGCAATGTCTTGAAGATTTCCGGTCCCTGAAGTGATACATTGGATCACTCCAAAACTGAATTCAAGATAGTGGCCAGCAGTAGAATCCCACAATGAATTAAAGCAGAATAATGTCTATTCAGTATTGTGTTTATCTTCGGTTTCTATTGCATTAAAAAAAACAGGACTAAAGGAATTTCAGTGTTTCAGATACAGTCAGCATAAAGCTGACTGTTTCAAAAGATATATGTCAGATATAAGATGAAAATAAAAATGTAAGAATATATATTAAAAAAGTAAGACAAAAACCAAACATATAGAATGGCCCAGGCAAGCAACACTCCCCACCAAACATCTGGACACTGCAAACTCTGAGGAAGTTACTGCATCAGAATCCAGATTTTGCAGCTGTCTTGTAACGAGCTGTACCAAAACCTTGGATCCAATCATATCTGAGTTTTAAAGATGTTTGGATTTGGACCTTAGTTTGTAGCACTGGCCCAGTTACAATACATGCATTTTAGATGTTTCTGAGCCACTAGTACCATTGAGCTTTGCAAAAACCAAAACATTTTGATATACATGTTAAGAGATGCTTTACAATATTAAGGAAAAGGATTAATTAATTTTAAATGTCCTTATTTAAAACTTATTCACATATTTACCTACATAAAATTTTAACTGTGCACACTCTACTAGTGCCATGGAATACACGTGCATTATGCATCCATAAGTTCTACTTTTTATGTTACAAAGAAGCATTGGACATTGAAGAGGCAACTAAATGCTTTTTATTGGTTTTGTTTGCATACAGTGTTATACTTTGCTTGCTAAGCACAAAGCACCATCTATTGAACTACTCACTTCTTTATAGCATGGTTTCTCACATATCAGTCAGAATTCTCAACATTTTTCATAGGTCATTTAGAAATTTTGAAGATCTTTGGTATTTACCAGCGTATTTTCTCTTGCAAGATAAGAAGCTTTTTTTGTTTGAATAGAAATATGAGTAAATAACTTTTCCTTATTTCCTTGTTTGCCATCACACAGATTAATTCATTTTGTACCAGAGAGATGAATTATCTTCTTCAAATGCTATTGCTTTTAAAGATAGTTACTTTGATTATTTCATATATATCATGTGAAATAGAAATACTTAGCACCTGATAGTAGTTTTTCAGAGAATAACTATTGTGAGCTAGAGATAGGCAAGCCCACTATAATAAATGTGGTACCAGTAGATACATGCAGTTGACTTAAATACCTGGCCAGGAAAATTACTGTTTGAAAAGGTTAACTTTCACCATAAAACATGAGCTCAGCATCTGCTGATACTAGTAGTTGCTGTTTCTCTCCCTCTTTCCTTCCCTGCCCCCGCCCATGGAGAAATCTGCCTGACGTATCCATTCCCTGCTTCAGTCTCTCAGTAAAGCAAAAAATATCTGTCAAAACCCAGAGATCTGCCAAGTACTTCTAGTATCTGGAAGATGCTTGGTATTCCCCTGGGCTACAGGGGCCCTGTCCTCTTTCCTTAGGTACCACTCACGTTGTACAAGTGCCTCACCTCAACCAGAATCTGGGTTTCAGAAACAGTATGCCTGAAAACTTAGCAGAAGTGAAATTGTGCCTTTATCTACTGCTCTGCAGGGGACTGAATTACACCTTCGCTGAGGACATCGATTGCAAAGGCTGGTTAGCTGCAGTTAAAAGCCTGCAACACCTGTGTTTTTATAGAGTTCTTCACCCAGAAGGCAAAAACAGCAGCAGGATAACAAAACCACCTTTGGAGAATTTGGGGAAGTAGAATTTCCTTTTCTTTCAGGATACATTTTTGTCTTTCGTGACTTTTCAGAGACATGTATCAAACTGCAATTCTAATACCATGAAGATTACAGACACAACTGCCATTCAAAAATAGAAGGTTCTTAAAAATCATTAGATTCAAGTTGTTGTAACTGCCCTTTTTAGCTGTCCCCATTTTCTATGAGACTCTAGAAAACATTTGGAAATGTCATAAGTATTTTTAACTTCTATGAGAGCAAGAAACAAAAGGTTTCTCATGTATGCAGTAATGTCTATGTGTTACAGCTTTTTAGACAAAACTGGAGATATAGCAAGAAATACTTACAACAAATTTTGCTTTTTGACTGCACTGGACAAGACAGCTAAAACAATGCCATGTAATGAGCCATGAATATAATTTAATTCTTGTTTTCACTCCTCTGTGTCTGCTATCAGAATAATTACACAGAGATCAAGTCTCAACCAGTGATTCAAAATCAGATCCTAAACATGCTAATGCCTTCTCCACCCTTATACATCGTTCCTCACACATTTGTGAATTATATTTAACAACAGTACTAAGTAGTTCTGTGAGACAAGGTGAGTAAATGAAATTGCAGTCCTGGGATTTAAGGAAGAGCAATGAACCAGCTATTTATCTTCAGAGGATTTTCAGTCAGTCAGCACAAAGAGACTGGATGATATCCACATGGAAATGGAAATGGGACATCACTTGCACTTATTGCTCTGAAGCTTTAGTTAAATAAGTGAAATACAGATCATCAGTAATCATGATCAAAGTAAGAGGACGGCAAACATCTACACTGGCAGGGATCACCTCTCATTTGCCCACTGAAGCAGTAGGTAAAACAGATAGTTAGCGTGCTCTAACTAGCCATTAAATTGCCCTACAGTTCTGCCTAACTTTGCTTCATGGGGGACACAGAAAGGAGAAAGATGGTGAGGGAGTGAATGTCTCTCATTTCTGCAGCCATTTCATTTACAAGAGGAATAAATGCTATTAAAATGAATCACAGGAAACCTTTAAGAAAGCAGCAGGGATAAATTCTTCAATTCATGTCAAGTGAAAGATTCAAATCTCACAGACCTGCTAATAAGAAACAGTGCTTTCTACAGCTAAACAGAAGTGCAGTTCTGAAGCTATTATAACAATCAAAATTAATCAACACTCTTAATGGAAATTTAAGATGAGTAACTGTGGATTTAATGATACTCTTAGGTATAACCCTAGAGTCTGTGGTTGCAGCAAGTCAGTAAGACAATAGTAAGTCTGTTTTAGAAAAATAAGATTGTAGAGGATCAGAGGGATAGCCAAGTCCAGTTCCTGTAATGAAAAAAGCACTGTAAAAAAGGCTGGGCTTAGATAACTGTCTATTGGATTTCTATTCCTTGTGTCACCATAGAACTCACAGCACTTCTCAGTAGCCTGCAGAAAAGTTAAAGCCAAATGAAGAAAATTCACAACTGTAAAGAAACATACGAAGTGAGCAGAAAGGCCAGAAGGTCTCACAAATCTCATAGATTCCTGATCTAGCAGGGACTCCCAGCTGATCCTCAACAGGAAACCATGCCTTACATTGCTGAAGAAAAAGAAAAAAATTCTAATTTTTCTTCCAATTTGATCTAAAGGAAAATTACTTCTTTATCCCAAGCCCCATAGCTGGTTAAACCTTGAGTATATTAATTGGTCACATTAGTCAGACACCAGATAAAAATTACTATCAGTAATCACACTTTATCTATATTCACTTTTTTTCAGTCCAGTGCTTCAGAGAAAAATGACAATGCCCAGCAGCCGATCTTTTATGTGCTCACTGAAGGGGGCAATGACATGAGGAGGAGTGGGAGAGAGGAGGAGAAGACAGTCTTCTTTTCTTGGCAAGGAAATAAGCCTCCATAGCAACTAGCAGAAGACTCAAAGCACATATTAATACAGCAAAGCCAGACTGCAAACAAACAGTAATCCAGGTTCTTTTCAAAATCCTTTTGGAATATTATGTACTCAAATATCCAAAACTTCATTCCTGGTCTCCTAGGAATGATCTTTCTTTAAACATAAAACCCTGCTCCTAAGGTTTTCAAGCTTCATATTAAAACAATTTGAATTTATTGACATATATCTTATTTCAAAGAATCTTACAGGACTCTCCTTAGATGGTCAGAAATACTATTGTAACAGTATTTGGGTTGGTATTTTAGTGTTCAGTTACGATTAATTTCCCCATAACTGATGTATAACCATTTGAATATGCACTCTTGTTATTCTTTTAACTTAGAAAACGTTTAATCTTCCTTAGATACTCTTTTTCACAAATCTTCATAGTAGCCCTTCTATGCATCTGTTCCAATTTCAGTTCATCTTTCTTCAACTTATATGATGACAACTGTATGATATAAAATAGTACTGCTGCTTCCCTAACTTTATAAAAATATCTGTTTATATAATTGTGAGGTTTTCTGCAGCTACGATACATTGGGCTCTCAGAAGTAAGTTCCTATTCACCAGAACACTGTGATCACTTTCTTCTTCAACTGTCTCCAGTTACTGGGTTTCCCACTTACATCATAACATTCTTTCTAGCATCTGATTCCATGTTTATACACTTGCACTAATAAATCTTATTCTATGCCCTCTCATAGCTGTCAACAGAAACAATTAACATCTTCTGGTCTATGCTAGGGGACAAATACCACAAGCATTCCCTTGGTTGTTAGACATTTGCCCTAGCAAATATAAAAGAATGAGAAAACATAATCAAAATGCAATTCCAGATGGAAACCCAAGGTCAGATCTCGCTCAGGTATTTCAGACAGGTTGATGATAGATCTCTACTGAGTAGGGCTTGGAGATCAGGGTCTGGTCTCTGCCCTTCCACCAGAGTGCTGACAGTTTTGGTAAGTCAAACCCCAGAATGAACTTCCAGTTCCCCATCCGGGAACATCTCCTCTCTCTCTGGGAAGCCATTGGAGTTTTACTAAGAGAGAAGCAACTGTACAAACAACATGTAAAAGTCTTTTAGACTTTCTTGTTCACCCAGTGGCACCTGACCGGCATGCTAGATGTGATCTACAAGTGTTGCGTTGTTCAAAGCTGGTACCAAATATTTATTATAATATTTAATATTTGTTATTTAGTTATCTAGCACACTTGTGCAGCACTACCCAAACTGTACATGAAAATCTAAAGGATGGTTTTATGCAGCCTATGTGCATTCCAGAGCTAGGTGCCACCAAGTGCTTTTTCCAACCTGCCGAGTTAATGCAGACAATTTTAGGCTTTTTCTGAGGTTGTTTATCACTTCAAGGGGCAGCTTCAGCAATTGGCCATAGTCAAAGGATATAAAATACTATGCCATCTGCCTTTGCTTGCTGCTCTTAAAAGGAGTATTAGGTATAGAGGGGCCTCGCAGAAGTTAGTAACATTTGTTACTGACCTAGGAGGAACGCAAGGGACTTCATGATAAAGAAATTCTCATGTAGGCCCAGAGGCCCTCTCAAAGCTGCCAACTTCTGCCGTTCTCAGGCTGAGGCCTTCCTCAGGCTTTCCATTTTCTCTCTGCTGCGGGGATGTTTCCTAACTGACCAAAAGGCGTCAACGCTCCTGCAGCCTTTCCTTGCCTACATTCCTTGCCAAAAACCTTTGGCACGAGGGGGAACACCCTCCCCCATCTCACTCCAGGAAGGAGTCATCAGAGCCTGTGGCCTCTGGGGGTCGTAATCCGCAAAGCACTGGCCCATACCATTCAGACAGCACCTTGGCTCAGGCAACTGGGTCTAGTGAGGGCCCACATGGGGTGCAGCCGTGTCTGGGTCCCGTGAGGTCTGTGTTTGAGGTGTGCAAGGAGGCCTGAGCAGCCTGACCCCGGGGCAGGGCGTGATCCTGGCTCAGCTCCCCCATCCCCACGTGCGCTCCCAGGCACAGCCCTCCGCTTCTGCCTCTTGCTTGTCTTTAAGACAGCTACCATTCCCAAACCCTGGAATGCCACAACACAGTCAGCTTTCAGCTGAACACTGCACACACAAACATCGCGGGCAGATCTCAGCGCACAGGGGTTTTTCCTGAAGTAGGAAAACACCCGGGCAGCGGAGAGAGCTGTCAGGAGCCAGCAGCTAAGAGAATGCTGAGTTGCATCAACAAGGGCATCACCAGCAGAGATAGAGAAGTCATTATCCCACTCTACTCAGCACTTGTCAGGCCACACCTGGAATACTGTGTTCAGTTTTGGTCCGTGCTATACAAAAAAAAATGTGGACAGGCTGGAGAGGGTCCAGGGAAGGGCCACCAAGATGATCACAGGACCAGGAAGCCTGCCCTATGAGGAAAGGCTGAGAGGACTGGGTTTGTTCAGCCTTGAGAAAAGAAGGCTTAGGGGAGACCTTATCACCATGTTCCAGTATTTAAAGGGTGGCTACAAAGAAGATGGAGACTTTTTTTACCAAGAGTCATATGGAAAAGATGAGCAATAATGGATCCGAGTTACTCCTGGGGAGATTCCGATTGGACACAAGAGGAAAATTTTTCACAATGAGAGCAATCAGCCATTGGAATAATCTCCCCAGGGAAGTGGTGGATTCCCCAACATTGGACACTTTTAAGATTTGGCTGGACAGGGTGCTGGGCCACCTTGTGTAGACTGTGATTTTGACAAGAAAGGTTGAACGAAGTGATCCTGAGGTCCCTTCCAACGTGGTATTCTATGATTCTATGATTGATTCTGTGATCTGTCCTTGTCACAGGGAGGTTTACACAGTTCAGCTCTGCATCAACAGCATGTATGCACCCAGTGGTGTCAGACTGATGTAAACTCCAAAGCCTAAAGCCAACGGTTCAACTGTCATCTCTGCTACTCTGCTAAGTATAGCAGGCATGAAAACCAGTATAATCTCCTTCTCAATCCAATGGGTGCAGCTTTGTGGGAAAGCATTGGCACTTCTGCTCTCCTTCCATGTTACTTTCCTCATTTGCCTTTGAATTTAATGTGAGAATAGTCAAGTTCAGGTGGACAATTACATTGTCATCAAACTAATTCACAGGCCAGGGTGGTGTTGTGCTGCCTAAGAGTTCCAGAGTGCAAGCTTCATTTTCCATGGAAGACTCTGCCAGAAATGCTTGGAAGAAAAGTTCAACTGTCTGCAAGAGGACAGTGTAAACTTAGAATCAGATTGACTGAAATTGGAAGTGACCTCTGCAGGTCATCTGGTCCAATGCCCCTTCTTGAGCAGGGCCACCCAGAGTTGGTTGCTCAGGACTGTGTCCAGAGAGCTTTTGAATATCTCCAAGGGGGAGACTCTACAACCTCTCTGGGCAACCTGGGCTCAGTCACTCTCACAGTAAAAAAGTGTGAGAGTGTTCAGATGGCACCTGCTATGTTTCACTCTGCACGCACTGCCTCTGGTCCTATCACTGGGCACCACTGAGAAGAACCTGGCTCCATCTTCTTTTCACCCTCCCTTCAGGTATTTATATACATTAATAAGATCCCCTTGAGCCTGCTTCTCTTCAGACTGAACAGTCCCTTCTCAGCCTTTCCTCATAAGAGAGATGCTCCAGTCCCCTCATCATCTTTGTGGCCCTTCATTGAAATTTCTGTGGTACATCCATGTTTCTCATGTATGGAGGACCCCAGAACTGGACACAGGACTCCAGATGTGGCTTCACTAGTGCTGAGTAGAGGGAAGGGTAACCTTCTTCCACCTACTGGCAATCCTTTTTTTAATGCAGCCCAGGATGCTATTTGTTTTCTTTACTGCAAGGGTGCATTGCTGGCTCATGGTCAACTTGGTGTCCACCAGAACCCCTAAGTTCTTTTCTGCCAAGCTGCTTTCCAGCTGGGTGGTCCCCAGCATATATTGGTGCCTGAAGCTTTTGCTGCCCAAGTGCAGGACTGTGTGCTTCTCATTGTTGAACTTCATGAGGTTTCTGTCAGCCCATTTCTCCAGCCTGTCGAGAGCCATCTGGGTAGCAGCATGATTCTCTTGTGTATCTGCCTGTCTTCCCAGTTTATGTACCTTTGCTGAGGGTACACTCTGCCCCATCAGATATTAAAGCTGTTAAACAGGACTGGACCCGGTATTTATCCCAGGGGGTTACTGGCCTCCAATAGACTTTGCACATGGAAAATAAGGAGGTGATTCAAGACAGCCAGCATGGCTTCACCAAGGGCAAGTCTTGCCTACCAACTTAGTGGCCTTCTATGATGGAGTGACTACACAGTGGACAACAGAAGAGCTACAGATGTCATTTATCTGGGCTTTTGTAAGACCTTTGACACAGTCCTCTACCACATCCTTCTCTCTAAATTGGAGAGATATGGATGTGATGGATGGACTATTTGGTGTGGAGAGATATGGATGTGATGGATGGACTATTTGGTGGATAAGGACTTCTCTGGATGGTTCCACCCAGACGGTAGTGGTCAACTGCTCAGTGGAGATCAGTGACGAGTGATGTCCTTCAGAGGTCTGTATTGGGACCAATACTGTTCAATATCTGCATCAACGACATAGACAGTAGGATCAAGTGCACCCTTAGCAAATTTGCAGACGACATCAAGCTGAGTGGTGTGGTTGACATGCCTGAGGGACGGGATGCCACTCAGAGGGACATGGACAAGCTTGAGAAGTGGGCCCATGTGAACTTCATGAGGTTCAACAAGGCCAAGTGCAGGGTCCTGCACATGGGTTGGGGCAACCCTCAGTATCAATACAGGCTCAAGGATGAAGGTATTGAGAGCAGCCCTGCTGAGAAGGACTTGTGGGTACTGGTGGGTGAAAAGCTGGCCATGAGCTGACAGCTTGCATTTGAAGCCCAGAAAGACAGCCATATCCTGGGCTGCATCAAAAGAAGCATGACCAGCAGGTCATGGGAGGGGATTCTGCCCCTCTACTCCACTCTCGTGAGACCCCACCTGGAGTACTGCATACAGCTCTGGAGTCCTTGGCACAGGAAAGACAAGGACTCATTGCAACAGGTCCAGAGGAGGGGCACAAAGATGACCAGAGAGATGGAACACCTATTCTATGAGGAAAAGCTGAGAGAGTTGAGGTTGTTCAGCCTGGACAATAGAAAGCTCCAGTCTTTCAATATGTAAAAGGGGCCTATAAGAAAGATAGGGAGAGGCTTTTAGTAGTGCCTGTTGTGATAGTACAAGAGGTAATGGTTTTAAACTAAAAGAGGGTAGATTTAGACTAGATATAAGGAAGAAATCGTTTACAGTGAGGGTGGTGAAACACTGGCACAGGTTGCCCAGAGAGGTGGTAGATGCCCCATCCCTGGAAACATTCAAGGTCAGGTTGGACAGGGCTCTGAGCAACCTGATATAGATGAAGGTATCCCTGCTTATTGCAGGGGGGTGGTCTAGATGACCTTTTAAGGTCCCTTCCAACCCAAAGCATTCTATGATTCTATCAAGAGATAAATTTTTTGTAAAGAGCAGTCAGAAAATTCCCACTGGAAGTCTTCCTATTAAAGCCTTTTTCACAGCAAGATCCCTTAAGAGAGTACAATAACATTTGTAGCAAGGATCCCATTTCCAGAAGGAAACTTCCTGCCTTCAGTGACACTTGAAACCATCCTTAAATTTTCTAATGCAATTTTGTTTCTCCTCTAATTAAAATAACCAGTGCTAGGCAAACAATTTTTGCTGGTCTCATGAGTAGACTTTTAAGACTGATTCTTTTACGTTTCTATGCAGAACAACTTCGTTTGCCCACTATGTGCTACATTTCCTTTGCTATTTATTATCTGGCACACTTGTGCTTGGGAAGAATAATTTTGCCGACAGCCATAATCCTGTATTTGTGACTTAGCATTTTGTTGCTGTAGAAACAAACACAGTGTCACCGTATCAATCTAGCATTATTATGACTTGCAGGGCTGGACCAAATTGGAGGATGCTATAAACTGGAAAAGAGAAAATGTGCAGTAATAGGTGAATGGGGCAAGAACTCTTTCAAAAAATTATTGGCAAGGTTGTACATATATTTGTCTATTCGGCCTTGAACTTTAAAAATTTGTAAGTTAGGTCCTACTCCTTCTGTTTACAGACTTCATCCCATGGCACAGCCTCCTAATGGTTTTAAAATGGCAGAGTTCAGACCAAGCAGAAGAAAAGTTAAAAACGTAAAATGAAAAAGGGGTTGGAAACTAACAGTAGGATACCCACTAGCAGTTCTTGATACAAGACAATTTTCTTAAAAATTGATCTGGTTATTTCAGAAGCAGTTGGCTTGACAGTGTACCTGTGTTGAAAAATGACCCAGATATCTCTCATGCATCCTTAGTGAATCAACCCAGAAGCTAATACTTAAGGGGCAGAAGCTTGTCAAGGAGCGTTGTAGGCTTTCTAAGTCATTCCAGACTGAACTGATCGTGAAACCTAAGGAATACTATTTTGCAGTAAATTTTTCATTCCTGCCCGTCCAGGAGATAAAATCAAATGTGCCCTGAAAAAGAGAAGGACGTATGAATTCTGAAGTTTTTTGAGCAGTTGGACTCCAACAGTGGGTTTGTGGAGACCAGGCATCCAGAAATCCTACCACATTTTGGCATGTATGGTCTGGTTTGGGTGCAGGTTTGTACCTGAACAAATGTGGAGCTCCTAGGGAGATTGTACAACTGTGCAGCTGTTAGATGAGTGAAAGAAATCCAAAGTGAAAAATGTAAAATAGCCAGACTGAAAGAGGACAAATTTACCAAAAATGAAGAGTATCTGCAAGCTAAAGTATTTGCAGGGGGTTGCAAAATCTTAGGATGAAGATGAGCAGCAAAAAAAAATGTTAAAAGAACTTCATAATCTATCATCTACTGAAATACAACAACCGGGAAGATTTTTTTCCATCAAGTCAGTACAGCAACACAGAAAGTAAAAAGTTTTTTCCTAGTTATGTTGGCTGAAGCATGTGGCATTTTGCTTAACTTATTTGTGCTTGTGACTATCCCGAATGAAAGACTATAAGGACATTAAACAGGATTTTGACTGGCAAATTCTGGGAGATTATTTTTCAGGTGGTTTTAAGTGTGCTTCGAGTACTTCACTATCAGTACACAATGCTTCCTGTTAAAACTTCTGGAGATGGAAGAGGTCATTGATTTTGTCACTGCAGGATTTCGGTCCTGATACAAAGCCCATTGAACGAGCTGGAACACTACATTTTGTTTCAGTGTAGATGATGCCAGTGTAAATATACATATATTTGCCTTAAATAGTGCAAATTCACTGTTTTTAATCCAAATGAATAAATTAGTGCACACTGTAACAGATTCTGTGGTTTTGCAGCTACTAAAAACCATTTTACTCACAACACAGCAAACTGGTACTTAGAATGATGTAAATAAATGCTATGGTAACTATCCATAGGCAGGAGGTCTTTACTAGGTTGGTTAATATTGTTGATACTTGATTAACAAGTGCTATTGAGGTATACAGAGAGTACACATTTTGTTCATGTGCACACTGTGAATCACGTCAAATCTGAGTACAAATCACAAATCTTCCACGTCATAAATAATCAAATAATTTGGACAAATAGAAAGGCAATATTCAGTACTTTGCATCAGTGAACTGTGTTAGAATCATTAAGATAATGAAGACATTGATTTTACTTTAAAAAAAATTTAAAGCATAAAAATACCACGAAGTTTGGATTTTTACTGGTTACTATCCATGCAATTGAATAATAATTCTGATTTTAAGATGCATAGAATACATGGGAAAACTTAGAAGTCTTTCAAAGAGATAGACAATAAAGAAAGTTTGAATAATTAGATACCAGATACTGTAATGTAGGCCCTAGCAGAGAATTTGGTGCAGCCATTACATCAAATAAAATATTCTAGACATTATTTTCCTCCTCAACCCTATCAGTGGCTCTTTACCTCCAACTTTTATGACTCAGATTTACCTTTTCATAAGCCACTTTTGAGGGGCTTGGAGGAGAAGCACTGAGTTCAATGTATTAAAGATCAAGTAAACAAAACTCCATAATAAGTGTTTTCTGAGAACAAATGAAAAAAATGAAGCAACCTATTGAACACTTACAAATGCAAACAGCATTTCCCTCTTTATCTCCATGATTCTTCTCGGTTTGACTGGATGATGTGCAACCCTTTCTCACTGCATTAAAGGCACTTGCAGGTATCCATTTCTTTTTGTCTAGGCCTGGTGTTGATTGCTCAAAGTTGTCAAGAGCTGGAAGTAAGACAAAGCCTTCCTAGTTTTGCATAAAAAAGAGCCCACAGACCATTTGTTAAAAGATTTGTTCTTGTCATCTATCAGATTGTCTCGTGTATCTCTAGCTAAAAGCCTCTTTGAGCTTCACTTTACCCACTTATGTTTTCTGAAGAAGTTGTTTGACATATTTCAAAGATTACTTAATTATTAATATATTTTTTACTCTACGAGGAATTTAATTTCTTTCCCTAGTTACATCAAAAAAGAACTAGGACAATGTAGCTTCTTTTGTAAAATGAAAATATGCAGGGAATCCAGAGGTGTGCTAATAATATTTGACATTAGGAATGTTTTCCATAACAGAAAATAGAAATGAAAAAGCACTTGTATGCCAGCTAGGCAGAGATTTTAAATATGATAACATTTCTATTGCACTGTGCAGCTCTAGCATGCAGTTACAAGTACCCAAATACAGTAGAAAAACATTCTTCAGGTCTAACTGGGGCTTTAAAAACTAAACTTTAAAATCACCTATCATGAATATAGATTGCCTTGCTCTTCATGTACTGTAGAAACATACATATGCCATTAAACTAAAAGGGATGAAGTCAGGTAAATTTTCAATACAGGGATTATGGTGGTGAAATGAAAGGTTTGACTCTATAATGCCAATTGAAACAATTTAAATAGCTGTCCATGTTAGAAAGATCCTTGTATTATATTCTCTTCTTAAAATATACAAGTGTGAATCTTCAACTTCAGAGAACACTAAAAGAGTCCAAATATGAGTGAGGAGAAACTGACTGTAAATTTCCAAAGAAAAATAGTGCCAAAACCAAATATTTCTGGTTTGCCCTGTATGAAAGTTAGCTTTTCTTTTCCAATTTTTTTATCTATTTCAATCACAACAAAGTGATCTCAGATCATGAATGTTGCACAATCACTGTGAACCACAGATACAAGAAAATGTAGTTTAAATATTAATAACATCTCAGTCATTCTCCAAAGCTCTTCCCTTGTTTGAAACACCTGAGTGAAAACTGCTGGTGATAGGAAATTGTGTCATGCTAAAACATACTGAGAAACTATGTAGTTAAAAACCCCACTTCATGACTATTTTTCTGACACTTTTTTGACCCAGAATTGCAATTTTCAGCAATACATTAAATATTGTCACATTTTTGTAAGTTCCATAGTGCATTCTTTCCATATGCCATATTTTCTCTGGACTTCATCGCCATTAAAGACTAGTTACCATAATGAAAGATTATGATATTTAGCTGCTTTTTGACAGCAATACCAGAGAGATAAAATAGGAGGTTTCTCAGATTCTATTAACCCATTCAACTGAGGCTACGCTATTGGTTTGGCTTGTTGGCAGTCAGGGATACTGACCCATTCAGCATCCATTTAAGAAAAGAGAGAGGAATTTAGAGACAAAGCCTTGAATAATCATAGAATGGTTTAGGTTGGAAGCAATCTTCTTCGCATATTCCAAACAAAGCTTGTCATTAATAAACCATTAGTGCTGTTTATTTAATCAAGGGAAAGTCATTACTGTGATGTTGCTGTGCCTTCCTGTTACCTACGTCTTCTTTGATGGCATGTTCATGTCCTCCTCTACCCTCTAATTTCATGGTTTCTTCACTATCAACTTCTTGTCTTTCAGACTGGAAGGGGCTATTAAATACATAGACAAATTTATTCAAGCCACAGAATTTCATTCAATTGCCACTTAGTAACTTCTATAAATTGTGCTTTATTATGCTCTGCACTTTGGAAGGGACCCAGTCACTGGACTGGGACTGTGGATGCAACTCGTCCCTTCATATCTTGGCCAGCAGCCTTTCTTTACTATATTAATGAGCTTTAGTAGACCCAGTATGTTCTCTATTTTATCCCATTTATTCCAATAATATATTTTCCTACCAAAATTAGGCTATTTCTCTTTCTTATTAAGCTAAACATGGATTGGGTCTTGGCAGGGTGTTTCCCTAGCCTTCGAAAAATTAGCAAGTATCTTCCCACGTTTCCATTTTTCAGTTCATTTTAAGTGTTGATGTTAGAGCTGTATGTAGTGTTCTGGCACCAGTTTCACAAAAATTGCCTCTCTGCTTCTACTGGTTACCACTCTATTTACATATTTCAGAAAGCTAGTGGCATTCTGGTTAGGATGTAACTGTAGTATTTATTTTGAATTGCTGGAATCAGCTGAAAAGGTAGCAAATTCATAGCAAATATGTGAATAAGTCAATATGTCTGCTATTAGAAACTAGAATTTACAGCTCAGGTTTTATTTTGAACACTTCTTCCCAGTGATGCTTAATGAGGATATTGCACCTAACACCAATTCTGCTTCTCACCATATTGTCTTGTGTAAAAGTTTGTGACCTTTGTTTTTATGCCCATATCTCAGTACTGATATCCATGTTGTCACCTGACACTGATTTTTATGATCTCTGATTATAAGCCTCTAACAGCAGCCCAGAATGCAAACTGGTTTTGAATGGACCAAACTCCTCAACTCTGCTCATGCACCAACAAATTGTAAAGGTGAAGACAGAGCATAAACATTAAGAGATGGGGGAACTAAAAAACTAAGGAGTCTTCAGACCGTTCTGATAGCCTAAGCAGGTATGAGGAATGGAATTTTGATCAATTCTTAAAGAACAACCATAGGTTGTCATTATTAATTCCTCCAAATGTCAGATCACCTGCACAGAATTATTAGGAAAGATTTCTGGATGTATACAGCTGTAACATAAGGGAAGCTGGTCAGAAAATGTAACCATTTCTTTTTTGAAGATAAATTTTACAATGTAAAACCACACGTGATATCTTATCGATGTGGTTATCTATGCTTTAGCCATTTTCAAGATGTCAGAAACTATGTTAAGCATAATCAGAGAGAAGCTTACGCAAAATATTTTGACTGGTAAATCAACACTTTGGAAATATATTTCGTTGGAAGGTTTAGCTTTCTTGATCTTAACTGAAATAATAAAAGCAGAAATTATCAGATGCCCACACCAAAAATATCTTCAGACCTAATGGGAAGAGAAGAACATATCCCAGTGCTTTTCCTCTTGTTACCCTGAGAGAAGACAATTCAGTCAGAAGTTTCTTGCTTTTGGTATTTCCTATGTGTCAAGCTGAGCAGGGACCTTGGATGGCATCCTGCTTGATTCCAACAAGCCAAATATTTCTAATTACCCTTTCCTATTACCAGAGTTACTCACTGGATTCCTAGCCTACAACATCCCTTTCTGTCTCCTACCGCGTGCAGACACCCTCACTGGCTGCTTCCAGTTTACAGGAGTGCTAAACCCAAGGATACCAAATGCTGTTTGCTGTTTAGCTGTTCCTAAATGTTGCTAATGCAAGATACTTTGCTCGTTATGTGTTTTCTCTGTAAGTGCACTTGAGCAGTAGCATCTGAGGGTTCATGGAATCATAAAATGGTCAGAGTTGAAAAGGACCTTCAAGAACTAGGAGTTCCAACCCCTTGCCATGGGCAGGCACACTTTCCACTAGATTAGGGTACTCAAAGCCCCATCCGACCTGGCCTTGAATACCTCCAGGGATGGGGTGTCCACAACTTCTCTGGGCAACCTGTTCCAGTGTGTCTCCATCCTCACAGTAAAGAATTTCTTCCCAATATCTAATCTAAATCTACCCTCTTTCAGTTTAAAACCATTACCCCCTGTCCTATCACTACACTCCCTGATAAGGAGTCCCTCCCCACCTTTCCTGTGGGCCACCTTTATAGTACAGGTCTATAAGGTCCTATAAGGTCTCCCTGCAGCCTTCTCTTCTGTAGGCTGAACAACCCCAACTGCCTCAGCCTGTCTTCATAGGAGAGGGGCTCCAGCCCTCTGATCATCTTCATGGCCCTCCTCTGGACTTACTCCATGGACCAACAGGTCCATGTCCTTCTTACATTGGGATCTCCAGAGCTGGACGCAGAACTTCAGGTGGGGTCTCACGAGAGCAGAGTAGATGGGCAGAATCACCAACCTTGACCTGCTGGCCACATTTCTGTTGATGCAGCCCAGGATGGGGTTGGTTTTTGGGCTGCGAGCACACATTGCTGGCTCATGTTGAGCTTCTCATCAAGCAACACCCCCAAGTCCTTCTCTGCAGGGCTGCTCTCAATCCATCCTCTGCCCAGCCTGTATTTGTGCTTGGGATTGCCCCAACCCATGTGCAGGACCCTGCACTTGGCCTTGTTGAACTTCATGAGGTTCACATGCGCCCACCTCTCAAGCCTGTCCAGGTCCCTCTGGATGGCATCCCTTTCCTCCGGCATGTTGACCGCTAACTTGTTGAGGATGCACACAATCCTACTGTCCATGTTGCCAACAAAGATGTTAAACAGCACCGGTCCCAGTACCAACCCCTGAGTCATGCCATTCGTCACTGGTCACCACTTGGACACTGAGCCATTGACTGCAATTCTTTGAGTGTGACCATCCAGCCAATTCCTTATCCACCAAGTGGTCCATCGGTCAAATCCATGTCTCTTCACTTTATAGACAAGGATATTGGGCGGGACTGTGACAAATGATTTGCACAAGTCCAGGTAGATGATGCCAGTTGGTCTTCCCTTATCCACCAATGCTGTAACCCCATCCTAAAAGGACATCAGATTTGTCAGACACAGTTTGCCTTTAGTGAAGCCGTGCTGGCTGTCACTGATCACCTCCTCATTTCCCATGTGCCTTAGCATAGTTTCCAGGAGGATCTGCTCCATAATCTTGCTGGGCACAGAGGTGAGACTGACCGGCCTGTAGTTCCCTGTGTCTGCCTTTTTTTTTCCTTTTTCCCTTTTTACAAATGGGTGTTATGTTTCCCCTTTTACAGTTGCTGGAAACTTCACTGGACTGGCACGACTTCTCAAATATGATGGATAGTGGCTTAGCAGCTTCATCTGCCAGTTCCCTTAGGACCTGCGGATGTATCTCATCAGGTCCCATGGATTTGTGCACCTTCAAGGTGCACTGAAAGGCTGTCCTTACAGTTGAGATTGTAATTACACAGCTTAGTACTGGAGATCTTTAAAAGCAAGTCTGAATAATATACTATTATAGAAAATACACAGAAAACCTACTTAGGCCAAGATTAAGATATACTGGGTATTGTGTTGGATTATGTCTATAGCTGCTAAGGACTGAAATGCAAAATTGCTGTAGAATTTGCAGCACGCCAGGCATGGTGCTAAAAACCAACACAGAGAATTTTTTCCTCTTTCTATGCTAAGTGTTGTACAAATAAAGTCAAGTAACTAATTGCCTAGGCATAGGACCAAAATAGTTGAAAGATAGGGGCCTGTGGCAGCCCATGGCTAAGTGCAGGCAGGAGTTACAAATTTAGGGGATTTTTAAAAGTGCTTGTCAGCTAGATCCCTGTTGTCTGAGCATCCAACACAAAAATAAAAAAAGCTCCATGAAGTTTTAGAGAATGTTAAGTAGACGATTACAAAGGCCAAGTGCAAAAGTGTAGCAGATGCTACTCTGATACACAGCGAGAAGAGGTGAAAAGGGGTAACTATTTTCAGTCTCTGCTAGAAGAGGTGCAGGTTCTCAGAGTTTACAGTGTATACGCAACAGAGATGTGATGACAGGAAGAAATGAATGTAAGAAGAATAATCTTAATAATAGAGATTTAGAAGTTGGTATTTATCAAAGTGATCTCCTTCAGGACAAACTCCTTAAAAAGTAGGTCTGCATCCTCTACATAAACAAAAGTTACCCTCCATATAAACATGAAAAAGATATAAAATAAGAGGCTGTGGCTTCAATCTGTAGACTGGAAAACTAGTATTGGGGCAAAGACGTGACACGAATTGTCCAGTAATTTTGCATATCAGAGCACTTATTAACACCCAGTGTATTTTAATCTTGGCCTAAGAAGTCTTCTTGTGGCTAGATGACATCTCTGAATTAGAGAGGTACTCAAGAGCTGACCAAAAATTGTTTGCCAAAACTTATTTTTGTCAGAAAAAAAGTTACGACTTTTAAATTACAAATTGTTTCCAGTGGCATTTTTGTTAGGATGCCAATTCAGAGTAGAATACCTGATCAGAGTAAAAGTTTTAAAGACTTCTTTCAAAGCTAGGAATATTCCCGTATTTTTTCTTTTTCTTTTTCTTTTTCTTTTTCTTTTTTTTTTTTTGCTTCACGTCCTTTCTTTTCTACTGAAACCTGGGTAAAGCATGTCATATGCAATGTATAAGAGAGAGAAAACAGCAGTTATTTTACTTCAAAGTGTATAATTTAAAAAGAGAGAGCAGAACATTAAACTTTTTCACTCTCCATATTGAGTCACAAGCAAGAACTTACCAAAAAAAAATTAATTTCTCCTATTCTGAGATATTTACAAAAAAAATTTTAAAAGTAAGAGAAACCTGTAGTCATTCACTACAAAGGGGAGAAAATATTTTGAAGCAAGGTATCTTCCATTCTATGATAATAATATAAGGCCATGGGGGAAGAGCAATACCAGATAACATTAGATGGATGAGTTGCCTTTATTAAGTGGACGAAAAAAGTGTGATATGCTGTGTCAGGTAAAGGATCACGCACACACGGGCACGTGCACACACATTTGCGTGCACACACAGACACACACACACACAGAGCTAACATTTATATGTTATGTGCATGATTCCCCCACCATTTCCATGCCAAAAAGTTGAAGCTGCAGAAAAAGCCACGCTCTCCAGCCACTCCATGGTGGGCTCTGCCTGAGGGCTTGGCAGGCAGTGTTTTAACAGTTCCATCTCTGGTCCTGTGCTTCTACATGGTGCCAGATGTCCATGTACTGGCTTTCCCAAACTCTGTTGCTGGCGGAGTTTATAGCCAGATGCTGTCTCAAATTGATACACGATGATACCACAGCAGGGCTTTCCAGCAGTTTCAGGTATTGCTCTCCTGGCACTTGTTGATCCATGGTCCGTACCATGGTTCATCCAACTCAGTTCTTGCTTTCTTGCCTGTCAGCCATGGCTAACTATGCTTAGGTACTTACTTACAATCAGGGCAAAGGCTGTGATACTCCCGCAGCAAATAAAAAAGATTTTGGAGGCAAAAGTATCAAATTCAGTATTTGGAAAGGAATAAAAGTTTAAACATCTTATGAAAACGATTTGCTTTCAGCCATCACAAGATATTTTGTTGTCTATACTGTCCTTGGAAAACATGTGTTTTGTAATCCTGATGGGTTTAACTTTAAGGAATTCCCTTAGGTCTTTAGGAACAAAGTACTAGCTGAAGCAAGTGCTGTCACTAGTGATGCTTTGAAAGGATCCAGGAACAAAAACAGCGAAGAATGGCTGCTAGAAGTGATTTTCCAGGGCTCATTAACAGAACATTTCTACTTTGCACATTCAAGATACTTGCAACGAATGCATTGACACTGTCATGCCTGCAGCACAGCTTGTAAGCTTTTCCTACAATAGTAGTGTACAGGTGGAAGCAGAAGTCTGGATCCATGGAGCTCTACCCCCAGTATCCATGGACCTCTATCCCCTCGCTTGTGTTCTTTACTTATTTTTCTGTTTCAATGGGCCAAAAAAGGCCTAATTTGTTTTTGTCAGACTCTTGTTTTCTTTTTAACTTATTCTAAAGTGTCAAAATGATCGCTAGGGATGGTGAAAGTCTCAGGAAAAGGTGTCTTTGTGTGCTGCTGGGCAAAAAGCACTGGCATTGCTGCTGATGATGTCAGCCCAGCTCTCTGATGGTGCCATGCAGTACCTCTGACATACAGAGTCCTCTCTGCCTTGTCTATACCAATGCCTCAGGTTATTATTCTTTTTCCTCACACACTGTCTCCTTTTGAATGTGTGCATGAGGTTGATATTCTTACAATCTGTTTTTGAGGATAGTTTTAAGATGTCACATGAAGAGTACTTGTTTCAGCACTTTCAGCTTAGCTGTTTACCAATATGAATAACTTTGGGAATGTCTCTGGAGAACCCATCTTTACTCCTGAAAACACTTTTTGATCCTTATTCTCATACTTATCTCTTACAGTCAAGTTACAGATTAATTAAATTCTTAGACATTATTTGTTCCCACACCTCCTCTTAATCCTAGTACATTTTTAGAGAAACAAAACAAAACACATTTGAAATTACCCTAATCTTACAGTGAAGAGCAACCAGGCACAGAGACAACTACTTCAAGACACACTTTGGAAAAAGTGGGTCATAATCACCTGTGCCTCAAGGGCCAATCTGAAAACTGCGTATAATAAAAACATTTTGCTACAAGAAGGAACCTCAATTAATATACATGAAGTATTTGGGGAATTTCAGATGAAAGGTGCTGTGAGCTGTCAAAACATTCATATTCTAATATATTCCTTGAGACAGTTTGGCCCAAAGTAAGCATAACTCTCCTTCCTGCTAAAGGCTGACAGATGTATTTCATGATGAATAGTTTGTGCTTGAACGAACAATTTCAGTAGCTATTCTGATTTTTTAAAATTTTCTGTTTTCTGAAGGTGAGCATCTGTAATTCTATTATTATATTGGGGAGAGGGGAGAAAAGGCTACATATAAGTATGTGTGTGCCTGATTGAAATTATAAAGCTTTGTGCTGGAAGGATCTGTAGCTAGGAGACAGCTAAAAATAACTTTATTCAGGACAGATGGGTGATGTGTATATATGGGTGCTATGCAATTTTTTTACTGGACTTTTCAACCCTCAGGTGTGTTTTATTAACCCATTCTGAAGATCTGAATAAAAAAAAATTGCCCATGTTATGAAACTATGACAGATGAAAGTAGGTGGGGTGAGCTTTAGCAATTTCCACAGCTTGTGCTTTTCGGTTGTTTGTTGTTTGGTTGGTTGGTTGGTTTTTTTAATTTTAATGTTCAGCTTTGGGTGATATTGAAAAAACAAGTTTTCGCAACTAGCTTTGCACCATGGCCATTATCTATAGGGATCACTACATTTGTTAAGAGTATCCTTTAAAACTTTAAATTTCGGAAAGAAACCATATCTATTTTGAAGCTAATACTATTAAAATTAAATGCCAGTATGCCCTCTACTGGCTTACAGTGTTAACACAAAAGAGTAACAAAAAAAAATATTTGTAACCTGGCAGGAATCACGGTCCAAAATCTAAAAGAAGATTGCCAGCTGCATTTAATTTGAAACATGCTGGACTTGTTAAAAACAGATTTGGATCCCTCCCACATCTTGAAAAGGTGGTGGCAGCATACGCCTTAACGCGGCTTGAAGAAATTGACTGGCTTCTCCGGTGGCTGCTGACTGCATGGTAGAGCAAACCATATTCATATTGCAGCAACGAGGCTGCAATGTTATGCATCATCAATTGAAAAAATGCTTTCCAGCCTGTGAAAGTAGAAACAAAGCATGTCCTGTTACATTTTCTACAGCTCATCAGAGCCTACAAGTTCAGCGGGGACTGTGAAATTCCTGCTGTTGCACAGTCCTTCGCGGTTCTAGTTCCCTGCAGGAGCTATGACAAAAGTGGGCTGCTGGCCTGTGTTAAATTTAGAAACAAGATCGATAGTTGTACACTATCAAGAGGGAGCTCGTCACCTCAGACATCAAGTAATAAGTTTCTGGTGCAAACTGAAAATACTTGCGCAGAGGTGGAAGCGGGAGATTGTTGATGTTCAGCAGGTGGTGTCCCACACAGGAGGAACATTTTAACACCTGTCTGTACTTCCAGTTCCACCTCCCGGTAATCTCTAGAAATGTGCCTACAGTGCTACAATCCGGATTGGCAGACTTGTTTCTTCATACCTCTTCATACTGCAATATTGCAGAGAGCAGCAGGAAGCGAGAGCTTTTCTTGCGTTATAGGGAATTTTGGAATTCCACAAACTTCCTTTAGACATAAAGAAATTAAAAATATGTAAGACAATGGGATTATTTATTACTTTTTCAGGCTGAGAAGAAGAAGAACCACTGATGCTGTTTGCACTATTACTTGATAGAATCATAGAATCACCTAGGTTGGAAGGGACCTTTCAGATCATTGACTCCAATCATCAACCTAACTCTGACAAAAACCATCGCTAAACCATATCTCTAAGCACTATGTCTACCCGTCTTTTAAATACCTCCAGGGATGGTGCCTCAGCTGCTTCCCTGGGCAGCCTGTTCCAATGCTTAATAACCCTTTCAGTGTAAAAATTTTTCCTAATATCCAATCTAAACCTCCCCTGGCACAGCTTGAGGCCATTTCCTCTTGTCCTGTCACCTGCTGCTTGGGAGAAGAGTCTGATCCCCACCTCACTACAACCTCCTTTTGGGTAGTTGTAGAGAGCGATAAGGTCTCCCCTCAGCCTCCTTGTCTCCAGGCTAAACACCCCCAGCTCCCTCAGCCGCTCCTCATAAGACTTGTTCTCCAGACCCCTCACCAGCTTCATTGCCCTTCTCTGGACACACTCCAGCACCTCCATGTCTTTTTTGTGGAGAGGGGCCCCAAACTAGACACAGGACGTGAGGTCACTTCCCTAGTCCTCTGACATGAGGGTGTGGAGGAGCACATTTACAATTAACTTCACAGTCAGGTGAAGTGCTGAAGTTGTGACCTCCAGACATCTACCTATGAAATTGCAGCACATTAATAGCTCTAGTTGCCAAACATCATCCTAGTATTCAGTGGAAGACACCTTCAGCTTAATTCTGTTTTCAGGCTCTCAACTGAAGGTTAGAGTATTAATGCTTAGTAAATGTTCTCAAACCGGCAAAAGTAAAACTTTTGGCCTTGGGGAAAAGCAGAAATTTTGATTTGACTCGATTAATACCATAGTTGTGCAGAGCAAACTGAACAGATTTTTCCTCAAGTCTACAGTGTAGAGTCTGAGAGCTTTATGCACATTAATATATATTCTCAACAGCTGTGTGAAACATGGAATTATTGCCCTATTGTACAGTAGGAGAATTAAAACTAAATTCACCACCCATTTTCTGGCAACAATTCTCTGCCAGCACTGGAAATCAAATCTATGCTGGGTCCCATTCTAGGACCTTAAACAGATCTGGAAACAGGCATGATGTGACCTCGTTGACTTTGGGAATCCCATGAGACCCTGCTAGACTTCCAGGCCAAAGCAAATAGGAACTTCCTGATGCTTCAAAGCAAAAGCAAGGAGCAGTTTCTGGGAGAAGGAATGCTGAGGACATGGTGAAATGATCTGTAATGTCCCATGCCTCTGGAAGCTTCCCCATTTTAAAGAGCTACCTCAGCTTCACACACAGATAAGCATAGCAGCTGCTGCTGTTTTGTAGTGGACATTGTGAGTCTAAGGTATTTTCATGTGATGTACCAGGCTTTTTATCCTCCTGCTTAGAAGTGTTAAAAAGATGGCATAAATAGTACAGCTGCCCTCTACTTACTTTATATCTGTAATTCATTCTGCTCTTTGAAGAGCAAGCTTTAAAGCACCTTCTTACAGGACTTTGAGCAGCTAATCAGCTGCCTAAGCATTACTCTTCCCTCTACCCCACACATCACACAGGAACTGGGTACAACATTGGACCAGAAGATCACTGCAGGATTGATGAAGCTGATGCGTCTGTAGTTTCCCTTGGACATCACCACTGATGTGTGCTGATCTCTATCATCATACTATATCTTTTCCTGATGGCTCAAGTTTGCATTGAGGTAACTGCTAACAAGGTACTTCAGCCTTCTGCAAAAGGACTGTCAGAGGCCACCTTCTCTCACAATGAAGAAGTTAGGTATGCTTGCAAGGTTTTCTATTTATGACTCTGTTTTTCTCTTCATGGCAGTATTTATTTTAGAAGCAGCTCTGATCACATTTCAATTAAAGGCTGAAATCAGAGAAATTCCAGGAACGCAAGTCCCATCCCCAGAAGATAAATAAAATTCCTTCCGCTTTTTTTTTCACTGAGTACTCTGCTGTTCCCTCATGATTTAGGAAGTATTCATTTCCCAGCACCACCAGAAAATCCACAGTAAGAGAGGATGGTTTCAGCTCTGAAGGTTCCTACTAGCATATTAAATATCCTTTCTGCCTCTTCTAAAGTTGCCTTGTTCCTCATGCACACCATAGATGGGCTGAAACTTCAGACATATGGTACTTGCCACATTACTACAGGAGCTTTTATGTTTCTTCCTGTTCTCATGATCTTTGGAAGGTCCAGGCAGACGGGGATATAAAATCTTTGATTGGGACTGCCCAGCTAGAGTCAGTGTTACAATTTTTGCTGACAGGTTTTAAAGATCAGATCACCCAGCAGATCTTGACATACCCTACCCTCAGTAAGTTTGCAGACGACACCAAACTAGGTGGGAGTGTTGATCTGCTTGAAGGTAGGAAGGCTCTACAGAGGGACACGGACAGGCTGGATCAATGGGCCAAGGCCAATTGTTTGAGGTTTAATGAGGCCAAGTGCCGGGTCCTGCATTTTGGTCACAACAACCCCAAGCAACACTACAGGCTTGGGGAAGAGTGGCTAGAAACATGCCCGGCAGAAAAGGACCTGGGGGTGCTGGTGGACAAACAGCTTAACATGAGCCAGCAGTGTGCCCAGGTGGCCAAGAAGGCCAACAGCATTCTGGCTTGTATCAGGAACAGCGTGGCCAGCAGGAGTAGGGAAGTGATCGTGCCTCCGTACTCAGCACTGGTGAGGCCTCACCTCGAGTGCTGTGTTCAGTTCTGGGCCCCGCTGTACAAGAGGGACATTGAAGTGCTGGAGCGTGTCCAGAGGAGAACTACCAAGCTGGTGAGGGGTCTGGAGATGAAGTCATATGAGGAGAGGCTGAGGGAGCTGGGCATGTTTAGTTTGGAGAAGAGGAGGCTGAGGAGAGACCTCACTGCCCTCTACAGCTTCCTAAAAGTAGGTTGTAGAGAGGTGGGTGTTGGCCTCTTCTCCCAGGTGAATAATGACAGGACCAGAGGAAATGGTCTGAAGCTGCAGCAGGGGAGGTTTAGATTAGATATTAGAAATAATTACTTTACTGAAAGAGTGGTCAGGTACTGGAACAGCCTGCCCAGGGAGGTGGTTGAGTCACCACCCTAGACAGGTATTTAAGAAACATGTAGATTTGGGACTTCAGGGCATGCTCTAGTGACAGAGATTGTACGAGTTTTTCTGTGTGTGTATGGTTGGACTTGATAATCTCAAAGGTCCTTTCCAACCATGAAGATTCTATGATTCTATAAATTAAGAAAATATGACTGCATACTGGACTGAGTTCTTGCAGTAATGGCAGAAGATTATCTAGCTCATCAGTTGCAAAGAGTCACAGATGAGTTTTACCAAGGCTTCAGTGCTTCTGGGTAAAAATGCAAACCCCTGTGGAACTTTACAAACAAAACCTGTAATGACCACTGGGCTAAGTGGCAACTCAGTGGGCACTTTAAGAAACTAAACCTCAGAATGCATGTTAAATCTTTGACACCTGGCCAAGGTATTTGTGGAATTCTCCTTATGCAATTAACTGAGTGCAATTATGCAAGCTGTGTATTGTCACTTCCACCATTAAATGCCTCAGTACCCCTCAAATACTTCATATCATAAACCATTAGAGCCGTAACTGTTACACAGAGTTACGACTAGTCTCCTCCCTACACATAATATACAAGCTTTGGAGACAGCCACTATAGTAATCACTGAAAGTCTGTGGATATCCAAGTATTGTGATGCATAGCGTATAACAGCTAACTTCTACAGTGCTGTGCCTTCACTATTTTCAGTGGAAACTAAGGATGTTCTACCTTTCGACAAAAAAAATTTTGGGGAATCTGCAGCTCCAGCTTGGATGTGTTCAAGACTTAACTGGATATGGTCCTGAGCAGCATGATCTAATCACACCTCCTCTGAGCAGGAGGTTTGGATTAGAGTCCACAGATGACACTCCAAATCTAAACTTTTCCTTGGATCTATGAAAATTTGTTTCACCAACTAACATGAAAATAGATGCCAAGCTTAAAGTGTTCAATATTTAAGAATTTACCCATTATTTAAGAATCCAAATGTTTTAGCAGGTTATGGTCAGCTCTATATATGGGCAAGTGCTCCTGAAATATATACAATTTATTATTTTGAGAGTCCTGTGGTATAACAGTCTCTGTGGTTTAATTTCCTAATAGACAAACTGATAAAGTATGAGTTAGATCAGTGGACAGCGAAGTAGATGATTGAAAACTGACTGAATGACTGAGCCCAGATGGTTGTGTTCAGTGGCACAATGAGCAGCTGAAGGCCAGCTATGAATGGCGTATACCAGCAGTCAATAGTGGGTCCAATCTTGTTCAACATCTTCATTAAAGTGGGTCCAGAGGAGGGCCACAAAAATTGTTAGAGAGCTGGAACACCTCTTCTATGAAGAGAGGCTGAGAGAGTTGGGGTTCTTCAACTTGGAGAAGGCTCTGGGGAGACCTTATTGCGGCCTTTCAGTATATAAAGGGGGAGTATAAGACAGAGACAGACTTTTTACCAGGGCCTGTAGTGACAGGACAAGGGGCAACTATTTTAAACTGCAAGAGGGTAATTGCAGATTGGACATAAGATAGAAACTGTTTTATGGTAAGGGTGGTGAGACTCTGGAACAGGTTGCCCAGAGAAGTTGTGGATGCTACATCATTGGATGTGTTCAAACGCAGGTTGGACAGGGCTTTGAGCAACCTGATAGAGTGAAAGATGCCCCTGCCAACTGCGGGGTGTGAGGTTGGAAATAGATGATCTTCAAAGGTTCCTTCCAACCCAAACCATTCTATAACACTGTGTTTCATGGTCTTGAAGTTTAGGCAGAGCACACCCTCCGTAACTTTGCAGATGATACAAAACAGGGAGGAATGGCTGATATGAGTGTTGTGCTGGTGTCCAAAGGGACCCGGAGAAGCTGGAGAAATGGGCTGACAGGAACTCCATGAACTTCAACATAGGGAAATGCTGAATCCTGCCCCTGGGGAGAAATGTTAGACAGTGTGAAAGTTACATGTCACAATAGAGGTTCATAAATGGAAATAGTTTATGCATTACACTGAATTTGGGTATAGGCATTAGATGCGTACTTGGTTTCAGATCAAAGCATGTGGTCTTCATGGGGCGGGAGCACCGTACCTAGAGTACAGCTAGCTGGGGCCTATGAGAATTCTCTCTCTCAGCCTGTTGAAACTGGTGTTGGTGCTCACCACACCAAGAAGAAACGGGAAGCAGCTGTGGGGTGCCAAACAATTGCATAGTCCAGGGATCTGCAGACCCCCAAGGCCTGGGGAAGGGGTCCCCATTTGGAGCCACACGCTCCCTCTGCACCAGTTCTCCATGTCCTCAGTGAACCTTTTGCCGCTCTGGTGGCAATTCATTACTTCATTTGCCCATCTCAAATCAGCCTACTCCTATGCTGGGAAGAAGACCCATCCAATCTACACACATCCTGGTCCCTGCTTTCATGAGTTTAGCCAGTTTCCTCAGTCTGTAGATACGGTAAGCCTAGGATAAATCCTGGAGCAGAACTATTGCTCAGCATAGTGGTAGCCATAAAGACTTGAAAGACCTAAAAATGTGAAACCAGGCAAGAAGCCTTCATAGCAGTTTTCAAGTCTTGTTGACCTAGTCCATGTGGACTAGCATCTAGTATAATTATCTGTCAAGGGAGAGTTGTCTGTATAATCATTAAGCCGAGATTAAAATACAAAATTTTGTGTGTGACTACTATCTTCCTTCTTTCTGGAGAAAAGGGGATATTTTAAAAGAGAAAAAAAACCAAAACCCCACACTCATTTGGTTACATAAGTTCTTTATTTAAATGGAGAACTGTTCAGGGAACTGTTGAGGTTTTTTGCTGTATTTTTCACAAGGTTTCCCTTTGCAATAAATAAGAAATTCTAAGAAAGTAGAAGCTTTATGAAAACTTGGGATTCAATAGAAAAAATCCCCAGCATCAAACCCAAAATATTTAGCTATATTCAGCAGCTGATAGCTCAGCACTGGAAGACTTCCTAATTTCCTCTGTGAGGAGCAGCAGTTCTACAGCCAAGTTTGGTAATTAGAAACCCCTGTCACAGTTTGGAAATGTTTCTGAAAACATACACCTTAGGAAGCAGGATGACAGAAGTTGTTAGTCTGCCAGTGAAAAAAGGATGTTGCCTCCATCAACAACATGTCTTATGTGCTTCTAGAAGGAAGACAGTCACAGGGCTCTGTAGGCAAAGCTTTGAACTACCTGAGATATAAAAGCAAACAGCCTCCTGTTGTCTTCGAATCCCTGGATTACACCCTTCATCCTACCACTGAAGCTTTAGATGCAAACTTTTGTCAGCCCTGGTAATCTCTGTCTTGGCCAAGTCAGATTTTGATTTTACCACCTGAGGAATAAAGCATTCTTCGGGGATTACCTGTGTGAGACAGAGAACAGAGCAATACAGAACTACCAAGAATTGTTTAACATGTCAAGATCAGGCCTGTGTCATCAAGTGATAGCGCGTAACAGATTTTTTGACTATCTGTGCATTCCTTCTGGCACCATTTGTTGAAACATCCAACAGTTCCTTACACCTTAAAAAATATGCCCCCTCAGCAGGGTGCGATAGCACTGCACACCAATTATATACTTGCTGTAAATCATGTAAAATTATTTCTAAGATAGTTGTCCTACGTTTGCATGCCCTCCACAAAAACTACAAAATAATAATCTGATAAAACATGGGGGTGCCAGGGCCAGAAACGTGTCTCTTGGATCCAGTGGCACTAGCCTTGATAATTAACATAGTTAATTAACTATAATATAGTTCTTAACTGTAGCAAATCACCATTAATGCATCTGTTAAAAGTTTCAGGGCCACTGGATTTGAAACAGATTACTTCCAATCACTGACAGAAACTTACTTAAAGGCCAGTCCTAGGATTTAGCCCAGAACTGCAATAAAAAGTAACGTGAGTTCTGTATACACATGTATTATGTTTTTTAATAGTTTGGGTTGGAAGGGACCTTTAAAGGTCAGCTAGTCCAACCCCCGCTGCAGTGCGCAGGGACATCCTCAGCTAGATCAGGTTGCTCACAGCCCCGTCCAACCTGACATTCAACTGAGCCTTGAATGAGGCTCCATCTCTGTCAGACTCGGACTTGTTCCACTCTGTCGGTCTCTGTCAATGTGTGTAGGGACATCCCTCAGATAGGCCCACGTGGTTATGTGACAAGGACCTGGCAGTGGGGGCTGCAGGGCAGCCTCTGTGAGAGGCTGGAGCTGCCTCGTGCCCAACACAGCTGGTTCCAGCCAGCTCTAATGGATCCACCGCAGGACATGGCTGAGCTCCTCAGACACGACGGTGGTGCCCCAGAGAAAACATACTTAAGAAAGGGCAAAACACACTGGGCAGAGGAGCGGGGGGAAAATAAACGAGTGAGAAACATCAGAGGGAACACCAAGGTCAGAGCAGGATGAGGAGGAGGCAGTTCATGACACACTAGCAGATACTCATACCACGGCCTGTGCAGGGACCCGCTGCTGGAACAGCGGAAAACCATGAGGAGAAAGGAGGAGCAGAGAGGAGCTGCTATGGACTGACCAGAGACCTCCCATTCCACATCCCCCTGCGCTGCTGGTGGGGAGGAGTCAGGAAGGAGTGAATCTGAGCTTGGGAAATGGGGCAGGAAAGATGCTATTTGCATGTTTGCTTCTCACTACACAAATCTACTGTATTTGGTAATAAATTTGTTTTGCTTGTGACAGTGACCGGTAAGCAATGTCCCTGTCTTTATCTCAACCCACGAGCTTTCTTATCCCCCTACTGAGAAGGAACAGTGAGGGAGCAGCTGTGTGGGTGTTTGGCTCTTTGCCAAAGCTAACCCACCACAACATGTGTACAAAAAAGAATATAAAATGAAATAAAATACTGTGTCATATGAAAGAAAAATCAAACTATAAGTTACCATGTCTTGAAGCTTTACTAGAGAGTTTGTAAACACCATCATTCTTTAATGAGAAACAACCTGTATCCACAAGATTGCATGCTGGTCATCATGACATTAATTTAATATGCTCAGTGTTCCGTTTATCCTGTTTATCATGGCCATTATATGCACGACTTTTAATTGACTGAAGCAGTAAGATGATGACAAGAAAAGTATTTTTCACATTTGCAGGAAATGAGGAATATGCTTTCTGAAATAAAATTCCTGTTAGCTGAAGTTAGCACACCAGATTTGAGAGTATCAAAGTAATAATCCACAACATTATTCTAGTTATTCTCTCAGCATTTATTTGAAATATCAATACTTTCCATGATATAGCTTATACATTAAGCGGTAGGGAATTGTCTTCACATCATTCAGTACTGAAGTGGCACATTCGAAGCAGCACATTAAATCTCTGAAAGAGTCTGTACAATTTAGATAAATAAAACTCTGGGTAACTAAACTAACAGAACTTCTGCAACTGTTACCAAAAGATTGCCAAGAAGCTAGGCACAGCACTGTACACACAAAGTGCAGGAAGGAGGAACACAAGAGAACCAACTAAACATATGGGAAATGTTTTTGCATATACAGCCACGTGTCTTTAATTGCTCAACACAAAAAGATAACAAGTTTTATTTAGTCCTCATTGAGGGCAGAATATGCACAAATGATGTTCGAAGAACACATGGTAGACAGAAACAAATGAAGTGTGGGTCATGTTTGGTTGGTTACTGTATTCCTCAGTGAAGGAGTTTACAAAGGATATCTGGTGCTTAAGCAGCATGATTTTGTGCCAAGATTTGACAAGAAACAGTTAACAAATGCCAGTTTTATTCCCCATCTTGCCCTCTTACTGGCATTTTGGTGAGCATGCTAAAGGTTCCTGAAGGGCAAATTCAGGTGGTTTGTGGTCAAAGGTTTTACTATAGGAATCCCCATTTTATGGTTTACAGTTTACCTCTGGATGGAAATAGGCCTTTTAACACTAATTAAGAACATAAAAATGAGCAGAGAGCAGCAGGACACACAGTACAGTGGTTTGCTTTCTGGGAAACCAGAGGGTCTACATTTACGCTGTCTCTGTGAGAACAGCAAGCCAGTTTGGTTGGAAGATGCAATTCTGGTTAGTCAATGTTAGACCTGTGTGAACTGTATCATTAGGAAGAGAAAGATGGAATGGCAAGAACTTTTCCCTCTTTTTATAGAGAACTAAGACTGAAAAGTAATACAGTGGTGATAGGCATTATCTTCCCAATACCACCTTCACTTCCTGCTACGTCACTATGAGATACCTGCTTTGCTTGCCATCATCTTCCCAGCTTCATCTCAGTAATGGCTCTGGTTACCACCAGGCCAGCATAAACTAACCCACGCTATGCTGGCTCAGAAGATACCACGCATCACCACCACGTAGTATGACAACACGTAAACCAAAGATGCTCAGTGGGAAGCGATGACTCTAACCACTGCAGTTTGCACTTGTAAGGTGTAAGAAGCAGCATTTCGAAAGCAGTGGTACTGACACAACTATCTGGGTCTGAGGTGGTGGATCAGCCATCCTAATTGGGTAATGGAACTAGGATATCGACATAGTTGATAGGAAAGAAACCTGACTGGCCATGAAGCATCCCCTCATACCAGTTTTCATCAATCTGGTTAGTGAGGGTAATGATATCACCCTCTTTAAATCCCAGCTCCCCTTCATTTTCTGGTTCAAAGTCATACAGAGCTCGGCAGCACGGCTGATCCATGTGAACACCTATGGAGAAGAAAACAAAGAAACAATGTGCTTAAAAATCTGAACAGTTACAGTATCCTTTCTACCATTGTACCTACTACAGACTTCGCTGTTTGTGGTATCATTCGTATGCCAATGACAGCTCTTTGAGAACATCTAAATTTGGCCTGCTAAACTTCATTTGAATACCACTAGCAGCTTTTGGCAGCCTTCAGTTTTCCTATGTGACTGCTAGTAAATGTCTGAGAATCCTAAAAGAAACAAGCTACAGTAAGCCCACACCTAAAAGCATGGCTCCAATCCATTTGGAAGCTATTTTTTATCTGTTTACAAAACAAAAAATGAAGCAAAAGCCCTAATGTATTTCCAGCTTTACTGGCACAGAGATGCTTTGTCTGTTTACCTCAGGTAAGCAGTCTAAGGGGTAGCTTAAAACAACACAGTGAAGATGTAACTGTGTCTTTGTCCTATATTTGGGAACTTCACTGGTACAGCTATAATGTAAACCCCTGTATCTGCTCCTAATCCTCTGAATTTTACAACGAGGTTCCCAAAGACCTTTTCTCCCCATTCCCACAAAATGATTGCAGAACCACCAGGATAGATTCAGAACAAGTCTGAAATTGAAAGCTTTCTAATATGTTCGTCCATGAACGTCTGACCATAAACACTTCGGTATGGATATTGTTAAACCCTAATGGATATTATTATAAGTCATTAGTTAGACTAGATTTCCATACATTATATGAAATTAATAAATATTCATCCCATCCCCTGTATTCCCTACTCACCCACTCCCCAAAGTCTCTATAGCTTCAAGCCTATCATAAGCAAAATTGTTACTGGTCAAAATATTTAGGATTTAGCTGCACCAAACCATAAGGAGTCTTAGATGCCTACCTGATTTTCCATAGTAAAAGTTCATGCACTTCCAGTGATCAGAATGAACTGACACATGCCACTCCACCATAATGGCACTTCTAAGTACACCTATTTCAGCTTTTTCATGTACACTGGCTTCAACATCAATAAATTTTAGAGTAAAACTTTTTGCACATTCATTTCAACCACGCACTATAGCTAGAAGGCCCATGCTTGAGCTATTTTAGGACAAAACCACTCCATTTCTACAGATGTCAATAGAGCAAGTTTTTCAAACACCAGATTTAATTTATTAAATTCTGTAGTGAAATCTTCTTTAATTTCTTTACATGTCGCTCAGAGTGTATTTTGCTTTATTTGTCATGAAGACTGTTTTGCTGGCACAGCCTTACAACGTGTGTTTGGTATTCTCATTGCTACTAGCTGAAGTTTCGAAGACTTAACGAATAAACCATAGAAGATCAGAGCTTTGAATGAACCAACCTAAACATTGAAGAATTTTCAAAGAAGGTGTTTTCAGAAACCAATAAACACTTCAAAAGAAAGAATCCCTATTGAAGAAAATGCTAAATACTGCTGTCTGAAGAAGAAAACACAGATGTTGAAGAGACACAGGAACATCAGTCTGCACTGGCTTAGCAAAGGCAAGTGTTCATGACACTGCAAAAACGAAGTGAAGAAGAAAATGACTGGTGGCACGAGGACAGCTTTAGCATGCAGGACTCAAGACACGCTCACGCACAAGGACTCTCCGTTGTATCCCCCTCCTTGCCAGCATAGTGAGGAAGTTACTAGGAGTTTGCAAGATTGTGAAAGACAATTTCCAGTTGCAGGTGCCAAAGGGAGATATCATGGCTGCCTGTATCTGGGAGAACATCAAACATTCACAGCAGGATGTGATGAGAAGGAAAGAAATCCTGATTAAAGATCTAGTGAAAAAAATTCAGTCTTGCAAGGTGGAGTGTGCTAGCAATTGTCACTGAGGAAAACCGCAATAACTGAGATCAGGGTCTGGACAGAGGACAGCCCTCACCATAACATGGGATAATGGACAATTACTTTGAGAAACAAATAATAAGGCTTTCTTAGTATGTGTTCATATGAAATAAACTTATTTAAGATAATAATTATGCACAGACATAGAAATGCTTAATCTTGCTTGTGTCGCTCACAATTGGACAAAGAAAATAACTCAGATGGCTTTGTGTTTCTTTTAGTGATTTTTACTTTCAGGCTCTTTGTGTTGTAATACCTGGTTTTAAAAAGCAGGATAAGGTTATGGAAGTTTTGGAGAGGTTCAAGGTTCTGCATTTTCACTGAAAAGTTGCTATTGTTCTTTCGGTTTCTAAATGCCTTTTTTGTAAAGACCTATTTTTCAAGGTGAATTTAGTACAACAGCATCTCTTTGAGCTTCTAGGACTAAGGAAATTTTTGACCCAAAGACACATTTAAAGCAGTGGATGATCCACCCTTGTTCTCCTGCCTGGGGATGTGAACACTTCACAAATAAACAACAGTTTGAACAGCTCTCTCCTATACCATCCTTATTCTCGTTTTCCCTCACTGTGGAAGAACTAATTTCTAGAAGAAAGCATGGAACTTCTGCATGTAGCAAAACTTCAGAGTTGGCTTTTCTTCTCACATTGCTACTCCCATTACCTGATGGTTTGGGTGTGGTGGCATGGGATATTCCTCCATTGTGCTGAGCATTGTCACCAGTTGTGAAATCCAGGCTCATACGGGGTTTGGGCTGATATTCTCTCCTGGGCTGAGATGATGCCTCTTTTATTCTGCCAAAAAATCAAGTTAAATGTCAAGAGTTAGCATCTTGTTAACAGATGAGATGCAACAAACATCTTTATTTCCATGGCTGAAGCTCCCACCCACCACTCATCCAGACTCAACAAGTGTTGACACTTGGAGTAATTTTTTGTTTACAACATTAGTTTAAATTACCAAAAACCACCTGAAGTGACTACGCCATGAGGCTGTTAATTTTTTTTCCTTCTAGGAGCGGAGCATTTTGTCTAGCTTCCTTTTGTCTAACAATAACAAAGAGCTTCTCGTGGAGAAAAACTTTTTATGTGACTACCAAGCTAACAGAAGGGCTGTAAAAACATCCCTGCTCTCCTTTTTAGCATGAGTTTTGCTTCTGTCCCTGGCAAGCCTTAACTATTCAGTTGGCCGATGCCAACTCTTGTCATTTTGTGAGGAGACTGTGTGGGAATGTACTGACTTCAGTTACAGACGTAGTTAATTTGTAATTTGGAATACTTGTCTCACAAAGGCACACAACTCCAGTTTTCCTGACTCTCAAAATAAAACTATCATGCATCATTCATTTCAACTTATTAGTCTAACTGAGAAAACTAGAATTCCTAGGAAAGGCTACATTTTCAGATTCCAGGGTAAAATGCAGGGAAAGGATGATGTCTGATTCAGAGCAGCTTATGCAGTAGAACTGCCACAAATATTTCTGATACTGCATATGGAAGAATACTTGAGTCAAGACCTCCATATTTAAAGGACAAGTTGGTTTCTCTAACCTTCTCTAGATCTGCCACAGACTTGTTGGTAGCACATTTTCATTTATCTATTGGAAATATCTGCTTCTTACTTAACCAGTTTTGGTCCTGGTAACAAGGTTTTTCTCACAATCCAAAATATTTCAGTAATAGTCCCCAGAGACTGCTTTTCTTCTTCATAAGCAAAAACATAAGCATATTAAAAACATAAATTAATGAAATTGTCAAAATAAGGTTAAATAGAACCATAGAATGGCTAGAGTTGGAAGGTACCTTCAAGATTATGTAGTTCCAACCCCTTTGCCATGGGCAGGGACACCTCCCACTAGACCAGGTTGCTCAAAGTCCCCTCCAACCTGGCCATGAACACCTCCAGGGATGGGGCATCCGCAAATTCCCTGGGCAACTTGTTCCAGTGTCTCTCCATCCTCAGAGTAAAGAATAATATCCTAATATTCCTAATATCTAATCTAAATCTACCTTCTTCCAGTTTAAAACTGTTACCCCTTGTCTTATCACTACACTTCCTGATAAATAGTGCCTCCCCACCTTTCCTGTAGGCCCCCTTTAGGTATTGGAAGGCCGTTATAAGACCTCCCCAGAGCCTTCTCTTCTCCAGGCTGAAGACAGCTCTCTCAGTCTGTCTTCATAGCAGAGGTGCTCCAGCCCTCTGATCATCTTCACGGCCCTCCTCTGGACCTGCTCCAACAGATCCATGTCCTTCTTATGTTAGTGGCCTAAGAGCTGGACGCAGTACTCCAGGTGGGCTCTCACCAGAGTAAAGTAGAGGGGCAGAATCACCTCATCCAACCTGCTGGCCGCACTTCTTTTGATGCAGCCCAGGATGTGGTTGGCTTTTGGCTATTGGCGCTGGGCTGTGAGCGCAGACTGCTGGCTCATGTTGAGCTTCCCATCAACAAACACCCCTACGTCCTTCTCTGCAGGGCTGCTCTCAATCCATTCCCTGACCATTCTGTATTTGTACTTGGGATTGGCCCAACCCATGTGCAGACCTTGCACTTGGCCTTGTTGAACTTCATGAAATAAAAAGGCTTTGCTGTGTTTCGCTCATTCACAGAAGTTACTTTTTCAAAATAGTAAAGTTTTGAAGAAAGAAATACTCAAACAAGTTCTATCACACTTAATACTTCTGTGAAACAAACACCATTTTTTACAGATAATGAACTAGAAGTTGACAGTTCTAGTGACTTGCTAAAAATTACCCAAAAGCTCAGCATGAGACGTGTTTCTTAAGGAAAGAAACATCTCCAAGGAAACCATTCCTGGTCCCAGCTGCTTTGTCACGATAGTCTGTCTTGAAAACTGCAGCCTCCTTTTTCTTGATGAAAACAAGAGTTTAATAGGAAAAGCCTTTGCTGACCTTCCAGATTTTATTAATTTTATTGTAAGTCTCCCAATGTTTGCCAAGTTTCTGAAGTCCCAGTTCATGGAATCACGCTATTTTAAGGAAGTTTATGCCTTCCATTAATGTGTAGAAGAAAAATGAAAATTCTTGCACCTGCAGTTCCTGAAGAAAGTTTTGAAGCCTAATCTAAAGCACCCAGAAAGAAGACTCGAGTGCATTTTTACATTTTTCATGGTTTTTGCAGTCTAACTCATATTTTTTAAAAACTCTTTGGGCAATATTTTAAACAGGACAGTCTTAGAAGTTAGAAGACTTTGTCCACACCAAACAATAGCACAAACAAGTTCCATCCATATCTTTAAAAAATTATCTAGAAAACGGGCAGTATGTGCTGTTGACATCACTGAGAGTGAACAGTAACAAATTTGCTTAGCTTGAAAGTATAGTATTATTTGTTTTCTGTTCCTTATAGCCCCCAAAAAATAATCCCCAAAGCCCAGCAGAAAAAGACAAGTAGTACAAATAGTAACAGCACTACATCCCTGCTTAATCCCTGGCATCAGCATATCACAGTGCTCTAATTTGTGCCCAGTGGTGTGGACAAAAAATGATGACTTTTAGCCATCAGATTCTTTACAATTAGGGATGCATAGTAAGTTTATGCCGAAGATTTACTTCAGCTGGTTTGTAGTGGCAGTCTGATGCAAGGTTCTTGAAAAGCTAAAATCATTCAGAGCTGAAGCTTAAAAGCAAAGATACTGACTGTTTAGCGGAAGTTTCAAAAGGGCAATGGATTATCTGAATTGATACAGGAAGAGAAATCTGTTGCAGAGAGAGGAATGTTCAATTTATGGCATAACTTAGGGAGTACTGAACAACCCATCTGCTCCTGAGGATTTTTTAATGCTTCTGTAAAGTAAGTGAATTGCGGTATTCATTTGGAAGTGCTGAAAATCATTCTGCTAGCTGTTTAGGCAGTACTGCAAACTGTATCCAGAAACATCCTGCTGGGCAGCCTACCTAACCAAAACAAGTGCCGCTCATAATTCAAAGAAATTTTAAGACTTAGAACTTGATGAGGCTTACAGACTGTGTGCTCTGAGAAAATTAACACTGACAGACCCAGCAGTACCAGAAACTAGATCTACACTAATGACACCAGAAAACAGCAAAGAATCATGCACGATAAAAAGCTGCCTTCATGCAGTATGTGAACATTATCTGCTCTTGGGAATTATGTTCAGGAAGAGACTTCCAGAACCATGTGGACTAAAGAAATCTTTCCTGTATGTTGTTTCCTTGAAGATGGATGTGTGTGGGAAGCTGATAAATTTTTACAAACATTATTTTCCTCATTTCAAGGGGGTACAATCTGTTTTGTGTTGACAAATAAAAATTCTTAACTAAAAATTCTAAAATTCTATTAAAAAAATTGTATGAATTCTGAGATAGCATTCACAGTTACAGAAAAGGGGATGGCAGAGGTAAACTCAGTTAAGCCTTGTATCAAGTTTGATTTGATAATAAATCTGGAAAAAAGGACTATTTAGTAAGGTGGCAAATGATGGGGGTCTCACTACCTGGCTCAGGAAGGTCTTCAGGTAGATGAGAATGTATCAAGACACTCTATTTCAATAGCAATCATTAACATATCCTCTCAGAAAGACTACTTTGTGAATACATGCAGGAATGGTAAGGAATTCAAAGCTGTAAGTCCCACTGACTTCCAATATTTATAAACAATTGCTATCGCTTAAATTCCATTTAACAGCTTTACTGAGCTGAGATGCTTTCCTGAACCCAGTCCTCATTCAGTCATACTCAGAAGCATAGGCATCTCCAAAACATAAACCTCAGCTTGCAATTCCCTAATGAAATGGCTCTTCTTTCTGTAAACATACAATTACCAAGCTGCAAAAGATAATAGCGTTGCCTTCCATTAATAGGTTTTTTTGCCTCTGTAAAACCAAAAAACAATTCAACAAACTTAGAAAAAGTGTATTACCTATCTTCCAGCTTAGAAGTAACTCGCTGTAGGATCTGTGTGGCCTGCTTGTGGTACTCCAGCTGGGCTTGTACAAGAGCAGAAAGCTGGCTCACTTGTTCAATCTGAGGATTGACATTAAAATATCACATCTCAGGCGAGTACCAACAGCTCAGCAATAGCGAGTAAAGACCGCTGTCACACTGTCACAGCAAAGGCAGTTTTACTTATCTCTCTAAAAAGTTGATTTACCTTTGTAGTTCATAAATAGTTACATATCAGTCTTTGTTCATTACCATATCTAGTTATGGCCTGATCTGGAATGGTAACTGCAGCTCTTCTCCACTGATCATCTCCACGGCTGATTTGCATGAACAGCAGCCTACAGACCTACCTCATTCAGCAAACACTATGGAAGTAAAAATGAGACCGTAATTAGAGCACAATACACCTTCTCCTTCCCTGCCTCTAAGGGGCACAAAACCATAGGGACTATGGTCTTGTTTCTGTTGTATTCTGGCCTGTGAAACAGACCAAACCAGGAAGATACTATGTACTCTTGTATGCAGAATATCTGTAGTGAAGGCAGATAGCATTCTACTTCATGAGGGGAAAAAACATCCAAAACTCTGGTGTGGGCAATGCAATTGCTAGCAGTTTCCATAATACACAATGCCGCAACAGTGTAACGCAGGCCAGCACTGTCTGGCCACACACGGTTGGATGTTACTACAAAGGATTAAAATTACAAACTTGTTATACTTCTTTCACTTCAGCACAGATATATTGATTTCTAACATGCAAATATTTTCAGGTTTGTTACGGTTCCTCTACAGGAATCTGGTCACAAAATGAAGAATTAAATTAGGTGTGTATTTAAATAAATCCAATCCTTTACTTCAACAGAAATCTTTAAACTGAGTTTCCTTTGACTACATATTCTGTAAGACAGATCTGAGCTGAAACGTTTTTTTCCTCCAAAAGGGATACTTTCTTCTCACTTGATTTTACAGTTTCAACATTAATTATAAATGGAAGATTAAAAAAACCCAATAGATGCTCAATCCTAAACCAATCTGTAAGCAAAAATTATGCTGCAGAGTCAGATTTGAGCAGTCACATTAACTTTGGCTTTCCTACTCACTATTGCATCTGCAGAGACCATGGGGTTGTGAGTTCACCATCTCTGATCTTTACCAATCCTCTCAGCAGCCCACACACTTCAGCAAAAGCCTTGGCTCAAACCCTAAAACCACAGCTAAGTAAAAGTCATGACCTACATTTACATAATTCTAAGGAGAATATTTTGATTTTGTAAGTAACACCATGCAGTTAGGAAGCACAATGATGCTACAGAGGATTTATGTTCTTTAAATCAGTTACCTATATAATACCTATAAAATTAGTCCTACATGTGCATGCTGTACATTGCTATAGCTTCTGAGTCCACCAAGTGCTTCTCCATTGTACAATGACAGGAATCTGTGCTGTCATGGATTTACTAAGGCTTTCAAATTTTAGACTACTTTAGACTGCCTTTGCTCCTGAACCAGTATCTTTCTCATTATAAGATTCAGCTCAAAAATTAAAAGGGGTATCTCACATCCATCTCCAAAAGGTTGAACATGCTTGACTCAGCAATTTCTTTTGATTCATCAAATTTCTCCAGAGCTTGGCGAAGTTCTTCATCAGGGAGCTTGCCCTGCCTTTTCTTTTTGTAATCAAAATCCAGGCGTCGACCCTCCATTTTCTTTAGGTGATGCTAAAAAACAAAAATGCAAATGCAAGCACAGAAGAAAGGATGTTCCCCATCTCTCCTGGCACTGCATTGTAATCAGGTAGTCCGTGTACATTTGCAAGCATGTGCTGTTTGCCATATATCAACCCTTCCCCAGAGGGGAGAAATACAGAACAATGAAGTAGGTGGTTTTACATAGAATTGAAGCAGCAATGGTGCACTGCTGTCTAATATACAGACCCTCAATATCAAAAAAAAAGGCCACACAGATGGATAACTGCAATTGCCACCTGTATAAAAGATCCACAAGTTTCTAGCTTTTTAACTCTGATGCAGAATTACCTGAACACTATGGCTTTTCCATAGATGTGTAAGAGAAAATTCTATTAAAAGCACGAGTTAGTATGTTTTTGCCTGTGTAATAGTTCTCATAAACAAAGCAACACAGAAAATACTTTTAGCATTTCTATCAGACCACCAAAGGATCTTAATGTTACATTTTATTAAATATTTTCTAGTTCGTTAACTGACATAACATTAATGTCAATCTGTTTAGCAGATGACACATCAAGCTGGCCAGAAGTTAATGCTACCAGCATGATCAAAAATACTTTAGGTATTTACTTTCCCTCAGAAGAATAAATTTGTTATCTATTATGATATTCGTAACTTTGGCAACTTTGTAAATTGTATCAAACTGCCTAAGACATTTTTCTTCCACATACATTTAACAATATGAAAACCTTACTCAGCTCAGAAGAACAGTTACTTATACAGATACGCATTTGCTGAATTGGGAAGCACTTTTACTTGCACAATTATAAAATTCGGTTGTGTCCGCAGAAGTTTATGCGCAAACAGATTTTTCTCTGTGCTGGCTGGTTCTTAGATTACTAATTATGTAATTTATGCAAGCAAATGGTGTTTTGTGTTCAAAATTCCTGGGAATATTTCAGATAGTCTTCATACAGACAAAAGAGTAGAGCCAGTCTAGAGGCAACTATCAAAACCCCCTCACATGTCATACACTACAAAATCGAATGTAAACATCTGTTCATCTGTTTAGTGAAATAAGCTTTCAAATGGTAGGATTAGAGTACTGCTCTAGGATTAGACGCCTGCATAAGCTTGACGATGTTATGGTCAAAAAATGTTAGAATTTTGATCTTTCCTTTTCTAAACCATCAACAAGAGAAACAGAACTGAAAAGTAAAACTCAAGCCAAAAGAGACTAAAATCACATAATCTGCGAATCTGAAAGCCCATTTTACACTACACAACTTACATAAATTTTGAACACGTACACAGTCTACACATTTGGCATTATTAAAATACCACATTGAGGGCAATACCTGTATTTCTCTCAGATCTTTGTCATGGAGATTCTGAAGTGGGTCAATGAAGTTTTGTTTCACTTCCATGTCTAAAGAGTCCTTAACCTCAGAAAGCTCCTTCATAGCTTCTCCCACATCTGCAAGTGCTGGTCCTGAAAGAAAAGATGTCCAGTTTATCTCAAAGTAACTTAGTTCCAAATCACTGTAGAGTGAAACTCAGTCACGGAAATTTCATTTAACTTTTCATTTTAAGTCTCAAGTTTAGGAAAGAAACAGAGTATGGCACACTGTGTGGAAGGGCAACTTCTACAGCCCCCAGAGTTCATGCCCTGTAACACAGCTAAACTTGAGGATCCACACTGCATCAAGACAGCCTCCTCCACACCCCTCGTTGTCTGTTCATTCTTCACTCTGGTGAAACATGCTAGAAAATAATTATCTGTATTTGCTCCAGTGTTGCCGTTGCCAGACACTAGATTGCATACAACAACAGCTCCAGTCCAAGTCTAGGTCCCCCTGTTTGTATCAGTGAGACTGGTGACAGTATCAAATGTAAAGATTCTTTAACAATTTCACAGATTTTTTTTTATGAAAGATTTTTTTTTTTATGAAACTATCAACTTCATACACCTACTCAAGTTCATAAACTTCAATAAGAATTAGCTGCCTTCTGAGATTTCCTCCAAGATTAACTTGAGGGCCGCAAAAATTACCACTCTGGTTTACCTCCTCTGCATAAAAACAGAAGTAAGAAGCTCAAAAATACTCTCTTGGTTTGAGGTGTAGGTTGGTGGAAAAAAATACACCTTCAAAGAATGCAAAGGGTCTGAAAACCAGAAAATGTGAGAAATCAGAAGAAGTTTTGTCTTCCAAGCAGGGAACGCCAGCAATGCACCACAAAACTAGGGAGCCTGCCAGACCTGGATGAAGAGTGACAAACAGCCATAACAGCTGCTATTAGTTAAGAATGCAAAAATAATTGCCGTATCTATTCTGCTGTGTGCTACTGCAATCATCATGGAATATACAGCAATTTACACAAACTAAATTCTATTAGTTCTTCATTTTCCCTTTAAAAATGTGTTTGAAATTTAGCAAATGAGAGGCAACCAATTAAAATAACAATTCAGTCATCTTTAGCACAAATCAACCTACATCTGCCAAGCTAACTAGTAAATTATATGAAACAAACAAGAAAGTACCTTTTCCATTGTGGATGTCTTTATGCCAGGAACAACATTTTATGAAGATTCAAATAGGAAATAGAATTTTCGCAGTCCTATTTGAGGGTTCTGTGTGTTGCCATATAAAAACGGCCACAGAGAAGTCCAATTAAATAGGACAGAAAGATAAAGGATCTTGTCATGAATGTCATCTCTACTGTTGAAGAACACAATGTTTAGTCTCTGTTTAACATTTCTAGCTCAGGCAGCCGTAAATTCATTTGTGGCTTGGATGGAGCAGCTGACAGGTAAGACAGGAGTATTCACTAGTGCCTTAAAATGTGGAATTTGGTCAGAAAAAGAGGTCAAAGTCTAATAAAAATCTACTAGCCTTTATTCCTTGCCCGTAATCAAGACAGTAACACTTATTATCAGGATTATGAGGACAAAAGGGTTTTATTGTACACATTCATAGGCAATAGTATGATTTCTGAACACATACATCCCCAGTAACATAATCCATGACACAGAGCCTAAAGCCTATACGGATATGTGTCCAAATTAAAACAATTTGACTTTCATCCACAAGAAAAAGTCTCTAGTCCGAATCTGCAAAAGATACTCAACAGGCACAGGCCTAGACCAACGGAGAAGTCTGATGAAGCAGAACTCTGGCACTTCTTGCAGAAGTTCTTCCTTTATAAGAGCACAACACTTTAATAATGAAAGCTATATCAAATTTTGCTACCATTTTTATTGCATTATAATGGAAAGGGAAGTAATCAAGTTACCAAAGTTGCATTCTTCTCCAAGTTCTCGGCCAAATTTCAGCATCGCATCTGCCAGCAAGGCTTCAGCCTGAGGGTAACCCGGTCCCTTTTCCTGGCCTCGAATTTTTGACATAGTGTTGATCATGCTGAGTTTAGCTCTGGAAGCTGAAGCATGCAAGCAACAGAGGTTACAAACATGCAATAGTTTGACTACACAGACAGGATGCACTCTGTAAATTTATCTGAGCTACCTACAATGTGCTTGAAGGACATTATCTAAGTTTAGGACTGAGCCCTGTTTTTCACCAATTATTTTTAGAGCAAAGGAATGAAATGTTGGTCACTGACTTTTTTCTTCTGCTGGTAGACCAGAGAGGAGGTTCTGTCCTGAAATTTAAGTCAATGCTTCCCTCAAAATGACTTGGACAGAAGAAAGCCCAGGAACACTCTCGAGATAGCATTTTTGACACATGCTACAACTCAGGCAGAAAAATCTTTAAGCTGTCCCCAAATTCTTAATCTTAAAATCCTCAGGTACCAGGTGGACAGCAGATTGAGCCTTCCCCTCAAGGAAAAGTCCAGCCTAGGTACACTCAAGATTAAGCTGTGGTGCCCTACATTTTTTCAATGTTTGAAAAATTTTCTGTTGTAGAATACTAAATAAAACCTACATCCCCAAACATAATGTCCAACAACCTTTGAAAGACTTTTTGCTTTTTAGGGGGATTTGGGGAAACCATACTTTAACACGGTTTTCAAGTGTACTTTATAGAATCATAGAAAAAATGATAGCTTGGAAAAGACCCTTACGATCATTAAGTCCAACCGTAAACCTAACACTGCCACATCCACCACTAAACTGTGACCCTAAGCACCACGTCTGCATGTCTTTTAAATACCTCCAGGCATGGTGACTCCACCACTTCCCTGGGCAGCCTGTTCCAATGCTTGACAACCCTTTTGCTGAAGGTTTTCATAATATCCAATCTGAACCTCCCCTGGCACAACTTCCTCTCATCCTATCACTTGCTACTTGAGAGAACAGACTGACCCCCACCTTGCTACAGCCTCCTTTCAGGTAGTTGTAGAGAGAGATAAGGTCTCCCCTCAGCCTCCTTTTCTTCAGGCTGAACAAACCCAGTTCCCTCAGCTGCTCCTCATGAGGCTTGTTCTCTAGATCCTTCACCAGCTTCACTGTTCTTCTTTGGACACACTCCAGTACCTCAATATCCCTCCTGTAGTGAGGGGCCCAAAACTGCACATGGTATTCGAGGTGGGTCATCACCAGTGCCAAGTACAGGGGGACAATCACTTCCCTCGTCCTGCTGGCCACACTATTCCTGATACAACCCAGGATTTTACTTAGCTTGTATTTTATTTCAGATGCACAACTGCAGATCAGAAGAAAGCACACAATTATCATAGTTGATGAAAACAAAGAAAGCAAACATAAAAGTACTAATTTGTTTGATGCTGTGCTTTAGTGAATTTTTGCAACTACAGAATGTGAATGGCCTGCAGAGAAGGAATTATTTAATGGCACTTGACTTCAAATTTTGCCAGCTAAATCCTATTGCCAGCAAAGCTGACTCAATGGGTGTTTCTACCTACATTATTGTGCATGCTACAGGAGGGCAGCTATGAATGCCTCTACCTTCCTCCTTGCAAAGGCTTGACTTTGTTAGTATGCTCTCATGAGTTAATATTTCTGTTTACAAAACATTAGAAGCTCACTCTTTGTGTGCTGATTTCACTGGTCAAAACTCAACCTTGCACACTTTTCTGCAACAAAGCAAAACATTATCAGACTGGAGTCAACAAGTGTTTCGCTCTTAGTTTACTGCTGAAAGGGCATATCAAGAGAAGGTTCTTGTTGCTGTATATGTTTCACCTTGTGGCATAGAAATGTATGCACAGACATAGACACCGAAACAGACACAGGAAAATCAGGCAAGTACCACAGTAATTATTTTCCCTGAGAGGTAGCTATGAACGGATAACGTATTTTATAGAGTAATTATGGTTTTGTAAGCTTTCTCACTACACGTGACTGCCACTAGATCATGCTTTTCAGCATCTGAATTTCTTGACACCTTCTGTTTCTGCCCACTACAAAACTACAGTCAGCAGACTGGCTGACTGTTCAGTATAAGAAACTGAATTTTAATGAAGTGTCTGGCCTTTAAAAATGGCATCAAAATGATGGTGGCAACAGAAAATACAGAAGCATAAAAGAAATTAAGACACAAACAAAATCAGTCAGAATGGAGGCAGCAAGCTGAATTAGAACAGGAAAATGGGAGTATTTTCAGAAATAAAAGAAAAAAATGTAAAAGGTAATATAAAAAAAATGAAGTGGCTATATTGTGAACAGGCAGGTAAGAGCAGAAAGCAAAAGGTACAGGAAAGAATGAAACAGGTGAAACGACAATAAGGGAAGGACAAGAAATAAATGATAAAGAAAAGAAAGGCAAGCATGAAAAATTCATGCTTCAATGATTTATCTAACCATTTAATAATGATTACATTAGGATCCTAATTTAGTAGGAAATTTTAGAATACATCCACCAGTGCTTTCATTCCACTTTTCTTCTTTTAAAGTTGATTCCAGTAACTTCTATGGGAGCAGAGTTAAGCTTGTGCTCAGTCAATCTCAAAATCCCATCCTGAGCCCTTTCATTTCTATTTCTTTATTGTGCTAGTGCCACCCGCTTTCTTCTTGAAGTTATGTTTTAACCTGACTGAGGACAGGTAGAGATGTACAAAACACTGCATGGAAGTGACCTGAATGCTTGGTTCTTTTCCTAGTTGCACTCCCTCTTCTTAACACTGACTTTCATGGTGTCACTAATGATTCACCTCAATATTAAGTGTTAACAGATTCATGGCCAAAAGAGTTTGAAAGAAACTTCAGCGTGGGCTCAATTGCTCATTCTTTGTACTTTCCATCTTGTTCATCCTGCACATCTTTTTCTTGAAATTATGGTCATGTACATCTGCACAGAAGGTCTTTGAGCCTTCATCATGTTCCATTTTAGTTATTTTCGGCTGTCCTTCAGGTTTTTTTCGCAATTGGGAGGAAGTCTACAAAGCTATCTTCTTCATTTGCACTAACCTCATCCTAACATCTCTTTCAATACATTCACTTTTGTCTTTAATATTCTTTTCCCTTCGCTCCCCCTTCCTTTTTCTTTTTCCCTTTTCCCTCCAGCATTAGTTAATTAACTGTTTAATGAAGTTAGACAATGCTGTATACTTCATTTATTGATCCTTCAAAACACCATGAAGCCAATTGTTCTCCAGCACTGCCATACTATGTTATCCAAGGATATTGATGTTTTCAGGGCACATCTTACTTATCAAGGAATGTGTGCTACATCACAAACCCTATTCTGCCTTCCAAATCCAGGTAATTTTTTAAAGAAAATCTTCCGTTAAATATTGCTGTTAACGACTTTTTTTTTTTTGTTAGATTTCCCCCCTCTGCCCAGTGTAATGTTTCAATTTTTTATGGAAATGAGAAAGCAAACAGGAAATACTGGAAATCAGCATTTTTCGTGCCCCAGGTATATAGCAATAGAGTTGTAGGGAGAATTTTAGAGGAAATTTTTTATCTTCTTAAAAAAAAAAGTAATTTTCCGTGCAATTTTTCTGACTATATAGAGAGCCCTTTTTCAATTGGCATAAAACAATCTAAGATCAGATGAGAGCTGCAAAGCATCAGTGGTCCTTTAGTCTTACCCCATCTGCTACCACTGCCCAGCTGTGGAACGAATAACATGATCTCATTTGACAGGCAAGAAAGTAAATCTTCCTCCTCCCTATTACAATTTTAATTTTCTGATCCTACTTGCATATGCCACAAGCAGATGAAGGGATGTGTAGCTACAGTATGCAAACTGCTGCTGTCTGCAGCACCGCAAACCTACATCAGCCTGAGGTGCCTGAAATCATACCCTTAGCTACTTCCAGAAATTCTGCTCTCCGATGTTGCTGTGAGCCTCTTCCATGATTCACAGCAATCATAATCACTCAGATGTGTAAGCGAGGCAGCCAGAGAAGCTCTAAACAGCCAAAACTTATTACTCAGTCTATACAATGTTGCACAACAGCAGCCTGACAGTAGTTAACGATTTTGTCACTAACCCCATAACGTTTGTCAATCCTATTGCTTTTACTGCAGAGTGCTGGTTGATGATGAGCAATGAAGCTGTGGACTCAAGTCATAAACAGTATTTCATCTGTTGACATAGAAACCACTCTAGTCATCATTATTTCCTCTCTAGGAGTTCTTGAACTTGTAAATATTATTCCTCCTTTTCTCAATCCACTGGCAGCATCATCAAATTATCCTCCTTTCCTCTGTGATCTAACATAAAAATATTACCAATTAAGCTATACTAGCAACAGTCCTTCATTGTACCACACTGGAGTTAAAATATTTCACACTTGTTCAAATTTGTGTCCGGCTATGAGGAAACAAATTCCTCACAGTGAATGAGTTAATTTGGTCTGTACTTCCATGAAACTCTAAGATACTTACAGTAGGTAGCAGACCTCATTTTACCTTCATGCTAATTTTGCACAAGCATAACTCCATTGACCCCATCAGTGAAGCTGGCGTTGACTTATGCTAGTATCAAAACCCTTATGTTCCCAGATCACTATGGAAATCTTCAAGTTCTTGAATTTAATGGTTCACTTCATTATAACAGCTCCACATCACCTCTCCTTGTGAGGATCCCTTGGCAAGCAAGGAACATGCATCTCTCCATCAGCCCGATCACAAAACCCTTCTTTCATCTCCCCATGGAAAACAATCATTTCTATTTTGAATGTTCAATTCAGTCATCTCTAATTATGTCCCTTCATCTGCCCTTTTCCTCGGTTCAGCATCAACAGCTCTTCTGCACCCTCTCTGCTGTAGTAACTCTCATGAGGATGGGAAATCACTAGAGGACCAGGTGAAAGATGGTATTACATCTCTTCCTGTACCCTGGAGGAAGTTGCTTCAGAACTTTGTCTTCCCATGGTCTGCAAGGACTGCCTTGTCTTTCTTCCTCACCCAAGGTGAATGACTGGGACTGCAGAAGCAAGAGATGTCTCATGCAGACACCCTCACTGTGCCTGATCCTGATCCCCATACCCAAGGGGGTGGCTGATACCCAGGGCTGCTGCTGCCCCGGTGCTCCCCAGCTGCCCTGTTCCTGGCTGGAGCAGCGGGATGGGCCCTGGCTGCCAGGCCCTGCCCTGCCACCCCTGTGGAGCCCACAGCCATCTCCAGCTCCCACGGAGACCCCATGCTCACAGCACTGACATTCAGATGCCTGCAAGTAAATACACCCAGTTTCTGGGCATATGCTGCCCCCTTACCTAAACCAAGAACACACAAAAGGAAAACAAGCCTCCCAAAGCCAGTCTCCACTCCCCCTGACAGCCAAACACAGAAGCCTGTACTTATCTCTGTCTTTTACTTCATGGTAACTTCACTGATTTTGTGTTAATCTTAAACTGTGCCAGTCAGGATGAGATCTGTAAGACTATATATTGGTGAGAAAGAGTATTCTTAAAAGGAGACTGTGAAATTACATTACCTGGATTGGGCTGAAGATACTCTATTGTCTTTGCCATTATTTCCATAACTGCCCTGCTGGTAACATCCACTTTCTAAAGGACAGAGAGTTAAACAAAAAGAAACATGAAATAAAGATGTTACACAAACGGAAGATGTTTTTCTCTCTTCTTTCTGTTCTTACAAATTCTTTTAACTCTTCATAGAATTTTATTTTTGAGTCCTTGAGAACAGCCCTGGTACCAGAATGGTGATAATACCTGGAAAACTACCAAAGCAGGAGTCCACCATTTCGGTTTGTAGAGATCCATTTTCAAAGGAGGCCATTAGTACGGAGTATCTCAGGATGTGTTAGGAATTTGATACGATTCATTGTACTGTGCTGATAGTTCACATCACCTTGGGAGGCATCCACAATAGGGAAAACTTTTTGATAGAACGTTCACTGAAAATTATTTGAAGAATTAACTATCTTTGATCCCTTAATAGGAATTCTTGATTTCTTAGAAGTACTCTACATCAGCTTCCTAAGCTGAATATCCTTCTCAGAATCAGGCCTCGAAGTAAAAACATGATGCTTTGGCAGATTTGGGAATCCCTGTAACCTGTCCTGTACTCTGCATTTATGAAGACACATTGCATTTCTCTGCAGGGTAGCTTGTGTCTCACAGAATGAACTCCCCTACCATAATGGCAAGTTCCTATTTTAAAAAGTAACACCTGAGATAGGTTTGTTGCAGCATGCTGTGACTGACATCTTTCCTGTTTCCTGTTGCCACTGCCATCTGCCAGGTCTTGCTCTATGCTTTACACAAAGAAGCAGAAGAGGTCTGCCAGCCCTGGGTGAATAAGTAGCTGAACTGCCTGGTAGGGAGCCCAGAAATGGCTGGAAGGCTGCAGAGAGTGGGGGCGAGGGAACAGAAGGCCGGGGACAGGCAGAAGGAGCATGTCCACTGCCTGCAGAAAAGCTGGCAAGGGACACGGGGCCAGGCAGGGAGCATGGAGGCAACTGATGAGTTTACTCCATTCTCTTCTCAACTCTCAGTGCTCTTATCTCCTGGGCTGACAACCATGCCGCCCACGAGCACATGGGACTCACACTGTTGCAATGTCCTATTTTCCATTCTAAACCGTGCACCAGTTCTCTGAATCTTTGTTAACATCTCCCAGTTTTGACAGCAGTGCCTATACTTGTGGCACATTCAAAGAGAAGCTGGGTGGAAGGGGAGAAACCAACTCTGCTATACTTTCATTGTAAGAAGTACAAAGGATATGCCTTTCTCCTTTACTTTCTATCCAAGTTTTTTTCTCCATCTCACTATACAAATGTACAGATAAATAGAGTCTATCTCTCTTGATCAGAGTTATATATCAGATACATACCCTACAAATCACCTAGCAGTAGTTTATGTTCCAAGATTTGATACCACCTTTCAAAGTCGAAGTCAGAAAAAACCCTGCCCTAGTGATCCTTCCAACTGAAATATTATCACCACCACACAAAGCTGTAGCTTTTTTTTCTTCCTTCCCCTCCATTAGAAACACTCAGTGCTACCTCTACCAAGCAGTCTGTTGAGGGGTTAGCCCCATCTACCCAAGGCACTTTGTCAGTGGAGGCTACCTATCAGGATCTCTGAACCTATGAATGAATATCCCAGTGTCACTGTCAATCTCCTTCGGCAGACAGCGCTTGTTCTTCTTGACTGATGCTTAAGGAGCTGAGAATTACAGGCATCCTTTGTCATCGAAATGACCATCTTGCAGACAGACTCTCTGTTTTCAGAGATCCTCCACAAGGGTTTAAATGAAACTAATTTTAGCGGCATCAGCCTCAATCTCTGAATGAAATATTGGCATTACAAAGAGTGCCATATATTATGTATGCCTTGGTGAGAAAACAAAAAGTAATAAGAAATGGAAAGCTCAGTCCTGCTGTACAAAAGTGAAGTCTTTCAAAATTATTCGAGTTATTCAGGGACAAAAGCTTTGAAATTCCTGTCCTAGAAAGTAAAAACGAATGGTAACAATGAATAAACACATTTGTATTTAGACTTACCCTTTCCATTTCTTTGAAGTCATCATCTAGCTTGGTTCCTTCTGCACCTCCTACTTTTTCACTCACTTTCTGCAGTTAAAAAAAGAACAACAAACAGATTCAGCAATAAATGAAAAATCTAGCCACTGTGTTCTCCTGGGGAAATTTTTTTTCTGTAAGTTGGTACAACAGCCATATATATTATTTTTTTCTGAAAAACTTATTTCAAACACACTTTAACTGAAGTTAAACAATCAGAAAATAACATACTACTGCTTAAATCTCAGAGACCCAATCTTCTGCTGGTCTCAGAGTACATGCTATCATGTCTTTGCAAGATCACACCTCTGCTTCTCTGTTGAATGAATGTCTGTATCTTGGAACTATCAAGCAATTAATCAACAATGACAGATCTGCATTCAGCAGACAGAAATATCCATGGTCACGTGTGCTGATGAAAAAGGAGGTGACTTGATAGAATGAACTGGGGAACGAATCAAGACACCAAAAAAAAATCTCATCACAGCTGAAAAATGGCCCCAGCTGCTCTGTCCAGTGGGTATCAATGCAACAGCAAGGGTAATAATCATGCCCAAGCACAGAGTGAAAAGAATCTCTCAAGGCTTGACTCCAGCCACCCACAAGGTAACAGGGATCCACACCTGAGAACTCTCAGAAACCTGTTAACTCAAGCTACAATCAGGTCATCACTCTTAAAAATCAAGTTTATAAATAAAAGTGACAGAGACCTACAAAAACACTACATTCACACCATGCAAGAGCTTGAGGTTCACATGAGTTATATATGAAATATTCGGTTGACAGATCCATTAGAAAGAATGAAAGGGAACTTTCATTCATTCATTCAAAAGTGTCATGTCCTTAGCAAATACTCTCTTTCTTTAGAAAATGCTTAGTTTGAAAACTAATTGGAAAATGATTTTGTGCTACCGTTTAATTTCTCTGATTCAGTGGAACACGTTGAACTAGTTTCCCTTTACTGTCAGTAAAAGTGACAATAACAGATTTGAATGGTAACTGCTATGCAGCACCATTCAAAACGGATTTTGGCAATTGCATTGTCAGACACAAAGTATTTTAGTGGTGTAATTCCACAACTAAGTCAGGTGCATATTATTCATTGAATGTACCAGTGTTTCACTGGGCTGGTAATTGTCATAAGGAATTAATCAGATATATGACTTTCTGCTTTCAGTCCATTTTTAGGTCTTTGTACTGAATTTTACAAACTTTCCTAGGTGCCTCTGAATCATCTTTAGACTGTTCTAACTAAGAGCAACTACAGAGTTAAGTGAAGTGACTCTTGCAATAAACAAGTACAAATGAAAGAAAAATGGCACTTTTTTCCTCTTGCTTTTAACCACTGTGTTAACTCTTCTATGGCTTTCTTTTAGTATAAAGAAGAGGAAGACCCACAGCGAATCACTCACATGCCATTAATAAAATCCAGACATCTGATTAATTCCAAATTCACTCCAGTTCACTCCAACAAAGCTGCAAGTGCATCATGGCCAAGCACTTAACTAATGCAAGCTATAATTATCTGTGCAATAGGAAATCGCTATTATCTCTGTTTGTTTTCTGTCAGCTCCTTGCAAATTAGTACCCAAAATGGTGCATTAATGAGACATCAATATTATGAAACATCCTGAAAAAAACAAAGAACTTCACTTATCCCTTCTTTCCTAAACAGAAGACATATGCAAATCCATGTAGACACTCTCTTGTCATTAATCTGAATGCAGATGAGTTTGTGTGACCTGTATCACCAAACTTCTGCCTCACAGAGTTTAGTGAAGTGACACAAAAAATCACAGATTTCAAACTCAGTGCTATTAAGAACAATTCCGCAGAGGACAAGGGCTGGATTCAATGTCCTAAAAGGTGCTATTCATTTGCAGTTTCTGTGCAAAATGGTAACCAGGGAACCATAGAAGACCAGAAGCATTCTTCACCAATCTACGAATGAATCTTCTGCAAACAGACCTCCTACTGCAGATGATAGAGCAAAATCTGCACAGGAGCTTTTTACCACGAAGAGTTCAGGTCCCTGAAAACAACAGTATGCAAATATGCTAGGACTTAAATATTCAAAACAGATTTTGAATAACTGAAGTTTAACTCTAAGGATACAAATACCCAAAGGTAATTAATATTCCAGACTTTTTTATATGTAGCTTTATTTTTCATCACTTTGACATATTTTCATAGTTGATGATGATTTGCAAAGACATGACTTATCATCCCCACAGACGCTGTAAAGATCCCATCTCACATCTACAAACCAGAGCAATTGCTCCCCCCCTTCATATTCATCATTACTTTAGCTGAGGAATGTATGATACTTTTAATAGTGCAGTTCTGTAATCTGCTGGTAAGTAAAAAAGGCAGGTCATCCCTCTCTTCTAAACATGCTTTCAAACTGTCAGTTCACCATCATGAGTCACTCATTCAAGGTGACTAATAAAACTATGTACCAAGCAGAAAATTAATATGTAAAGCTCTGGGTCAAGTACTGTTACAGACAACAGAGGTGAGTCAAAGGAGAGAGAGGAGCTACTGTGAAGTCTTCAGCCCTTCTGGAGCTGGGTGACTCTTCTTTCAGGGTAGTTACATTATAGGCCCTCAAGGAAGTACCTTCACCTCCACTATCCAGACAAAAATGTGGTTTGGAAAAGCACTGACAGACCACAGGAAAAGAGAACCTGAGCCAATATACTCCTTGAAAATGTACATACCTTTTTTTTTTCTTGAAGGCCACAGTCACTCTACAGAGATGAGAACTCAAATTAAGGATTTAAATTAAAAAAAAAAAAAAATTACATTAAAAAATTAAACCCTCAAAAATTCTTGCCCCTCAGGGCAGAAGGCAGAAATCTGCTCAGATGAGGATATTAAGCCGCCTTTGCAAGGCCATAATCTATAGAGGTCAGGTGGGAGCAGCGGGCCTGAGAAAAGCAGCCTAAGCATTTGCAACAGAGCCCACACCTATGTCATCACTGCACTGACTAAATTTGAGATATTCTTCAGCCTGTTTATATCCATCCTCCAAATCAACTGTTAAAGCATTTCATTAAGCCTACCGCTCCACCATTCTCTAAGATTGTCAGATCTGATTATCATAGGTCATGAAGCTCTGCCAGTTTACATCAACTGGGGATCTGCTCTCGTGCTAAAGATTCAGAAGCAGTCAGAAATATTGCCAGCTAAAAGCTGCAGTTAGTCAGAATACAAGTCTCTTTTGCCATGTCATTTGAGTCAAGGTTTCAACATTTTGGTTCTTGCTTTACAACAGAATGAAAATTAGGCCCTTTAAATTCTCTTTAAAAAGGATAATACCACATCTCCTCCTAGCCCAGTCATATGGAAGAATCAAGACCTAATCTGATACCACAGCCAACGTTATTTAGTTATTTTGTCACCGTGCCTTCTCTAATGTTATTACCTATTCCATTTTCCCTCCAAAAAGCCTTTACAATAAAATTATCATTAAAATAACATATTTTCATGAAAAATAACAGATGCAACATACAAACATCGCCTGGGTGGGGGAAAAACTGCCATGAAAACATTTTTGTGTATCAAAAATATACAGACCTTTTTTATACCTAACAGTGTCATGTTTTACAGTCAGGATCTCCATATTTTATGTGACTGAAAACAAGTGCTATGTGTCTTAGAGCAAATCTCAATTTTATAAAGATCTCATTTCCACTCAGGCAGGGTATTAACATATGCTGGTCAGAATGATTTCAGCAGGGACAACAAAAGTGGCATGAATACTACACTTAGAAGAAAAAAGAAACTTTTTTTTTCTCCTGGCAAATAATAGTAAAAAGGCAGTTTTTTCATAAATGCTGACAGTATCTGGAATATAAGCTATAGTGACAGGACTGTGGTTTGGTAGATGGATTTCATCTGAAGAAATAAAACTTATTAGGTCTTAGTGATGGAGTCATTTGTTCTATTTTTCATATAGTTGTGCAATTAACTTCTTTTTTGCGTTGTTGTGTCATGATGCAGCATGCCGCGCAGGAGAACAAAATGTTTGTGCAGTCACTATGAATATACTGAAAATTCCAGCTGATGATCACTTGTACAATATCCCATGCAGCAGTCCTCTTAACTAATGACAATATGAATCTGCCATTGTCATCTCTCACTACTCCCAAGATATTAATGTAAATCAAACGTGCATTAGATAGCTATACCATGAGAATTATGTTCTTCAGTACTATGACACTGCATCGTACTAGAGTGCCTTCTGAACAATTCACAGTTCAAACAACTGCTACCAGAAAGCCTTGCACAGTATGATATGCCACTACCCAAACTTTAAAATGCAGCAAGATCAGCATTAAACTACAATAGTACTCACCTGAGTCTGCAGCCCTATTAATTTAATGAAATACTAGTTTGGCAGCACGTATAGAAGGTAGCTTTGCTTCTATACAGGAGCAGAAAATCAGCTTTGAATAGATTACCACCACAATGCAGTGCCTTTGCCCATGATGCAAAATGAATGCCCTGTTTACAAAGCAGCCACACCACAGTAAGACTGAAAAAGTAACATTCTCTTTATGGCATGCATTCATAGCTCCAAATATGGAGCACAGCAACATTTTTACTCAAAGCACACAGCAAACTCTGATCTACTTCTTTATACCTTTTATTATTACCACCATGCCGGACTGGTTTTCCCATTCAGGTGTTTTGGTGATTGTCCTTCCACAACATTTCTTATCTATGATGTAGTTCAGTTTCCATGGCATAACTTCCCTGTTTCTAAAAGGAAGGCTGTTGACACTACAGTCCTATCAAATTGCCAGCAAATGGACAGGGTGGTAGGAACAAAAATTCTATTAGTTTGAAAGCTACAGGAAACAGTAATGTATGGAGATTACAAATTCATGATGGAGAAAAACAGTGCTCTCTGTAGTTCATGCTTGCTAAATGGAAGTCACCCTGTTGATTTCTCGTTCCTGATGGCTTAGTATGTTTCACAGGTTTCTACAGTTCTTGCTTGCAGTTTTAGCCTTTTTGACTTTTGCCTGTCACTGTAAGGATTCGAATTCTGGAAGCACGGTGACAGAAGTATCTTTAGGTTTGTTAAAGATTTTCAAACAGGCTTTAAAATGCTGTGATGCTTTGTTAGCTTTTCAAACACAACGAAGACAAGACATAGCTGACTTGTGAAAGAAAGCAGTGAGAAATATACATTTAAATGGGAAGAAGTCTGGGTACACATAGTGAAGGTTTGCCAACTCTGTAGGCTTTTCAGAAGGAGAAAACATTTGAAAAAGAACATTTATAAAAAGCACAGTCTCTAATCAAGATTTTTTTTATTTTATTCTCTCTGTCACTTCATATGCCAGAGTAAGACAAAACTGCCAATCGCAGGCTAATTTTTCTGTCTGTTTCATCCTCCACAGTTTGGCATTTATGGTATCAGAATTGGTTACCACAGAAAACGTGACATCTGCAATTCAAATTTGTGGTCATGGGCCCAGTTCTCTACAGATAATGAAGCATACTTCTTTGTGGCAAATCACACTCTCAGCAATACTAGCAAGCAAGAGAGATTTTCTGCTGATTTCAGATAAATTGGAATAAGGGCGTAAGGAAAAATCCACCTCAAAATCATACGTAAATTAGCTGTATTTTAGACTTCTCCTCCTTCTCCAGTTGACATCAGAATATAAAAGAAAAGAAGGACCTTTTCCAGATTAATCTGGAGATAGCTTATCTTCAGAAACATTAAGAGGCTTTAAGAAATATCAGTGTTGGTTCACAGCAGCTTATCCTGTACTGGAACGGAAGTTAACATCTGATTTCAACTGAGGTAGAGTGATCTTGCTCAAGCGTTTCCAGAACAGCCATCCAGATGAGGGAAGTTCTGATTTACAAGCCAAATGATCCAATATCATTAGTCTTGGAAAGTTTCGGGAAACCCAACAGATGTGGTAAATCTCACCAGAAGCCAGAAGTATCTGATTAGACTTACACTTATATTGCAGTCACTTGTCAGATAAACTGGGCAAAACGCACACTTTCATTAAACACAAAAGATAACACAAGATAGGAAAGCTTACCACCCTCTCCCTTACATTTAAAATTCTTTGAATTTTATTCCATTTTTCTTTTGATTTGTAAACACCTTGAGCAAAATACAGACAGTCAATAGGACATGGCAGGAGAATGCGGAACAAGCTACTTCAGTAGCGCCTTTACTAAATTTCTCTTCTTCAGCTGGAACAGCTACAAGGGCAGTCCACAATACCAGCTGGAGCTCATCAACAGAAGATCCTTTCCCTGCAGAACTGAGAAGCACAGTGATTCCACTGCTACCACAGAAGGTGTAAGGGGTCATGAAGACAGTGTGAAAGGTGAAAGGGAAAAAAAATGATAGATCCAAGAATCTTCAGGTAACTTCATTGTTTTTTCTCCTGTTTGCACTGAGACTTTGATTATGTCATTGAGGCTTTGCTTTCTCCTGGGCAAACTGAAGAAATATGCTTGCCTACCACACGGGAAAATTGTTAGCATTAATTTGCACGTGCTACTGCTTGCCATTAGTAGCATATCTAACAGAAATGTTCGTGATGTAGTTAAGGTAAGCATCTGCCAGACAAGCCTGAAATTATCTTTTCCTTTTCCCTTCTCTCACTCAGCAGATATATTTAATCAGGAAATAATATTCTACCTCCCCTTGACAGCACTGAAATCACTTTCTTCCTGTTAGAAATCTTGTTTGCTCGCCTATTCCACCACAACACCACACCAGCCACAGGCTGGGTAGGTTTATTCTCCCTTAAAAGTTCCCTTGACTCTGCTGTTGGACGCAGAATGTCAACCATAAAGTGAACTATTCAAAGATCAGGAAGTGAACTGAATTTTGGAAGCTCAAGAAGAAAAGGGAAGGCTACGACTGGACTCTGAAAGGCTTGCCTTCATCTCTCACAAAGCTTCTTCTAAGTACCCTTTAAATATATACACAATAGGTTGGCCTTGCTAGTCCTCGCAGCTGCTAACAGTAGGGCTTACAGCCCTGTTAAAAGCTCCACTAACAGTCTGAAGGCAGGTCAGAAAGCCAGGGAAACTGGCTATAGATGTGACATACATAAGACACAGGAACTGGCAGTGCTAAGGACAAATCCTTGCTAAAGCTTGTCAAGTCATGAAGGAAATTCTTTATGGGATAGGATCTCTAGTAACACCAGTGACAGTCTGGAGCAAAAGCAAAATAGCTCAGTGGAACGACTTACTCCCCAGGAAGGATAAAGAGATCTGGATCCCAATCTCCAGCATTGTTGTGGTGTAAGAAATACACGTTGTGAACCTGTCTGGTGTTCTTACTATCCTCATTTAGAATCAATCCCTAGTTTGCCTTTTTTTTTTCCCCTTCTCATTTTCAGCTGAAGTTGTCAAAGGGGAGGGAAAAGGGTGCCTGGATCAATCCTTTCTTCGACCAATGTGATCTAGCATTTTGCTCTCTGACTCCTAGCAAGGCCCGCAGTGCAGAATTCCTGCAACTCCAGCATCACAGGGGGAGTCATTCACATTCAGCACTAGCGCACAATATGAAAGTATGCCGCAAGCTTCTGCACTGACAGGAGTTACTGCAGAGCCTCTGCTGCAATGCCACTGCATTACCTTGGAGGCTGTACACTGGTAAGTGAAATAAAGCCGTGTGAGAGCTGGGGAAGAGCTGCGGTGGAAGCACTGGTGTAACGGTGCCCTGCTCTGCATCTCTGTAGGGGAAGTCCCTGCATAGAGGCACCCACCATGACCATGACAGATGAGGTAAGTAATACCCGAGAGCAGACAAAAATTTAAATCAGTATTATGCTTTCCAGTGACAGGGGTGTGCTGAGAGCTGAGACACTGCAATGCATCCACAATAACCAAGAGAATCCGTTTCACATATTTAAACTTATTACTGAAATTTTGCATGTTTACCAAACACACACTTTAGGAGGTCTGTTCTCTGCAAAGTTTAAGTTCAGCCAGAAAGCTGGTCACAACACCAGCACCTTTGCAGTTTAGAGTAGCCTCAGAAGCTGGCAGAGAAAAGCTGGCAAAAGCTCAAAAGCTGCTGGAGAGCTGAGGGCAGTCAGAACACTATGTGCTTTTTTAACATTCTGTGTCCCCAGCAGGCTACCAGTATGAGAAAGAGAGAAGAAATTGGCATAAAAAAGGTGGCTGTATTAGCTAGAAGATGTGACAATTTCTGCTTTTTTGCAGTACAGAAAAGGAGCAGAGAATCTATTCTCATATGTTATCTATTCCCACATGGTATTTCTGCTTCTGATGACAACAGCACCATGACCCAATCTCTCCAGTGGACCTGTGGGCAATAAAATGCTCACGAGCTTTTTACTTCTGTGCAAAGGGGTCTGGATTCAGACCCACAAGCCCTACAAGTTCCCCTCACAGCAGTACTGGAAGCCCTATCTCACGCTGCACTGCCACAGAGAAATAGGACATCTGTGCTCTGTTCCTCAGAATGCCAAAAAATTTGGTAGCTGCCTGAATGTTTCTTCAAATGTAAGTGGCTCACTCAGCTGGGTAGCGATAGGAAACTCTGAGAGAAGGGCAAAATGAACACAAGAAGACTAACAGTTTTGGGGGTTCTCAGGTATCTTACCCAGAGAGGTGCACAGCACCAGCTTTCTCATCTGGAATGGTACCAGTTGCCAGCTCCTGGCCTATCAGGCTGTGTTACCATAAATAAATAATGGGTTTGTATTTTAGAAGCAGAGTGTAAACCATGAAATCACATATTCATTCAAACTTTCATATTTCTCTCATGTCTCCAAAGCAATTTTTGTGAAGATGCTTCCTCTGGGTGGACAGAATTGCAGCTTTAAATTTTGTGGCTGCACTTTCAGGCAGGTGAGCTGTGGATCTTAAAACCATATACAGAGGTGTATGACAGTACACAGAGCAGAAAAAGAGGGAAAGCGAACACAGAGCGTGTATCCACCCAGCTACCATCCTAATCTGGAGCCTAGGTTCAGCATGCTTATGGATCATGATCCATTTTGTCTCAATGTCGTACATTAACACATGCTTGCTCCGTCCACATAGCTTCTACGTTCAGCAGAAACAATGATCTCTTCCTTTCCACTGCTTCACTTGCATGCATACCTCACCACATAGCAGACCCAGTCTGGGTACTGGTCACAGGTGGCTTAAATTGTCCCGCAGTTTCTTGAACCACATCACAGGACTGTTTGAGCTCACCCGCTCCATTTTAGCACAAAACTGCGTTTGCTGCAGCAATGGTTTAAGCTGCCAGCTAGCAGGCTGAGTTCACATTCATTCCCCATGAAGAATAACATTTAGTCGTAGCTATTGATCCAGGTAGCTTACATGCACTGACTGTCAACTTTAAAAAACACTACAGTATTCCATAAACTGGCATAGCAGGTGAAGAGTGCTAGGGCACAGTCTACACCTTGCTAAGATCTCCGCGAAACATGGAGTCCAAATATCTGATCAGCATTATGCAAGCAGTGACACAACAATGTACTGTTAATGAGTAAAGCAGACTCTACTACTCGTGACTTTGTTAGGCAAATCAGCTACTTATTTTTACGAAGTATTAAAGCTTTGCAGGCGTTGTAATTTCTTTCTCTCAGTACCAATGAATTAAAGTTTAGCAGAAATAAATAGGACATACTTAGGCCAAAAAAAGGGCAAAATAACAGCCTGAGAAATTTACAGCAATTAAATCCCATTTAAGGCATATTTTATAACTCTACATAATGTACACCAGTCTACATGCCTTCTGCTGCAACATTCAGAAGCTGCTAGTGGCCAAGAGAACAAAACATGGCTTAAATAAGATTTGTTGATTTAACAGCTGTACAAACTGCGCTATTGTGAACTCATGCCTTCTACATTTGAAAGTGTATTTGCTGGAATCTGTTAGTGAAGTAATTGTTATCTGCCAAAGAGAAGACCTTTAAGGGAGTTTGTGAGGGAAAGTATGTCTATAAGCTGTTGCTGGTACTGGTGTACATTTTATTTCTGGTGTTCCTATTGCCACAATGTCTGTACAGCACAACAAAGTGCCAGTCCAAACTATTTGTATATTTTCTTATGCTGCTGGCAGTGTTGATGATTTATTAATTGCATACAGAGCAACCCAAAGCCATCCGCTACTTTCAGTTTGATAGCAGCACATTTAGAAATTGCCAAGATCTGCTTTTTACACAAGAACTACAAAAATTAAGCTGAGTGCCCTTTCCTCAAATTCATGTCCTCTGTCTCACACTCACTGTGTAAGAGCAGTATTTGCCAAACCACTGGCCTGTTATTAGGGGCAGGAGAGCACTACAGAATAACAGTAATGCTCAGACAAGCTCTGGGTATTTCTGGGGTGACGCCCTTGATTGATTGAAATGTTGGTGTGCCTTTTTGGGCTTCTGAGATGTATGCAAATGAAAAAGGAGTAGCGAAAAGGAACTGGATAAGTTAGCACTGGATGAAACATATTCAGATGTAAGAAAAAAAATGATGGACAGCAGCACTTAGCCTGATGCTGTATGGTGTATGGGCACGCTGCACAGCGCAATGGCCAGCACCAGATGCAGCTCGGCTTCTGCAGCTGCAGCAAGGTCAGCAAGGGGATTCTGTCAGAGTCCCTGGTGGGGAGGAGAAGCAGCCCCCTCCTGCCAAAATTAATGCACAGCCACAGCATTAGGGGATTGATATTTAAATTTGAAGATGATAATTTTCCTCTTTTCAATACTATACGTATCAGCTACTACTGACAATGGACATTTTAAAATGTAAGGAAACAAAACCTGCATAAACAAGCAAGAGACCCAAGACTCAGCTCTGACCCAAACACTGCTGCAATTCACCAGCAGCATCCCTGAAGTCCAGCCAGTTACACAAACTTACCCACACTGAGCAAACGCACAGCTGAGCCCACTGCTCTCTGATACTTGGTTGGAAATTTTAAGAGGAACTGAAAAAATGAGAAAAATGACCATAAAATTCCCCTGGAAACAAATTACACTATAGCAATGATCTCACTAACTGGCTCATGACCACTGTCAGGACCGATCATAACTCAACCCAGATCAACACAACAAACTCTGCTTTACATGCAGTTATAATATGTGTTTATGTTTCTAGCTCATATTCAAGATGTTGATGCTCTAAGAAGGCTCTCACGATGAAGGGAAATGAAAACCTTTCGCTAGATTTTTACCTAATTTACAAAGCAGTGTCTTATTACCTGGAGAGATAAAAGTATTTTTGAGATATAATAATGAAATAGGCATTTTTTGCTAATGTTACCTCACAATTTGCCTGAATGATGGAATCTGAATGAAAAGGTAATAAAAAAGGATGTTGGGCTTTGTAAAAGGACCTGTGGCCAGTTCAAAAAATGTAAATATTTATACCTTTGACTATCTCAAAATATTTACAGTCTTTTACTTTACAGTTAGTCTTTCAGTCTTTTACAGGAGCTGAAGCTCTGAGCCATTGTGGATCAAATTACATATGTAACTGAAGCTTCATAGGAAAGACAAATATTCCTCTTAAAGTGCAAATCCAATTGCTGCTTTTTGCCAGGTTACATCCTCTGTAATGCTAATATCACATGAGAATAAACTATTGCAATGAGTGAGTTCAGTTTTAAAAAGCTATTAGATTCTAATAACTTTTCCTAAAAATACTATGAAGTCTTCATGAACTGGCTGTGCAGGCTCATTTACAGCCGTTGAATTTTAAAAACAGATTAGGAAGATGCAAAAGTGGACCTGCTTACATTTCTTGCTTAATACAAAAATATGAAAAGTGACAACAAATTCTTTTCTGAATTGCCTTCTCAGAGCTAATCCATTGTTACCTCTCTCCCTGCCCTCAGTGTCTGGAAGTCCTCTGCAAATCCACGATCCATAGTGAAAGCGTTTTCACACTGCATTAGCCCATGCAGAAAACAAAACAGGCAAGGCAGATTCCAACGTGCACATGCACACGTGGGTAGACTACTTTCAGAGATAAATTAAGTCGAACAATACTGCAGCCTTCACAAAAAATAAAGATTTTATCAACACTGACATTTCATCCTTCACAAATCATACCATAGGCAAGTCACATCTGAAAAAAAGGGCAATCACCTCTTAGATAGTGTACTACAAAATAAACCCATAGCTATATAAAGGGAGTAATAGTCACAGTTGAGAGTGCAGAAATGTATGCATGGGAATATACTACTTGGTACTAAAACCCCACCTGATTCTTTCAGCAGGTTAACGCAAGTGAAGGGCCATCCTAAGACCGCCTTTTTAGAAAGACAGCTGCATATTTGTGTCAAGTACAGCTACATGGCAATAGTTTAAAACTGTCTCATCCCATTTAGGTAGACCATGTCTGTCTTTGACAGACTGGGAAAGGCAGCCCTTGTGGCCCACTCCCACAGGCCCTGCCCACAGACCCTGCCTGCTTGCACAACCACAGCTGTCTCACTGACACCTTTCTCTGGACTGAATTTATTTTGCGGTACATAGCTAACACAAGGCATGCTATGTAGTCCTTCTGTAAAACACATGGAGGTTACTACCTGCTACCTGCTGAATACTACTATATAATACTATATATAATACTACTATATAGCAGGAGGAGAGAATGGATGTGAAAAGAGCCAGGAAAGCAGAATATGAAGGAGAAACAATCTTTGGTTACTATGACGTACTCGAATCGGCTTCCATTTTACAACCCAAGTAATCCTAACAGACGCTCTATGCTGCCTCTGTCAGTGAAAAACTGATCTCGTCTTCTTTCATCTGTTTTCTTAAAAACATTTATATCAAGTTGCCAGGTGCTGATACATTTTGTGCCGGGTTCTGTCCCAGAGGTACCACATCTCATGAAAATTTCATACTTTACAGAATGAGATGTAAGGGACGTGTAAAATAAAGTTTTAAAATGCATAGGACTTTTCTTCCATTTGAAATAACCTAAGGGAAAATGTTTTCAAAGACAATGACCTTACACTACGGAATAAAATAACACTTTTTCTTCCCTCCCTAGTCCCCATACTGGAAAGCGTTAAAATTTGTCTTGAATTTTAGGCTGTAAATATCTTTCAGTCTGCATGGGATATTAAAGCATGTGTAAGCCTTTATGTCAATTTGCTAATTAAATTTAGTAGAACATTTATATTCAAAGTTTACCACAAGTTATTCTGTGGTATAACAAAAAATGCAGACCAGGTGAGATTTTCAAATGTCTAAATTCAAACATCACAACCACAAGTAAAAATATAGCAGTAGCCTCTTGATGTATTAGTTAATGAGCCTAATTAGCCTAACTATCCATGTGTTCAGACTTAATGTCCATTGTGCAGACAGCTATGCCACTAACACCTTCATTATACCCAAGCAGTTTTATCTTGGTGGGGGTGTGGGGAAGAATAAGATTGGCTCTGTATTCTTTCATAGCCTTCAGACCTGTGGACGGCTCTAAAAGAAACACAGAGATAGAAATGCTACTAAATACTTCTCTGTCTCACTCTGCCTTGGAATCTGCTTAGCAGTGTACTCAGTCTGAGGTAATAAGTAATTCTCAAGAAACCCTAAATCTTTTACACTGTTTTTTATTGCTTTAAAATACTGTGTTTGAATGAGTTTCTACAGGCAATGTACAAGTAGAAATTACACATAGAGGTGGCAGAATTGAAATAAACTTGATTTGTTAGTCTTGAGTTGCCTTAATGTACATTCCAATCTAGAGAAGATCCTAGACTAGCCTGCACAAAACATCCAGTGACAGGGAAGAGCTCCTGGTGTTCATCACAGTACCACTTACAGGTTATTGAGACTCTGAGGATCACAGATTTTTCACTGTTACTTGCTTATGACGGTGTGTCACAGTTCACAGTTATATAGTTTTAAAAATATTTTTAACTCATTTATGTTCACAGCCTTCTAGAAAGCCACAAAACAGGGAAACCGTGTATTACAACTGACAATGTACCCCTGCAGACAGCTTCAGACCCCACTTCTGCTCATGTGTGGGTTGGTCTCTGTTACGCCACTGGCTTTACAGCTTTTTTCCAGTGAAGCATCTCATTGACTGAGTGTGACTTATGCCAAGTCATTTAATCCCCTGTGATCAGCTTTCAGCATATATACATTCTTCCCTACACCACATCAGTAGAAGGGTGGATTAATTAGCTAGGATCCTAGTTTCCACCACATCTTGGAGTTAGAATGTTTGCAAAGTACAAATTTTCTTAGCTGAAAAGTAGCAAAAGTTGCTTCCGAGTAAACATGCTGCAGCTTTCAGAACTGACCTTTTACCACAGAGATCGGCTGAAAAACTCCCCCTGGCTTTAATGATACAGGGTCAAGCAAAGCAGCAGAAGTGATGTGGTTTGAAATATCTTGTTCAGTAGATGAGGGAAAGGCTGTGGATGCTGTTTACCTGGACTATAGTAAAACCTTTGACACCTTTTCCCACAGCATTCTCCTGGACAAACTGGATGCCCGTGGCTTGGATGGGCGTGCTCTTCCCTGGGTAAAAAACTGGCTGGATGGCCAGGCCCAAAGAGTGGTGGTGAATGGAGTTAAATCTGGTTGGTGGCCGGTCACAAGTGGTGTTCCCCAGGGCTCAGTATTGGGGCCAGTTCTGTTTAATATCTCTGTCAATGATCTGGATGAGGGGATCGAGTGCAGCCTCAGTAAGTTTGCAGATGACACCAAAGTGGGCAGGAGTGCCGATCTGCTTGAGGGTGGGAAGGCGCTGCAGAGGGATCTGGACAGGCTGGATCGATGGGCCAAGGCCAATGGTATGAGGTTCAAGGAGGCCAAGTGCCGGGTCCTGCACTTGGGTCACAACAACCCCATGCAGCGCTACAGCTTGGGGAAGAGGGGCTGGAGAGCTGCCCGTCAGAAAAGGACCTGGCAGTGTTGTTCAACAGCCATCTGAATATGAGCCAGCAGTGTGCCCAGGTGGCCAAGAAGGCAAGTAGCATCCTGGGTTGTATCAGGAACAGTGTGGCCAACAGGACTAGGGAAGTGATGGCACTTGTGCACTTGGCACTGGTGAGGCCCCACCTCGAGTACAGTGTTCAGTTTTGGGCCCCTCACTACAGGAGGGACACTGAGGTACTGGAGTGCGTCCAAAGAAGAACAGTGAAGCTGGTGAAGGATCTAGAGCACACAACTTATGACAACCAGCTGAGGGAGCTGGGTTTGTTCAGCCTGGAGAAAAGGAGGCTGAGGGGAGACCTTACCACTCTCTACAACTACCTGAAAGGAGGGTGTAGCAAGGTGGGGGTCAGTCTGTTCTCTCAAGTAGCAAGTGATAGGATGAGAGGAAACCGCCTCAAGTTGCATCAGGGGAGGTTTAGATTAGATATTAGGAAAAATTTCTTCAGCGTAAGGGTTGTCAAGCATTGGAACAGGCTGCCCAGGTAAGTGGTGGAGTCACCATCCCTGGAGATATTTAAAAGACATGCAGAGGTGGCACTTAGGGACACAGTTTAGTGGTGGATTTGTCAGTGTTAGGTTTACAGTTGGACTTGATGATTGTAAGGGTCTTTTCCAAGCTAAATGATTCTATGCTTCTATGGTTCTGTGATTCTATAACAAATGCTGCATTCTGCTTATCAATAATCTCATTTTTTAAGTTAGTCTTATCAATGTCAAGATTCTCCTCATAAGCCACTGATCCTTAAAATATTTCTTCCTTGAGGCTTGAGTTCTTCAGTCTCTGATGTTAACAAAAAAATAACTGGAGTTGATAAAATTGTACTGACCAGATTTCAGAATTACCAGCCAAAAAAGGAACAGCAATGTTACACATTTTGAAAGAGAAAATTTTAAAGAAATGTCAGCCTTGCAATGGTTTTGCATTTCAGTAGTATCTACCAGCGGTTGTGTGATACAATATAATTCAATCAGTATTTAACAACCATAGTGCAGTAGTCCACAGTTATAGCCATTAGTCTCTTTGCTTTAAGCACCATTTTAACTGATTAATAAGAATACATAAAAGCTTTGCCTACTCTAGGGAGTGTTCTGTAAAAACAACTCCTTTATGGCTACAAGTATGCTGGCTCCAGAAGGGCTTCAAATGCTGGCACTACGCTGCTGCCAATTGGAACAACGGTACTTCCAACCCTCTCAGAAGAGGTTTTCACTATGCAAAGCCAGGTGACCTACCTACATCTGGACTCCCAATACAGTCAGCAAAGGTGGAACTCAACCAGTTTAATACTTCTCTTTTGTTAGATAAGATATAGTAACGACAACTTAGACTTGAAGATGGCTGCTGGAATTTAAAAAAAGCAGTAGCGTAGTGGCATGTCCAATTACATCTACCATTGCACATGGAGGTGGGAAAGAAGGTGAAAATATAGCTACGCTTTAACTATGAACATCCAAAATACGCAAATGAAAGCATTTTGATCCTCTAAACTAAATGCAAATGTGGAAGGTCAGAAATTTTTTAGACAAAATCCAATCTTAGCAAGCACCACAACAGTGCCACCTGTTTCCTAGGTGAATCATCCTTAATACTGAGATCTACAGAATAATGGCATTACAGCACCCAAAAAAAGAAACTTTGTTCCTTATTCTTAAGAACAAAGAACTATTTGTGTCTTGAGCTTCTATATGGCCAACAATAATTTGGTCTGAAATTTGCTGCATAGTTCTTCATCATGTAGTCACATCCTAATACAGGCATTACAATATATATGAGTACAGGTGAAGTGTTTGGGATTTTTTTTTTAAATTATAAAAAAAATATAAATTTATATTATACATATATAAATGTAGGTATGTAAGTGCTAGTATTTCTTTCATCATTAGCCAATGGCCATGCAAAACCAAGGATTTTAGTGGTTGAAAAGATCTAGAACTGAAGACAGGGAGTATGGAGACAGAAAAGTCATACTAGCTTTTGCAATATCTTATTTTTCATACTTCATTTATGCTGAATATGTCACTCACTTTGAAGTTGTGTAAACTGGTAGGTAATAAATAAGCCATACTGTAATTATGCATGAACCTGTGAATAACATTTTCTGTGTCCCAGTTCCTTAGTTACTGTGTGAAATAATACCCAGAAGAATAAATGATTTTTATATCTTCTCCGTGAAGTATGCATGAGTTGTGATGGGATCTATAATGTTCTGCCTTCTGATTATGATCCAATAATCTCATATGCCAGCCACCCTATGCCAACATAAGCATGAACAAATGCTAAACAAGAGCCACAAAAAGAAGATTCTTGACATACAAATTTAGCAGCATTTTTCAAACACCATACACAAGTAACACTGCAAATAAGCTTGGTATACACAATCTGACAAATCAGGGCAGATTAAAAAAATTGTATGGGTACATACAGTGACGCTTTCAAGACTTACTATCCACTTCTTACTCTTCAAGCCTTAGGCTCTCCATTACCAACATGTGGGCCATGACAAAGTGGGCTGTGACCCACTGTCTGTGTTTGGACTTTCAAAAGAGCCACGTGGCCTTAGTGGTGGGGAAACAGAATCCATGAGAACACTGCCTTCCAGCACCACAGAGATGTTCAGTAAGACAACTGATACTGCCACTACGCTTCTGAAAGGGGACAGCATGATGGTGGGGGTTTAGGAGAACCAAGGCCAACAGCATCTCCTTTTAAAAATGTCCAAAATGCACAGGCCAAAGTCTTCCTTCTAAGGGAAAAAAGGCTACCCCCAGCTATACACCATCTTCTGCTCTTCACCACAAACATGAGGAAGTGTCTAGTGGTGGAGCTGTCAGAAAAATCATTACAAACTCTTGCGGCCTAGTGGCCACCCAACCATTTGCTTTCATTTCCGATCAGCACATACCACACTAGAATCTGTTCATGCATCATTTCCGCCACATGCCACCCTGACTTCGTATTTTTACAGTTTCACCATCAGTACAACTGGAGTCCTTTGCTGAGATAATCTGGCAGTGCGCTCCACTCTCATGACTGATGACCTACTTTATTTAGCAGAAAGCGGGGGGATGAGAAGCCTTTGCTGCTCTACAGTTTCCATTTCATTCTCAAGTTTATCTTAACCACAGCACAGCCACTCTGAGGGATAATGCTACTTTAAATTGCTGAGGAAACTGAAGACAGAATTACTGTACTCAATGCAAAAAAGCATGTAATTTGCTCTTGTAACAAACGTACTTATCTTTAGGAGTAACTGATAAGTTTCTAATTCTTATTTGCTGTATAACATTCTTTTGTGAAGCTGGGGTTTTTCCAGTTCCCTTTTCCTTTAACATATGAAGTTGCTTCTGTCAAACAGAGCAAAATAACTGTTAGAAGTCCAAATGAGTGTTTTCTTCTCTTATACTGTGGGAAGAAAACCAGTTTAAAATAAGGACATGCCCTGAATAGCTTATCAACAATAAATTTTACAATCATCATAAAATTTGAAGCTGTAAAAATAAACCAGAAGAAAACAATTAGAAGTTCCAATTTTGCTGTCCTGACACAGGAAAAATTCCTATTTAAAATTCAGAGAAATTTTACCTCTAACAGACTGCAGGAGTAGGACGAGACGCACTAACCACACAAGCTGACAGAGCCAGCCATCTCCTGAAATGAGGCTGCTGATGTTTCTATGTCCCTGATCTTTGTGTGAGGAGTGATCTCTACTTTTTCCTCAGTTTTTCTCTCTCTTGCGTATTTGAGCTGTAACTCTGCCTGGGTAACGCCAAGACTATTTTTATGCAGAGTATACTTCATCATGCTAGGTCAATCTATCAAGACACTCCCTAGGCTTGACGCTCCCTAGGCACTAGTGCTGAGGAGATGTATACCTTTGTTTTGACAGGCAAAATGCAGCAAAACTTTTGTAGCATCAAACTGCCCAAGGATACGCCTAAAACCCACAAACCTCTCACATTCCTTGTTAAACATGAGCTTTATAGCCTCCTGCAAACTGCAGACAAAAGCAATAAAAGTGACGCTATCATGACACTGGGCATCTTGTGTAAGACAATCAAGGAGATGACTGATCTGATCTCTGTTTAAACAGTTCAAATAATACAGCCTGATGATGCCTTGCTCTTCCCTGGAATCTCTTCTACATAATAGCTTCTGATCATTCGGATGTCCTTTGTAAAGACAGTTGGGAACCCACAAGATCAACGCCTTTATTAACTGCAGATTTTTATAGTTTAGGGCATGTGAATGATAACCAGAAATAGTAACTGACAGTACAGTATAGAGTAAATTTAGAGATGTTTAGGAATTTCTCAAACAGTTTGACAGATAATGCCAATTGGCCAAAAAGACTTTTCTTTTTTTGTTTGTTTGCGTTTTTTTTACAGGATTCTACCACTTTCACTATGACCCAAGAAATGTTTTCCCAATGGCAGGATAGATATTCTGTTCAAAACTGGACGTAACAAATGACCCTATAAGCTCACTCAGAGAGTCTCCTATATAAAAGAGACTAAAATGTGGGTCTCTGACATCTCACAGCAACTGTTCAGTAAAAAAGTTTTGCTTGGACAAATTAGCATTTGCAGGCTAGGGAAGGGGAGAAGAAGGAACTCATGCAAAGTGGAGGAGGTCCAAAAAGAGAGGTTAAGATCATCCAGTTCACAGGAGAAATTCGTGTGAACAGAACAGTACATATTTAAGTAGGCTGCTCTGAGCTTTTTAGACAAAAATTCTCTGCTACCTCAGAACTGTTTTCAGCATCATGCAAGTTAGGATATTTTCTGTAACCTTGAAAATCTGCACAAGGGAAGAAAATCATGCTCTTCCTCATGTGATGACTTTGTGCCTTACAGAGTTTCTAGGTATGTCATATTTTTAATGGACCCTATAGAAGATACCTTGCTCTCATTTCAGAGCTTGCTGCTGCTAAGACACAGCAAATCTTCATTTCTTTGGTATGTAACCACAAGATTACATGGCAGAAGGATTAAATCTGGGCATGAAGAAAGCACAGCGGATGTCACCGAATGTAATTTTACATAGGCTTTTAAGAGCATCCCAGTAACCAGGCTGAGATGCTGCAGTCTGCATGAACAAGCAGATGAGTGAAAAAATGGCTGGATCATCAGTCTCACAGGCTCATGGCTAATGGTTCATACTCTACGTATAAACTGATAATGACTGACGTTCCTCAAGTGTCTGCCCTGGAATCTCATCAACTGTTCATCATCTTTATCAGGGACCTCACTGCCTGGGGAAGCAGCTCTAGGGGACAGCCCTGGATGCTGGTGGGTAGCGAGCTGAGCCAGGGCCAGACGTACGTGGGCAGCAACAGGGGTCATGGCATGGCCCTGTGAGCACAGTGGCACAAGCTGAATCACCTCCCTAGTCCTGCTGGCTACACTATTCCTGATACAACCCAGGATGCTACTTGCCTTCTTGGCCACCTGGGCACACTGCTGGCTCATATTCAGACGGCTGTTGAACAACACTGCCAGGTCCTTTTTGGACCATCTCATGTCCTTTTTGTCTGCCTCTAGCTGTGTTTATGGACTACAACCCTGTTCTTAGGACTACCGAAATTTCTGTAACGTAAGAACTGTTCAAGTGGAAACATCAGTATATACAAAGTAGATATGGTGAAGTACTGATTTTGTACATCGTACCAGACTGGATGTATTAGATGATCTCTGCCTAAAACAAGAATAGGATGCATCAGCATCAGAATAAAGCTCAGGGAAGTTTAAGAATCTTTTGGTAGAGAAAGCAAATTGGAAAGATCTAAATTTCAAGTGATCATTAGTGCAACATTACTACAAGAACAGTTTATTTGTTTAGAAAATGCAGTAGCTAGATAGCTGGTTTTTTCTGGGCAAAAAAAAAGAAAGCAAATGCCCAAATCATCTAGCAGAATATGTAAATACTCTAGAACTTAAGTTAGAAACTTTCAAGTAAAATTTGCATTTGAAAATCAGAAGGAATGTGTCTGCATTCCTAAATCAATTACCATTAAGGGAACAGATCAAGCCTTTTCCCTATGGAAACAAAATTTTGACCAATGCAATTAACTTGTAAGCTCTGAAAGCAACAGCAGTTTGTGGTAATCTGTGGTAAAACCAATCCTCACAGACGAATAGTCTTTTGACAAAAAGCATGCTGATTGTTGTAGAAAACATACCACAAATTTATATTTAAGCTTCAGACTCTGTTCCCAGGTGAGTCCAGTAGAATAATATGCATAGAAACGTTTTATACAATATAAAATAGAATTATTACTTATTGCTGTAGCAATTTCTCAGGACTTTCCTTTGGTTTATATCTGCACGTAAAAAAAAAAGGTAAGTACATAAATACATCCTTAAACCGCACACATATACTACCATTTTCCTATTACAAAAATTATTGTTAAAGAGATGAAGGACAATATTTTCACTGTGTGGGTCATTGCTAAACTAATTTTTAATTGTTTTCTGCTACAATGCAACTGGCAGGTCTCAGTGATTTGAATGTAAAGTATTTCCTGACAGGTGAGCAGCTGTTGCATGCACTTAATGCATGCAAAAACAGACCTAAATTCTTGTCTTCAGGCTCACTAAGCTGATTTCCACATTACGCTAATTTCAGTCGCAATGCCAGTAGCACAAGTTTCCTAAATTAGCTTAGCTCAAATTAAATATTTAGAGAAAAAAAACCTTTTAAAACAGCAGGGCATTACTAGGCCACAACTGCAGTACAGAACTACAGAGGCATCATCTCAAAACACATACGGAAAAAGAAATCTGCTGGCTGATAATCACCAAGCACCATAGGTTAATATAAAGTTTCAGAAGCACAGTACATCATCTTGTACTGATTTATAAGCTGTGAGTAGGCATTGAATTAAGTAAAAAAGAGAGTGCTAGGATCCAAAATTACACACATTCAAAGAAAAAAAACCCCACACCTTTTTAAAAGTTGTATTCTCCAATAACAATGCCTGCTGAAAACACCGGGAGATAAAACAGGTCCCTCAAATCAGTGAAGAGTGAACTTTTTTGTTTTGTTTTGTTTTGTTTTGTTTTGTTTTTTACTTAAAAGAGCACTAACTATTTGAAGAAATGGTGAATTAATACAAAGAAAGGTCACGAAGTCATGTGAACTCATTTATTCAAGCAAAGCAGTGGACATGTTTTATTTTTTAAATCTACCTGTCACTAATTTCACATACAAAAAAACTCCACTCCTGTGTTAGACCTAAATTAGGATTGTACAGAGAGGAAACAATACATCATACAGAGATTTGTACAATGTCCATAATAACCATTACTGCACGAAATCAGCATAGATACAGGTTTACTGCAACAACTCAGAACTAAAATGTGTCTTCATTCAAAATTTGTTTCACTTTTTTATTACAATTGTACAATTTTAGGCTTTATAAAAATTTCTCTCTCAGAAAAGAAATATACCACCAATATAGCAGTAGAAAGGTGTAAAACCCCTATCCACACCACAGCTTTGTTCTGTTTTTCTGCAAGCACTCTCAATGGCAGCTAAAGAGCAGAGAAGTCCCAGGTATGCTGTCAGCCATATATCCACACTGACATGGCTTTCTCCCCAGTGTTTAGATTTGAGGGGCATTCTCTGAGGTATCATAACTCAGTCTTACACAAACGATCTTGCTCTCACTTCCCACACAAGTATCATTTATTACTAGCTTGTCCAATTTAATATCAGGTCAGCCACAACTGTTTTAGTTTTGTTTAGGAATATGTCTGATAAGCCACGAGTCACAAGAGAGACATTATACAATGCCATGAATAAAAGTAACAGGATGCAAGGAGAAAGAAAAAACAAAAGGCTCAATCTCTGCAGATAACTTTTGAAGCATCTTGGAATAGTCCCAGTCCTGACATAAAATAGATCCTGGCATGGGTTTTGTGCACAAAATTCCCCTCTGTTGAAGTAATTGCTGCCTAACCTCTTCTTACCCCAACTAGGAGGCATGGGGCATTTTTAAAAGGTATCTCTGTAAAAGATGCAAGATATCAGGGACTATAAGAGTATTTGACACACAGCCCTGTTCAGGCCTAAAAATTTTCAGCTATAGGCAGCTCTTTTATCTGGCCATACTGTACCACTAGCCTATGGTAAAATAATAATCCAAGGTCCAATGCCCGTTAAACTCTATTCTTCCCCCTGAGCTTCCCCTGCAGCTTTTTTACTGTCCATAGGTTACCCAGTACTCTTCTCAGCCATTACACATGCTTACATTTCCCTTCTTCAAATTCCAGCTTCTCTGTACTGCAGATGCTTCTCTTCCACCCTCTCACAGGTCTCTATCCCTTAAATACCTGTAAAAAAAAAGATGAACTATCTGCCAGTGATCCCAGCTCTTGAAATATTTTACTAACTACACCTCTGGTGAACAATCTATGTGCAGCAGCAGTGACTCTAAGGAAACAGAAATCACAAACACTGAAGCTCCTGCACATAAAATATCCAATTTGCTATTCTGATGAGACAGAAGGAGAAGATGCGCTGAAAGCCTCAGATTCTTTGGCTGCACAGTTTGATCATGTTTTTACAAACCTTGCATCAAATATAAAGTTGCAAAGACACACGAGAGAATACTTTTTACCCAATCAGAATTCAATAGAGAGAGAACTTTCACAGAAAAGGAAGAATAAATTAACATGCAAAAATATATATTAAATGTTATATCTGTAACTTTTACACATACACGAGGCAACAAACATATATTGTAACCAGCAATCTTACGTCACTATAGTTGTTTACTTTACATATATAACGTGCACATAGTGGAAATTCAGGAAAGCTACTGTAAAGTGACAGTGAAAAATGTGAATACCTGTCTCAAGTCTCAGCCAGTCACCAGCGCTGCATTGCTTTGGGCACGTTATTTAACCTGTTGGTATATTAGTTTCTCAGAGAAAGGGGAATAATGTTACTCTCCTTTGTAAAACATGAATGTATTTGCAGTGCGTTTCTTCCTTCATTCAGGATCTCTATTTACACTTTGGGATGAAAAATATATTCAATGTATATTCACAATATATATTCTTAATGATAAAAAAACCAGAAGGTTTTGAGTAGAATGCTTTCTCGTCTTTTTACATCGGGATTAGATACTTTCCTCTCTTCTTTACAGGGCCACCATTAGCCGGAAACTGTATTGCAGCCAGTTCCTTAAAATAACTCAGCATTGATTAAACTTTAAATCACATAATAAAGGTGTACAGCCTGTAATTGCCGTTGTCAATTTAGCCAGCTACTGTTGACCACTGGGATGTCTCATAACTATTCTTTGATATTCAAGATGATGATATAGAAGATCTTATTTTCTTGGAGAATACCACCACTCTGTGATTACACTGATTATTTTAAAGACATATAACATACTATGTTCTTGTCTGCTGCAGCTAGTAGAGACATGTTAAAAGTTACTACATTTGTCTGCAGACTGTTCGGGATGAACCATGCACCAGCTTAATTTTGCAAGGTGGTGTACTTGAACCTGAGCCGAGCTAATTCTTTATTTGAAAAATTGTAAGACGTACCTCTGAACACAGTTTAGCTTCACCTACATCAGCTATGTGAACTGTGGTAGAGCTGTGACTCAGTGCTATCTTTGAGCTCTGTTTCATAACCAGGACAGAGCTCTTTCCTCTTTACAGATGGTGATGCTTCTTGGACATGCCTCTGATTTATTGCAAGTTCATCATGCTGCTAACATCTAACACTACTAAACTGAAATGTTTTTTAGAACTTTGTAAGGGCTATATAAAGACTTTTCAGAGAGCAGCTATGAAACAAAAATTAAAAACAGCAGTAGAAGCTTAAATGTCATTCTGTGATAGAAAATTAAAGAGCATCTGCAGACTTTGTGCATGAAAATAATTCTCTCTGGGTTCACCTTTTGCAGTTTATGTGTGTACACTACACTTTCACTTCAGTGCTTAATTTCACATCATGTTCAAGCCTACAAAGGCAGATATGTTTGGTTTCAAGCTTTTAGAGATCATCTGCTCATACAATGAAATCAATATCCAGGGTTAATATCTCTGCCTAGGAAAAGGTCCCAGAATGGCTGAAATGCATTAGCTTAGATGGAGAGACTGCTGCTCATCATGACTTAGTGCTATCAACCGCATGACATTGTAAAGACTTCACATGCGCTCATTAATACTCTCAGTGCCCTTGACATAGCAGAGGTGTTGGGATCTGAAAGCCCAAAGGCTTAGAGATTTTCAGGTCACTGCTGCTAATAGCTGACCTGCCAGGCATGCTACGCTTTTCCTACACGGAAGCCCGTTAAAAAAAAAAAAAAAAAAGTAAAGAAACAAATAGGAGGAGAGAGTGAAAAAGAGGAAGAGAAAAGCAGGAAGTCATCCTGCAGAGGTACAAGAGGTACAAAGCAGACAAGGAGCTAGACAGAGTGAGGAAGTGGGACAGGTCAGACTCTTAGATACAGATTGAAATAAAGCACTTACTCCTTTGTGTAGGATTTATTGCTATTTCTTCCCTTTCTCCTTTTTTTCTCCACTATGGATTATAAGCGCACTTTAGCCCCACTTCTGGAGAAAACAGGCAGTTCAAGGAAGTTCACTATAACATCCTCTTTCTCTTCAGATGCTAAAAATTGCTAAAGTATTGTCTTTGTCAGTTCTTTAAGAAATGTCTCAAGCTACGTTTGAGGACAGTTCTATAATAGTTCTCAAACATACAATGTCATTTCACAAATCTCAAATGTCAGTAAAGTTGCCATTAATATTGTTTCCAATAAATAGAGGTTAAAATTTTACTTTTTCTAACTTCTGAAATGAAAGAGGTATCTACTGAAAAGTACGAGCAAAAACCATACAGAACAGAACTGCAAAGGCAACAGAAACAATATTCAAAGCTGCAGAAAAAAAAGATAAAGAAAAGCAACTGGTACCAAACTAACGAATGATGAATATTGAACAGTACAGAAACAGGAAACTGAAGAGAAATTTTTAGAAGCAAGAATAAAACAACTTACATGGAACAAAAGAAACACGAATGTATGCAGAGATTTTTCAGCTACACAAATCTAAAATGGAAAAGGATACCTGAAACCGCAATGTAAGCATGGAGCTGTGCACCTCATATTCACCAGCATAAAAAATACCAGCCCAAGTGGTTCAAACATGAGGGAGGAGGGTCCCAGAGAGCGTGGAAAATGGCAGCCAACAGGTGGTTTTCAGGTAGGGAAGCAATATGAGCAAAATCGCTAGCAGACTAAGAGAATATGCAAAATTATCCTTATTCTGTGTTCTACATTTCAACTAAGCTGGACAGGAGGGAAAATTTCTAGTATGTTTATTTGAAAGAGACTGGACCAATTTCTTCTTGGGGTAAATTTTACCTTTCTTTTATAAACTGAAGTTCCATATTCCACTTACAGCTCAACACAAAGCTGAATCCACCTTTGCAAAATGTCTCGGGCAGCGAGAAAGGACTGGTTGGAATGTGGCTAGATGAAAGGCTGCCCAGAGAGGTGGTGGAGTCTCCGTCTCTGGAGACATTCAAAACCCGTCTGGATGCGTTCCTGTGCAACCTGCTCTAGGTGACCCTGCTCTGGCAGGGGGGTTGGACTAGATCATCTCCAGAGGTCCCTTCCAACCCCTACCGTTCTGTGATTCTGTGAAAGACACCACTAGCTCTAAGCAGCCTGCCCTGAGACTTGCAGCACCAAGGGCACGACTCAGTCACACCTGCCAAGGGAAAGATGTGTTGCTCATGCTTTCAGGAGAACCTTTGTGATCCATAATGCTGACACAGCAATCTCAAAGCTACGGGAGGGTCTTCTGCAGAGCTGAATCCTTCACATGCTCCACACTCCAGTTTCCCTTTTGTGACTGAGGTACGGTTTCCAGATAGGCAGCAGCTGAATTAAAATAAATCTATTAAGTAGAAACTAAGTAAGAAAGGGCTTGCCACAGACTCAGGAATAAGGATTTTTATTACAAAAAATCCCTAGGGCTCTAGAGAGGGATCAGGATATTCTTCTGGTATTACAATAGTCACATACAACAGAGTATTTGTTGGAAAAGCAGCAATCATTTATTTGTTAACTTGGATCTAACTGAAGCACATACTGTGTTAAAATGCTTTATCATACCCTTAACTGAACTCTTTCCCTCTCTTTAATAACCTAAAGCAAGTTTCAGGCTATTGTTTTTCCTCAGTCTTACATAGACACAAAACATTTTTTTATATCTGAGCAGTATCTAAAGCTACTGGACCAGGATTACATCCCAAGCAAATATTCAATATCCTGAAAGGATTCAATGTTTGTTTCTATTTCAAATTAATCCCTCTGTGCATGGGCTGGCTATGTAACATGATTGTAACACTGCCTTTCAGCAGTACTAATTTTAGGAATTTTGTGAAGAGAAATTACTGAAGTACTTCCTGCAGTTGCACAGGAAGTAAATTCAAATAAGCCACTAGATAAGACATATTTCCTTTGAGTATGAAATTTACAGTAACACTTGGAATCTGAAATAGTACAAACTTGATTTTTTTATACCATCCATTTAGCTGCTGTCCACTATCTAAAATGTTTGCTGTGTTTATTTTTATGGTGGAAAAGAACTTCCTGGCAACAAAAAGCTGAATTTTTGCAAGACCTTGAACTGGAAAAGCATTTCAAGATCTGCAGTCTCACCTTCAGCTAAGCACTTGACAATGGTCTTAGCAACACATTATAATCGGTTTTGTTTCACCGACTTCCTACAAGAGGAGTAATTTTGCTCACACTTGTTATTCTTGCATACAGTGCATGAGGAGCCTCTGGGTCAGAGAAACAGCTATATCTTTTGAAGAAACATAGACTGTTAATGGATTAAGTTGTGCAAGAGTTTCCCCCAAAAAGTATAGGATTTCTCTGCTTTCAGTTCAAACCATAGGGAGGACCTCCCTCAATTAGTTAGTGGGGTGAGAGGTTTTTTTCTTAAATTATCTTAGCTTTTGCATTATGTACAATGGTCCAACCATACACTTCTGATGGCCTTTGATTTTATTTGGTGATGTTTGATCCCAAGTCCCTGATTCAGTGTACTTCGCGCAAGGTTACCGGGGTTCCTCTGCCCATCATCATTCCTCTGATCTTTCCCTGGTTCTTGGTGGCGTTTTTTGTTTATTGTGATCAGCAATTAACCAGGTGGTCTAACATATACCAGTTCAATAGCTGCTCATCAGAACATACGTACTTTCTCCCAAATGAAGACAGCAGCACACAGCTTGTAAGTAAAACTGAAAAAATGCCAACCCAAAGTTACTAGTCCAAAATAACTTCCCCACTTTTTTCCCAATGACATACTTGAAATCTCATAACTTCACTCTAGTTTTCAGAGTATTTTCAATTTTAGAGTATGTTAGAAAGAACCTTGAGGTAATGCCAGTGTCCTGAAACAGCTGACTGCCAACCCATTAAATAACTCTGAAGCATCACCTACACAACAGGCCTTGCCATGCTCTACATCCCATGTGCAGGACACATTGCACAACATGCCCTGCAGAAAACACCTACAAACTCTGGGCCAGTTTCTAAATCCATAGGATTTCAGTTCTGAAAGTAAACACCACAGTTCCACTTCACAACACAAATTGAAAAGACTGATGGAAAAGTGAGCGTCACAATAAACACTCCCTGTACCTCCTGACAGGTAAAAAGATGCCTTTGTAACAAAATGATGCACTGCCTCCACATATCATATCTGCCAACACCACCAGGAGGTCACAACTCACAGTTCTCTCATCTTAGCATTCTGTGACAATTCTTACTGCTTAGCAAGTCTCTAACAGCATCTCATTACTGAAAGCTGAATAGTTTCAGTTTCATGGTATTGAGCTCCAGGAATTTTTATAGATATTAATGTTAAAACTTGCTTGGGTATTTAGGTAACTAAATATACAGATTGGATTAATTTTCCTAAATTATATTAGCTTTAGTGGGAATCAATTGTCTAGTTACAATAACACTTCCTATATAACTGAAAATACTAAACAGGCATTTTTAATCCCTCAATTTTCTGTTCCCATGAACCAAGACTCTAAGAACCTTTACAGATGAATGAACAGTGCAGGATTCTTCTCCAAACATTAAAATAGTATATTTTAATGAAATAAAAGGAATGTGGAACTAATAGTCCTGTGTAATCTGATTGCTGAAACAAAAATAATAAGTACAGTTCTTTACACTTCCCTGAGAAAGTCTAGCAAATGCTGGCTCACATACCAGTTAATTCACCCAGGGTGAATAGACGCCAGGTCTATGTGGAAAATGCAAAAAAGAACAATATATTCTGAATTCTGCAGTGTAAACAAACATTAGAATATGCTTCCTGACAATACCAATCCAGTTGAATATCAAAGAAACCTTGAGTCTACAAGCAATATTGCTGAACACCCCACCTCCACAAAAAGCCAAGTTCATTAGCAAGCAATTTCAATTTAGGAAACTGGCCCACAGGGAACATAACTTGAAAAACAGTGCTCTCGTTCTGTAGCTGTTGAATCAGGGTATTGATTTAATTGTACACTACTATATCACACAAACAAATCCATGTTACAAATAGCAAAGGCCCGGAAATTATACTACATTACCAAATTCTATTTCTAACACAGCACAGGCAAAACCCTGCACTGACTGCTAGTATTTCTGACACATCCGAACACACAAATCCAAGGAGATGCTACCAAAAAGGCCCATTAGAAACAACTTGTTGTTCTTTTTTATTGAAGACTCAAATAAACTGTCACAGAAACTGCTTTTTCAGGGAGACAAATCCCTACAGCAGCCCAGACACACCCAGACTGGTAACAGCAGAAGCTTATTTATAAGCTGCTATCTCACTGTGTTCACAGCAATACCCCTAGAAGTTAGAAGACTAATTAATTCCCTATATGTGGTTTTGTTTTGTCATTTCTCGGAGTAAGGATAAGCAGGACTGCAGAATGCTTTGCAGCAGACTAAGAGCATCCTTACTTTTAGCTCCACCTACACCATTCATCTTCATAGAAGTTGGTGACTTAAAGATCAAACTCTGTTAACCTCATTACCAGCGCTGAGTTATTTAACCACCTTCAGACAGGTCACTTAACGACCTTAATAAATCATGTAAAAACATATTCACAGATCTTATGTTATACTAGGTTACACTAGTTGGTTTGGTTTATGTCCAACTGTTGCTACAAAGAATCCAAAAACATCCTTTTAACACAGCTTTCCTGAAGCAATTTCTTCAAACGTGTAAGCATCAGATCAACTTACAGGACCGATTTTCCACTTTTTTGTCCTGTACATAGTTTATATTGTTTCACATTGCTGTTGCAGCAGTGTAAGAATTGGAACCATTGTGCTTTCTTAAAGCAGGTTTAAATCGAAAACACACCTCAAATTTGTTCCGACCACTATCTGCAAAACAGAAATAACTTTATGATCACATTCTCTGCAGAAAGTCCTCTGCCTACAGAGACCTACTGTGACAGCTGATGACATAAAAGCCTAGATAGACAAGCCTTTTTTTGTTTCTTTGTAGTGTAGACCTCTAGTCTTAAATCCTCTTTTCTTTATACCAAACAGAATTTTGCTTCAGGAAACTATCAGTCCTTGTTCTCACCTCACAAAAACTTTTTCACTTAAGATAATGATGACACTGGATTCTCAGCCCTGAAGAGGCTTTAAATTCTGCTTTGTTTTCTGGAAGTGGTATCTGCTTTTTCACAGCCTCTCTAACACAGCACTGAGCAAAAGAGTTTAATCAATTGCAGACTGCTTTCAAGCTGAGGTGCCTGTTTGTCAGGAAAGTCCTGAGACAGTGATTTAACGTTCTGCTATTTCTCAGCTTCCTTATTGCAGTTCATCATTTGCAAGGCTCAGAATGACCTCCATAAGCTCCAGTTATACAGAATGCAGCTCATCAGTTCCTCACCAGGTCAGGTCTGTTCTCTCTCTTCTGCTAAAGTTTTGAATTAGCTTTAAGACTAAACTGTTGTCTTGTGAGATTATCAGTGATGGAGGTCCCACATCTCCCTCACAATTTTGCATGGTTCATAGGAGTCATACATGTCGCAAGAAAATAGTTTATCTAAAGAAATCTATAGAACTCAGTAAGCTATGACAGCTCTTGCTCTAGAGCTCTGTACATTGTAAAAACAAACCCACCGAGGTTGAAAATTAATACCCCAGGCCTAAGTCTATTCTGTATCTTCTATGCAGTGCAGTGCAGAGCCGCACATGCAATTACAAAGTAGTGAGTGTAGGTGGGAACTAGGAATCTCTGAAGCAAATACTGCCCAAGGACAGATGCTTCATACCTTCAAAACTGTGAGAAAGCAGACAGGGACAGCCAGAAGTCAATTTTCAGTTTTGGCTAGCCTCATTTTATTAACAATTTTCCACTGATTTTTAGGTAAATCACAATTAAAAATACATCATTTTCAGAGGCAATTTTGCCTGAGTGTTTCAGAACAGATAACATGTGATTTTGATGGGAGCGCTACACGCAGCATACTGCATATTTCTGTAAAGATAAGCAACTTCAACATTATCACTTTTACCATGAAAAAAGTTTAGCAACTTTTAAATAAAGGTCATGACCAGTAATAAATCATCTGTGTTTTAAATTCACTGTGTGGCTTTGTCATAAGCATTCAATGAGGTAGAATTTGATAAAAAGATTTCAGATAAGAGTTAAAATACAGGTAAAGGCTTCCAAAGTTACAAAATAAGGTGTTCCCAAGAATCTATAAAATACAAGAAGAAATGGAAATTCCACTCTCCTTTAAGAACTACAGGATATTTTGCATTATTATTTTAGAATCGTTAATAGAGAAGTATACTGACTTCCCATCAGTAAATAAAACTTAATTCAGAGCAGGTCTTTTTCCACTGTTGTACCCTAGCATAGGCTGTTTAATGAGCTTCCTGAGCTATTCTAAAATACTTAGAAAAATGCCAGTGCATTTTATTTCAAAAACTTAGCTGAAACTAATAGTTCCTAAAAGTCTAGGCTATTTCTTTCAAGAAAAATGAAACCTTTAGCACCATGAAGCATAGGATCTCAATATACTTATCCTTTTCCCATTTTGCCCTCCCACGTTTTTCTTAGTATATGAGACAGGTTTCTTTTATGCTGGTGCAGCTGGATTTACAGTTAAGAGAAAGACTCTAAAGTCCAAGGGACAGTCTTGGAAATGAAAAAATTAAATACTAGAACTTTATTAGAAGTGTTTCAGAAGAGCCACAGCAAAAGCTGGTAGTCCTGACAAAAAGTATTCTTGGAAGTCATAGCTCTATCACGGATAGATTTACATGTGGAGTGTCACAGACTTGCAGCTATATACCAATGCCAAAGAGAAAGAAACATAGGAGCCACATCTGCCACAGCTCAAAAGCAAAATCAGAGACATATATCAGCCTTTAAAGTAAATGTAATGGAGTCCATGCTCACCTCTCACATGCTCACATACTATATGCTGTAACACCTTAGAGAAGATTGCCTTCAAATACATAAGTTACTGATCTGTCATGTCGGTGTGAAGTCAAATATACAGGAAAATATGATTATGTCCAAGTTCAGTAAAGAAATAAGGGTTATTACATAACTAATTATAAAATGTATAACTACAATCATCTTATTAGTTGGCTTGCTCACACTACTGTGTGAGATAAAAAACACGCAGCACATAACTGGTCTGTGCGCCACAAGGATCACAAGGACCTCTCCTGGGGCCAGATTTACCTCTTCTCTTACTTTGTACAAATGAATAAAAAACAAACTCTAATTGAAGATACTGGATCACAAGCAGGATTCTTACCTCTGTGGGTCTTTCCAGTACAGACCAGTTTGACCTGGCTAACAGAGAAGCTGGTAGTGCCAGCAAGTGCCAGGCTACCTTTTACTTCCCTTGGGGGAGGCCTGCCATGCCCAGTTGTTCCCATACCAGATAATCTGACATGCCCTGGTGAACCTTGTCCTTGCCCAAATTATTCCTCTCCCCTGGAATTTCCCAGCTGTTCCACTTAGCACACACAACTTCATTAATTGTCACGGTCCACAGTGCATTACCTCCCTGTCCCCTGCCCTCCAAGCCTGTTTCTGGGGTACGAGGGCAAACTCCCTGCTGTCCTCCCTCCCAGCGGACAGGGTCACCACGCGCAGGCTCAGGGAAGGGAGTCCGTGGGTCTTCGCCACCTCAACAGAGCAAGAACAGAAGGTTCTCGCACTGATGTCCACCAATGAGCAGACACCATCAGATCCTCAGCAAAGGAAGCGTGGTTTTTATGCTGATTTCCTCCTGCCATTTGAAAGCCAGTGCCTAACATTCGCATTCAGGTACAGAGGCCATTGCCTGTCAATCTATCGCACTTCACACTGCTGTCAGCATAGTTTAATGTTTATGCCTCTAAGGATACAGACACAAGTTAGATAACTGTTAACTTGTTGACTGTTAGCTATGTATTAATGAGGAGGAACTCTCCTGTCTATCAGAAAGGCAGATATAGGAAGAGCATACAAAACAAGTGGTTTATATAAGATGTTCTTTTTTGCTCAGAAAATGGTTTCACATTGAGCAAGTGGACCTAAGAAGCTATAAATTAAAGCGCTGTTGCCTGGATACAATTTTTTCCTATTCCATTCCCAAATGCCTCTATAAAAAATGCAGGTTAGCTTTGTTCTTATTGTTCAACTGAAGAGCAAAAATTCCTTAAAATTCATAGAAGTAATTCAAGCAATTGCCTAAAATGGAAGATATTTATTCTTTGATTGGATATATATAAAAAAATTTAAATTTCATTTATATCTAGAAATAAATTATAATATAATCTAACCATAGTTAATTCTATCTATAGTAATAAATTTTATTTCTAATCAGTTATTTACAATCTACAATTACTTCTAAAATACTGTCTATATATTTATTTCTAAAATACTGTTTGCATAACTTTGTATTTTACAAATATAAAAAGACATAAACTAAACAGCATGCATAAAATTCCTTCGAAGATAATGAAGAATTTCTGGAGACATATTAAAAATACAAGAAATGACAATTAAAATTACTATATAACTTTACTATGTAACTATATATATGCATTATGTTAGATAAACTTTTACTCTTTTTGCACTAGTTGCAGCTTCATTATAATTTTCTCATTCACTGAACAGAATGAGCAGTATTCATTTAACAAAACCCTGTTTTTTACTTTGTTTTAGCTCTGCTGTGCAATCTGCAGACAACTGTTTTACCACAAAACCGAATCCTGCAGAAAGATTAAATACCTCGTAATGTTGTTTCCCAACCGTATTCATTAATACCTCAACAGAGTGCTACAAAACCATGCTTTAATTTATTTTAATAACAACTTTGCCAATGTATCAGTTTCTGACTTCACGTTATTCTCAATTAGTCTCAGCATTAAGAGGCAAGCAATAGAAATGCCACCTCAGGTGATCCATAACCCTCTCCCCAAGACCTAAGTCAAAACACACAAAATCGCCTACTTGATTTCAGCTGTGAAGTGTGCATTCAGTACAAAGGACGATGAAGAGCAGAAGACAGAAGAACAAAAAAGAAGAAAAATAGAAAAACAAGGAAAAAAAAGGAAGGAAAGGAAGCAGAATGTGAGGAGAAAACAGAAAAGAGAAAGAAAGAAAAAATTCCACAAAACATGCCCCTTTTAATAGTCCTTGCTTGCACAGAAGTCTCTTTTATCTATCGTTTGATGGAAATAATTTCCTGAATTGCAGTTTGCTGCTAATTTGTTGCATAACCTGGAAAAAGTCATCTTTAATGAAGTCACAACTATTTTTACTATACAGAGTAACTGTCCAGTCACCTGCAGCACACATTGTCCAGTCACGCAGTGAAAGACCTTGTACTGCACCCCCAAGAGTGAAGGTTGTCATGGCTACTGCTACTTCTGAAGTCTTGACTTTTCATGACTAACATTTTATGTTTAAAAATAGTATTACGACAAAATATGAGAGACAAAAAAGATATCTCTGAGCATGGTGCTATGCAAGCACAGTAAAAAGCTGTCCCTTTTCTTTTCCTCTAAACCATTTACAATCATACTATATAAAAGAAAAAAACCACCACCTTACTTGGATTGCTTTTCCATACATCTAGCTAAAGCACTCCCTAATGTCTTTAAAAAGACACCATTTCTAAACGCATGATGGAACACGGGGTAAAGTCCATTTTTAAGAAAATGCACAAAAAAATTGAAAAATTATCATGCTTAAAATAGCTTTGTAGTAACAATTTGTTACATGTGCAAGCACATTTGACTGGTTTGTTTTCTGTACCATGGGGAGACTTTATCTCTGTGAATTTGTGAAAGTTTTGCTTAATTAAGAGCCACAAAATCACGACTAAAATAAATCTAAAGGACAAATGTAAAAAAAAAAACAAAGAGTCTGACTATTTTTCTGTAACTATGTTGCTTCCACTTCAAGGAATGCAAGTATTTTCTTCTATTTTGGGCATAAGGACTCGGCTCTCCATACGGAAGGCAAGTCATGGGGATTTCTCCCTGCTAAAACTGCCAACTTCAGAGCCTTTATTGCTTTTTAATGATGTACGTAAAAGCTTGCTACTCACTACAGCAATGACATACATTCTCCATCCTAGGACTTGACCCTAATTTACCTTCAGCTCTGTTGTCAATTCACATTTCTTCCTCTTAATGCTATTGATAGGGCATACACAGTCACTAAACAGAGGTTTCAGAATCCGAGAGCTCAATTCCCAGCTGAAGTTCAGTGCAAATATATCTCCAGTAAAACCATTTAAGCTATATCATTTCCACATCAGTTGAAATCTTGCAGCTGGAGAGAACCTAAACCCACTTTTTGGTTAGGGCAGTTACTATTTATGCTGCTTTTGTTCCTGTTCTTTGCTGATGATACCCCTCTTCCACCTGCTGAAGATGTGGCCTACAGAACAAGAAGTAAGGGCTGTCCAGATGCATCTGTGAGTTTGGGGGTTTTTTTGAGTACGAAAGAAAAGGTCAAGACTTCTTCTTCCCTGTCAGCAATGTAAGCTTTCCAAACTAGCATGAAATGGATTATCTAGCTGTAAGAATAGTCTGTCTACCATAAGCGGCTGCACTATTTATAACACATAACGTGATTTTAAACCAACTTAGTTACAATTATTTAAACCAATCCAAAACAAGCCTTGCTTAAACAAGAATGTGTTCCAGAAACATTGTGGTTCTATGAAAACAGTTTTAAAATAATCTTAAAAAATTTAAAAAAATCAAATACAATTGGATTTATATTTATAATTTTATTATAAGAATAATTACTACTTAATGGAGGTACAGCACAAACCCCTCAATCCTAGAAATGTATTAGGATACGGTGGCTCCTAGACATCTGCAATAAAACCATTAACTTAGTTAGGAAGATATTGAACAGCAGCATGCAGAACGTCAGAGAGACACTCAAAAAAGAAGATGAATATTTCAAGGTGAAAACATATCACATGGGATCAAGATTATGTAAAATGTGGTAGGTGCATTTTGACCCAGCTGTGTGCATCTGGTGGCAAAGGCAGCTTCAGTCTGAGGCTCTCACAAGCAAGTAAGACTACTTGTTGGACTTTACAGGTCTACCAGAACTGTCTAACCTCAGAGTTAAAGGGGAGAAAGGTCAGCTACACTTCTGAATATTGAAGGATTCATCTGATGATGCAGTATGCTTTTTAAAAATGTTTGTGTTAGTTGCTTTTTGAGCTGGAGGGACTTGACAGTATTTCATTCAGCAGCAATGTTTCCTTTCTTGTTCCGTGATTTTAGATTTAGGGGACAATGCCCCAAACCACAAAATCAGAGACATGTTAAACAAAAGTGCAGTAACGCTATATTTCTTCAGTGGTTTAAGACTTTCAGCATCTTGTATCTCAATAAATGGTAGTGTTTACACATTTTCTTTTCTGAGTTACTGAGCATGTCAAAAGGGCAAAATGTTCAGCACCCACATAGCTTCACACTGATTAGCTTTAATAAAGCCTATGCAAATGATCCTGATACTAATAGCAAATGAGAATCCTAATGGCTAACTTCAACTGTCGCTTCTGACCTTGGGTGGAGGCGAAAGGTACAAAGCAAAGCTGATTTTGACCTCAAATGCTCTGCACAATTTCAACATCACCCTTACCAGGTAACACCCACTAACCTCCAGAGACGAAAGAAAAAAAAAACTGCTCCTGAAAAAAAAGGCAAAAAAAGAAAAGACATCAATCCAAAACTTTATCACTGAAAACCTTAACATAAAAAGAATGAAGAGACTGATTTATTTCTGAAGGTATCTATCAGACTTGTAGTATTTAGGACTTTTCTCCTGAATGTGCATCCAGCAGTATGTCCTTTTAGGAGAGGAACAGTTACATTGTTGTAATTGTAATCTAAAGAGATGAGTTTTTAAGATACGTATAATAGCTGGAAAAGACTCTGCTGTTACTCTTGCACATTGAGAGTCTGATATTTTCTAAGGGACCTTTGGGTTCTAAGTAATTATTTAAAGAACAATTGTTGTCAGTATCAATATAAAATGAAGAACAGGATTATTAAAAAGAGACAGTTAATGGCTAAGCCAAACTGTTTCTTAAGAAAATCAATGTACGTGTAAATTCCTATGGGGGCTTGGTTTATTGGAAATGCACTCATTATCCGGCCAATATTGCAGCAAGTGAGAAAATGCCTTACACCTATATGCCCCTGGCAAACAGAGAAGCTCACATACCAGACTTACACAGTTTATTGATATGCCCATGCAAAAATTGAGTACTTAGAGTTAAGTGATTGGCAACTATTTTCAAGATCTGCATCAGTTCCATATTCTTTCAGATAAAGTCCAAGACAATGTCTTTAACATTCAGAGACCTATATTAATTGAAACATGCTCTAAAGACCATGACACTCTCCCCACTTCCATGATTGAGTTTTAAGGGAAGGAACTGCTCTTAAACCGTTATCTTGGTTGACCATTTGGCATTTGCTACTCGCATCAGTGCAAAATACCGATTGATACTAGTGAAAGGGCATAAAAGTGAATTTAAAGATTACTCTGTAAGAATACACAGTGCAGAAAGTGAGTCATAGATTACAGTAGGAAGAGAACAGGAGAGAACCTGGGTGCAGACACCCCATCACCTCATGGGAATACTGAGATGGGAACTCAGACCTCTGGTCTTTGAATTTGCCTTTACTGCAGTTACCCTTGGCGCTTGCAATGTCACTGTGCAGCTTCACCTTGTTCCAGTGAAAGTATCTGCATTACAAAGCCCTTTTGGACTATCTGGCCTGGTGCTACTGTAAGGTGCTGTATGAGGTACTAGGTCTTATGCCAAATGTCCTACTGCAGCATTAAAATCTTAGCTGCTTTTTAAAGCTGGTAGGAACACATCAACAGAGGGAAATTGGGATTCTTAGGGTACTTACTACCTGTATAAAAATGAACAAAGCACCCAAAGCTGAACACCCATCTTCAGCATCCATAATAACCCAGACACATACCATCATATAACAGACATAAGGAGTTTGGGTCTTAATTAGCCTTGAAAGTCCTGAAGAGAAGACATCACCAACAAAATAGTTTTTCTTACCAGATGGAACTAATCAGGACAAAAACTGTGCCGGCTCATACCTGTCATTATTGCTGTAAAGCTGTGGGCAGGTCTGCAGTTAGTCCATGAAATGTGCACTCACTGCTAGAAGGGAGGCTGCTGGTCAGGGACTAGCAACCTGCAGCCCAGGCAAACTGCTGTCCTCGACATTTAAATCCAGAGTCAGCTTCAAGGATGCTGACTGCCATTCAGGGTTTTCACATAGTCAGCCATTTGTAATACATATTAAAATGTTCCCTGGCCATCCACATAAGCCCTCTGCAGCCTGCAGGTCCAGGGCGTTGTGCCTTGCAGCTGCAGAGCTACCTTAGACTTACACTGGTGTGATTTAGCTCTCAAAAATGTCTTGCTCAGCTTGAAGAGAAGGATACCTGAGGTCATCACCTCGTCCCTGAAGGATTAATGACCAAATACAAAATCACCTACTCCTTAGTTATTCTTCCTTAGTGGCTCCATATGGAAATATGCCATTCACCACAGTATCCAGCAGTTATGGAAGCCAGTGCTGGAACTCAAATACAATTCACTTACAAAATAATGTAAAAAGTAGTGCACTCCTCTGTTTTATAATCATCAACAAATTCAACAGAATAAAAATGCAATTCTTAATCATATGATACATACAAACACCATAACAGCAGATGCTCTTTCCATACCTGTTCACTTGCATTTAAAGGATGAGGTGAAACGCACTCTTAAAATTTCCTGCATAAATGTTCAAATTTTCCTTTTATTCTGGAGTAACACCATGAAAAGACAGTGTACTAGAAGAAAACATGAGCACTTCTAAGGACACACAGCATGAGAGCAGGAGGAGAAAAAGCAGCACTTGCTAGTCTCCAATGTCTTTCAGAAGATATGTATTTTAATTTTTCTTTGAAATGAAACAGATGCCATCTTTCTCCTGAAGACAGCTCCAAAAGAAATAGAATACTTTTCAAGGCTCCCTGTCTGCATAACCTTAGCTACACACCACGCTCTGCTGCAATATTCCATGTGCTAAAGTTACTTGACAGACTTGTTTTGGAATATTCAGTCTCTTTAAAAATCAAGTAAAAATAAGTTAGTTTCTGCTGACAAGCACTGCTACTGTTCAGTCATCTGAAGAAAACTAGACACAGTCTTTAATTACATAGCATTGTGCCTCCATCTAAAGGTTAAATCCTATGATCACGGTCCATCATTGCCACATTCAATTGGCACAAAGCCCTCCCCTCTTCTCCCTTAAGGAGGGAACAGTACTCATGTTCAGTTTCCAAAAGACTGATTTCTTAATGAGTTCTCAGTGACACCTATTAGTTAATTTCAAATTCATTGATATAGCTGATGATCATAAAGGGGAAAACAAAAGAAAAGAGACAGACGTCCTTCCGTCACTTGTTGAATTGTTATTTTTAGAAGGTTTTAAGATAGGAACCTGCTTCTTAATCTGTAAGTATTGTAAAACATCATCAGAGTTGGAAATGGTTTATTGCTTATGGTTTTTATGGACGATACATGAATAATGAGGTCAAGTACCTGCAGACTTTATTTTTTAAAACCGGATAGGGAGATACCTGGATGTCAAGAGCCATTCACTATTCTAGGTCTGTCATGCATTTGGAGTTTTGCAAAGTACATTTCCTTCTTGCAAGACACTTACGAGGATAATATTCACTAAGTGACTAAACGAAATAAATGTGGAAACTAATGCAGTGTTTAATTAGCAGATTGACATTCGTAACACAAGCTGTTTGTTTACATGCAGTGTCTGTTTATCTGGAAGGGAACAACTGCAGTTGGATAGTTTACCGGGGATTTTGACTAATACAGATGTAAGCAGCTGCGAGATAATCACACGTCTGCTTTCATCCTTATGTCTCTGCCCCATTCCTCCAGAAATAGATTTTATCACACCCACAACAGTATATAAATAAAATTTCTGTTAGAGTGATCCTGTCTGGTGTTAAATCTATGGGGTTTAATAGCTTAACAGCGATAAATGTGCAGGTGTCTATGTGATCATGACAATAGTTTATACTACCAAAAAGCTCAACTTTTTAACAAAACCAGGAATTAGTAAGAGTACTTCCCTTCCCTCTCTTTCTCAAAGTATGATCTCTTAAAGCTGAAGGCTGAAACATTAGTAGCAACATCTTTTTCTCTGTTAAGGGCTTCACAAGTCCAGGAAGGTAAAAATAATGTGCTAGAAGCCTGTACGTCACGGACTTATTCTTCTTTTTAACTCTACAGATGAAGCTGTAAGAGCAGTAACTGTCTAAGGATTTTCTCTGCCTGTGCATCAGTACCAATGATACACCTTTGCCAAGCAAACCATGCTGATTAGTGTTGATTTTTTCTACTTGCACATAAACGGATCTGAGTAATGCTGTAGCCGAAATCCTGAGGGAGCTCTGCATGATCCATTCTACCACTGAAAGCAATAAAAAACAGTCTTTGATTTTACTAATGTAAAATGCATATCCCCTACAAATGATACTTGCACAGGAGAACTGCCTTAACAATTTGACCCAAGTAAGTTGCATATCCCATTGCCTCAGTTTCCTCATCTCATCTGTGAAAAATAGATTAAAAATTTTTATGCTGCCATTGGAGGCACTGGAAGTGAAAAGTGCTATTGCTGTATGAAAGAGAATTTGTTTGGTTAAATCTCCCAGCCTTCTATGAGGCCATTTTCTCTACATGCTTCTCCCTTTTTTGAAAGCACCTTTTGCAAAAATGATTGCACGTGACTTCTAGGAGAACTTAGCATCCACAAATATTCATGGAAGCAGTGGAAATTACAGGCAACTTCTTAATGTAAAGTAAAACGTGGATGAAGTTAGACTCAACAGATGCTATGCTACACACATTCCTCCCAGAAAAAGACAAACAGCTGTTGAGTTCTGCTTTGTGGGGCCTGGCTACATAAGCATGATAAAGAGCGTAGGAACAGACAGACAAACTTCTTGCTTGACTGTATTTGACAGACCGGGTAACTTTTTGGTCACAATATCTGGACACACTGATGTATATTCTGTAAACTGATCTCACTCCCAGTCCCATTCCACTCCTTCTATAGTGCAGCAGATGTCTCCAAAACGTGTTTGAACCGATGGCTCTAAGTGCACAGGGTTAATTCTAACCAGCTGGCCCAGAACACAGTAGGCATTTAAATACCTTGTGAGGAAGCCAAAACATTAGACTTCTCTTTTTTTTCCCCCTCTTTTTCTTACTGTAGTTACTGCTAAAACCTGCTTTGCTCCTACAGATGCCAGCAGGCTCTGGTGTCCTGTGGTATGAATTGTTCATGTTTTGCTAAAAAGGAAAATGTATGAATCCACTCATCTGGAGACCATTTAAAGTTCCAGTACACAGACATGCACCAGAGCGAGCTCAATTTTCAATATCTTGTTTGTTCTTCTTCCCGTGTTTCACCTTCCATTCGCAGCCAGAGTTCTGTTCTATTAGCAGCTTTCCAAGCCCTTGGAGAATGGTTAAGGGAAGGGAGCAGAGAAAAATAGTTTCAGTAACTGCACACTTCCATAGCTTCAGTTAGGTTTTTATTACAACACTAACATTTAAGACTCTTTGGAGAGTCTTGTTTAGCATTAAATAACAATTTTGTATAATGAAAATGATATGGCAGTAAAATAATTTAAGCAAGAGATGTTAAAAAGGTTGACTCCCTGTCCTCCCTTCAGTCCCTGGACAGAAATCTTCCAGATCCAATATGGTCAAACCAGGTAGGGGAACATCACATCTCATAGCCATGTCCCCAGACACTCAAAAGACCACTTGTTCATTTGTTAGATCTGTTTCAGGAATAAGGTGTATCATCCTCATTTTAGTGACTGAAAAGCTGTTAAGGAAAACAGGAGACGTGGACGTTGAATCTTGGAAGCCTCAAGAAGAATTCTACTATTTTCTGAATGAGTGTCATAAGGCCCGGTAAGAGAAGCAATACAATGGATCTACTACAAGAAGAGAGATGACCATCCCAAAGTGAATATGAGATCAAGTCTTCTTACTGCATGGAAGGCACGATCCATTGACCACTTCAGACAGATGAACATCAAGTTTCTTAACCCCAGTTCTTCTGAAGTGTAAGCAAAGGGCTCAGCTACTAAGTTGTCTAAAGGCTACAATTCAGCTGGTTATCCGTAGAAACACAACTAAAGTCACTGAGAGATTTTAAAAGCCCGTAAAAGTTTGGATGCATTCTGGCCTAGGGGTAAGCTGAATAGGATTTTTCAGGGTTTCAAGTTTGGAATTTCAGGGATAGATTTCAGCTAAATCTGCTTCTGCATCTGGCTTTAAGGACAAAGGGCCTGCAAAACATGTATTACTACTGTTTGTACTGAAGAAAAGAATCTGCCTGATTTTCATTTCCCAAGTTAGGTCTGAAGCTTGACATTGTTAATCCTACATTGTTAAGTAAAAAATCATTGCATTTAGGATGCCAAAAAAACAAACCATAAAAGGTAATTTTAACTACCTGCCAGAGTAAAACTACACAACTGCATGGTAAGCACCTCCTAACATTGAAATGCAGCACCTTCACAAAACTCTGTTAGTCAAGAAGTCATATTAGATAGAGAATTCCAAGATGCTGCCCCAGATGCAGACGCAGAGAATGGTAAACCTATGCAGGAATAAAAATGGCTTATAATTATGTTAATGATCTGTTTTCCCTGATGTGTCCCAAATAAAAAATAACAGGTGGCTGTTTCATTACTGATTTTGATTGGCATCAAAGCCTGAGCGCAAAGCTGTCAGTCAAAGGAATTAAGACTGGCCCGCAGAAGTACTTGAAGTCAACTGACAGGGAACTGTGGCTGATTCTTCTTCAATGTGGAGGAAGCAAAAGTCACATGATTCCACCAAAAAGTAGTTATGATTTGCTGTCCAAGACCAGTACCAACTGCATCCAAACAGACCAGGATGAATCAGAGGGGAAACCAGCCTTGTGACTCAGACACACCTTTTTCTGCTCTTCTCCTTATTATCAGAACATAATGGTCTTCCAGTGCATCTACCATTTCAGGTCACATTGGATTTACATTATAATGCACTGTATAACTATCATATTTCTATGAAATCCTAAATTTTTACTCAAACTTGATGATTAAGCAGATGGTGTGTTCCTGTAAGCAGTTCAAAAACACAATTTTTACCATCTGAGAAAGGGTTACAAGCATTTTACCCCTTGAAATGACAAATACAACAATTTGAAAAAATTCATTGCTGAGAAGCTATGATAATGTATCTTTTATAAAGAAATTCAGACTGAAGAAATGGTATAATAAGCAGATGAATGTCATATATAGCAATGACTAGGTATTGAGATACTTATTTTAGGTAACACAAAGGTAAGCATAATCAGAATGACTCATTAAGAACACATGACTGCAGACCTATATGCATCTCAGCTAGCAGCTGTTGCCTAATTTAGCAGCTTACAAGAAAACTTGATATTTTGTAGTGAGGCAATGATTTATTGTGGGTTCCAACTTTTTATTAAATTTATTTTGCATTTGTTGAAATATTGCAATCGGCCAAGCAATAAACTCCTTAGTACTTTCTCTGTATCACTTTTTTATTTTGCTTGATAAAACTTTAAGTGTCTCAAAAATGCATTTTGTTTAAGGTCACAAAAAAATTAATCATTACATAACAAGCGATGGATCCTCTGGTATAACTTAAAAGTATGGGAAGCATGTTATCAGTTAATAGAGTAGCTATGGCAAAATGTTTCTTTTTCTAGAGTACAGGGATTTGTTACGGAGTATCCCCAATGTTTTAAACATGTTCCTCCTTGTCCTTAATTCAAAATAAACATTTAGCCAAGTCCGTAGTCAGCAGAAAGGACCTCAGAGGAGCCTAGAAAAGACTGTATCAGAAGATGATGCTAAGATGCTACATATCTGTAAATTTCACACCACTGCAATAAAAATGTGTACTTCTGCCTTGCTTTTCAACTATGATTCACGTCTGAATAAAAAGCCCATGGAAAAGAGCATGCCTTCATAGACTTTTGAAAAAAAATCACAAAATTGAAAAATTCCATATAAGAAACCCAAAAGGTTTTTCTGTAGTTCACAGGAGCTATGAGGAAGCTGAGGATGGGTAACTTCATTGTATAAGCAAGTAATTAAAATTATTTACCTAACAGATACTCCTTACCACATACAGTCTGGTGGTTTCAAAGTATCACCACATTACGTTATGTAAAGAGGAATTTCATTAGTATTTCTTCTGCCTATGGTTTTCTCTGCAGAAAGCGGCAAAAGACTCATTTTGGGAGGACGGTGGAAGACATCCAGTATCAGTGCAAATCGGACTCCAAGATGAATGACTGACATCCCACTCATTTTCCAAGGTGGGAAACTGAGGGAAAAGACAGGTGATTTGGTTTGCTCTTGGACATAAAAGTCAGCAGCATGCCATTAATAGATTCTGATTTTATGTATGAAACAGAAGTTTTTCTCATTAGCTGGGTTTCTTTCTTACGTACGTCTGCATAAAGCAACAGAGATAGGTAGCTTGTGGTATACAAGTGGATTTCAAATTACTGAAATTTGGGCACTTTAAATAATCCTATACTCAAAATAACATTACATTCCTTCAAAATACCCAAGTTCCAACAATGAAACACATTTCCATGTACTGGAATACAATTGACCTAAATACAGAGACACTGAGATTGTAAAATGGTAAAAATTGACTTTGTGACTTCGGCTGGTAAAACCAAAACCACCATGGAAAAAAATGGGCTAGTGAGTCTTTTTTTCATTGTCTGGTCCTGTTTACCAAAAAAAAGGTTAACTGCGTGAAGATAAGCACAGAAATAACATGTGGAATGGCAGCCACTGAAAGACACCTACATGACATACTATTTTAGCAGCTATTATGTTGTAGGAAAGCACAGCTGACAGGACCATTACTTGCTTGTCTGCATATGTACAGAAACAAATCAGCAGTGAGGAAAAGAAAATATAGGTAGAATATTACGTCACAAAAATGGTGTCTCGATCACTTCACTAGCTGACTTAAACTCAGAGGTGCTCACCCTCAACTGAATAAAATGTCCACAGTTTTGCTCAGTTACTAGTCAGGCACCGTCTTAGTGAAGCCAATTTTCTTGTGAAAATACTGAATAAAGGCATCAAGATGTGCTCTACAAAGAGAAATTCAAACATTTCATTAGTACTTTAACCCAAATGACTGCATTAAGAAGTAACATTCACACATTGATTTTTCACAGTATCATTTTCATCTCTCTTGCATTCAATAGAACTAGTAGGCTTGCTGAATGAAGCTAGTTTTATTGTCTGATAATAGTCTTAAAATGTTCTTAATAACATCAAATCAAATATAGTCAAAATACATTCTTTACCCATGCTCAGCCCTTTGCTAGGTAGAAAAACATGACTCAGAAAAGGTATTATGGTGTCCTTAAGAATTAGGTTATATCTAAGAGCTACCTACAGCCCATCCTTCTCTCAAAGGCTGTATAAGCAATGTAACTCATAGCACACCGGACCATACTGCTTTTCACACATCTGTAGTCCAGCTTGAGAGCTTAGCCCATAAAGGGGAAAATGCACCTGAAATACATCTCTCCCAAGCAGAGGAAAATTTTCCTTTTACTTTTTAAAATTTAATAATAGAAGTTAAATTTTTACTTAAATACCTGACAACTCTTGTGAAAGTGAAGTTTACCTGAAAGTTTGATTTTTATGAAAAATAAAAAACATAAGCAGAAATTGAGTTTTATTGAAAATATTTTAACCCTGCTTGTTTACTCCCATGTACCAGCTCCACCAAAGATGGCTTTTGCATGGTCTGTGCATTAATTTCCAGTGAACATCACTAAGCCCGCTCTAGGAAAAAAAACCCACAACCCAAACAAAACCCCAAAACTACAATCCCCATCCAGATCTTGAAAAAAATAATTAATCAATCTTTCTTGGATGCACTTCTTTATGTCTGGACAAGAGACACATACCAAGCTCCATAATCATTATGTATTCTTATCAAGTAAATAATGCCAACTACCACCACAGTAGAAAGCAGAGGACTGTATTAGTGTGAACTGACAAGATTATATGGGACTTCCTCTTCTCATAATTTTTCCTTTGGTTATGGTTTTAACTAAAATGAAAAACAACTCAGAGTCAAAGAAAATGAGAAGGGGAAACACCCTCTTGAGGCCCTGATTCGTATGCAAACTGGAAATCAAATAGGAGAATGGAAGACTGAGACTTTAACTCTAAATCATCTCTAACTGATAAGCGATTGACATAAGACCCATGCAGTTCCTGCCATAAAACATAATCTCAAAATGAAGCCACATTGAGAAATCTAGAAAGGAGATTGACCAGAGGGAATAATCCTTCCAGGAAATTAACATGCAAGAGCTTAGAAAGACTCCAAAAGCGATTCAGAAAGAAAGTTGTTTTAAATTGCATAGATCTCTTTTGATAGGTGGGGAAATGTTTCGGGTATACATATGGTAGATTTCACAGACTCCCCAACAAACATACAAAAATAGTGTCTATACCTTTCTAAGTCTGGAAAGCATGTAAAATTATTCCTAAAATGTACAGTTTCCTGTGTGTTTCCCAAAATCTATGCTTTAATTTAAAAACAAATCATAGAAATCCTTTGGAGTGGATGTTACTGGTGTCTCCATTTTGATACAAGCTGACAAAGAAAACTAGAGAAGTAATGGCATCTTCAAGATGTCAGTTTTACAGAGATTTCGCATTCAGCTAGCCACAGAGATTTCAAAGTTTATCCTTCCTTTTTTTTTTTTCTCAGAAATAAGCATCAATTTTTGAAGCACAGCTTTGCATATACTTCGCTAAAGGTTCAGAAATACTGACCAGTATTTCTGCCAATTTCCATTTGCTTCACAAACAACTAAAAACCTGTGAACCTGTGAAGACGACATGTAAAGAAAAGGTCCCAAGATTAGTGACATAATCATAACACATCAAAACTAGAAGGTAGCTGAAACAACTTTACATATTTGGCCCAGATTATCAGACTGCAAATGAATTTTTCCAGTACTGTTAGGCACATAACAGAGTTTTACAATTTCCTATTCACTGGCACGGATAATCTCCAGGAAGCTTCTGACGAACACATACTTATTCCAGAAGCTGCAGCAGTTAAATAACAAGCTAAGACAGCTGGGTTCAATTTAGGTTGTGGATTATCATTCACTCAAAAAGACAAGCACTGTTAGGCCAGTGAAAGCCAGCATTGCTGCTATCACTGAACCCAGTTGCTATGTCCAGGTCTTTTCTACTTAGGACATTAAGGAAGTATTTCTAAAAGGCTACTACTTTCCAGGGGAAAAAAAAAAAAAAAAAGACACAAATTTAAACAATGACAATTCTTTCTCAAAAATAATTACTATTCTTAAAATCCCAGATTCTTATAAATTAAAGAAATTAAAAGCACAGGAATTTGACATTTTCAACTTTTTTGAGAACATTTTGCATACATCTCCTATATTTTACTCTGCAACTGATTTGCCATTTTTTGCCTAAAATCTTTGTACGTGGCGAAAGACTTTGGGAAGGGACTATTGCTATAAATAATGGTATGATTTTTTCTTATTTAGCTCATAAATGCATTATAGTAGGAAACAGCAGAGTTACTCAAGGATGAGTGTAGCATCTATGTACTTTTATTCTCCAGCTGTCTCAATTTCAATCTACTCCTTTCCTGTCAGAAATCTCAGTTGATTATACATTGACTTGCACAAAGGCACTGAAAGATTCTCTGCCGTATTTTCCATGGGATATTTGGAGAAATCTTTATTCTAAGTACAGGTTCTAGGGTTTGATATGATATGATTCCATATAGACTAAAAATCAAAATCTTTCTCTAGTTCTTAGTATAAAGTAATCACTTGCCAATTTCTGATTTTAGTGATTTTGTTTGTTTGTTTTTCCAGCTGAATACAGTAAACAGGATACCAGATTCTGTTGAAATACTTAAAGACAGCTTATGGTGAAATATGTGCATCAATTATTCACATTTAGCTCCAAGTATTTCCCACGTGCCTAACACATAACTTCACTAGAAGTTTTAATTTATGAAGAATCTATTTCAGGGTGTAGGCCTCATCCTATCAAAGGTAACTCTCAGAAACTCATGACAAGGCAGAGAAAGGGAAATGACCAATACTGTTGCAAGAGTTATTTATTTGTAGAATGTATCAACCAATTTAGGAGTGACTGACTAGAACTATACCACGGCTAAAGCACCAGTTCCACACAAAAATGGCGCATCTGCACTGTAGTATATTTCTGACTGAGACCTGAATCGTGCTTGTAAAATTCTCTTGCATGATCAAAGCCTAATGCCATCTTTTCTTATATGGAAAGAACTGTTCGTGACACCTTCAGCTTCTTCCTTAAGAGTTTTCACGTCTTCACTACTTACTCATCTTTTCTTTCTTCAGGCAGTCATGATAGTTACTTTTGGAATATCTCATCTGTAAACCAACCGTATTATCTCCATGCTTGCACACTGATGACTTGTATTCAAAGCATCAATTAATACGTCAATATCTTAAGAATCAGAGTGCCATCAGTTCACCCATGACAAGTTTGAATAACACTTCAGTGCAACTGTGACTTGCAAAGTTTCTGTATATTCAAAAATGGAAACAAATAATCTTTCCAGTATTAACTGGTCTCTGGGTCTGAATCTGGGAATCAGTTAAATTAAAGTATGGTAATGATTTTTTACCATAAGTTCTTATTTTTCATGTTTAAGTTCTAATGGTATTTCCCTGGAAACACAATGTGTTTAACAGCATCTGCATAACAGAAGCTTTTCAACACAGAGACATTCCCTTTCATACAGAACCAAGCATATTCATAACATAAATAAGCAGCTAAATTCACACCAGTGAAAGCTCACAGGTAAGCATTAAAAGATAAGTAATCCACATCCACTCAAATATTATGCTTTCCCAATGCACTTTAGTATTACAGGCATTAAAAGTTCATCTGTCAAAACATGATGAAAAGTATTTCTACAAGATCTGAAAGCTTTTGAAACATTATTCACCAGTTACAGGAGGGCCATGGCTCTATCCTAGTTTATGACTGCAACTGAAATAATCCTCAGAGAAAGTAACGTTTGCTGTACACTGGTAACTTGCTGACTACTGGTTAACTGGTTGTATTACAGGAGTATAATTTCAAATTCCTTGATCCTTCACAGTATTCATATTGGTATTATGATCCATCTTTGAAGCACCATTTTCTGGTAGATTAGAAACCAGGAGGAGCCACAACTCAAGGGAACAGCAAGAGCCCACAGATTTAAAGGGACACCATCAAGGCTGACAAACATAATTCCTTGCTTTGCACTGTCATTACAGTAGTGCTATGTCATAAGATGCTGTAATTGCGAGAAGCGTCCTTCAGGAACACAGTATTTTGCAAGTTCATCTACAGTCATAAACCAGTGCATACCAAGTTGGAGAAAAAAAATATACAGAAAAAAAAATTTCCATACACAATCTTCTTGTAGGAAAAATGTATTTAAACAGCATCCAAGCAGTATAGTATTTCCCGGTAAGAATCTTTCAATTCCTATTGTTCTCATTCCCTCATTTAAGAGGAAAATTATTGTAAAAAGCCTTTGAACACTTCAAGACATAGTGAAGTTGCCTTAAAAAACAGTGCTTAGTAAAGAAAATAAGACACATGAACTGCAGAAGAGATACAAAGTTCACAAATACCTGCAGCACTACCTGATTTAAGTTTGCTATTATTAAAAGGCCTTTTAAAACATCAAACAGCACTGCTCATAAAGCACAAAGAAAATAGTTTTAAAATCCTTTCACGGTTAAAGTTTAACAATGATCTTTAAGTCAAACATACAAGAATTCAAGAGTTTTTATTATTGGAATATCATGCCAGCTTTTGGTAACAACACCGCTCTTAAATATTTTTAAATTGTAATAGAAATTATTTAGTATTTAAGCAAACAGAACTGGACACATTTCAGGCAAAATCCACGTCTCACTAAGGAACATGGAAGTTTAGAAATGGCACAACATTGACAACAACTATTTCATGATATCACCGTGGTAACTAAATTCAAGACAGTGAAAACCTTCCATGTATGTTGCACTGTAAATAAAAAATATTAATAATAGTAATGAATGAATAATAATGAAAAAAAGGACTTCATTCTAGATGCGTTGGCTTCTTAAGAGTTGTCCTTAGCATCTTTTATAAAAGATCACATGAAAGGGAAGAGCCCTTTCTAAATAAACAGATAAATCCAGGTCACAACAATAGCACCACAGCACAAGCCCAGCACAGCCAGCTCAAGACCATCTGAGTCCCTAGACCGTGTTTGTGGGCTGTTATGCAACCTACGGATAAGCCATATACAGCTTATCATACCCCGTGACTACATACAGTCTTACTTCCTATCAGGCAGATGGAGAGAATAAGAGTAGCTTGTACCGCTTTATGAGCTGGCAACAAACCAGTTCATGAGGGTAGGGGGCAAGGCTGTCCGACAAGGGCTCAAAAGCCGTAATGACTCCGATCGGGCGACCTCCAGCAGGCGATCTGCTGCCCATGCCTCATGAGACACTGCAACAGCGGTATTATCTAAGCACTGTAATACTCTTACATCAAACGGAAAAGGACAGGCACAGGGTAAACCGCAGTTCCCTTGCCCTCCTCCTCCCTCAGCGCTTATAATTGATGGTGACTGAAATTTGTTAAGTGAGGGCCTGACCCAATGCTGTGCTGAGGTCACTGAGCAGCTCCCAGCTGCCCACCTGGGGCTCAGGGTTCGACCCCAAGGGCTCCCACAGCGCAGCGTTCTCTGTGGAGGGACACAGTGCGGCTCCCCGACAATCAGCCCCCCCCCACCCCGAGCTGCCCCACATCACACCAAACACAGGCAAAGGGGGTGCTCACACTGCAAGACACAAGAGATAAACTGCACAGGCACAGCCATTGCAGGCATCAAAGGTGCCATTCTTTAAAATTGTCCTAACAGCTGCTGAAACTATTTTGCTGAGTGCTGCCGAATGTGCTGCTCGACACCCTAAAACCAGACTGATGCAAACAACCAATGCACTTCCTTGAAGAATGAGTTCAAAAGAGTTCAGGATAGTTCCTTAAGTCCTAGCGGGAGCGAATGTGTTAATTAGCCCTACTGACAGAGCCTCAACAGCATATTTGACTGTTTAGAGATGAGGACAGTGACAAACCCTCTACAGCAAAAACGTGTTCCAAGTACAGATCATCAGAATTGAATGACTTGTGTCTCTTAGAAAAACAATGGAGAATTTTTTCTGCTGTCACTGTCCCAGGGTTTATCCCTGTTTGAGGAAACCACCAACAAAAAGATTACAACTTTTTTTGAAGGGATGGATGGAATGATTCAGCTCTGATCCGCTAATGACAGCTCCTTCCTATCTTCTGCATGTACATTTACAGCATGTAAACCAGCCATAACCTCAGCCAGGGAGCCTCCGGATCCAAGATCAACCTGAAACATCTTGCACTTTTAGTCACGGATATTCCTCATTTAGCAGCCAACAGTCAGCCACAATAGCAATCACCATTTAAGCTGGAGCCAGAGACAAGGTCTCTGGCTGAAACTATAACAATTCTTCCACCATTTATATGCATATAAAAATGAATTGATTACTTCACACTAAAAAAGTGAAGTTTTCATTTCTAGATGTAATATTGAATGTGAAGTTCATTCATTTATAGCCAGAAGTGCAAAGACAGGCAAAGTATTGCAGAGATATCCTTTGCTCCAGTGAATCTGTAGGAACCAGTGTTTATCTGACTGCAAATTCCCAAGTGCTTCTGCTTCCAAGATATTGATAGTGAGAAAGTGAAGGAAGAGCAAACATAAGAAATTGTAGCTGTGTTCTCTGTACCTTAAAAATGCAATGTCCGAACAGCAAAGTGTTATTAACTTTGTGTTCCTTTGCAAGAGCGTGAGGTTTAAATGGAAAATAATATTGAACAACGCACTTAAGCTGACGATGTCACGGTTTCCCTCAGGGCAGGCTCAATTCACATCACTATTCAAAGCACTAACCAGTCTTCTAGTCAGCACAGAGAATACACAAAATATTAGGACACATTTTTTAATGTAATAAAATGCCAGCTAAATAACTTTGTTCCTAAGCCATTTTCCAGCTACCAGTGGATATTTAGATCCCCACACTGTGTGTCTGTGCTAAGAGGTCCTCAAGTCAAGTCACAACAGAGACAGACCATGGCATGAGATGCCTGGGGAAGTTGGTAATGAAACAGAAGTTCCTTAATTTCTAACCAGCCTACACCATCACTGAAGACAACTGCAATTTTCCTCACCACTTTCAATTACAGAAGGGATCCAGCGCTACATGACAGTAAAAAAGTCTTTTCCATTCCTGGCTCTTGTGACACGCAAGAAGTCAACTGATGATCCCAGATTACTTTGTTCTAAGAATGTACTGAAATGACAGTGGAAGTAGTGCAGACACCTTGAACAAAGCCTTTGTGGGCTGAGAGCTTAAAGTCGTTCAGAATCACAGCCCAAGCTTAACTCTGAATTATCCTAAGATACCACACATGATCATACAGAGCTGAGTGAGAACCTTTCTAGGGGCCATCTACAAAAACCTGTTTGGTACCTTGCACAGTGTGTACGAGTACAGGACTTCCACAAATGAGAAATTGTCACTGTTGTCTCCTACCACTTCAACCTATCAGCAGTCTAAAATTCCTTTCAGCAGCATAACACCCTGGTTATGAATTTTTTGTAAGCTCTAATAATAACTTATCTCTGTCAAAGAGATTTAGCAGGATCTAGAATGACAGGGGCATTCTTACCACTGAGATCACCCAGCTTGCCTTAAACATCCCTGCAGACTTTCAGCAAAGAAATCCTGGGATAAGTGTCGAAGGCATCACTGCTTCCAGCTCAACCATAAGCCAGCTGCCACAAGGTGGCAAAGCAGAGAACAGGCTGTTGTGAACCCTTCAATTCCCTTTGAACTACTGGCAACAGTCTGCACTGATAACTAAGTGAAGAGGGATGGTATACATAACTTAATCACTCAGAATAGCCTCTTTCCTTTTCTATTACATCAGAGTTTCACCTCTTTCCTAGTGAGAGATGATGCTAAAAGCTGAGCCACACTGCTGTTAGTAGAACTGTACCAGGTCTCTGGTCTGCCTATGACAATGCTGTTCCCAGCTTCCACATCTCCCTGTGGTTGCCTTCCAAACAGGAAAAAAACTGAGGACAAATAATTAAGCAAATTTATGTTTCAATTTTTCCCCCCTTTTAGTCTGCCAAAGTAAAAATTAATAAAAATTAATCCCACAAGTACTTGGCTGAAGCTCTGGATTTCACCACTAAAACAAGTGTTTGTCATTGGAAATACAGATCGTTTTGTTCATCTAGTAGGCAACCAATGGTGCTATTTTTAAAAAACAAATCTCTTCATGGAAAAAAAAATAAAATAGAAAATAAACCTTTTATCTGCTGCTGAAAATGGTGACTATTTCTCACTAGCTCAACAGTATAAATTGGCTAATTTTTTGTTGTGTTGTTAAAAGCAAACTATTCCTCTGTATACTTGTGTACTTGATAAATTTATATAATTCCATCAAAACCAAAAATGAGCTCTACAAGAAGGTACTACAAAAAGACTGAAGAACCCAACAGTGAATGCTGCATTTATAGAAGGAATTCAAGTTCCCATTAAATTTCATTGGACTTCACCACCATGGTAAGAATTAATCTTAAATGGTAATACTACTATTACATACTATTATGATGACCAGCTTATTTCAGTAAGGTTACTATTATATGTTTTTAGGGACAAGCAGATGTCATTGATACTTCTGTGAATGCTCTGTATTTTCCTGTATGTTTGTGTGTTTATATGCCATCAAAACAAATACATGAACAGTAGTATCAGATTGGTGTTCCACCAGCTTATTGCAACATTACTATGCCAAGGTGGACTTCGCAAAAAGTCTGAATTTCTCATCTTCTCTTAGCATGTGTTGTTAATTGCTGCAAATCAGTAATTTTTTCCAATGCCTCTTAAAGACCAGCATCAGGAGAGTTCAAAGGAAAGATGGAAAACAGAAATACAAGATTTCCTGCAGCCTCCCTCTTGTAGTGGACATTTGAAATATTCCTGAATGGAAAAGGGATGTAACCTAAATAGCGTTCTGCTGGAAGAAAGGTAAAAGTGGACTACAGTCCAGCTTCTCCACAGACAGCTTTTTCTTAGGCTGAAATAAAACAAAAGCACGAGCTGAGAGTAAGTGCAGCTTCCCTTTAAGCAGAGGTTGCAGGGGAGCAATATGCTCTGGGACACAAATACATAACACAGTCTATGCTGAAAACTGCAGACTTGACTGAAAGTGCTCCCAGCCAAAAAACGCACCACTGTTTCAAAATGTCAGTGATCTCTGTGCAAGTAAGCAGAAAGGAAAGAACAGTGGAAGACTCAGTTTTCAAATCAGCAGTGTTCTGGGGAAGCCTAGAAGAAATGTGACCTTGTAATGTACCACAGACAGGCAGTATTAACATACCAATGCAAATTTCAGGTCAGTACTGGCTTTTCAGCTGAGTAGCTTCTGTAAGTCCTGAATTACCAGAGCTCAAAATAAACATATTTAGGTAGTCTCATCCATAAAGCCGACAAATCAATGTACATATTTTTACTGTCTCATTTGAAAACTCCCTTGATAACTGAAGTAACTTTTTTTTATTTTCCTCTACCTATGGACTGCAATAAATCAGAACTCATTGAACCCTTAGGTCACTGTTAATTCATCTACCTGGCATAGCAAGTACCTAAATCTGAAGCATGCACACTGAGATTTGGGTATTTTGAACATGAACAAAATGTCAAACGGACTTTTCTCTACAAAGTCAAATTACAAAGTTATTATTTTATTGATGCTGTTGAACATCCAAAATACCCTGCAAATCATTTCCCTTTCTGTCTTAATTAGATATGCTGTTCCTACATACAGATCCACTTTCTTCAGATTCCCTTTGTAGGCCTCCACATAGTCTGGAGGGACAAAAGCAGAGAAAAGGTAATAAGCTTAAAAGCCATGAACAACGAAAAATCCTTTTGACAGTGCTGGATTCTGCAGAGGTTTAAAATTCTTTACTAAATTAAGTAGAATTTGTGCTTGCTGCAGACTAAAAGCAACAGTACAGTCAGGTACAACAGTTACCATGACTTAGTGTTGCTGTGGCACTTTGATAATGAGCATCACTGAAAGCATCAGAGCCTGAGATGTCTCAGAACTTTATCCCTCATTGCGTCATGAAGATGGTATCATCATACAAAACAAGACTGAAGGACCAATTGCCATTGGTGTAATTTGGAGTGCACAGTCAAAAGTATTTGTGTGCTACCACGCGTGAGTAATTTCTTTATTAACTGTTTACCACCATTTCCTAAAGTTACTCATGTGAACATGAAGGGGATTATTGTGCTATGTTAGCATATCCTATAAAGACTACATCCCCATCTGGAAATGCATCAGCATTTTTCCTCCTTCAGACCAACCCTAAAAATGTGTATTTTTTAAGCCCAGCATTTGTGTTTTGGATGCTTGTATTTCTCTTTTTTAGTCAGCTTGCAATGGAAACTGAAATTTTCAAGAGGTCTTTTTTTCTGTTCCTGTGAAAAAGCCATTATTTATATGAAAGGACTTACTCTATATCCCTTTTTCAGGAAAATTAAATCCCCAGTTCTCATGTTTGCACAACTAGAGACCCTCCACAGGATGTCCTGAGAAGAATAATAAATACTCTTATATTTGGTTTAAAATGCCAGTGAGCCTGCATTTACCGGTCTTACCCACTAATCCTCATTGTTGTGCTCATCTCCAACCTCTTTTTGTCTCCTAGGTAGTTTTTTTCCAGAGTAATACTCCACTGAAATCTTTTCCTTTTTTTCCCAACAGTAATTCTGCTGATGCTGAGGGGTCCCTCACTTAGCCATCTGAATCAAAACTGACTTTGCTGACTAAGGCAGCATCAACACTGCAGGGAAAGGCCCAGAGGATGTAATCCTCTCTGCTATTATGTAAGGAGGGACAGAAATCCTCATGAGGTAAGCTCCCTTGCTTTTACAAAGCTATACCCTACTTCTTTACAAGTAGGCTGTGGATTGCAGTGTCACTAGATGTCTGTCTTGCTTTCAGAGCCTTTCACTGCTGAATAACCTGTTCTACTCTAAGAAACTGAAGCTGCCTAAGAAAGAGCATCAGACAACCAATGAAACCCTGGCTTAAAAAATGATTGCAAATGCAAACTGAAACTTCTGTGCCCCAATCAAATGCTTATAAGGACTTTCTGTCTACATCCTCTACATCCCAAGTTGCAGTCTATCAACACTTGCCTAAAATTTTGTGAAAATGTGTAGTTCTTAGCAAAAATTGCCCCACTCTATAGCTGGTGTTAAAGCATTACTCCTGTATCGCGTGATTACTTATTACCAAGAACCATCTCCACAGGACAAATCAGACAGTGGCCTCACCAGCAAAAAGAAGAAACACTGGATTTGGAACTTGCCAGTGAGGATCAGGGAGGAAAAACAGTAAGAGAGGAGTGTATTGCAAGATAGAAAGCCACATAGATGTACTTACATTTCATTTAGTCATATAGAGAATACTTATTCCCAAGCATATATTTGTGCTCTAAATATACCACAAGCCTAACTGAGCTTTAACTGTTGTTCAGTTATTGTTTACTAAGTAAAAGAAGATGCCATGACCCTCTCAGTTTGACTTACCTCATACCTCAGAATCACAGAAAGCTGTTCCCACTACCACCACAGTAGCTGGCATCATCACTGGATAATTATTTCGTGTCCTCAATAAAATTTTAAAGTATTTGTGTTTTGAGTATTCTTCAACATGTCACAAGCAGCTCAAGGAAGAACCACTTATTTGAGAACTCAAGTTCAAAGAAAATCACTGGGCAGAAACTGGAGAAATAATCTATTTTCTTTCCCAAAATATGCAGAACAAAATTCTACAATATATTACAATAAAGTAATAATAAACACTAGGATTTTAAGAGCTTAAAAATTTCCATGCATCTTCTGTAGTTGGAATTAAGCTACAGAAATTACCTATACAAAAATGTTTGATATGTTATGTATAAGTATCTACCGCAGAAGCTGCTGTTTACTTCAACATATCAAAATCTGTCTTCCTAGCCTGAAATCAAAACCTAGATGAAAAATTTGAAAGCATAACTGAACAGTTCAGGAAGCACGACATTATCATCACCTGCACAGAGCCTGAAGACCAGGCCCTGCATCCTTTAAGGATCTGGGTTGATGTCCAAGACACATGTAGACACTGTAACCTTGAGCAGCCTTCTGCACCCCGGTCTATACCCCAAGCTAGCCATAACTCACTATTGCTTCAGGCTCTTTGGCCAGCATGAGTGAAACTACATGACCACCTTCCTGTCCTTCCTTTTCAGGCAGATCTACACTGCATGCTTGCCCTGACACAACCATCCAAGTGTTGGCTGGGATCTGACTTGTCTCATGACTTCCAGACCTCTGCCAAAAAAACGCGTTTGCACAGAAGCAGCAAAGCAATTTTTTCTTCTATAGTTTGTTTTACTTATATAGGCTTCATAGTGGCTTTAATCACAATGGTATTGTTAATACAGTGATCATGGGTATTTCCCAGGGTTGTATACTAATATTTAGATATTGGTACAGTGATCCTTCTTGAGCTAGAGCCTTCCTTTCCCACTGCCACTGAACAACACCCTAGAGGCAGAGCCTCTGACATGCAGAGCTCATTCTGTTAAATTTATCTGGACCTGACTCCCTCTACTCAGTACAGAAGAACAGGTTTTCAATCCTGCGATTTTTATAAAACTACTCCATCAAGGTCAAAATATCACCCAGCACAGGTGAGTCATCGCTGCAGTTTTATATATGGGAAAACAATTCACAAAGTAGAACTGGAGGAGGTGAGACTTAAAGCAAACTTTATAAGGGACTCAAGAATAATTTTCTTGACAGTCTTAAGAATTGGTTAAAGAAGTTCCATGCTCTGCTGTTGTGAACATAAATAATTAAAACATATTACACAATAGCAAGGATATGTAGTACTTAATTAAAGCATCCATTATCCATTAATTTAATACTTTCTCTCACAGTATCCTCCTGGACAAAATGTCCAGCATACAGCTAGACAAATCCATAATATGTTGGGTAAGCAACTGGCTGACAGGTCAGGCTCAAAGAGTTATAGTACATGGGGTCACATTAGGCTGGCAGCCAGTAACCAGAGGGATTCCCCAGGGCTCAATTTTAGGGCCAGTGCTCTTCAATGTTTTCATAAATGATCTGGACACAGTAATCGAATGTACGTTAAGTAAGTTTGCTGATGATACTAAATTAGGAGGAGTTGTGAACTCCCTCAAGGGTAGAGAGGCCTTACAGAGAGATCTGGATAGACTAGAGAGCTGGGCAACCACCAACTGTATGAAATTTAACAGCAGCAAGTGCAGGATTCTGCATCTGGGACAGAGTAATCATGGTTACACATACAAACTGTGGATGAGAGGCTGGAGAGCAGACCTTCAGAAAGAGATCTGGGGGGTTGGGTTGATGGCAAGCTGAATATGAGTCAACAGTGTGCCCTGGCAGCCAAAAGGGCCAACCATATCCTGGGGTGCTTCCAGCACAACATCACCAGCTGGTTGAGGGAAGTGATTGTTCCACTCTACACTGCACTGACTGGTGCGGCCCCACCTCAAGTACTCTATGCAGTTTTCGGTGCCTCAGTATAAAGAGGACATCAAACTACTAGAGTGTGTGCAGAGGAGGACAACCGAGATGGTGAAAGGTCTTGAGGGCAAGATTTACAAGGAGTGGTTGAGGCCACTTGTTGGGAAAGATATTATCCCAAGACCAACAATGGAAAGAAAAGGCCATATACTACATTTACTCCATAGGGGAAATCACTTTACTGATTTTGAAATTTCTGAGCTTTTATTACTTTGAAATCTTGCAATTTTATTTAGTATTTTCCTAAAAGCTGCAGAACTCGGAGACAAATGTTTACTTGAAAATGTCTGCTTCATGGACTGTTAAAGTAAGCATTTGGCCCCTGCACTTTTGGAAGGTTTGGAAACATGAACACCCAAAGCATCAAATCAAGAACAATACAAAACCAGCCCAGAAGTATTTTTTTTTAAACTCATGCTTTTAATTCAGCCTCTCATAAGCCCACCTCATGATTTTTAAATGTTCACAGCTGACTATGCTATATATCAAAATAGTATTGCTTGTCTCATTAAACTACCATAATTTGCAACTTGGATGTGCAACATAAAATATTAATCACCACTTCAGAAGCCACTTTCATCCCTTAATTTGTAACAGGATAATGCTCTGCTTAAGTCTGCTACAAAAAATTTGCTAACGTCTTTTCTGCTAGTATGCACATTTTTCCCTTTTGTTTGTGTTTGCAGCAGAGACATATACAACTGAAGCATCATTTTTAGGTATTTTGCACTGGTCAGCTGGTAGCAGTAGCTTGTCATTTTCTCTGACCTACCATTTCATTCCAAAGTTGGCCCAAAGAGGTACTGCAGATTACCAGAGGTAGGATGTATATGTCTAAATATTTCCTACGTTGACATGTGAAAAAAATGGATACATACACAAAAGCACGTATCTCCTTTGTCTGAGTGCACATCGTCATGTCTGGGAGTGCTTGATACATAATCATATACAGATCTGTGAATAGGGGATGCATTGCAGTAATTTCACTGCTAGTTCCACAAGGACAAGTAAAGCAGAGGAACATGAAATCAAAAAGGCTTGCATGTCTATGGGGAGACTCTAATTGGATTCAAGAATTTTAAATCCACCTCCAAATACAGACAGAGAAGCAGAGAGTGACTCACAGGCCTTTCCGCAGAGCACGCAGAGGTGAAATTAGCAGGGAAGATAAGGGTTATGTGGGCAGAAGAACTGGTATAAAAACAAACACATTTGTAGTGTAAAAAAGCAAGCACAAGTAATGTATTTATATGGCTCCTAAGAGCATCCTGGTCCTGAGAGAGGACCAGGATCAGAACACAGGATGAATAATTGCCACATACAGCATCACCCCAGAAGCAGCAAACTGCCAAGGCATCTGAAAATAGACAAAGCTGGGTTTGTCTCAGTGGCACAGCTACTTTTCATGATGCCACTGAAGCAATCAAGCAGTAAAACTCTGCGTACCAAGTTAGTGTTGCATACACTACGGAAGTGTCTGGGAAGGTGTATAAAGGAAATGTCTGTCACTCTATGGTTTTGTCCGCTTTTGTCGTCATAGCAGCAAGGACACAGGTAGAGGACTGGGTGTATATGTAGAATGCCACTGGGATATGCCTATCCTTACAGTTATTTGCAGCATCAGCTGTAGCAGTCTGAGGGCAAAGCAATCTCCGTGTTGTTACTAGACACACGCTCTCCTGGACCTCTGTTGTGTTCAGGTCCCTTGAACACTCCACTGAAAAAATACAACACAAGTTATTCAGGTTGAGGTCCACTGCTTGACAATTCTTTGCAAGTGGTTAGTTCATATTAAAGAACCAGGATCCCTTGCAATGCTGCTCAGTGATGCCATTAAGTCTTATGCACAGAAAGTCATAATAACCCTAGAAAACGCAAGTAAACAGAAGGAACAGAGCTGTCATGAAGGCTATTTGCATAAGTACAGATAAGAATCCTTTCTGCAGCATGACAGTAAAGTACACCACAAAGCTCACATCTGATTTAGAAAGATTCAAAAAAAAAAAACAACTATCTACTTTACGTGAATAAACTCTGTAATAAAAAGGGCTTTCTGAAAACTTCAAAGATCCACATAGTCTTGAAAATTTTGACATCCACATGCGTCTGCCAAGCAAGACTGCAGAGATCACAATGACGCTATAAAACCAGAGCGACATATAATGAAATATATAGTAAAACAGTGTATTTGCTGCAGTTACTCCTATACACTGTATCATCTTATTACAGGGATACAATGTCCCATCACATAAGAAAAAGAATTAGAGCATTGTTAATGGTTTCTTCACCCCACTCATCAATATGTTCAGGCTTCAATGCACACTGAGCTCTGGGAGTCAGTGTCATCATAAGCAAATACAGGCTAAATCAAACACAAGATACCTAAGTGATCCATGGAAAGTATTAGCTACCTACGTATTTTATTAGCATGACAATACCATTCTATTCTCATGTCTCAATGAAAGCGAAAAAGTCACAAAATTAAAACTTAATAAAATCTGTCTCTAACGAGCACAGATATGAAAGATAACAGATCAAGAAAACAGCATGGCTCTAACACTATTCCAGGAATTAGCAGTAGAAGTATCTCTTTTAAATCCTTTTGGAACAGTGTAGCAAACTGCTATTGGGTTTTTAAATTATTTTTTTTCCTTTAACTTCTTCTGTAGTGTTGAATGGTGATGGTGTGTTAAAAAGATGAAAAGGTAACAATTGATTTTTTTCTCATAAATTTCAGCTTTTTTTTTGTTCTCAAAATTATTTGTAGGGTACCATTTAGACGTTGGATGCATTAAGTTCTGACATTAAAAATAATTTTATCTTCTTCAAATTTGTAACACAATTCATGACCAAAAAAGAAAAGGCTCCCAATAACTGCATGGTCAAAACAACACAATATTAACTTTGTTCAAACTGCTCTCTCACCAGCGATCTTTCAAACCTTTTGAAATCCACAACTCCAGTTCAAAGATCAGGAACAATATACCTGTGATCAGGTACGATGGTTAAAATTCCACTGACTGGCACTGCTTCACTTACATATAAGCAACAGGGCTTCTGCACTTGAAACCCCACAGCCAGCGTAGACATAGAAGAAATATCTCATAGTCTTCCCACAACTTCATTTCCGTGAGTGGTCACAGTCCTCCTGATAGTGCAGGGCAAAATGGGCACAAAAGGTTATGTACCAAGGACCGATTCTTCTGTAAAACCACAGCCTGACTACCTAGGGTTTCTCCAAGCCCCACATCTGACAGACACACCTAGGAGTGCTCTGAGGCATCTCCCACTTTTTCACCAAGAGCACACTTTTGCACACTAGCTGACATGTAGCTTTTTCTTTCTATTGATAAAAAAGAAGACGCCCTACAGTGCTCTTTTTCACTGTTTTTAAACCTGAAAGTCACATTTGTACATCTCAGGGCTACGTCTGCTCCACCTATATGTCTAGCAAGTTAAGAAAGCCCACACAGAAAAGCAAATTCAGGGAGCATCCCTGTGGAAAAACCTTTAACCTCTATGTCTTGAGTACCACCTATGATTAAATAGGAGGTACACCAATCTGTTTAAAGAGAGAATGATTCTCACTACATACATTAACAAAACTATAAATTCCTTGATGGATTAAAGTATTATTCATGAGAAATGGTGTTTATTAAAATTTGTCAAGCTTTTGTGAGAACTTTGGGAAAGTGTAGCCAGACAGCCCAAACTTTAAAATGATGATGAATTATGATCAACTCAGGCTCAATGCAGAAAATTTATCTCTCCAAGTAAACTTCCTTCATCTAAATCTTCAACTCTACAAATAAATTAAAGATTAAAAATAACATAAATGTACAGGATGTCCTCATCTTTCTCCTACCACACACAACAAATTATCTGCAGTGCAAATGAAGGATGGGAAATGTCCTGGTTTGAGGTAAGGGGTTAAGCAGGGCTTGGGCTGACCCCTGATGTGGGGTGGTTGACGTTGTGGAAAAGGTCCCCAGGGACTGTGTAGTCCATCTGAAGTCGAAGCTTGCTAGGTTGACAAGGTGGGGGAGAGCACCTGTTGTTTGTTTCAGTGGCCAGTCCAGCCCAAACCACGACAGGAAGGCAGTTAAAATTCATGCCGTATGGCTCTGATGAAGTGCATTGCTTGACTGGAAGTATCTGGAAAGATTAAGCCTCCAGAGGCCAAGAAGCATCATGCTCTTGACTCTTCAGAGGGATGCAGAGTCCAGGGCCTTCCTACACTCACTTAAGATGTTCCAGTTCTTACGAGGAGCTTTGCCTATTGAGTGTAGATTCTAGCCCCACTTGATCAATGGCAAAATGTCACCTGTAATCTCATGGAGAAATAGTAGGCCTATCTCTGTCTGAAAAGCATAGCTGTAGAACAACATATTTCAAATCACTGACAAGAGACAGGTAGTGACAGAATATGGCAGTACCATTACTTATCAGCACTCTACACTTGGGCAATTTAGCAAGTCAGGAATTACACAGCACACCTCTGCAGCAAGAGCAGTACAATGCAAGATCATACTCCACTCTACTCACTCGGCTCTGGTTGCATGAGAGCAAAGGCTCCCATCAGATATAAACAAGTATATATGTAACAGTAATAAAAACCAGCATAAATAGATGTTTGCCCTCAGGGCCACATTTACAATAGCCGTCCTTCTTGGCATATCAAAAGATCAAGAATTCACAGAGTTTCCTCGCTACTTTGCAGCTCTTTTTTCAGTGTCACACCTTTGGAATATTGGTGAGATAAAAGTGATGCAAAACAGGGAGACAGATTCACAGCAAAGCTTGCACTGCCAGTGGGGATCCCTTAGTTACTAGGAATATCTATGGCCCAGGTTTTATCTGGGTGTGCAGAAAAGGAGTGGTGAAGGATCCTTTACTTAGGCCAACTAAAGCAGATATCAGAGCTCACAAAAGAGCACAGAAGTGGTTCCTCACCAGCCTCCTGGGTTTGCATGATCCAAACCTTGGTGATCTGAACAATTGGTGCTGTAGTGCGGCACCCAGTACCTCAGATCTGTTGAAGATGATATCCCTCCATGGCAAGACAGTAGTCTTACCCAGAGAACCAGAGACCACAGTGAGGCACACTGCTCTTCGGGAGTCAATGGCCACTTAGTGTATCACGGCTCTGTAACAGCCCCCATGTAGGTCTGTGCCTCAGAAGATACAATGCAGTTCTTCAAAATTCGCTCAAGGTTAAGAAACCTGCTCTGCCGCATCTGTTCACTATTACACTGTTCCTTAAAATACAGCCCTCTCTGTCCATAAATCTATGATTTCCTTTCCCTGTGGATGATGTTACTTTTCTTCTTTTATCTACCTGCACCCTTGCTTGCAAAGGAAATTAGTAGTAGCCAAGCAATTTACTAAATTTAAAACTCAAGTCAACCCATCAGCTGAAGCAAGAGCTTTTCACAGCTGTGTAAAAACAAGACTTTAAATATTCATATGACATAGAAAAGCCCTCCTGGACTTGGATTATTTCCCGCAGTTTTCACAAGAATTTGGCTTGTGAAAGTATTTTAAGTACTGCAAGTAAATTGAAAAGATAAATGCTTAGCAACTACCAAGTACCTTTTCCAGATTGCAGGTGCACCAGCATTTCAGTACAAATCAGGAGTTAACTTTTTAAAATAAATCTCATGGTCTTCCCCACTTATTCCACTACGTTTTAGACTCCAGAGCAGTCTTGTAGCATGTGAACTGGATTCCTTTTGAATGAAACTGAAGCAGAAATTTCTCTCAAAGTGTTCATCTGCCATGCTTCAACCACTAGCAGGCATTTAGTTCACAGGACAGGAACTAGAGTTAGTCCAAAATCAAACTATAAACAAATCATAAGCCTCCATTGGGGGACATTGCATCCTCTGCAGCAACTGTTTTGTTGTACAGACCCATGCCTTTTGCACTGTGTGACTTTCCAACATAGATGTAGTCTCCGAAGTTCAGGTTAGATGCTACATCACTCAACCTGAAAGAAAGCAAGAGGGAGTGGCATGACCATGCACCCATCAAAGATCTAGCACACATTTTGAACTGGAACAGCTCCCACAGGAGTTACGTTGTAAACAGACAAAATGGCTCAGAGCAATTACTGCCAGGTCTTTGCAATGGTTGTCATCTGTCCCCTGCTCTGTGCTGTCTTCCCCTCAAAATTCTTAAGTCTTACAATCATACGGTTATAACAAAACATTAGCTTTTACCCTTCTTAAAAGAACTGAAAATGTAAACCCTGAAGTCAAGAAAATTCACAAAGGAAGAAAAAGGAGACAGCATTATTAATTTTTAAAACATCTTGATTCTGTAATGTTTTCTTAATGTTTGGGATTACATGCTGCAAAAACACTTCACTTAAAAAAATAAAAAAGAAAATGCTTTTTTAAAAATGACCTCTGAACACTTAAAATAAATAAGCAAAATACCCCAAATCAGCAGAATTTAGTCTGCAGAATGTTTTCTTGCTGCTGAGTAAAAGCACATACATTAGTGAATGTCTCCTGTCAACAACCAGGTCATCTCTGTTATTCATTTACATCAACTCTCAGTAGGAGACAAAATTCTGGGAAAATTTTTGAAAGTCTTGGTTACACATTGCTTGCTTGCAAGACATTTGATATTACCAGAACATATTCTGCTTTTGTGAAATAATTTATCTGCCTTTTAAATATTACATTTAAGAATTAAGAGCCACCCTACAATGTTTTATAATTTAGAGGATGTCATGTTAATTACAGCACCCTGGTTGTTTAAGAATAAATAAGCTATCAGAACAAACACCAACCTTTCCAGCCTGCAAACCAACATATTATTTCACTAGAGCTGAGGAGTCACAATCATAGTCACAATTAATTAATTTCTTAAGTCCCAGCTCCTTGGTGACATTGAGATGGTGCAGAGGAAACTAGGTCCACAAACACTGCCAGAAATTCCTCAGACGTCAAAGGAAGGCACAGAAAAAGAGGCAAAAGTCACTTTTTCCTCCCTCATGGTCATTTTGTGGCAGACATGGAAAGACAAATGGTTGCAGAAGAGTGCACTGCAGTTTTCCCTGTTAACACAGGCTACGGAGGGCTGTGGCAGGAAACAAAGCTGCTGCAAATATGCTTTGATTTCTTTTTTTTCTTATTTTTTTCCACCTCCCACTCATCCTTGGGCTTTTTTGTCAGGGAGATAGATTTATCTTTGATAGGATAGGACTGAGTTCCTGCATCTTTCCCTCAAGGCTTCCCCATAGCTTAGCACAGGGCAGCCAGAAATGGCTATTACCTCCTTCTTCAACACACAGGAGGTGGTAAGCAATATGTACCTCCAAGGCAAGCAAAAACGGGGCAACAACACTTCAAAGGACTCTCAGTTCTCACCTGAGAATACTAAGGAGCAAGCTGGCATTAGCTCATCCATGCTTATTCACACCACTAAGTTCCAACATTGAACATCTTAAACCTATAACCACAAACCCAGTCACTCTCAAGAGCAACAGAGGAGACTGCAAGCCAGAAAATGGACACCACAACCAACTGCTGACTTCTGACAGTGATATAGTCACAGTGTGCTGTCCTACCACGACTATTTGCATGATGTTGCATTAGGGAATAGAAAAAAAAAACAATAAAAGACTCATCATCTTCCTCACATGCTTCTCTGTTAAGCCTTCAGTGTACTGCTAGTAAAATTCCTAAAACACAGTATGCAAAGTCAACACCTGGTCCCACTCTTCCTTCTTGCTGGCTCTCTCCTACCTGCTCCTTCACATGCTCTCAAAAAGCCGTAAGATTCAAGCATATTTTGCCTCTGGCTCACCTGTCCACAGAGTTGGTACTCATACTCATGATCTGGTCTTCATTCTTTAATAGAAAGCTCATTTGATATGAATGGCTTCTCCCCCAGATGCTTAATTTACCTTCCCAAATTTAATTTTATTGCAAGAAAACGAATATAGAATTTGAAGGAAATACAATTCTCAGTGATAATATTTTACAAAGGTTTGAAAGAAATAACAGGAGGAAATCAGGGGGAAAAAAAGTCTACAGCGGTGAATCTGTTTAAGTTCTTGTAGATGAAGAAGTTTCCCTGGACACAAGTGTCGTTAATCTGCATAAACAAATGAGAAAAAAATGGAACTAGAATAGTCTGCTTTATTGCAGCTTCATTAAATTTTCAAATCTCTCTTGCTCCAATGTGGTGTGCAGAAAGAGAGAGAAAAAGTCCTTCACAGAATGCAAGTGAACAAGATATAACAGTACCATATCTGCACGTCTCTAGAGTACCTTCCAAATCCGCTTGGGAAGACTGCCTGCTTTTTATAAAAGTCACTAGAAATCTCATATAGCTGATTTTAATGTGTGATTTGGGAAGTGGTCTTGTTCTCAAAATGAGAGGAGTAAATCGTCAATTACCCTACCAGAGCCAAAATTACAGCAAAAGACATGAGGCCTTGGACATCACTGAATTTTCTCCTACAGTTTGGCAAATATTTTCAAATTTAAGTCCGTCCACATTCAATTTGGTTTTATCTCAGGAACTTACTTTATTATTAAAATGGATTCTGCAGTGGTATCAGTAGGCCCCAGTCAGAAACTCGACCCAAGCATGCTCAGCTGCTTTCTTGGCCAATACATCCAGGATGTGCATCAAGAACACAACAGCCAAAACCCCATCTGCCAGAGCTGAGGCTTTCTAGACCTTAAGCGCCACAAACACGCGTATGTCCAGAGATTAACAGTGACATGGGGAAGGAGGATATATAATCTAGTCACTTATGCTAAGCACTGAGGAGCACAGAGCAGAAGGATAGATCCTTTCCTACAGAGGTACTAAAAGTCTTATCTGCACCAATGCTTTCTCACATTAAAGTAACAGAGCCTTCCTCCTACATCAGGGTTACGAAGAAGCAGGACAAACTGGGACAATCTTGTCTTTAATCATGAAAAGCCATACATCTGTATAGGTAGTAATCTGTTACTACATATTGCCTTTGCAACCTACCAGGTACTTTCAGTCACTGAGAGCACCTCAGGCCCAGCACAGACGTCACGGTGCTGCAGAGCCCCAGGAACACGCTAATGCAGAGCTCAGCCTCTGACCAGGACGGTTTTGAACTTCACTGAACTGTTTGAATGAGTCAACGACTTGAAGCAGGCACTTTGCTGATCAAAACCTATCAGAACCTTTGGCAGTCAGCACTGGGGAAACTTTTCACGTGCAAAACATAAAACTCCAGCCAGCCAGCTCAGAACAGCAAACTCTCCCCAGGGGAAGGAACAAGCACCTGAGTCATGGAGAGCAGTTTTGTTGAGAGACTATCACTAAATCAGAGCAGCAGAGGAGTACTTCCTTTTCCTTATTCTTTCTCCCCATAAGACAGGAAATCTGCAACAGATGGGGTCGTCATCTTAGAAACAATGATGGTTTTTCCCCTTCTTAGTCACATTTGATTCCACGTATACTGACGGACACCCTAAAATCCACACTGACCTCTTTGACCCACTGGTGTTATTTCGGCTGTATGTGTTTTGGGAACACTGGTCATCCTTTCTCCTGGGCTGGAACAATACACAGTATCGCAGTATCCAGATCAGGAACTAAGGATTCTGGACACGGTAGGCTAATGAAGCAGGAAACAGCAAGTGCTGGCTTCACTCACTGATGCCTGACATTTCTTCTGCCTTTACTCAGCGTTATCCATACATACTGGAGCACAGTATTTACCTCTGTTCAATTTTCAAGGATTCCTGTCGAGGACCTCCCCACTCTTTCATCCTCGGTACTTTTCCGTTTTTTTCCCACCCATGTTTACAGTTAAATAAAAACCAAAATGCTCTCCAGAGAACACCAAAAGCTCTACAGCTTATTTCAAGCCTTACAGGTTTTTTGGTCATCACAATGCAGCCATTCTGAAACATGTGAATCCAGACCTTTGAGGAGTGATGTGACATCTGTGAAAATTACAGGTCCCAAATAACCCTGACTTAAATTATTTTGAATTACAACAATGCAAAACAAAGAAAAGAAGTTATGTAGTTATGTATGTTTTGACATCAGGTCTTTGTGGCTCTTACTTTAGAAAGAGAATCCCATTCCTACCATGCAAAGCTTAACTTTCTCTGCCATGTGCCCTTTTTATAGCAGTTTACATAGCTGAAACAAACCAGACAAAACTGACAGAGAAAAAAAATTTTTCTGCATAAAAAAGTTAAAGAGCTACATTATTTATGTAAGTTTACCTCTGCTTTCAGCAATTAAGTCTTCCTCTCTTCCAGAAACTCACATTTTATCTGTTTAGACTTAAGACAGGTAAGATGCATGGCATATTATGCCTACTGTCTGCAACAGCCATATCCACTTCTGACAGTGGTGGATTTGCCTCCTATATGGCAAGATGCATTTACGCACTTTTGTGGAAAAGGAAGGAGATTTCCCCACCAGCCCCACAGCAATATGGTCACATTTAAAAACCAAATCTAGATGATAAAAAATAGAGGTACCATAAAATACATCCATCCTTACCGAGAGACAAACTTCTGTTTGTTAATGCTAGTGGAAAGCTCCTTGGATGATGGAGTCTAATCAGTAAACCATGTACACGTGTGGTTATTCTGCATGTCAAGGCACACTTTCACATTCAAACATTTTGGTTCCTAAACATATTTGCATGTTGTCAAACTTGCCTCATGCCTCAGCTCTGTTTTAGTTCCTTTCATAACAGTAGAAAGTAAAATCAAATTCCACCCATTCCTGGCCAATGCAGGAAATGGGATGAAGCAACCAACAGAAAACTCAACTAGAAGGTGCTCCTAAGTACTGAAATCTCCAACTGGAGCTAGACCCAGGTTTAACTAACTCTGTTTCGATGCCAAAGAGAGCATTTCTAGAAAAACACAAATTCAATTGGTGAATTAGTTGAGAAAAGTACACTAACTGGTCATGTCTAATGCCTTGGCCAGTTCTGTGCAAACACTGTCTTTCAAATGGAAGGATGGGTCTTAGTCTGCTGTCCTCAGATCCCCCTCCAAATAAAAACAATGAAGTTGAAACACTGTTCTTCTACTGGCAGAAAGAAACCCATCCATTCTAGAGTTATACTTGTAAAATTGCAGCACTTCAAATTCAGTCCTTAGATTATGTCCAAGACAGACAAGTTCTAAGTGACTCATCTAGAAAGACAAACACTATTTTTGACATTTATACCTTATGAATTATTAACTCGTTTACTACATCTAGATTGATTTTGCATGAAAAGGAATTTTTGGCACATGTTTTGAAGGCTGAAAATCGTACAGACTGCAAAAGAACTCAGCAAAAATATCTGATTGGCTAGTGCTGCTTAGATGAGGAAGTCCTGTTAGTCTACTGAAAATCATGAAAGATGAAATCAAGGATAATTTTCACGAGAATATTCTTTCTAGGGAAAAAAACCCAAACCTTCATCTCTTTTGGAACATGTGTTGTTATCACCCTATTTTGTTGTGATGGCAGTCTTCCCCACAGAAGCAGAAGTGACGTGCAGTGCTCAGGTATACCTTAAAATGGAAAATAAATTGTGTCCTCAGTGTTACTGCAGAACACTAATGGAATTTCTTAACACAACAGTCTACACAATAGGACTTTTTTAAAAAAACATTATCTAGTTATATAGATATAGCCTTCATCATGGGCGCAAGAGCATCATCAGTATTATATCAATTACAGCTACACATCCATGAATCATTCCATCCATGTCTGACACAGTGGTTTCCATCCACAGACAAGCTGAAATTATGCTGAACTTCAAATGGCCACTTCATATTTTTTTATTTTCTCCCATGCAGATCTATAGAGCCTCCATAAAGGGAAACCCTGTGAAAAACGTTAGCACAGTAAACATTACTTTCCATCTTTTTTCTACACTTCAGGAGAAAAAAAAAAGTTATTTTAATTCCTATCACTTCTATGACAGGTTGGATGGATTCCTGTGACATGTGCCTTGACCTCAAGTTTGAAAAAAGCTACTATTTTGTCTGCAAGATTGAGTGCAGGATTAGATAAGCACTGAAGGCTACTTAATTCTGCTGTGGCAAAGATCGTCACAATAATAGCATGCTGTAGCTCAGCTTTCTTTCATCTCATACTTCCATATATTTAAGAGAGGATCAGCACCACCATTGTCCATCAGGGACCACTAAGTGAGAAGAAAGTGAGAGCCAGAGTCACAGAAGTTGGCAGAAAGCAGCACAAAGCAAGACTTTTTAGTTCCAGGAGAGAAGGAAGCTTCAGGTGTCCCTGAGGGTACCACAGACTTTCACTGAGAAGAGAGCCATGGGCCTGCTTCACCAGGGCACGTCCCACCAAATGCTGTCCATTCACAATTTCTCTTCAGATGTACTCACAGAGTGGCAACAGCTCCTTGTGGCCTGCAAAGCAGATTTTCAACTCCTACCCTCCTCTTCAGCTTTTAAAAATCAAAGATTTCACTGGCACACTACTGGGTCATGATAGTCAGTGTTCAAGCTCCTTGACCCTCCATCCTCCACAACAAATGTGTAAAACCATCCCAGCACCTCCCCTACATTTGCACTTGACAGCTACGTAAAACTACAGAATCTTACGCGCAGTAACCTCTGCAGAATCTGCTTTGGTTAAACCTGTTTACGCTGCTTCAGCAGTTTTATGAAGCATGCTATCAATCAGTATGCTAATCATGAGGCTACATTTAAATCTTAAAGACACAGTTTTGCATGAATGACCAAGAGCAGCGAGTTCTTCCTTGCTGTGCTTTCATCCAGTGAAGATGAAAGTCAAGATGTAAAACAAGAATCTCATGTAGACTGTTTTGAGCGCAGCATCCACAGATATTCTTTGCCACCACAGGTCACTGGGGGAAAAATTACAGGTGGGTATCAATCAGTGCTCCAGCTTTATATATACATACATACCTACATACATAAAAACGGAAATGGCATATATCAGGTGGAAAGATACTGCAGTGACAGATGCTTGAGAAATCCCACCCAAAACCCAAGCCATTATCTTTTTTAGACACAAAGCAGCAGTTCTTTCAATTAGATTTAGAAACAGGGTTAGAAACTGGAGCAGACTGTTTAAGCCATCAACAACTCAGAAGGGTTACACAGTATCCAGCTGAAGATTAAGGTAAATTTTTCACCCTTTCAATTATGTAATATCAATAAAAGGACAGATGGGAATGGTGCCAAATGTGAATACTGTATCTGGCAATCAAGCTAGAGTGCACAAACAGAAGGAAATTCCCTACCTGCTGTGGAAATAATCCCCTCCACAGCTAAGTAAATATTTTTTTCTAAAAATAGTCTTCATTCTCATATCACAAATTTGCTCCCTTCCTTGATCTCAAAATGTTCCACTCTGCACAGAGAGAAATCAATAGACTGAGAGTGGTACATAGCTCTGGAAGAGAGGTTTCTAGGAGCCAGTTTGGGCACCATCCTCACAGCCACATCACTTTGCAAATTGCTCTTTTTTCTCCACCTGCTCAGAAGCTTCCACACCAGCTCACAAGTTTCCACAGCACTGGAGGAGGGAATTTTTTAAGTCCAACACAAGCAACACACAGTACAGCAGCCACACTAGGAAAAATGCGTCACTGTCCAACTTTGCAGACCAGCTCACATACATACCTCTACATACATGGGAACTGACCATAATTTGGTGGGTAAGGCTGAGAGGAAACACGGCAGAAGATAGGCAAACCCAGTGTGAGCCCAGCTTCAATCACAGTCAGCTGGAAAAGACAGGTGAGGTGCTTCCACTGGAAAAGCCGAGGAGGCAGCACGCACAGGTCCCACTCAACACTGTGGGACAGTCAGGAACATATTATGAATATGGGGCTTAATGGGGATTTAGGAAAATACTGCTATCAACATTATCATTCTCCACATTCTCTATCAGTATGAAAGAAATGGTAACAATTGGTCAGCTGCAGTTGAGTTTAGCAAGTGTAGAGAATGTGTTGCGTATAAAAGAGGGTTGCCTTATCCATTCCAGTGAAATATAGTTTACACACTTATGACCAGAGAATTTAAAAAACATTCAGCTAGATGAACCACAATATAAAAATTGTTTGACAAAGAGATTAATTTACAGCATACTCGCATTCCCACCAATTCCAATGGAACTGTTCACAAGTTTATGATGACACACACACTCAGAAAGGTTTGCTGGATCTGCTAATAAGCAGACACTCTTCCAGGAGACTTTGAAAACAGATTGTCAACGCTTTCAAACTCTGCCTCAACCCTAATGTGCTCTTTTTTTACAAATGAACCTATGTCAATGACTTGGATCAATGCAGAATCCTGATGAAGCCCACAGGATGTTGTGCTATATGGGTAATTGCATAGCAAAGCAGGAGTCTCATTTGCTTCTTATTAAACAACAAGGTCAATCTCTTACTGTGCACTTCACAGGCTGCCTTGTTAAAGAAGGAAGCATGGTACTTTCCAACTAAAAGTCAGGGCATGTAACAAGCTACTGACAACCGTGAGTGGAGTGGAAGTTGTTTCTTCCTCTGTTTCTTTCAGCAATAAACCTCTTTCTCTATAAAACTGCATAAACTAGTGACTTCTGTCTTGTTGTTAAAACAAATTGAATCATGTTGTATCATAAAAGCAGAATACAGTGCTAGAAAATAAATCGTATCCCAGGCCTTTTGGTTCAAATCACTACATTCAGACTGCTATTTAAATGTCAGTCACATTTATTCAGTGGTTCCCAGGGGAACCCCTGCATTTTTTGTTCATTTCTTTCCCTATGAAATTATTACTTTCTGAAAGCTTAGTTTTGACTGTGCCTCACAAGAGCCATATTATGCAATGAATGCAGTCATGTGGAAACAAAGCTCATGCTATTTTAAAACAACTCTGTTCAAATGCCCCAGACTGTCAAATCTGTATCACCCAAAATGATTCTGGTGGTTTTAAAACTACACAAACCTGCAGGAAGCAATAGTCTCTCGGTCACACTGACATAGCACCAATAGCAGAGGAGTTTGCATGCCTAAATAAAAAGGGACCATTTGGTGGCACAGCGCTTAGTTGCCCATTTTCTGGAAAAACACTCTTTGGAACCATCTTCTTAGCTCCAGGATGTCTGACATACTTGCAGCAGCACAGTTAACATTCAAATGGTGTTACTTCTTCCCAGGTGCTCTGTGGGTAATAGCAGTAAATGAATAATCGAACCTGCTCCATACTTGTCAGTCTAACATCTTTTAATTCTGCATGAATGTCACAACTTCCAGACTCACCCTCATTTTCCAAAGTCAGGACTACTTATTCTAAACTTTATGATGCTGCACAGAGGTAAAACCATTGAAGTTTTTCTGAAATGGGACAGCCATTAGGTTCTTCAGCATGGCTTCTAGTAAAAGACAGAACAGCAGTATTTCATGCAGGTTAGTCTGACATTTTACAAGTCAAAAAACGATGAATGAAAACAAAATGCTCACATTGTATAAAACAATCCAGACATGGAAGTCACATAATTTTAAGTTGTGCGCTAGGGAAAGCAGACTTCTGGATGAAAGAAAAACTTTTTTATAATATTTAAATTGCACCACAAGTCTTTATATTTCTAACTGGATCTGCATTTTCTATTAATAATATTGCATGGTCATAATCATAAATTATCTGTGTATAAGAGGTACTAATGTTACAACAAGAATAATAGCATTAAAGACAGAAAGAGACTAAACCAGAGACTTCAAGACTTCACAATACTAAACTGGGTTAAAGGACACAGCAACCTGAGAAATATCTTGAAATTGTTCCTGGTATGATTTAGGACTCTATTATGACAGCACATCATACACAAGTTCTTAAATGAATAAGAACCAAAGGAATAATTCAGAATTTTTAAAACTTCCAGTTTGGTCGGTCCTATCTGGGAAGCTTCATTCATACCGGCAATGTCAATCCATATTTCACCTGGGGATTAATCCTTAATCAAAAGGATTATTCCATAGAGCAAGGTCAGCACGACTAAATCCTAGATTTCTCACTCCCACTGAAAACAAGCCAATAAACAGATCAGTCTTGCAACTTACTTGTGAGTCATTCTCATACATGAATGAGTCTTCATGGCCTGCATACAAACAATCTGTGAAAGTCAAGGCTGGGCCCAAAAATCCCTGGGTCATTTGATGTCAGGCTGCTAAATCTGGCACCAGGAACTTACCAGTTTGGTTCCAGCCAGCTAAAACTCTTCCTTCCTTCTAAATGACAGTATTGCTGACAGTGTGCAAGTGTCATCTGAAGGACAGAACAGCACGCACGGACCTTTCACACCGTGCTCCCTCCAAAAAAGATGTTTACCTCTGCTGCTGCAGAGGCATACTCACTAACTTACAATAATGGAGAACCAAGACTCCTATTATTAAACATTGAACTTCAGCTTGCCTGCTTCTTAAATGTGAATATGACACAGACACCGCAATTCCTATTTTCGGTACCAGCACCTGGTGCAGCAATGGTGATTCCTGGGCACTGCAGGTAGCAGAGGGAGAAATAACCAAGCAGCAGCAGCAGCAGCAGTCGGACGCTGCAGGAGGGGCCCAAGCACTCTTAAACCTCCTCACTGCATCTGTCACGAGTACGGCGGGTTCCTTGTGAAGCTTATTTTACCGGTGGTGCAGCACAACCTGGTATGAAAGGTGAGACACAATGTCACCCAATGCCTGCATGGGCCCATGCAGGACTTGACATATCCCACTGCATTCAGAGTTGTAACAAGTATTGGTGTAACTGCAAGGCACCGAGAATCAGAATTTGGATGAATTCTTGTCTTAGGGATCATTCTTTCAGGGACACTTCCCCACAGTGCAACAAGCGACAAGGTGAAAGAGATGAGATGGATGAAAAAGGGAAAAACACAGGTGTTGAAAAGCAGAACAGCTGCTGTATCTTGCATGGCTGCACCTACAGACTGCTTACAGTGACCAAGACTGCTACCTGAAGATGCCTGCAATGGCCATTGGTAGGAAATAACCAGAAATTTTGTACTTAGTTGCAAACAAACAAACAAATAAAAAAAAAGGCACATTACACTGGTCTTGGTCTCAAATCTCTAAATCCAAAGAAATTCCCCTGACTTCTATGAAACATTTTTCAATTTATCCCCAAAGCACACTGAGTCAGAACCTGATTCAGAAATTGCACGCTTACGGACTATAACACACAAATTTCGTATTATGAAACAACTTGAAGCCTGGTGAAACATCCACCCTGACCTTCCTGCAATATCACACCATGCCTACAGCAACAGGACCAAACCTTCGTTATTGAGATTTCAGCTGTACTCTGGAGCCAGAAAACAAACAAATGGGGGGGAGGGGGGAGGGGAAAGAAAAAAAAATAATTTTAAAAAAAGGCTTGTTTACTGTCGATTTACAAAGTCAGGTTAAGCAAACATCGATGGAAACACGGTGCACAGCCCTCCGGTACAAGGTTCGAGTCCCACGGCGGGTATTTGCCTCAGCGCGCCCCCCCCCGCCCCGCGCCCTCGCTGCCTCGAAGCCCCCTCCGTGCCCAGGCTGGCCCCGCGGGGGCAGACCAGGACCCGCTCCCGCACCCCGGGAGTCCCTTCCCGCCTGCCGCAACGCGGCCGGAGCCGTCGGGGGGAAAGATGCGGGCAGACCGCAACCCCTGGCCCTACCCACGCGTGCACCGTGCAGCCCCACGCAGTCCCGCATACCCGGGGACACCGGTGCAGGGCCACCCACGGCCGCGCACATTCACGCACCACGCGGACTCCCGCACGCTGGCGCAAGCTCGCGAACCACTCGCGCAGCGCGCACACCCGTGGATCGCAGGACACAGGCACACACCCCCGTGCACACTCGCACATCACGCGCAACGCCCGCGCGAGCCCACCCACCCACCCACCCCCGCCCCCGCACGCAAACCCGCGCACACCCACGCGCGACACGCGCCCGGCAGCACACGCGGGCGTCCCCACGCACTCCGCGGCACTACGCGCACCCCTGCGTGCCCAGGCGCGGGGAGGCGGGGCGGGGAGAACACGACGACGACACGTCCCCGCACCGCGCACCCCACCGCACCGCGCAGCCACGCGCGGGCCCCACGCACACACCCCTCGACGCGCGGGGCGGGGGGGCGGTGGTGGTACCTGAGTGGCTTTGTGGAACTGCTTCTTCAGCCCGGCCACCGACATGGCGAGAGCGGCGCGCTGCAGCCGAGCCGAGGGGAGCGGAGGGGAGCCGAGCCGAGGGGAGCCGCGGGGCGATGCGGTGGGTCCCGCCGCCTTCCCGCGCCGCTCGCGCTGCCCGCACCCGCGCGCCCGGCGGAGGCTTGTCAGGCGGCGGCGGCGGCCGGTTGCGGGGGCGCCGTGACGTCACGGCGGGACGCACCGCCTTCCCCTGCGCCCCCGCCTGGCCCCCGCCCCCGCGCGCGCGCCCTAACGGTCGACCGCCGGTCCCCAACGGTCGGTCCCAACGGTCGGTGTGCCCCCCCCACACGCACCCCAACGCCGGCGCCAGGATGCGCGGCCCTCCTGTGCTTCTCCCCGCCCTGCTTCGGGTGGCCATCCACGCTCCCCCACTGGCCACGGGCGTGGGGTTCCTCGGCCTCCCCCCGCCCCCGGCCCTGCGCGGACCTCGGCCTCGCCTCAGCAGCAGGAAGGGGTGCGCCTGACCCCGCAGGACATCATCCGCGGAAACGAGCCTGAAGGGACGAAACTGGAGCAGGAACAAGGAAGGCGGTAGCAGAGGGCAAGATCAACATGGCCCAGATACCTGAAGAAACATTTGTTGCCTTACTGGCTTCTTTGTGCCTGATTTACCTCAGAGCACAGATGGTAGTCGAAACCTGGCCAGTTGGGATCCCTCAACAAGCGCATTTTTCTTCTCCCATCACAATGTCAGTGACACGTAGAAAAGCAAATCTAAAGCTTGCCTGTTCTAACCTGCCGGTGTGGCTGTTGGCTTGAAGGTAGAAGCCTAGAACCCTGATAAAAGTAATCTACTTTAGCAATTCAGTATCATAAACACTAGCAGAACAGTAATTAACAATGATTAGGCTATGCCAGCAAAAGACCAAACAACATGAGCAATGTGATCCAGACATAATTATCCTTCTCTGCAGGCTCGACCAGTCACTGCATATGTGCGCTGCAAATTAGCACAACCAAGATGCACAGTCGCACACAGCTATCATCAGTTGGTTGAAAGCAGCATGCTATGTTGACTTTCTAATTCCATCACAACAAACACTCAATAGAAGCTAGTTAAGTGAGATGACATTTTCAGACGTACCTAAACTGTTTCTAAACTCTGTGTGGCCACACCGGCTTGGTGCACCTAACCAAGCTGCACTGCCGCAATATCCTGGCTCACCTATCGCCTCAACTCTGTGAAGTTTGGGGTAAGCAACCACAACACATACCCGGGCATCCAGAGGCAGAGCAATGCCTCCAGATCACTGAGTTTTACTGACTTAATACTGTGCCTAGTACTTGGGAAAGGGCTCTACAGTCTGCAAACACAGCGAGAGCTGGAAAGTAGACCTATGAAAATCCTAAGTGTCATAATTTTAATTACTTATATAAAATGAAGTATATCTTTCTATGTTACTAAATAACTGGAATTTAATGGTTAAATTTCAGGATCTGGCATTTGCTGGCTATTTCAGAAGAGTACGTTGCTGTCTGCTACAAATTTTACGTGAAAATTGTATGAACAAAAGAATAAATAAGACACAATGCAGGCATAGAAAGGTCCACCAAATTCCATTTCTAGGTGATCAGCTGGAGACACAAGGTCTCATTTTCAAGGGTATTATGCCTCTGCAGCTCCCACTACGTGTTGATTGAAATTACTAGTATGCTGCTGGCTACAAATCAGCCCAAATAGTAGTTGAATGCCCTGACTCACCTTATATTATGGGCTGTGCATACTTGTATTCTCACAGCTGAATCTAACCCTTTCACTTGTGCCCACACTTCTTTTTCTTTTTTTTCTGAAACATCTATATTCCTGGGAGCGGAAAGTCTTATCTTTATTAAAACACAATTTATGTGTGTCAGTGTCAATGGACTTAAAACTACTTGGGAGTAAATTAAATGGTGACACTTGTTGGCCAAAGAGAACTCAATTTAGTGTCTGCTCTTCAGTATATCATGTCATTTGTGACTTCTCCTGGAGCAATCTAAGTGAATAATGCTTTGAAATCAGCTTCAGTGAGCTGACTTCTGTTTTTAATAAACTGTAGTGAACAATAACAAATGATGTTTGCCTATAATATATTACATCTCATTTTAATGTATTTTTAAGTATTTATGAGACCTGTGTATACATATTTCTATCTATATATAATCCAACTCCAAAGCCCATTTTAACATGAATAAGTGTAATAGGCTAAGCACATCTTTTCATTCCATATGGTGAAATAAAATTCTAACAATAAAAAAATAAATTAAGAAAATGTCATTGTTGCATATTCAAGCAATAACCAAATGCAGTGTTTTTGTAGATGCAACCCTAATCCTCCCTTTCTTGCACACCATTATGACTTTAGGTTGTTAATCCCTACTTAACACATAGTTGATTCTGCAAATAGAACTACATCCTACTTCTAGCAATATTTGTTTGCATTATCTGATGATTTTAAGAGCAAAAATCTTTGCTAACTTAAACCTGTCATGCAAGTAAAATGGGAAGTAATACATAGGAAATAACCCAGCTGTCACAGAAAGAATTGTGGTTTTGACTATCAAAAAGTTGTAGTGTGACCTTGTAAATACTGATAGTGTGGTAAAGATCATACAATAAATGCTTTTATTAACCTGCATGAAAATATCATTCCAAAGAATTCAGAAGAATGAGATTCTTCTCTATTCTGCCAGTTGCCCAGTCATGAGCTCTTCGGTTTTTTAAAGAAGGCAAAGAAGAAAACAAGAAAAAAAACCAACAGCGATAAAAAAAACCCAAACCAACAAACAAAAAAACCACAAAACCAAATCTCCTACTTGATCAAAGGACCATCTATGTTGAGGTAGGTCATATATTAAGCTACTGATTCCAGATGCCTGCTCTTCAGAACCTCTGACAAGTAGGCATTGTCAGAGTTAATGGGACAGAACATTTCTGAAAACCATACCTTGGCTTTCTCTAGCAGAAAGAATGCACACAATTTTATATTTTTTTTAAAAACGTAAGTAAACTGTGTTACTCAGCAAAACATGGTGTAAAAATCTTTTATGGCTATCTAGATAGTAAATAAAATCCTAATAAATGTCATTGTAGAAATTTGCAGCTCACTACAGTGTTAAGCCTAATGGCAAAACAAATTTTCCATTAAGTTTTTGCAACATTTGAATTTTGGCTGTAATCAATATTTTCTTTAACACAGTCTAAGCCTTGTTCCCATTCACTTTGCACCTGATCTCAATCTTACATTTCTGTTACTTCCTTTGGGCACAGACAAACTAAATGTGCCCAATTTTTCCTCAAAATCCTTATTTCATTCTTTTACAGGGATGTTTCACTCCTGTTGCCTGGCCATTCTTAGATTAATTCTCAAGTTCTCCCTCTTATTTTCCTCCAAGGAACTTATATTCGTTTTACAGACAGAGAGTAAAGGGGCAACACAACTAAATCATTTGGAGAAAAATGGAGGTTGGTCTACTTTCCACTGTCAGGGGATGAAGATGCATAGCAGAGCTCCAGATGACTTCAGCCTCTACAGATACTGCCAGGGCCTGCGCAACAGAGACAGAGGCAGAAATCTAGGAACCTGCCAGCAGTGGCATGAGACAGAATAGCCCCCGTGCTGTTGTAACTCCTTTCATAAGTAAGATGATTTAAAGATGCAACTCTGCTGCACATAACTGAGCTCTAAAGCCAGTAAGAATTTGATCTGCAGCAGCATTCACTAGTTCCTACTGGAGAACTTTAGTCAAAAGGAAGACTGGAATGGCGCCATTGTCTCCAGAGTTTGCTCTGTAAATCTCACTTCCAAATTCTGAGCAAGTTAAATATCTCTTTTAGAGACTGTATGTTGCTACTATACAAGGTGGTACTGCCATTCTCATTCAGAAAGTCATTTTGTGAAATAAGTGGAAAAATTAATTTCAGTGAATGCCGAAGAATTTGATACATGTGTTTTTTTGATACAAGCTCCATTTTAGAAGTTTTTTTCCTTAAAACTCAGCAAATATTTCAACAGCACAAAGGGATGTAAGGCATAATAAAATCCTTTGGTAAGTTGCCTTCCAAAATAAAATAAAATGCTAAAAATATAATAAAAACATTAGGAAAAATTACTTGAGCCAGAGAATTCAAAAACCTAATTCCAGGAGAAGATGGCGTGGCTGCATATTCTAGCCCCCGCAGAACATGCAGCAGAAGCAAATCACTCTGCTCAGCACTTAGGTAATAAAAGCACATTGAAAAACCAAAGGTCAATATAATCAAACAAGAAAGAAACCAGCAGGCATTATGAATACAAGTTTTCCAAAATATGTAACACAGAAATACCAAAATGTACTTAGAGTGTTCACTCATATTTCACTAGGGAAGAATTTGGATATTTATAAAGTTACTTATGGTGCTCTGTCAATGATCTTATGTGAAATCTGTTGGCATTATCCTCACAATGCATGTGCAAGACAGCAAAATATAAAACAACCTTATGGATGGGAATTCAAGGGTCCAGGGAAGGTTCAGTTGATCACCCACAATTGCTCAGGAACTATGTAGCTCAGTCAGAAATTAATCCAGAAACTAAAATTTATGTATCAGAGCCCTCATCTGAAATCTAATCTGAGCTACTCTACTACGGGTCAGCTAGTGATGGGTGAACTCAAGCAGTGTACATCAGCAGGCACTGAATAATCATATGAACATTAAACCAATGCTTAGTTTAAAAACTGGTGAAACATCATGGCCATCTATGTGTGAGACATAAGGGAAAAAAATAAAAAAATCTGTTATTGTATTGTCTCTTAAAAAAATTAATTCCTCCATTGTTTAGGAAATATCTTGACAGCTTCTGATGGTAAGAAGGTACACAAGACACAGGCAGTAAGTTCCAAGCAAGGGAAGGTGGAAACATCTAGCAAAGAAAGAAGCAGGACAGAGAAATGTCAATAAGCCCCATCCTCTCGTTTGAATTAGAGGAGCCATTTCATTTAATTTCACTTCCCACAAACCAATAAAATTAAGCAGGATTAACAGCATTGTTCCCATCAATTAAGTGTTCTTCCAAACACAGTACCCTACAAATTAAATAGCTGAATTTGTGTGTTTGTTTAGAGCATAACATAGATTATCCAGGTTCAGTCCTGATAGATTTACCCTTCCAAATCATCCATCTCCAGTCTCATGGATTTACAACTCCAGTTTTATTTTCTGATAGATGATTGGCAGAAGAGGTTTCCTATAAAGTCCAAGAGTTCTTCTTTATAAAAGTATGCAAAGCTTAATTGGACGCAGCACCAATACTCTGAGAGTATACTTCATCAACATGTGTTTATTAAAGCACTGCAGGCTCTTTGTCACCATCCTCAACAGAAAACAAGGTAAGTTTCTGTGAATTGCTCCACTGGTTATGAAGAGATAGCATGGATTCATTCTTTTCAAGCTTCAAGTCACCTTTAATTTCAGCTCTGCCAGTAGTTAAATAAGTAGCTAGATCCCTCATTCCCTGGATGCTGGCTACTCTGGATAATGAATAGATCTTTGAAATACACAAATTAAGTTAATTTTCAGCCACCTTCATTTTTTTGACTAGCATTTTTTATCTGTGTTTTGCAGCAGCAGTCAGTTCATCGTAACAATTAAGGAATATCATAAAAATGCCTGCAGACTAGAGACAGGCCGTTGTCCAGTATATCTAGCACCATTTTTTAGCTTGGGCAGCTAGCAACACAGAATAACCTGGCTCAATTTCAGAGATGCCAGAGCATCTTATGCTGCTGCTCTGCTTATGTACTTGTTGCACTCTCTAGACATTGGTGTCGTAGTAGGTCAGAAATCCTGAGAGCAGATTTTGGATACCTTCAGGTTTTTTCTTGTGCAGACCAGAGGCATGCACACACATGCATGTGTTTGTATGTGTGCAGTAAAATAAGAAACGTGCCTGAGGTGTGCAGCCAGCTTAGGTGTTTGAAATGAAAATTCAATCAGCAGAAGAGCCAGGCTTAATTGCTCATATTCTGTCACTTGTCTATTTGCAGCAGACTATCAGCTACTAAGCTGTGCAGTTGTTATCATGGCGACATGCCCAACTCCCAGGAGGCAGAGCACAGCAAAAAGGTAAGCATCATTTGTTCTTGATGAAATTAGTGCCTGCCCCTTGTGATGTCTGTGTTGGTGAGCAGTCCCTCGCAGTACTGTATCAGCAAGACTGTCAGAAATAAAGCACTGCAACAAGCATAGTCTTATTTGAGATGACTTAATCTAATGTAGGCATAGTGATATATTTAATCTCTTTGGTTCATCACAGCTTACATTACATGTAGATAAGTAACAATCTTTTCAGGTAGAGATTGTGCAATGAGAACTCATCATGATTGCTTGGATAGTCTAATATATATATATATACATATATATATATATATACACATTGCAAAATTCTGTGCTATAATAATTCCAGTTGTACCCAAGTGAGCATTTTATATTTGCTGTTATTTTTAGTCCATTGGAGATGTTTTCAAGTATTTTAACCTTGAGAAACTTTTAGCCTGTTATCTTTGTCTCATTGTGATGTACGTGCATCTAATACAAGCTAATGTAGACCTTCTAAAGAAACTTCTGGATCTTGAGACTATAAACCCTAAGAATCAGTGACTGGCCAGTTTTTCCAGACTTTCTGCTCACCTTTCAAATTTATTTTCTTTTGTGGAAGCATAGGTTGGTTAATAGAGGACAAAACATTCAAGACAGGTGGAGTGGGAGAGAGTTACAGAAATACTAGATGGAATTGAGAAACCTATAATGTACTCTTTTTTATGGACGTTATTAAGGTGAAAATATCTTCAGAGATTCAAATTACCAGTGCAGTCAGCATGAAACAACCAAAGTTTCATAGCAAATTATATTAGAATATGAGTTTTAAAGAACAAACAGCTCTTCCAGCTCTGCAGCAATAACTGAAGCAGTGAATTCTGGTTCAGCAATGTGCCATTAGCTCTTAACCTCTGTCAGAACAAAATGCACAATTTCTTGCCCCCATATCTGTGTTTCACAGTATTACCCAAATCTGTGTGAGGTTTTGGGCATTGACAGGTCCTTCTGTACGATTGGATGTCCAATAATAATTGCAATCAGACAGCATTAAAATCATATTGTGTCCAATTGTTTGTATTGTTGTCCACAGGTTCAGAGGCTATCCCATCTGTGCCTATTTGATGTACTGAGAATAATTCTCTGCCACCCTTGACACAGATTAGTAATGAAGTTCACAGATGTTATAACCCATTCCCAAAGGTCCTTAATGCAAGAATGATGTTAAGACATTAATGCAAGCATATGGCTCCACAAGCTTGAAAATTAACATTAGTCTAGTCTAATTGCAGAAAGAGTGTTTCTGAGAGTTTTGTCTGGACCAAATAGGCCAGATGAGGGAAAACAGAAGCAATGAAAGAGCAATGTATGTACTCAAAGACTTCAGCTGGAACAAGACAGTCCTGGAACATCTTGACTTTAACCTGCTGCTTGGGATATTTAGTAGTGTGGATGAAACACCCAGATCCTTCTCCTTCCTTTCGAAGCTTTTTTCTGGTTTTCGCCTTTTTTTTCCACCTTCCTTTTCCTTTTCCTTTTCCTTTTCCTTTTCCTTTTCCTTTTCCTTTTCCTTTTCCTTTTCCTTTTCCTTTTCCTTTTCCTTTTCCTTTTCCTTTCCACTAGATAGGTAAGGATTACCAGCTCCAGCAAAAACTTTGCAGTAACGATCATCTAAGAATGCTGTGTACTGTACAATGTAACAGATCCCAACAAAGTACTGAGCCAGGGACCTCAATTGTAAACACATGTGCCTTGAGTTATCTAGCCTTGATGTTCAAGCTGGAAAGGAAGAGGCCTTTGCTATGCAGCCTATGTCATGCCCCCATTAACACTCACTTGGTTTGGTACTGTAAAAGCACCTGTGTTAATATGAGCCTAGGATGCCCCACGTTCTCAGTCATGTGTTACCCTCCTCTTAGTGAATAAACTCACACATATCACTGAGTAAGAGAAGCTGAAACAAGGAGAGGATCCAAACCAGAGCTTGGCATCATCCACACACAGCTTTCACTTTATAGATTCCTTTCTGTTAATTAAGTAACCAGTACACTTCTCTCAGCTATCAAGATGATCAATATTCCCTCTTTTCCCTGCACAAGAGGGGCTTCCAGCATAGGAGGTTTTGTCCCATTTATATGATTGAACTCCACCTCGCTAGCCTGTCAGGGTCTCTCTGGATGGCATCCCTTCCCTCTAGAGTATTAACCACACCACTCAGCTTGGTGTCATCCACAAACTTGCTACGGGTACATTTAAGTTATCTCAACAACTCTCTTTCAATTAACAAAGAGAGATAGTTCTAGAGCAGAAGTTATCTGATTTATCTGTCTGTTTTCAGATGACATGAATTGCCTTCCAGGTATGCCTTTTCTCTCAAAGGACTCTGAAAGATAACTAAACAAACAGCTTAGATGTAGACTTTTTACAAAGCAGATGCCTAAACTTATGTGGCAATAACATTTCCAGGGACAGAGGAGAGGAGAAGATGGTGTGGGTGGAGTGGAGAGAGTACATTTGTTTATTGTATTAAAACTACAAAGGATATGCAGAAGACAGATTTTCACAATGGTGCAGATGTAAATGCAGATGATTCCACTTACTGGTAACTGGCGGTCGCATGATTAAACTGTTTGCTGACACTCACATATCAGACAATGTTAGGCTCTCAAAATAGAGAATTCAGACAGGGTTTCACAACACAATGTAATTCCTTCTTTAAAGAGACTGCAAACTACTATGAATATATTATTTAATTCATTACAAAAGTAACCGTAAAACCTCATAATGATGGTGGGGAGAGACTGAAGAGCTAATCAGAGAAATAGAGACAGAAGCATTTAAATTTGTGTTGCCTATTTTATAATATTAGGGGAATCCTTGTAATTTGAAAGTTCCTCCTCTTTTTTTATTAATACTTTTTTTTTTTTTAGTTTGCAGCTATTTCAGATACTCTTCAGTCTAATTTACCATTTGAAGACTGCAGCTACTTTTTAAAAAACTCACTTGTTTGATTTTTTTTTAAACTTATAAATGACCTATATTTCCTGTCCAACAGCAAATTTAAAGAGGCAAGTTTCGAACTGAAGGCTGCTTACATCATAACTAGAATAAAAGTTCTTGAAATAAAAAATCAAGAACTTAAAAATGTATGATACCTTTGGAAGCAAAAACCTCTTTCTAATCGTGCCTTTTCCTCATGGCTTGAAAGAAACATCACTTGTGGGTTTGTACTCAGCACAACATATGTCTGTGCTCTTTGCCAGTGATAGTGATGCCACATTCACTGCTGATCAGCAAATTTGTCTTTTATAAATAGGTCTTCTACACTGCCAAAACAATACCGCAAAATCAATAAAAACTATACTGTTATAAATGTTCAACATTTTAAAATAATATTTTTACTGGAAAGTGTTTCATTTTCTAAAGGAAATATTAAGTGGGAGGGAGGAAGAAAGATGAGCAGATGAATTAATAAAAGGAAAAAGATCTGATTAACATGTTAGGAAAGGGATGGTGTCTCCCCTCCCAGTTAAACAAGTGTAGGTATGCTTTGCTGAAGTCCCAGTGAGACTTCCAAAAGAGGTAAACACTGTGTATACAAACAGCAATAGTGAACTGTATTTAATTGAGTACCCATGATATTTTTTTTAAATGCACACAGAGCATATTTTAGAGATAGGTTGTTAGAGCAAAGGATATGGTTTGGAAAATTAGGCAAGTTTTTGGTATATTTAGAAGCCTCATTGACTGTGCAGAAGACTTCTTTTTCCAAGTATGCCAGTCTGGATATCTAATAAAAGGGAGTACCTCTTTCTGCATACTTGAGGGACCTTCTAAAAGATGGTTTTAAACTTTCAGGGGTGCAGTCCTTGCTCAGAACATTAAATAAAACAGAATACCAGCATTCTGCCCTGAAGTCTGTTTCTATTACTGCTTGGTCTATCTTCTTAAGTTATATGTCCATTTTAAAAGGAAAACCCATTTTAAGAATCCCTATTTCTGTGCATGCTTTCCTTTGCAAACTGAGTCAGGCCTGCTATAAATGAGATGGAAGCAGTGAAGAATCAGTGTCTTCCCCCAAGATTGCATTTGGGTTCTTGAAGTTAAAATAAATTAAATTAAAAAAAGAAAAAGAAAAAAAAAGGCAGATTCTGCCATTAGCTAATCTAAGCATCAAAAACTACTTCTTTAGTTTCTTCTTCTGAAGAACAATGACTTGCTTTAGGTCTCCACTGAAAAGAAATGCTTTAGATGCTCCTTTCCATCTGTTGTTTGGTCTTTCAGAGCCCATTAGTGTCTCTAGAGCTGCTCGAAGTGGTACTGCTCTGTACTTGCCTCTGCCATAATGTTTTAAAATTGGAAACTGACCTTGGATCATGGGTCATGTAGCAGATTACTGACATCAGAACATTCCTGCTAATGTCATTTTAAATACTCTATCAACATGAGTGCATGCAAGATAAAATAGGCCAGCTGCTCCCAGATGTTGATGGAATGCCAAGAGTCCAAACTGATAGTCAGAAATGAACAATTGAAGGAAGCACTTACTACTTTCCCATTCAACATCCAAGACTTCAAGCAGTGCCAAACTACAAATATCTTCATCTCAAGCTGCTTAAGGTCAGTGGATTAGCATTAACAGTGAACAGTCATTAGTGCAGTAAACTCACTTCATCACAATTAGTGGGCCTGCTTAGAAAGCAAAAAAGTATAGAATAACTGCCACTGAGGAATTAAATGCTTCAACTGTATATTGTGATTCTTTGCTCAAAGAATAATAGGCTAAAATTTTTGCAGCTTTGTTCTTGCAGCTCTTAATGGTTTATTTTAGATCACTTCCAAAATCTCAGCATCGTGCTTTCTGTAGTTATTCATAGCATGTGGGGAAGGGCCAAGCACAATTGTTATTCTAAGGAATACTTACAAAAAGACCCAAATCCAAATCTCTGCGATTCCTATTGAGTGTGATCTCTCCATTATGTTGCTTTTAACATTACTTTTACCATGTGTTTAGATAGTTCCAGTTATGTCACTATAGAAAGAGGCTAAAGAACTGTATTATATCAGATAAGGTACCCAAATTGTATTAATCATCCAAAGAGCAGTCTTTCACATAAATTCTCAAAGCAGTCACTGACAAACTCAAAGCCATGAAAATTGTCTTTCCTTGTATATTTCCTCCTGACCCTCATTCCCTAAACAATTTTCTTACTGTCTTTTTATTATTTCATAATCATTCTTTCCTGCATATTTTATCTTCTGGGTGCCATGTTATACTTTTATCGTGATTCCTTTTGACAGCTTTTTTGCTCACCAATTCATGTCAGATTTGACTGTATCTGTATGCCATCTTTGCCCCTTGATCTTTCCATTTCTTTCCCTTCAATCACAAGGATCTGGTAGGAAGTTATCTGCATCTGGTGGGAGGATACCATTCTTTCTCATGGTGGAGAGAAAGAAAACTAGAAAAATTAATGTCCAAATCTTCAACCAAACTTGCTTAAAAATAATGGCCTATGCTTATGGGTTCCTGTGCTGGTTTTAGTGGGGGCAGAGTTAATTTTCTTCATAGTAGTTGGTATGGGGCTATGTTTTGGAATTGTGCTGAAAACAGTGTTGATAATACAGGGATGTTTTGGTTATTGCTGAGCAGTGCCTACACAGAGTCAAGCCCTTTTCTGCTTCCCACGTCACCCTACCAGGGAGGAGGCTGGGGGTGCACAAGAAATTGGGAGGGGACACAGCCGGGACAGCTGACCCCAGCTTACCAAAGGGCTATTCCATACCATATGAAGTCATGCTCAGGATAATAAGCTGGGGGAAGAAGGAAGGGGGGACACATTTGGAGTTATGGCATTTTCTCTTCCCACGTAAATGTTACTCATGATGGATCCCTGCTTTCCTGGAGATGGCTGAACACCTGCGTGCCGATGGGAAGCAGCCAATGAATTCCTTGTTTTGCTTTGCCTATGTGTGAGGCTTTTGCTTTACCCGTTAAACTGTCTTTATCTCAACCCACGAGTTTTCACACTTTTATCCTTCTGATTCTCTCGCTGATCCCACCAGGGGGGAGTGAGCGAGCAGCGGTGTGGTGTTTAGCTGCTGCCTGAGGTTAAACCACGATGGTTCCTGCAGAGGTAAAGCTGGGGGATTAGTGACTCCAAATACATTATCATCTTAAAGAAGTTGATTACTGCTGTGTCTGGTCTCATTCAACCCAGGAATAAAATTTTCATGTGTATGCTTCTATCAGATAATGGTGAGCAATATATTTTAAAATTTGAAATATAAAAGCCAATGTATGGAGAGGCTTCAGATAGAAATTTACACATTGCCTTACTTAGTAGATGAGGGGAAGACTAGTGAGAGATTTTGATTACTGCAAAATGATGCCTCAAATACAAGAAATAGCATATTATCCGTTATCCGTGCAAAAGTGACAGTCATTTCCAAAGGTGAGGCAGAATTATAGGATGATTTACAAAGCTGCCTCCTCTTTGAGGAATGCAGTGATCTTAATCTGAATGAAGTTTCTAAAGAGAAAATTGAGCACAACAGAAGAATAGTTTGCCGACTTTGAATCCATTATGATCTAGTTACCAGTGGATAAGTACCTACGCTTTTCAGCTGGAAATAAAGAGAAAGAAAGAAGACCTTTGGATTTGCCTTTTAAAACAAATATATGACGCATTGTTTTCCTTTATTCCTACTCCCTGTATCTTTAGAAATTTTGTGGTGTCCTGTGTTGAGACTTCAAATTTAAAACCCCTGGTCTGAATTAAAAGCAATTTCACTATCGCTAGCTAGCCTCAAGGCACTCTCCTTCTTTGTGTCATCATCTTTACAATGGGGTCTCTGAGTGTTCATACAGACCCTGGCACTTTAGTATCTTTCTCCAAGAAAAAAAAAAACACCAAACAAACTGATGTGCTGTTATTTAGATGTTTTGAGAGCCAGTCTGAAACGAAGAAAAGTTTTTCAGACACAATACTCATTTACCAGTGTACAGTAAAACATTTTGAAACTCTGTGGGATAAAGTGGTTTTGAACATTGCTGTAACAACAGTTTGTTTATTTTTTTTTAAATGAGACTGGACACTCACTATTTTAATGGCTCAAATGCTGTCAGAACTTGCTGAAACTGGGCTTTAGGTGCCGCTTACTCCAAATTTTCCTGGAGCCAAGTATTTTTCTATTGAATTTAAGACTAATTTGTTCTTTGTGAATATTTCTGTCAGTATTTAGGACCTCACGGGGCATTTCTACAGGAGAGTAAATTTGCAGGAGGCACCTGAAAAGTTCCATGGTGCACTCGCTGAACTGTTTCTCTTGCACTGCTGTGAGGTAACCTACCAAGTCTGCAGTCTAGACATATCCATAAGGCCAGAATCAGAGTTGAAACCACCTGCACACCCAAAGGTAAAACTGAGGGCTGTGTTCATAAAGCTTAGTATTTTAACAGTGCAACTATCCTGTTTGCCCATACTACTTTGTCCATAGTACATAACAACTATATAGTTTTCTACAGGTCCCAATCAATTTTGCTTTTGGGATCTTCTCCAGCCTTAGCATTCTAAACATGCTTAACAAATTGAAAGATACGCTTAGCAGGCAGCAACCAACAAGGACTACTTTGATTTCGGTGTTCCTCAAAGTGAAATCTTTATTCTGTTTAAATAAAAGGGGGATCTTACGTCTGATGCCAAAAGAATCTGACCCATATCTTCATTCTTGCTCTGTAGGAGAACCTCAGTTTAGAAGCTCAATATTACATCTGGGTCTGGACAGGGCACCTTGTTATACAAAGGCTGTTGCAGGTGAACACAAAATAAATAGATCTCTCTCAGGAAGATTAAGACATGGGGATAAAGTTCCTGCCACTTCTTCCTCCTCCCTAAGCTTATGGTTTTTTCTGCCCCCTTCCCTCCTCCTCCATGCTGTGACTGGCTGGATTTCTGCATCTCTACACCAAGTTGGGTCAGGAAATCAACACATCTGAAAAGTAAGCAAAGGAAAGGAAAAAAGTTCAGTTTGTATTTACCTACATAGCTGCCAGCGCTAGCCCAAAGGGATTAGCAGGACATGCAGCCAAAGTGGGGACTGATGGAGAGATCATCACTTTTAATGGTAGCCAGCATTTGTATTGGTTTAGGGTGACTGTAAAACCAGAACCTGAGCAATGACTGGTCACCACCTAGAGAGGAAAGAAACCCTAATGGGGAAGATGGAGCAGTTAAAAGCCTCACTATAGTTTAAAATCTCTGCTGATGGGTACAGACTTTGGGTCTGTAGAGACAGGTATTGGAAAAGTTGAAATAAAAGTTCACTTTGCAAGCAGAATAGAAGACAGTAGTTGAAGTACATGATAAATTAATTGCCTTTTAGTTAAGTTGGGCAATGGCAACTGAATTCTATGAAACCAGGAAGAACGGCACCCCATACAAAAGTGAAATATAAGAAAGTAGTTCTATTTTAAACGAAGTGCAAATAGATTGTGTGGCTAACCTCATTAAAAAAATAGTCATGATTTTGAAGGGCTGAACACGTACCGAGAGAGCAGATCAGGAGCAGATTCTGGGACAAGAAGCTCAGAGACATTGTGAAGGTCGGGCAGGGAGGGGGAAACACAATGAATTCCTGACAGAACAATGAGACTTTGTCAGGGAGAGGAAGTCAGAGTCTGTAATGAAGCTAAGTGAGAGTTCACAGCACTCTGTAACTGAGCGTCCAATACTGCAAGAAACAATAACTGAGGAACACAGGTGTTACGGTTTATCCCCAGTGGGCAGTCAAGCCCCATGCAGCCACTCGCTCACTCCCCCCTGGTGGGATGGGGAGGGAATCAGAAGGGTAAAAGTGCAAAAACTCGTGGGCTGGGATAAAGACAGTTGAATGGGTAAAGCAAAAGCTGCGCACGCAAGCAAAGCAAAACAAGGAATTCATTCACTGCTTCCCATCAGCAGGCAGGTGTTCAGCCCGTCTCCAGGAAAACAGGGCTCCATCACGCATAACAGTTGTGTGGGAGGACAAACACCATACTTCCAAACATTTCCCCTTCCTCCTCCTTTCCTCCAGCTTTTATTGCTGAGCGTGATGCCATACAGTGTGGGATATCCCTTTGGGGGTCAGCTCTCCCAGCTGTGTCCCCTCCCGAACTCTGTGCACCCCCAGCCTACTTGCTGGGGGCACAGCTTGAGAAACAGGGAAGGCCTTGATGCTGTGCAAGTGCTGCTCAGCAATAGCTAAAATGCTGGTGTGTTATCAACAATGGTTTAAGTCATAAATCTAAAACACAGCACCATATGAGCTGCTATGAAGTAAAATTAACTCTATTCCAACCAAAACAAGTACAAAAGGTTAGATGGGTAAAAGTTACACACAGTAAGAAAAAGTAGAGACATATATATGATCAAGTAAATTCTTAATATACAAGAAAAACAACCAATAAATAAAATTCAGAAGTCTACAAACATCGGCAATGAACATACAGCATTCACTGTACAAAGATGGCATCAGCCTTGTGCTCAGATGAGTTCTTCTGGCAATAGAATAAGGCTGGACAATTTTGGCACTTATGCATCAGACACTGGAGGCAAAAACAGTGACACAGCAAAGCAGAAAGTATGGTAGAGGATTCAGAGTGATAAGCTTATCCTGATCTAGCAATACTATCAGAATTTAAACAAATTAATTCTGTTCTGTGCACTGTTCCCTTCAGCTACTACTAGTATCAAAATCACAGTCTAAATCAACAAGATATCCTAGACTGGGGCTCTTTGGTCATAAATTGCTGCCTAAATTCAAAGATCTCAGCATTGTCCCATATCCCATCACCGGAAAAATGAACTTCATCATTTATCCTGTGACTTGAGTTTGATTTGGAATCAACACATAAAGTATAGTCCTCTTCTTCATTAAAAACTATCACTTCTTCCTGATTACCTGCTTGGTTTTATGGTGGTTTATAAAATTTTAATATAAATATTACTAATTAATAATTAATAAGCTGAGCAGAATAATTATGGGCAAATAATTTTCTCTAAGAAAATGTTTTTTTCATCAACAACACCTGATATTTTTTCATAAACAGAATTAGGACAGAGAGATGGATAAAGCCTAGAACATATCTAATATATAGAATACATTTAATATCAAGTTTAACTCACAGCAGTTATCAAATGGATTATGTTTTTCCTTTTGCTTTCAGGTGGCTGTTATGGCAAATGAAGGCTACAAAAAGATCAGCTCATTAGGAAGAGCCAAGGGCAGACAAGGGAGAACATACACATGTATATTTCATTAAGCCAATAAAAATGATATATAAACCACTGCAATGTCAGAAGCAATTTACTGCTACTCAGGGTTGAACTCTACTGAAAATTTCATGAGCATCGATCAGGATTATTTTGTGGGACCATCTATAGACATGTTACAATTGATTTATTTTCCCCTCTGTATTTTGATAGACTGCTGTGTAACCCCTGTAAAGTAAGTGCCATTGGATATTTCACAAGAAGGGAGGCTTGTTTTTCTATCCATCCACACTTCCTTTTAAACCAAGTCATTGATTACTTGGGTGCCTCAGCAACTGATGAAAAGGTGAGATACTCTTCATTCACTTGTGGAAAGTCGCTGTGTTCGTAGCAGTGTTTTAGGATTTATGACTCCAACCTGTAGACCAGAACAAGAGGCATATCTTTGTGGTTTATGTGTGTAACATTTCATACGTTATCAACAAATATTATGCAGTAAAGAAACACACACAAGAACAATGACTCACTACTCTTTTTCAGTCAACAGGTTTCAGAGGAACAGAGCTTGGAAGTGAATAGCCACTATGTGTACCTCTCACAAAACCTTCTTAAAAGTTTGGAGGGAATAAGGAGTGAAGGAGTGAGTCACTGATGTCAGATTTTATTACTGGATAATGTAAAAGTTACGTTAGAATCATGATAGGTTTGCATCTCAGTTTATGGATGATTAAAGTATTTTTTAAAACCGTATTCTATATTACTGTGCTTTTTTCTTGGAAGTGTTTGTAAGAGACATATCTAACTACTAAAAAGTGCTTCTTAGGTCATCTTGCTGCAGACTTTTCCCGTCCTTATCATAGCATCTGCACAGACTTCCAGTTCTTTGAGCACAGATTAAAAACAGAATCACTAGTCATTTAGGTTTAGGTATCTGAAGTACAACCTACTGGCACAGGACACTGTGCGGCAAAGCAGCATGACAGGAGGAGTAAAACGTAGCAAAAGCAGCGTGAGTGCCCATCTCAGCTAAGAGAAACATGAACTCCGCAGGCTGTCATATCTGATTATGAACTGTGATCTGTGTGGTGCAGCACTGGAAAACAGAGTTCTGTTTTTTATGCCTGACTTGGACTACGACTGATTCATTCGGTATCTCTGGATGGACAGAGTAGACTTGTCCCAGATTTCAGTGCCTTGGGTGTGAAGTATTATGTGTGTAAGGTAACACTAGACAGGTCATCTGTGTGTTGGCTTTTATTATTGAGTTTGAATATTAATTACTGGCCAGATGCTGATGCTAGTCTGGTTCCAGATGCTGATGCTAGTCTGGTTCGAGATGCTGCCACCATGTGTCAATCTCCATCATAATACTCTGTAGCTAAAAACTTACTGATCTCAATAGTTTGTGGACAAAGGTACTTCTCAGATTGAGGGTGTCAGAGTTACTCATTGATTAGCTTGTACCTGTAATACAGAACATCCTCCACCTTGAAGTCATAACTAAGGTGTTTTGGAGGCCACTGGAAAGCTGTTAAAGAATAAACTTCACATATACAGGAAGCTGGGAGACTTATTCAGGTAACGACTGTGATAAAAATTCTAATATTAAAATTATTACTAGGCTGTGTTTACTGTTCAAGGCAAGTGGTTTTTTGAAGAACTGAGCAGTCTCTGGTACTTTACCTATCTGTGACTAAATACAGGATCATATTGCAAGCTAGTGCAAGGATCAAAATTAACAGCACACATTCAAGGACAAGAGTAGAAATAGATCATTATGAATCATTATGGTTTGGAAAAGAACAATGAATCAAGGAAAACACTGCCTATTACAACAACAACAACAACAACAACAAAACCCAAAAAAACCTCCCACCCAGTCATATGAAGGAATCGGACCACCTCCTGTGAATAGCCTCCATGTCATTGCAAACAACAAGTGACTTGACAAGGTCTTAGACCTGTTCAGAATAGAAGGGATCCTGCCCTTTCATTGCTCTGCTAAACACAAGACCTGTCAAGATCCAGAGAGCTCTAAAAGTAACATAAATGCAAAACTTAAGATACAGGCAAGACAACTTCTTCAAAATCGCAACAAAATGGATTGCTTTGACACTTCCCTCCTGTAGAATACACAGCAGATGCAGATATGAGAAGGCAGGAAGGAGGCATTGCCACTCCTCTGGTGCTTCCATTGCATCATCGTTCTTCATTCTTACAACAGAGTCAGCACCGACTCAAGAGGCTGCTTAATACCCAGGGGACTTCTAGTGCGCTTAAAATTCAGCACATGCTCAGTTCCCCTCCTCACCTGGGTTACACCACTGCAAAACCTGTGTATTGATGGATACTGAAATCTCCTTCTTAAATAGAGGGCATGTACTGAACTGTCAACTGACTGCATACGTCAGTCAGCAGGTAAGCCAGGGTCATAGAAACCAGACAGAAAGTTAGTCTGCGTTGTATCAGGATAGAGTTTGTACTCTGCCTTGAAGTCTTAAACTAAATTATTAAATCGTCACTATGCCAAGTGTCTGCTGAGTTTCTGTCATAATGCCAGGGTTAATTCTGAATCAGACTTCACAGGTGACATATAAATCCTCTTTGCATAGCACCTTAAATACAGATGCTATTTTGGGGGAGGTTAATACCAGGAAAACCCCTTATCCAGTTAATTCCATGCAAAAAAAGAAGCCTTGTAATGGAACTTGGCCACTTCCTGTACCCTGCTTGGCTTCATAGTGTGTACTTCAGTGCCATCCAGTGTTAGACACAAGGTCATTTAGCTAAAAAAAGTAATCTCTGCCACTTAAATACTCCAGTTCCTGATTTACCTCTCCAAGTTTACGGTACACATGTCCAATATCCACCTACTTATTAAAATCTTTTAGAATCTTTCAAAATATTTTAGAAACATTCAATTTTTTAATTCAACTACAGAATTTCAAATGGTAAACATAGAAAAGGAAGAGGATCACAGTGATCTGAGAAATCCTGTGTCCTGAAAAAATGAAAGATCATTTGAATCCTATTTGTTTTAGTGTCAGTTCAGATCAATTGGAAAAAATGTGCTCCCTGTTCATTCATTGTTTGGAGGGAAGGTCTATATTATCTGGAGGCCATGGCAGTTTCAATCTTAAAAGTCTGAGAACTTACCACGTAACCACTTCCTCCCATAAGAAGCCCCACTAAAGTCTTCCTCTGATGGAGAGTATTTTATTGACAGAATGTTTAAAAAAAATTACCACTACTGACAGACAGAAGAGACCATGTAATTTCATTTTGCTGTCTTTAAAGATGATGATCTTCAGTTAGTGTTGAACTGATGTACGAGATTTTTTTCATGAGCTCTAGTTGTACAGACTCACACTTCACAGGCACTCTTATCTAGTGTGCATTACTTTAAAATAATATATGAAGACAACAACTAGATCAATGACATGGGAACATTCATTAACTTCACAGCCATGTGATCCTACCTGTGAAGGCTTGGAAAGCCAGAACAGGACCACAGCAGGAGCCAAGAAAGAGCAAGGAATCAAAGCAGAGCTAAGAGAGGAGCCTGATGGGCTGAAGTGGGAAGTGAACTCTGCTCTGCAGGAAAAGGGCTGTCAGAACCATGTGGCTCCTCTGGGAACCTTCACCCACCACCCCCAGCCCCTAAGTTCAGGAGCAGCTCGGGCTCGCACACCGGTGCCGAGCTGAGTTATGCTGTAGTAGTGCCCGTCTCCAGTCCTGTCTTCTGCTGCTGATGAATTGTTTGGCTTTCCTGGGCTGACCTTGGACATGAGTCATCGCTTCACTTTGCCTGATGACTGCTGTCACTTAACTGGTGGCTGTCAGCACCCTGCTCTCACAGCTCTCTGGCTCACACTGTGGGAGCCACCTCACCATGTCTTGGAGCAGGTGCTGGAGGAGACTGTGCTTCTGGAGTAAGCACATGGCAGGACTCAGGGAAGTCAGTGTGGTGGAGCCCTAGTCCACGGTACCTTTGGGTTTCCAGAGCATTAAGCTGGTCTGCTCTGTCTGAAAGAGATCACAGATCCCTGGGGCTAGCTCATGTCTTGCTTGTGCCAGCTAGTAGCCTCACTTGCTTTTCAGTGCTGGAAAACACACATGACAATAAGAGAAATTGACAAGAGAAATTCCTGTCTTGAGCCAGATGCTCAAGGGTAGGCTGTATGGAGAACGCAGCAATGCACTCCCAAATCAGTAAATTTCTTATGCATAGAATATTCTGCTAGGACAACCAGTTTTCATTTTTAATGTATTATTTTTCTATAGAAGTAAAAAACATAATTTTGAAAAACAAGTGCAAAATCAGCACTTTAAATTAAATTTAATATAGTAAGTAAGTTACATAAACAAGCATTTAACTAACCATCCTAGCTTTTCTGTAAGGTCAATAGTATTCTCCCATTTACACTTGTTAAAGGTACACTGTAGAGAAAATTTGTATTTTTAGAGTAAAAATTGTTGCATTTTCAATTGACACCTGTAAACCCTGATTTTCACATTGATAAACTATAGGTAGAGCTCCTGTTGACTACAGTTATTCCTGAGGTGTGGTCATAAACAGAAGAAAAAAGACCTTGGCCATACTTCCAGAATGAGGGTTAATCCCTTGAAATAACCAGTTCAACACGAATTCCTAATACAAAGTTGTACCTAAGAGGGTGAATGCGATCCTTGCATGTATAACTAGAGAAAGATCAAATAGAACAGGGAAACCTTTTGAATAACAGTCATGTAGCAAGACCATTACTTGGCACATATTTTAAACAGTTTTCCTGCAGAATGAGCAATGTGTAGATGCAGATGTAGCAAAGATGCATTGCAATGCTTGTGGTCCACTCATGCCTCTCCTCCCCACCTGCACACCGTGACTTATAACTAAATTTCTGTCTAGCTCACAGCCTTGATTACCTGCACAGGGGGACTTGTTTGATAGTCATAATTGCGAGGCTTTGAAACTGAATCTAGACAATTTCAATGGGAAATCTTGAGTTGTGAGAGTTATTGATCGTAGGGCTATTGTACTGAATTCTCCATCACATCAATTCTTCAGCCCAGGTTGAGGACCTTTCTAAATACAAATTGTAACCGTTTGTTCTGCAAGTTCTGTTTTGTTCAACAACAACCAGCCATGAAGGAAATCTAACTGTCATCCTTCAAAACATAGGACTGATTGAATTACAGATAATGATGTGTGATTCCTTTACCAAAGGAGTTACCCTCTTTCAGGAAGATGTCAAATCTGTGCTCTGCAACAGGTTCTATAGGTAGGAGTCACTTGAATCTCCTCTCTATAGCATCTGGTATAGATATCAGAATAGGCTGTTGGTCTGGTAAGGTCGTTCTTTCACAAAGACCTGAGCCTAAAATTTCCCCAGCCAACTGAACACGCTGTAAAATAGCACTCATAGAAAGGTACACTCTTATATAGATGACCAAAGTGCAAATACTAATCCACTTATCTCAGAAAGGCTGTTATCTAGACCTGAAAAGCTCATGGTATCAAGCCAATATCCTCAACAAGCCAGACCTCTTGCTTATCTGGCTCTGGACCTGTTTGGAGACATTCCTTTCACACACTAGTTTTAATCATACAAAGCAATCCAACAGCGATGCATAAACTGTGCACAATGGCACACAACTATTGAAATGAGCTCCCTTTTTCCTTGTTCCAATATTCATCCCATAATTTAGCTAAATGTTAATTCAGTTGTAGAGGTGAAACAGGAAAGGCAATTAGCCTAGCTGAAGGAATGACAGCCAGAATTAAAATACAGACCTTCCCGACTCCGTAGCCCCTCCCCATTCAGCCCCTCCGCATTCCTGAAGATAACAACAAAAATTTAACACAGCTAGCAACACAACTGAATTGATTGCTAAATATGTGATTACAGCAGAAGTCAGGGAGTGTTCCCAGCTCTCTCAATCATTCATTACACCACAAGAAATTTCAAATAATTATACCTTGGGAATTCTCAAATCAGGAAATCTCAAAAATAGACCCTTGTTTTATGTATCAGAATAGCGCATAGTGAAACAAAGTGAAGCATGGAAGTAAATGAAGTGGGCTGAAGGACTTGTAGATCTAGAATAATGGTTTATTCTATGGAATGTAATGTGTCCTACTTCAAGGCACCACAGAGAAAAAATTATGGTGTAAATAGGTTTCTTCTTCTTTTGCAAGAATACAAAGTATGAGACAGTGCGTGAACACTTTGAAATGTTTTTGATTTCTCCCTGAACTCCACTTTATTGTGACCATTAGGTCATATCATATAATTACACTTACCGGCTGGAGTCTCATTCATGCAAGAATACCTAGCCTCAAAAATTGCACTCCCAAAGATAAACGGATTATTCTGACAATGAGGAAGTGCTGAGGCACATGGGGACATACACACAGTGCCCTCTCTAACAGAGAATCCTCAGGACAGAAGCAGATGGACCTCATTCGTAATAAGAGATCTACATTTTTGAAAACTCATGTCTTTTGATTCCTATCAAAATGGAATGAGGTAAATGAGGATTTGTGTGGGTTAAACAGATGGCACTACAGAAACACAGTGTGAGAAGTCACCATTGACAGATGCTCTGACTTTAATTTTGACATTTTAGAGTACATAGTGAAGATTTTTGAAGGGTTAGAGCATTTAAACAACTTTGAAGCTCTGCAGAAGTCTGAAGCTTTCATATTTCTATACGTACGTGCACATATGCATGCGCATGTACACACACACACACACGTAGATGTATGTGTGCATCTATCTTAAAAAGTTGTTATATTTCAGGGAGTCATCCCTGTGACGCTGTACATGGTGGCTGTAAATAGCCAGTATGTTTCACATGTTGAGCTATCAGCTATTGCTGCCCGAGCCACAGGTCTGTCCCACGCAGTATTTCAGAGCTTGCGGGGATCAAGGGGGACTCCGCACAGGCCAGCATTGAAGCCAGCACTGAACCCATCTTTTGTGAAAGTTTGCCATCTAGAGGCCATGTCAAGAAGCACCAGGATATAAAATTACTACCTTAATAAAAGAAAAACAAATTAACTGGATTTCCTGGCTGTTCGTAGGTATAGTTAGTTCAATAAAGCACTGCCTTTAAAATTTTTTGTTTAGCTTTTTTGGCAATATAAACTTGAAAGTGTCGAGATGATACTTCTCCCCAAAACAGAATCAGTTCTTCACTGAATTTGTAACATGCGTGTGTAATCTGAGCCTGGTTCCAGTGAAAAGGGATTTTACAAATATTCCTAAAATGTAATAAAGATAATTATTTTTAATCCTTGTATATTAAGAAAGACTGTTTCAGAAGCCCTCTCCTCTTCTGCTGGTGCAGCAAAGATTAAATAAGCAGTAAAAACAAATGTGTTTTCAACATTTGTGACAAAGGTAAAAAATTGTTTTCTTCAGAATATTAGCCTTTTTATTCTCCATACAAAAATATCTCAAACTAGATGAAAGTTTTTTCACTGAAAAATGCTGACTGATACTTCCATTTTCCCTTTTTTATCTCAAATTAGAAAAGCTGAATGGAAATACCTTTAAAATACCTTCAAAAGATTAAACACCTTCAATGATATTTGGCAACATTTCCAGAAAAGTTTGCAGAAAGACTAGCAGTGCTATAAATTCAGGAGAACCTCTGAAGTGGTTAAAGTTCTTTTATTTCTTCTTCTTCTTCATCAGAAAATCTAATTTATGGTTTTGGGTTTTTTCCCCCCTCCTTTTCTCATTAGGGTATGTAGGTTCCATTTTCACCCCCAAAAAGCTTTACTAAAAACCTGTGTCGTTCTAAAATGCAGGAAGCTGTATGCACCATCATTTAAAATGTAAAAATGAAGAAAATCTTTGCCAGAGTAGGCCTGGTAATTTTAGGAGAGTAATGAGGTATTCAGCAGAGACGTTGGTTTTATTGGAAGTGATAACCAGCCTCGTCCCATCCTGGCCCAGTCACTCCTGAGGCTTTTATAAAGATAAACTGGTGCCTGACAACACATGTATTCTTTCTCTGGAAACTGTTCTGTTGGTGACTCAAAATACTCTGTTTGGTAGATTACTTACAGTTGAATTTCATAAGTAGAAGATGACTGGCATCTCACGGTCTTTAAAAGACTGGGGTCATGACTGCTACCTAGACTGGTTTGCTATAGCAACCTATGTCTTGCTGCAACAGGTGCTGCGGCATCGTCTATAGGCAGGTGTTGGCGGTTAATGGTCAGAGCTCGAGCTGTTTCACCGATGCCCAGGCCCTGCCTTTCCCACAGGGGAAATGCCCCCGAAGCACAACAAGGAAGACACCAAGCTCCCAGGCTCTAAGCTGAGTCTAGACCCAAGTGGGCTGATCCAGCATTTTCACTGCACGACTGAGACAGCAAACTATAATCTGAGCATTGCTCCCCCAGCTTGATGCTCCTGGAAGCTGGTTTGTAACCACTGACCCAAGAAAGTGATAAATGCCATGGAAGAAATACCAAACACACCAGAATCGAAGGGGAGACAGCCCTTAGACTGCGTGCTCCCACTTTCAAAATGTTTTCTTTTTATATTTCAGAGATGCCAAAGTAAAAATATATCAGTGCTGGGGGCAGGGTTTTAAAAAAAACATTTCTTAAAATACACAATTTAAGTCAATCCTCTCTGCACCAGAAGGAACAAGATGGTGTAGCAAATAAAGTGTAGTAAGAGATTCCTTCTGCCTCTCTCCACACGTTTGCGTTAGAGAGGCAGCACCAGCCAGAAACAGGCTGCTTGAGGGACTGAGGAAACAGACCCGGCAACTGTTCATTTTGCATTTTTGCTGGTTCACAGGGCTTGCGTGCACCAGCTTTGCTGAGCGGAACGGTAGGAATACCAGAAAGAGAGTGCATTTTGTAATTCTAAATTTAGAAACCAAAAAGGCAACACTTTAGCAGCCACAATTTATTTTGAGAATTCATTTCACCCTGCTACTTGATGAGCAAGCAAGAGAGCAAGCATTAAGACGTGTGATCAAAGAAAGCAGCCAGGTCTCCAGAGCAACTCTGAGGACCGCTTGCTAGAGCCAGCAAAAGACTGACACCCCACTGAAAATCCCAAAGTAGCTATTGGGGATGTGATGCCATGCAGAATTAAGGCAGCTAAAATAATGCAGAAACCACAAATTTTTGTCATTTTTTTTCCCAACCTTTACATCAAGTACTTTACTTAACCAAGTGCTTCCTCTTGAGACCTTTCCTTTAAGTTTGTCTAGTGGTAAGGCTTCCAGGTTAGCACGCAGGCAAGAGGCATAGAGCATCCATTGATGAGTGCACCAGGCACAGCTGGAAGTTGTTGGTGATGGCTGTGGGTGACCTGTGTGGGACCAGGTCTGGCACTGCCCTAAGCTCTTGTTTATTTGTTTGCTTTCTCAATACTGGAATCAGTAATAAAAAGCTTTTTAATTGCCAATATATTAATTTGATGGAAATTTCCTTACATGAAGCTGGTTTGTTGCCCATGACAACAAGATAGGCTTTTTGCTGGGCCGAGTGAGGAAGTCTTTTCCTTGATTGGGAGGCGATGTGCAGTTCCCACGTAGCTGGCTTATTGCTCACTTGACCAAGGCGCTGTGCTGCTGCCCTCAGCGACTCACTCGCTTTCCCAGAGTGAGCCATCATCTGCCTCTTCCATGGAGCAGGAGCGCTGATGGCAGCTCTGCAGGCTCACTCATTAGCAAGTGCATATTTACCTGAAGGTGTTAAAGTCTCATCAGAGAAATGGCAGACAATGGCAGAAGACTGGAATGACGGGAAAGAGATGTATCTGTACTGAGGTACATCCTGCAGAACTTGTTTTGGTAGAGTCCAAATATGATGTTTTGACCAAACAAGCTTATCAGGCTTATTGACTCTAATAATTTTGAAAAGAAGGAGAAAATGAATCCGACCCTTAAGGCGTAGGCCACAGAGATTTACAGAGAATTAATTTTCTTTGTAGAGCATTGTTGGGTCTCTTGTGACGTGTTGCACAGCGGAAACAGCTGCAAATAAAAAAAAACACTTGACACTTGCTGTATTTTCCATTCCTTGAAAAAATAGTGCTAATTCTGCCTCCCCCTCGGTTTAAGGATTTTGTTTTGCTCTCTCTCTCTTCAGATGAAGTAGATAAGCATTTGGTTCTGCAGCACGCATCACTCTTGTTTACTCTTGGTCCAAGAAAAGGGTTCTCTCTGTACCCAAGTGCCCAGGAGATACAGAAATTTGCAGGGCCAGTAAAGCAAGACATTTAAGTTATGAGAAAAAGGTACTAGCTTGGTAAATTGTCTCAAAAAGTTGTTCAGTTTCTGTGTGAATTAGCTGATGTTCCTGGCTCTTTCACTAAGACAAAAGATGAGCAAACACTAAGATCAGCACCAAGATTTGACTTGCACCAGCAGGTCTTCCAAAGCATGGAAATGAAGGCAAAGAGGCTAATCTTCACTGAGCTTTAGCTTCATGAAGTTCTTTCCATCCCCCAGCAATAGACACTATGTTGAAATTATTTTCAAATACATTTTGCTGGCATTACTGAAAATCATATGAATGTGGTTTCCACATATTTCGATGGCTTTATCTTCCATAATTTTTATTGGCATTAATTTTATTGGCATTGAAGCCCATGTAAATTTTTAGCTTCAATAAAACACAGAGGCAAATAGTTCCACAGCTACATTCCCTTTGCAAGGGAGTGGCTTCCTTTTGCTTGCTTTGAGTATGTCACCTGATGGTTTCATGTGACGTCCCTTATTTCTTGCCTTGGAAAAGGTGGTGTTCAACCATTCCTAAAGATGTGTTTCTTTTTTTACATAGGGCTAGTTCCAGGTCTACATTTACAGATGCAGGTGGAATATGTTTGCATGATTTTCAGTTATTTCAATAAAAATTCTCTCAAGCCCCTGTTGTCACCAGGTGTAACTGAGCAGAAGTTTCGTGATGTCTTCCCTTTCTCATCCTTTTCTTAGACACAACAAATAGTAAACTCCATAAATTAAAAGCAGCCTGGTGACATCCTAGGAAAAGCACTGGACTGACATGCAGAAAACTTTTCTGTTTCATGCTTGTGTTGAGTGATCTTAGGCCAAATAGATCTTGCTTCTGATTCCCCACCCAATATGAATAATCATAGTGATATCTGTTGTAACACAACTTGATATCCATAGATGAAGAGCCATATATAAGAGTTAAATGTTAATACCAAATGACTTCATAAACCTGGGTCTTTCGTTTTTTTCAGGTGGGTTGTCCCCAGTGGAATACGAACTCTTAAGATCAAAGATATGAAGAAGCAGCAATTATTTGTTAGTGCTGCCAGAGAAATCTCAGTGGAAACAACTGACTAAAACTCTACATCGTTTTCCCAAGGAAAGTGAGGACTTGCAGCTTGATATTAGCTGAGAAAGAACTATTGAAAAAAACACACTGTAAATAACTTTATTGTACTGAATTTTTTTAATACAATTAAATGCATTGTACACAATACACTCCAACTCAGAAGAAAATACAGCTTTTCCTGGGACTATTACTTTACATTGAATACATTTTTTCTACACTCATTCATTTTCTCATTTTTCCCAACATACAGAAAGCATATCTTTTTATGTAGCATATATCATAAAGCTGGGACGTACAAAGAAGCTAAACGAAATTAGATATTCAAAATCTCAATGATATTCCCAGTTCCTTTGTAAATCCTGCTTCTGCTGTTCTGACGAGTACACGCAGGAGTTACTTAGCTGCTTTTTTTACTTTTGGAATTGTACGGATGTGTATTGATCGTATCAAAAACATCCTCTCACTACAAAGCCTGCACTGGTGTTCACTGCTAATGCATTTAAAGGAAAATCATTTTTAACTCGGCATTGATTTGCAGCAATTTTTGTCTTCAGGAATCAAACACCACACTCCTTTCCTAAATAGGAATGTAATTAATTCCTCTTGTTCAACAATTAATTAATTCACGGTTTCTACTTATGTATTGAACATACGTATTGACAGTTCTTTATGTGAAGAGGAAAGACATGAGGAAACAGCACACGTATTTTAGTCACACTTTGCAAAGATTGGTCTTACCAATATCATACAGTGTGTTTCATGAGAGAACTGTACTCTTCTACCAGTTTCTTCTTCTCATTTAATTTTTCCAATATGGCATCCATTAAAGGTGACGCAAAAGGAAACTGAAAAAGAAACATAGTAAGAAAAACTATCATTGAACTTTATTTTCTTCATGTGAAAACATTTATTAAATATCTTCAAGCCATTACATTTCACATAGTTCTGACAACTACCACACATGCACACATCTGATCTTTAAAGTTCACCTGCCTGGTTAGTGTCTGAAAATTTGCGCTCTATCATAAAAATGATAAAAGAACAGAGTAAAACGAAAAAAGATAAACGCCTTATTGAACAATTCATGCTTTACTGACCATGTTAATGATGTAAACCGCAGTACCAGCATCTCTGTCATTTATCTTCAATCAGCTGATCAATAAAAGGTTACAGTCATCTCTAGGGCATGCAGAAATGGTAGTGTATATTCACTACTCTCAGGAGGATGAGACAGAACTACCAGTACAGCTCTCAGTGCTGTGCCAACTGCCTTAAATTCACACGTGAAAACCTGTGAATAAAAAAAACCCCAAGCAAAACAAAACCCCAAACCCCAAAGCTCTAATTGGATTGAGCTGCTCCTCAAAAACACGATATCAAAAAATTGCATTTACATATTTATAGAGAAAAGTGAAAACCTCTTTTATATCTCCTCCAATGTAAAAGATATATTTGCACAACTGATGTCTTCAAAGGAAGAGATTTGTTATATTTTTCAGTGTGATTGCTTTAATGCTTAAAGAGGTTTTCTTTCACAGTCTTGGTGCATCACTGTATGCTGGGAAGTACTTTTGCAGGTGGTACAAAACACTAGTCATTGCAGCTCCACCCAGAGAGTGTTTGGTGCTGCACAAGAGGAGTGCAGAGCAGTTTTCCTTCAACCTTTGGAAAGTCTGTGTGAGCTTCACAGAGCTCTGTCAGCTTTCTTGAACTCCTGGTGAGACCAGCAGGCGACCGAGGGGTCAGTCCCACATGAAAAGTAACAGCTGACGCTCATATCAGAAGGAGAGATGATTTTACCTTAATAAGGCCACCAGAAATAAATTAGGTAAAATATAGGAGTTGATTGAGCAGGCCAATCACCAGCTCCCTCTGCTTTTCACAACTGTAGTTCAAGGCAATGCTTCTACATCTAGAACCACTCTCTAGTAGCACTACTCTTAATTTATTTTTTCACTTCTCTGTTCCGTCTTAAAGACAAAACCATATGGTATTTTTACCAGAGAGAGTACTGCCTGTTTCCTGGATATATGAAACAAAAAAAACATAACACAAAAAAACCCAGACGTAAAAGTACATAAAATACAAATGTGGGTCTAACGTCTGAACTGATATATCTATATACTGATATTTATAATCACTAACAAGTCAGAAAAAAAATCTAAAATGGTAGCAAGTAAAATCTTGTTAATAGCAAGCATCTATCATGAAGTGACTGTAATGGCAATACTACATGTTCCTCAACAGTCACTTTGCAGTTATAGAAAAAGGACGATAATATGCATTATTTGCCTTTTCTACAGGAAAGGGGGTTTTGAAGGGCTAGTACTTGCTGGCCAGACATGTCTGCATCTATCACAAATAACTTCTGTCTATGGTAAGAATTTTCTAGTAGTCTTCTACACCTGTCAGCTTTCTCCCATACACTACTGTGATGACTTTTTGGGGAATAGAGTGATCCAATTCACAGAGCACAAATCTATTCAGAGAAACGTAAGACATAATCTTATCTGAAATTCTGTGACACTTACTTGCTACTGCGCTTTAAAAACACTGACTCCAGCATCCTGTTCACTGCTAATTGCTCTCTCTCCTTGTTTAAATATGTTTTTTATGAGAACACTATGCCATTAGCTAAGTCTTTAATTCTTCTTGCCTAGCCTGACTACATTCATTTCTGATACATTTTACCTCCTTAATGTTGTGTCTGAGATGAATGGTTTCTTATTGATGTCTCTGGCTCATATCATTCTAGTTACATTTTACTTGCTGCTCTCTACTTTCTGTGCTTTCCATGTCATAGCAAAGTGATCTTTCAAGAACTCTTTCCATTTAAATCATTCATTTCAATCAAGACCATTTGAAAGTTGAAAGTTATGTCATTCTTTCACCATTTATTGGTTTCAGAGAAAGTGCTGTATGTTTTTATCTGGTTTTGTTTCCATACAGACACCCAGAACTGGATGATCTCTACAGTCTTCATCTTTAATAGAAGCCTGTCAGATTTACTTTTAATGATGGCTCTGTAACTACCCTGGGAAGCTTCCCTCTACATATCTCCCCAGAACTTCACAACCGTTGAAGATGTCTCTACTCCGAAGTATTCATCCCGGCTTCCAAACCTGCCATATGCTTGGGGAAGGCTTTGGGAGTTCGGGGAGTGCTAAGTGCACGCCTAAGGAGTGAAAGCTTGTTTATACCACTGATAATTATATATTTTAATACAGAATGATACTTCCTTCAAATGTTTTCCAGTGATCTGTGCCACAACCAATTTATCTGAACACCAAGCATTAACAATGATAGCGATCCTAAATCAGTACATTATGTTAGGCTTTAAGAGAAGCAGTATTTAATTGATTTGTATAAATTCAGAAAATTTGAGAGCGCAAACTACAGTTGGTTTAAAGATATTTATTTATCTATTTATCTTTACCAAAATTACAGATTTCTCCTTTTATACTAGAAAGCAATATGAATGAAAAGACTTATTTCTTACACAACTTATCAGAGAGATACCTTGCTGTATGGATAACTGCAAGGTAATATGATCCAAAAGAGTCAGGAATACTGATAGTTATTTCTATTTTTCTCACCTACTTATTCTGACCTTGGGTATACTTTTTCTCTGTAAAAAGTATATTTTCTGTAAAAAATAAACTTGTAATATTTATCAACCTTACACCACACAACTAAGTCTCACTCAGAACAAGTACATAAATATACACTGATCTGCCAGTAAAGACTCATAATGAATGCAAAGGAATGTTGTTATTCTAATGAGGCATAGCGTCTCCATTCACAGAGCACAGTGTTACTTGGCCTCTGCTTCACAAAGCCTAAACTGTGCTAACATGAAAATAAAAGTATTCAGTTTCTGGAATACACAGATTACCGGTTACACCTATTTTACATCTCCCTATATGGATCATCAGTATAGTACATTTGCCGACAAAACTATCCAAACACACCACAGAGGTGCCTCAAATGGAATTAAGTGAACCACAAAGGATAACCTTAAATAAACCCAAAGAAACTCAAAAGTATAATGACCAAACCCTCCTAATTTCACTATAAACTAAAAGTCAAAGTTTAACAAAAATATATTAGAGCAATACTTCACTATTGTTCTTTGTCCGTTCTGCTTTATGATGGCTGTATATACATGATTACATAAATACGTATTATGTGCCTGTCTGTATTCTTATCCTGAGTAATCAAGTCAATCTCTCCTTGTTTTCAGTTCAGGACAAGTGATGTAATCTGCTTTTGCCTGTGTGCATGAGACAAGACATAGATATATACCATAATGGATTTTCAATGCACAGGACTGAGCTCTTATTCTCATAACGACAAGAAAATCATGGTTACTTTCTGGTGGTCTGATACCAATGTTAACGGCGCCCGGGATATGGTTCAGACTGCACTGGTGCTGCTTTTGAAGCTGCAGGTACTTGAAACATCTGGTGATGGTGGCAGTGCTGAGTGTGCACAGGTGCGTTTGTGGATGGGTGAATACGTATGTGTGCGTGCGAGCAGTGGACAGACAACGAGGGGAGACCTGTTCAAAGAGAAGCAGAAGACAGACACAGGCTGGAGAGAGAATAATGAAAGCAAAGCAGGTGAGCTCCAATCCAAGAAATTTGAAAGGAAACAATCATAGCTGCTAGTGCACTTTCACAGATGACACCGGAAGAATGCCATATTTAGAAGCCAGTGCAAATCCTAAAAAGGGTGTTGGGGAAAATCCCTACCAATGAAGAGTGTTAAAAACCTTGTTCTAGAGATGGATTATACACATACTTACAGAGCACCCATAGAACAGAGGGGAGGAAGTTTTTCTGGAAGTTGTCACCATTGAAATATGATTTGTAGATTCGTACATGGTCATGGGAGGAAAGATTTCTTTAGTCAGCTTTGTTTATATGAGATGTGATATCCTGAGGAGCATATGAGGAGGGAGGGAAGGCAAGTGCTGCTGTATATCTATTAAGGGACATGCTAAATCAATGCTGTCATTTGGTTCAATGCTTGGAAGAGTTAGGCAAATGATTTGTATTTTATTAACAAATAGTTCCTGGAAACTTCAGGTAGTAATCTGGATTGGGCTAACATGCATATTCAGATACAATATTATTGATGGATTGTTCCAAGATGCTGTTCCTTACAATCAATCACAATGAACAAAAACCTTGGATGGTACAAGAAATCTCGTCTAAGTTACGTGAAAAGAAGTCATCCTCTTGGTTTGGCTATATAAGATTCCTATGATGAGAAAAAGCTAGAGAAGATTGCTGGTCTGTTTGTGGGGTTTTTTTATGATTATAAAAAGAGAGTGCTACTATACTGTGCCAGGTTCAAATAATAAGACATACACACTCAGATGTGAGGGAGAAAGCAGGCAGACGCCTCATCACTTGCCATGCAAGCTGCAAACACACATACATATTGGGATAACCATACTTGTTCCCACCTGCCCCAAATACCATGAACCGCTAAAAACTCAATGGTCTATAATGCGATACCTCCCCCAGCTTCTCTCTCCCATGCCCAGTCACTAATGCATAATCAGCCTGATATCTCTATATGAGACTCAGATACCCCTATGCAGGTAGCCAACATCTGCATGTGCTCCTGTGAAGCCTCTCCACATACAGGTTCTTCACGGGCAAGAGAACTTTTTACCTTTTACATTAATGTCAGTTATTAAGATGTTTCTTTTTTATGCTTTACTGAGAACACTCTAGTCATTGGGTGTTAGCGTACAAATACAAAAAGGCAACTGAAAAAACACTCGTTGGCCATTCAAAATGTAGGTTTAGACAATAACTGATTTTTACCAGCTTGGTAGAATTCAGAACATGATTGTAATTTTCGATTATATGATCCTTATTTACATAATAGCATCCTGATGCAGAGATGCCTCTATCAAATTGTAAGCTTCTTAGCAATGGTGTAGTTTCTCCACATGTGTTTCTATATTAGTTGATAAAACAAGGACACAAACTCTGACTGGGATCTGTGAGCCTCAGGAATGCAAAAATATTTATCAGTGAAATATTAATATTCTTGTAAAACTGACAGAAATTAGACTTTTTCAAGTCATAAGAGTATAGAAAATAAAGGGACAGATGAAGTGTATAACAGAGGTGTGCTATCCTTTATCATTACACTTTAGGGGAATCTATAAAATGACAGTAAAAAGCAACTAGTGCTTCCCTTATTTCCCGCCCCCCCCCAAATTCTAATGCAGCAGTAAAATGGCGTATGTCAGTAATAAAAATAAAATGTCTATGACATTTTAAATGTTATCGTACTGTCACAGCGGAATAAAATTAGCTTGAAGAATGATCTAAAGGGATATGATGCAGTTCATTATGTATAACAGCAACAGCAGCAGTTTCCCAGTGTTCATAAAGGTTTCTCCATTAAATTTACCTCCAGTCAATAATTAGGACTCCACAAATAAACCTAGGCAATTAAATCAATACTGCTGGGCAATTATGTTCCCAAGTCCTGGCTCAATGGCACAAAAAGACACTATATCAAACTGCAATATTAAGTGATCTGATGCAATTTTCAACCGAACATTTTCTCAGAATAACGGAAAAGGCCAAGCCTCCACCTCTGTTCAAGACGGAAGCGGGTAAGCAGTTTGCCAACCTGTAACACTAAGTAAGCAGCCTGTTACGAACAAAGTCTTGACAGAAAGCTTTCATTTCACCATGAGCTTTAGTTTTCTGATCAGAGATATTACCAATGCCTACTAAATATTACCAATGGCTACTACCAATGCACAACCAAACTATCTACAAGGTACGAGTTAAGCATTTTAAAGGGCATAGAGCTCTTCTGTGAGCTGCTCCCAAATATGGAGACCAAGGAATCTTAGCAATTTCCATCTGTGGGACTTAGCATGGGCAGAAATGAAAAGCATAGCTGGCTGCTCCCAAATAACACTGATCCCCTTGCAATTCTAAAGACAGTCAGCTTACCAAGAATTACTTTTACTCTCAGAGCTCCTCCTGACGAACCCCACAAGATGGAGCAAAAACCACTGAAAACCACTACTAACTTGTACGGAAACTTACACAGCTAAGAGCAATGAGCTCCTCTATCCTTAGCTAACATTTGCAATCCTAATACAGTTGGTTACATAGTCAACAACCCCCCTGCTCTCCGTGCTCTGGTTTTTGCTGTCTGTCTATATCAGGCGAAGAGAAGTGATAAAATTCTGCTTAGTTTCTAATGCTTTACCAAAGAATGATAACAAAAAAAGAGAATAAGAATTCTTCATCATATTCCGTGAATCAGATTCCTATTTTGTAGCCCATAATATGGACAGAATCTTGACATTTATAAATTTTTAAAAAATTCTTAAAATGAAGGCAATTTAGTGAATAGAAATATTTGTGCTTTTACTGCTTCCACGTTACACTATAAGGTTAAATTAAAATGCCAGTATTTCTGACAGAGCCAGTAAAAGCAAACTGATATTTCCATCTCCTCCACTGCAGCAATTAAACAGTCTTAATGGTAGTAAGTTTTGATAATGAAAGAGGGAAAAACTGTCATTTCTTAAAAATCTGGTCATAGGACACAATCTAGACACAAAAGCTATTAATGATAAAATATATAAATCTGAATGTGAGTGTTCCCTTGAAATGGCTTTCAAAATATTTTCAGTCATTCACGTTCTTAACTGAAATGAACTACATAGCTAATGGACCCATGCTAGTGAATATGCATTAGGAACACTGGATTTATAAATCAAATTTTATTTCTTTTCAGACATCAGCTACCCATCATCTGAATAAAGAAGACAACTAAAATATAATGGAAAAGTTTCAAGAGTCAGTGTATGTTGTCAGTGATGTCCAAACAAAAGCTGACTGTGGCTAGAAAAGCAGGGCTCTCACCTGCCAATAAACTGCCCTTGATCACTTACAAGAGGGGAGCATCCCAGCAGACTCCGTGTGTATTAAAAAAAAGACTTGAAAGAGAAGAAAAAGTATCACACAGGTCACAGCGGCAGTCTCAATGGACCCCTCCGGGATTTCTGCTAGTCTCAGCCTTGTCATCCTCTATGCAGCTTTCCTCTCTGCCCAGAAAATGTCGATAGGAAAATGTTTGAGGGGCCTCTGGTGGAAATTTTTTCATTCTTTCTGCATTGACAGGATGCCAAATCAATATTTACTTCCCACTAACAAGCTGCTCGAGGTCTCAGTAGAAAATATTGTAGAGAATGCGAGAAGACACGATAATAAACAGCTGTCTGGCTATGAGGAAAACATGAATTGACTGGAAACAGGTCCACAGTAAAAGGTCACTGAAACCCATGAACTCCTCAGGTGTCCATATCAACTACTAACTTTAAAGGCACATAATAAAAAAATCTCTTTTTCCTAAGAGGTATGAGAGAATGGATCCTTTTCACTCTAGCAAGCATTACACACTGTTTCAATAATTCAATTAACACATTTGCCAAGATCTGTGCTTGTTTTCTCCAGCATTGTTTCACTGGTTTCAGCTATTAAGTTAGCTATCACAAATCCTTGGTTAACATCTCTTCGGTTTTATCCAGTGACTCTTATTTTAAGAGGAATAAAAAGGAAATACTGCAAAACAAGGATTTTACATTGCTTTATCACAGTATAGTTTGGGACCATCAATAGCAACATAATTAAAAATGCAACGGAATAATTACAACCTAAAAACACTTAGCCACTCAGAGTAGAAAGTTATAATTCATTAAGGGAAGATATAAATTTAGCACCTGTGCTTCAAGAAGTTTATGTATATACTGCAGCCATTCTTTATCTTTTTCAAATTCCATTTTTGTCTTTGCTGTTTCCTAAAAACAGAAAAATATAACATAGAGACAATATTTTGACACCACCTGAGAAGAACCTAACGAACATTAAAGTAAATGTGTAACTGAATATACATTAAATAAACAGCATGTGAAAGTGGGAACTATGCTTGCAAAACTAGTTCTGAAGCATATCCACTAAGTATGAGGGCTCTGTTAAATTTATAAACCTATCCTTGTCTGTGTATGACCCTAGAAGCATGAACAGCATGTTCTTTTCACACGAATATACAGGTGTACACGTGATCAATGTGTAAATATTACAAGTTTACAAGTCTACAAAGTGACAAATGGATTATATATCTAAAATTTGTGTAGTGTAAATTAATCGCCTGTATTTTGAATTTGCATTCTATTTATAGTTACGTATGCTTGTGTTTTACACATATATTCACAACAGTGATTACAACAAAAGATACAAGATGTAGAAATTACTTTGAGAATGAGGTAAACATAGAAAAATTCTGCCAAAATGAATCACTTTACAGGGGTGTATAAACGTTAGTAAACAGGGTAGATGTTGGTCCGTTTTATTTGTATTCATGAATGTAATCCATATCAGTGCATACACATACAATGCACCTTTATTTAACCAACATGAAAACTCTCTTTTGTGAATTCTGTAATATAAAGCTCCAATAAGGATAAACATAAGTCATCACCAGAACACTTTTACAGCCCAATAATAGTTAACTCCTGGAAACTCTTATTAAAATGTACAGGCTTTTTTATGTATTATTTAATCAAGCCTAAATAAATCTGGATAAGAAATCTTATTACTGTATCTCTATTTAATAGAGAGCAATTTGATTAAACACTACCAAATATTTCATAGTAAAATGTTGACAGAATCAACAAAAAAAGGCAATGGATTCCCCCAGAAACCGTCTGTCTACTACAAATACCTTTAACAGGTATCACAATTCAAGAAAGGAAGCATCAACGGAATCAATCTGGCACAGCAAGACACATTCTAATTTTGTTTTCATTAATGCAGAAGTCTATTTAAAACGTATAATCTGCCAAATTGTTTCATGGAAAAGGAAACAACTAAGGATTTTCAAATAATGCCTCTATGTCTACCTGCTCAAAACAGTATACTTATATTTTATTTATGCATGCCCGAAGTCTTGCCACCTTATGCATCTCCAACCTGACCTTTTTATTTAAATCCAGCTGTTCTGTTCTTTTTGTGCTGGATGCTGCACAATGAAATTCCAGTCTTTACCTGGAAATCCTTTTCCTCAAGAACGGAAATACACAGCATCTTCTGATCTAGCCCCTTTTTAATGAAGAGTCCTTAAAATAACTTACCTCATCATCTTCTACTTCTAATATCTCCTCAAGATCGGTTGTTGAAACATTAAGGATAGACGCTGCCAACTGAACAGACTCTTGGGAAAGACCCTTTTTGCATGCTCTCACTTCTTCCATTTTTTTTGCCAGTTTGATTTTTGTTCTCAGCTCTTGTATGCTTTGCTGCAACTCTCTGGTTAAAGCCTGCAAGATGCAAGCAAAAAAATTCTCCGTTGCAATTTTTCTTAAAATGCAAACGCTGTGGAAAAAACAGTATCATTTAGACTAAGACCCTTTAGATGGGAATTATCTTCATTCTGTGTTATTGGTTCAATAGCATATATGCTGTCATATTAAGTAACGTGGTGTTTAGAACACAAAATATGAATTGATACATTAAACCAGAAAATGTTCTTAAATATAGGTACTTTTTTTTGGTGTGTCTTTAGCAAAGTAACTATACTCATAATGCCATCAGTAGTAAGACAAAGCACCTTCTGCAGAATCAATTAAAAATCGTTTCCTGACCCAGTTTACCGGAAATGTCCTTGAAATACCAACAGCAGTGTCAGGTTTTACTGTGGTCGGAGATCTTTTTAAAGCTTATCCATACCTCACTGCATGAAGATACACCAGTATACCTCTATTCAAAGCCTGAAATTTTGGTTCCCATCAAGACAGGGTAATTCCAAAACTACCCTGGCTACCGATTCTTGCCCATATAATTTGTACAACCTAAATCATCACAGTGGCGGTTATCCTTTGTTGATAAGCAGCATACCCTTGGAGCACACAAGTCCACCGTATTATTATTCAAGGCTTGCACAGGAAGGGCTTGCATTCTCTGTGCAGCTGGTCCATACAGAAGGACTATCCAGGCCAGGCAGCCTCTTTGCAAGGGCGCTCTTAGGAGTCATTAGGTGTTTCAAACAGATACCAGCCCAGGTGGTGGGAGGAAGATCAGGTGCCAGACCAGAACCACTGCAATTATTCTTTAATCCTGGTTTTGACAAGGTCTGAAGCAGGGGTGCCAAGAGAAGCCTCAATTTTAGATCCCATTTCTGATGTTGAAGAATTTTAGTCAGTTTTAAGCAAGAACTACAGCTTGATAGGATGTCTGATGCTGCTAATGCTGCATAGATTAAACTGCCTTTATTATCATTACTACTATTACTAGTGACTAATAAAGACAATAATAATAAAGGACAATTTGTTGTTGAAATACTAAGCCAGAAAGATGCTCGCAGCCTAAAAAAATATTCAGAAAAAACAGAAGAATGTTATTAAAATAAAACTGTTTGAAAGGTTTAAAAGATAGGAAAGGAGAACTGTTTTCTGGAGTAGAAAAAAGGGATTACTGGGATTTAGTAAAGCTGATGTAAAAACCTAGGAACAGTAAAAAATAGTGAGATGACTAGACAAAAAATTGTACTTGCAGTTAACAGGAAAGAAGAAACTCAGGAGGGCTGAGGCCACTCTCCTTTGTTTATTTAAAACTAGAATAAAAGAAACAGTATGAACCATCCTGCTGAAAAGGCTTTGTTGACTTGAATGAAAGCTGAATAGAATCCAAACCTGATTTTGGTTTCTGCTCCCCAACACCACACAAATTCTGAGCTTGAATAATACCTTCCACAGCTGAACATGAGGCAAACTGCACAACAAAGAATTGATGGTTCAAGTTCCTGCCTCTCCTATTCCTAAAGTTCTCTGGTTCAGTGAAATAACACTAAGCATTAGTATAAATCATCAGTTGTATAACTGAAGTTATTTTGTTTCAATGTTTATGAAACTATGACAAAAGCATTTTGTCAGAAGTAAAGCAAGACAATTTTATTTAAGAATGGCTGGCTGAGAGACAAGAGCAGTAACTCATTGTCAGAAGATCCTCCTAGCATATTCAACTTCCATGACTCAAGGAGAACTGTGATTGTCAACACAGACACCCTGGCTGAGTTTAAAATGAGAGAATAAGGTTTTCTTTCGATCGTCATATCTGGGGCTCATCTTATTGAACTATCTTGCACCAGTAGCTGATTAACTCTGGAAAATTTTTTTTCTGCAGAATGCCTTCATCTCATACAAACTGACTGCAGAATTATGAAGCCGTTTATTGGCATTTGGGGTAAAGTACTCAACAGCCTCTGGTGTATTCAAAATACAGTCATTAGAGAGCATTTGCTGATATATGTCAAAGAAAGCACAACAGATTCATCCTATTGCAAGATTTTTCTATTTTTCTACCATTTCCCAACTTAACAGTTTTCTGTATTTAGCTAAAATTTAATTATTAAAAATAAAATTACCCTGCCACAAATTTGGGGAGAAGAGGTACACTGAAATTTGTCCCATTTTCTGATTCAAGTGTGGTTCCCTCCATCCACGGTATTTCCAACAAAATATCTTGTACATAGACCTGTCTGCAAGTACAGAGCTGAGAGGAATGAAGAAACCTGAAATGGAGCTAGGGCAACTTGGAACAAGCTCATAGAAGGAAATAGACTAAGAGAGGAGAGAGCCCCAAGTCGAAAAGCGCACAGTATTAAAAAAAAAAAAAAATTACAGATAAATCACATGTTTTTGTAGCATTTGAAATGGTCCAACAGTAAATTGGCTCCTGCAACATGTAGGAAATATATTCGACAATGGAAAAATAAGCTCAACTGTTCTTTTTCAATAAAATTGAATCAGCTTCCCAAATTTTAAAAGTAAGGAAATCTCCCTCAGACACAGGTAACAAGGCTAGAAGATGCACATTTGTATACTGGTGCAAAGAGGAAATGTAAATTAAAGGAGTAAAACATCAAGGAAATTAACTGCAAAGGCACATGGAAAGACTAAAAATAATGATAAATAGCTGAGCACAGACAAAAAAAAAGGCATGATAATAAATAAACATTAACTTGAACATCTCAGAAAACATACAAACATTGCCAGACAATAGTATTATGATATTATTAGATAAATTTTATTGATGTATCCAAATGTCAAAAGAGGTTCATGATGAATGAACAAGCCGATAGCAATAGCGGAACCCAGAAACTGCAACTCAACTGTGCTTGTCTTTTAGTTCAGAGCTCCAGAAAGGAGGGTACCAAAAAGAGCCTGAATAGAGCAATTTAAAAAAAACAGAAAAAGGAGGGGGGGTGAGTGGAGGGGGGAAAAAAAAGGAAAAAAGAAAAAAAAAAAGGGAAGTTAAAACAAAAATCAAGGAAAGAGAAAATTAAAACAGATTTTGATATGCAACATACACATTATATATGATCACGGTAAATCACATATATAGAGGACTTGCACTTCAATTCCCTTTTTCCCTGAGCAGTTCTAATACACTAAAGCACATGTGAAATACATATCATATATGAAAAATAAGGCTACTTCATGGACTTTCAAATCAGATTCTCAGAGACCAGTTATTTTTGAACCTGCCTTCTTCACATTATTAAGTTGTAATAATAATGTTCTGATATCCATTTTTCACAGGGTAAGTGCCTTAAAAAATTTTAGCCCCCCTACGATTTTACATTGCTTTTTCTGTTGATATATCCTCACCCATCATATATTAATGTATTTATATGCTAAATTGTTTACATATTAGTGATTTCATTTATATGTCAGTTCATGCTTTACTACAGAAATGTTCAATGTCAAAGCCACACAGGTCTTTAATTGAGTTAGGAAGAGCCATTTCCAAACTGAAAATGACAAAACCCTAAGAATTAACCAACACAGGTTTTGTTGGTGAGTGTACTGAAGCCGGTATAATATCATTCTTTGATTAAGAAAGTGATATAACGCATTCTGGAGCTAAGTGTAGGATTTTAAACCAAAGCATTTCCCACTCTGTATTTCAGAACTGCTTGTTTTTAAACTTATTAGCATACATAGGCGATACAAACTGCCTGCAATGAGATCAATGCAGAATATGACTTCAGTACTATATTGATGTATGATAACAATGCCTTTATTAGTACTAGTAATACTAGAATTTGATCTTTTCTCTTTGTTTTTCTTTGGTGTCAAATCCAGGGGATATTTTGTTAGTAAAGCCATTTTCCCAACTTACATGTTACCGTCAGAGTTGTTCCTGTGGGAGACACTTAGCTGCTACCAGACAACTAGAATAGGAATCCCTGATTAATTCCTGAAAACACATCTTGTCAGACCAGTGCAATTGCTACTGGTCTGACTAGAAAAAAATAAGTTTAAAATTCTAACAACAAGGACTTAAAGTACCCAGCTCTTTTTAATTGGTAGCAATTGTTCCATTATCTACGAATTCCATACGGTGATATAGTATATTATATCTACTGGGTTGCATACAGTTCTAAAATATCTCCCTTATAAGCCTTTTTACCTTATTTACTTTATATTAATTCTGAAGATAATGGTTTTTGATTTTGGTCTCAGCATGCAAACACTTAGCACTAGATCTTTTGTCAGTTTTTAGATGTATAAAAACAAAGGTCTTCTTTCATTTAAAAGGTCATATTTAATTAAAAATTCAAAGAAGCTGTGGAGATACACTGACCCTGAAAATACACTATTAATAAGGTCTTTACATCCCAAACTGGTTGATCCTGGCACTGGTTGACACTGGCTGATCCTGGCATTGACACAAATTGATCAATGGCCCCGAGTACTGCCATATGACCAAGTCAATGCCTAAAATTATTCTTGTAATTACCATGTTAATTTGCACATTCTTATTGTTATTGTAATATATAAGTATAATAAAACTTAATGGCCCCAAGACAAACCAAAGTCTGATGCTAGCACTGCAGCTATGTATAGATAAATTTCAGTCTTGCACTGGTGAAGATCTCACAGCAGAAGCCATGGCTCATGTTAGTTATGGAACATTTTAAGCTTTACTGTGCTTTGTACAACAGTAATAATGTTGTGCTGGGTCTGGTTGGGATGGAGCTAATTGTCTTCCGTAAGTTTCCTAAAGAAACAAAAGTATTGTGAAGATGTTGCACCTGTCTGTGGAAAACAAGATCTGAATTTCACAGAACCGAATGCTGAGTTTAAAGAACTTCTCTATTTTTGTAGTAGCACAGTTACTGCTGGCCTAAGTTTAGGGCAGATCCTAGTGCTGTAAAAGGTTGGGAAAGCATTGCCACCCCCAAACAGCTCATGATCAACAAGACAAAACAGAATGAATGCACAAAGTAAAACAAAGAGATGATGTCATGCATTGTTTCAGCAGATGAAACAGGCATTCAAGTTTCTTCAGTGAAAGTACTATTATTTGGTTCTTACTGCACCTCTAAAAATGACTTGCAGAATACACTTTCAGAAATAATGTGTAAATATCTCACAGCGTAATTGCTGTATGTCAGAGAAAAGAAAACCTCTTCTAAAGTAATGTCTTTTTATATATATACATATATATATACATATATATAAAAAACTTAAGTTACGTCAGCTAGCTCCTCCACTTGAACAAATACACCTTCTAGGCATAACTTTTTTTCAATCAGAAAAGGGACAAGAGTGTAGACAAGAAATAAAGACAAGACAGACCACTGCAATAGATTTGTCTGGCCAAGGGCTATAACATGTAGCATTCTGACCCAGGGGAATGAGTCAGCCTCAGGAGGTTAATTTAATTCTTATGATCCCCAGAGACCACATGTGATTTCAGAGACTCCAGCAAATGCCCTGAAAGTAGAGGGTAAAGGTGTAGAGGAGATATTGACGAGTCTTATCTTCCTCCGCCGACTTCCGTATTCAGTACCGACTGACAATGCTGTTGCTAAATTTTAAAGTGGTAGTAACATTCTTTTACCAATGTCACACAGGTCACATTTATAATGTGGTGTGTTGGTTTTATTTACCTGTCTTCAGTCACAGTTTTGCTTTAGTCCTAAAATTTGTGAATGTTTATGTTCAAGCTATGTGGCTCAGCTCTTTATTTGCATGTATTTAGAGGAATTAACATAGGCTTCTATTATCTTTTCCATTAAGAATAAAGTAAACAAGCTGTAGAATGCATTAAAACCCAAGCAAAACAAAAAGATACACATTCAAGGGAATATCAGAGTGACAATATATCTAAAAGCTAGCAGAGCTGCAAATTTTCAAAGGCTAATTCAATAAAGAACTGAAAGGGATAAATATATCCTTTACTGGATAGGTAGGTATCAGATTGATAGATATATTTAAAATAAACAGTCTTAGGTTGATTGTCACTGAGAATAGTGCTCACAACTTCACAGAGATCAGTGGAAGATGAAAGCACACGTTGCCTGGAAGAAAGGCATCACCTGATGGCCTGCAAGAACTCCATTTTACATAAAGACCAAGAAATCGCAGTAGGTACATACAAAATAATGTGATACTGCAGTCGTTTGTACAGCCTGATTTTCCACATCCATTAACACATGAGTATAACTAAGGATCTAACAGACAAGATCTGAAAAATTAATTGAAGTAATTTAAAATGTTACTGTCCTCTTCTACCCTTGTGGCAAAAGCTATCTCCAGTTTGCAGTCCAACATCCTCGCCCAACCCTGCCTTCTTCATGGCTCTGAGCTATGGATGACAGGCTGTGAACTAGAAAAGGTGAATTCAGTAATATCCCAAACCTAACTATAGTAAGAACATCTGGAAGAGTGAAGGCAGATTTGCACAGTATTGTTTTTCAACTACTAAAGCTAAATGCACCGTGGCTTTACTGATAAAGTCCTTGAGTCAGCATAAAAGGGGCCTCAGGATTTCAGTATTTGAACATAAAACTCAGCTTCCTGGCACTCAGAACTGCAGACCCAAAAAACAGTTAAAATGTGATACAAAAGAAGAATGTTGAGGTACAGCGACAGAAATGAGAAACTGTGTTGCCTAAAATTTGGTAATCTGATGCCTACCACTGTTAACATTTGAATTTGTACAACTATGCTGGCTTAAGTTGCATTATTCCTGCCTGCCATTAGGAGAACAGAGGGGAGAAAGTCTCACTTGGCTGGCAACTGTTTAAATGCTGTATTTGTCCACATTTCTCAAAAATACCTTTGCTACCAATGTCATCCTACATCCTCTACCAAAAGACTATTCCTTCATGATTCAAAACGATTGAAAACAAATTATTTCTTTATACTCATTTATTTTCAAGGACAAAATTGAGACTGTTCTTACAATTGTGTTTTCTTAACTAGCTCCAGGTGCGGAAAACCATAGGGAAGAATAATAAAATTTTTCAACCTATATTTGACATTTATAAGAGATGAAATTAAATATATTGTGCTATGTCCTAAAACATAGTTCAATTTATTTACAAATTAATAGAAAAGTGACTTAAGTGGTGGCCAGTTATTAATTTTAGATTGTTTTCAAAACAAACCATATTTAAACAAAGATGCAGCAATGGACTTATTCTGGCCAATTACAATGTAGTTTATATTTCTGTAGAGAAGTACACAATATATACTTAAGAGTATGCTTACTTGCTTTAAAATTCCCTTTGTGATTAAAAATTAGGGGTTTTTTTATTACTGGTCAGCTTTTTCTCTTTTTCTTTTCTAATCCTCGCTTGATAACTGCTCAGCTATCACACTTTCATTTATGCCTGAAATCTTGTCTTAAAAATCTGTTTCTTTTCATAGCATTCTTTGTAACATAACTTTTAAGTAGAATGAAGCCCCTCTTATTGCATCAGCTGAGCACCGCATTTATAGAACACACAGCAGATACTTACTGAAATGAGGGCCATTTGGTCATATATAATATTACAGCTTCACAGTTATCTAATCTCTCCTGTACATTAAGCTTTAAGACTGTCAAAGACTTAAGTGGTAGATCCAAATGTTTTCAGACTTATACTTTCTTTTTAGGTATCAGCAAACACTCCATAGTTTTCATCGTACTGTTGCTAAATTTTCAACACAATTATGATGTTTTGTGACCTATAACAGGAAAAAAATAATAGTTTTCTTTACAGCAGAGATTTAGTTGAAATATGTATAATCAGCGTGGGATGACAGGCAGAATATTTCTGTCAAAATATATTGGTTTCTAAAATTATATTTATGTGAAATGGGCAATAATAATAATTTAAAGTCCTATTTACTTCAGCATTTAAGTCCTACCTCATTTACATTAATTTTTTCCCTGCTGTAAATTCTTTGGTTTCAACAGAATTACCTCTGATTTACACAGGTGCTAGCAAAAGCAGTAGCATTCCTTTAAAACATCATATATTACAGTTACTTACACAGAGTAAAAAAAAAAAATAAAAAAAGAAAAAAGGCACTGACAGAGCTTCACACACATGTAGTAAGAGATGCCTGCGATCTCAGAGAGTTTATTATCTGAACTGTTAGGGCAGACGAAGTTAGCACAGTTATACTGGACATTGCAAACAAAGAATATTCAGGGCAGACCAAGAAATTCTGAGGTGAAGCAACACTCCAAAGGTCACATAGCAGGTCAGCGACCACGATCTGAGGAGCACCAAGATTTCCTGCTGCTCAGTTCAGTGTCTGAGCTTATGCTATGTTTCTGCAGAAGCACATGCAGAGCATAAAAACTGTAAACCAGATGCCCTGTGTAAGACCACTGCACTGCTCAAACAAACGGGTCTGAAAACTAATTTAAGAGGTCAGCTCTGGCATTCTTTATACTCTTAAAAAAGTGCCATAAATCTTATCAACTGTGACTTCTTAAAATACTGTTACTTGTTGTTTTCTTATGATTCCACCCTCCTAGGACTCGTCCCACCTCTCTGCAGCTTTTTCAGCATGTCCGTTGGGGGATCCCCTCAACTCCCTCCTTTCTAAATTACCATGGAGACTACACAAGGCTCTCTATATGGGTGCTTTCCATTCTCTCTGCTTGAGCTTGCTTTCTTAATAATCTGATCAACATATATTGAACAATTATTTCTATATGAACTCTTAAAGAAGACCATTCTCCTCCTTTCAAAGTTTTGCTACTTTTCCTGTCATTTTGCCAAAAAGTTTTGCAATTGCTTCAAGCCCAGAGCCTTTACTATATAATTTGTACACATTAGTCCATCCCCCAAGCCTTTCAGTCATCCCTTTCTCCAGTCAACATCATTTCTATCTTTTTGACCCCAAACTCGCCATTATCGTTAAAGTAGGCATCTTTCTAACTATCTCCAGATTATGCACAGGGCTGAGTATCAGCTTTAAAAAGCAGTCTCTCCAAGCCATTTAATCTGTACCCTAGATCTGTGAATCTATGCCCATTCAGGAAGCGCACTGCAGTCCCCCAAGCAGCTCTTGCAGTCTCATTCTCTGAAAAACAGAAGATTTTTTTTTTTTTTTTTTTTTTTTTTTTTGTGAGGCAGAAAAGGAAGTTATTTGCAAGTTGGTGAACATAGTTTCCTTTTCATCTCAAGTTTGTTGGATCTGTTCACACAGTATCTAAGTATTAGAGAGTCATGGTCTATGAGAATGGTTCCCAGGCACCATAAGAAAAATGAAAGTAGTACTGATATCAACAAAATGACACATGCATTTAAACTTTGCATGAGACATACATGTGCAGCTACAGAAACCTGACATACCTCGCTATTTGATTACATAGGTTGAGTTACTTAAACCAATTCCTCTAAACTCTTAATACAGTTAATAAAAAATATCAACATAACTTAAGCTACATCTGTTATCATCTTTACCTATCATAGTAAAAAACAAAGTGAAGTGTTATCCTTCTAAGCCTAAAAAGCAAATAAAGAGTAAGAAAAAGCTTTTCAAAATATTTCTATTTATTCTTCATTTTTAATAATCAAGATTTTATCCATTAAGACATCTACATTATATGCTGTTCCTGGCACACTGTATGCTTCACTAACCACATACCTTCTGTAAACCATAAGAGTTCACCTATTCACTTCATTCATTAAAATTCACAGGGCCTATTATTCTGTTTACAGTCTAATAGATATTCACTGTCACTATTCAGGCCTCTGATTCAATTTGCCTAAATCCCAGATGCAGAGTAATCCTGATGGAGATTAGCTTAATTTATCACCAATTTCTTCTCAGAACCAAGAAAGGTTGGTATTTCATAATAAAAGCTGTGCTTCTCCTTTTTTCCTAAAGCAGCAGGCATAGTGAAAAAGAAGCAATAAATGCCTGATTTTTTTTAATGGTGAGATTTTTTCAGTTACACAAATTTTGCTTTGCATATAGGACACCTTCTCTTAAAGGTGTGTATTCTGCAGATAAGACCACTGATTCTCATCAGACTGGAACACATCCCTGTAACCAAGTATTATGCTGATTCTGACTGAACACAGATTGGCAGACATCATCTACTTCATACAACACAAAATAATCACTCAGGGTATACTTTTCTAGGTAAAGCGTTGACAGTTTGGAATGTAATAAATGAAATATACTTATCTTTTGCCTTTTAAGTGTTCCCAGTGGGGAACATTTTCTAGCAACTTTAAGTCATATTAAAGGTGTCCACTTTCAAATCAAAACTGACAGTGCTGATTTATGGAAGTGATACTATCTGCTGTTGATGGCAAAATATCCCAGTGACCTACTGAAGAAACCTTTGTTTGGTGAAACAACACTTCCAAACTGGCACAGATTATACACAATTGTGTAAACTTTTTAAAATAAATCAGTTTTGATCTGCATAGCAAACTATAGTTCTATTTCAATAAAAAGTGAGTCCATTTTTGCCAATTATAAAATTTTACAATTACCTACTATGCTTAGCATTTTTTCATGAAGAAACAAATGATCATTCAAATGGTATCCCATACCTCATCTGGGTACCCACATAAAAAGCATGTTCTGCACACCCTGGGCCTGGAAGAAGTTGGAGCAGTAGTACTTCCAATGAAACTGCATCCACAGGGTTTGAGAATACATTCACCAACGGAAACGTCCTACGAAGACTATTTCTTACTGTCTCATTATAACTGGACAATTCTGAGAGTCCCCTGCAAGGATTTACTTCTTTCCAAAGAACTGACTGTGTAGCTGGAGGTACAGGCAGAAGCAGCGTACTTGTGTTGCTGTCTTGTTGGAAAGCAGTTGATAAAACCCAACAGAATCTTTCCCAAATATCTGAGCCTTCCAACCCAACTACTAATTATCTCTAATTCTTTTTTTAAAATATATTATTATTTTTTTTTTATTTTGAGATAAAGAGCAAATAGGATGTCATCTGCATATGGCCATTCTGAGAAGAACGTGTTTTCTGACAATGACCCATCTTCCCCAACACAGAACATTTGAAGAGAAAAAAACAATGATGGTAAATAACAGGAATTTGCCAAATGACAAGATTTTTTAACATGGAAGTGGTGAGTCATTAATTAGACTTATTCTTTGTAAGAGGAAGAAGTTTCATGGGGCATTGTCAATTATCTCTGCCACTAATGGGCAGTCCCAGCATCTCTAGCCTGCAACCATGTAAACCTGACCATGCTCTGACCCTCTGTGGTACACAAAAGCTGATGCTCTGAGTTTTCAAAAGGTTAAGTGCATTTTCATAAGCTAGCTTACAATTGACCCATATAATGTTCACGATGACATTTCATAAATGGAAGTGAGAGGAAGTTTCATAGGGGCAGGAATGAGCAGTGGGGGTCACTCAGAGGTGGTTCACTCAGAGGTGAAATTTTTTAACAGAACTGGTAACTTATCTTGAACTGCATATTAAGTTACAGCCCAAGATAGCAGTGAGAAAATATGCCATGGCAAAACTGATGCCAGGATTCAAGGTAATCTGTAGAAAGGTAAGATGGTTATTGGGATACACATATATATATATACAGGGATATAAGGTAAGCTGACTGAATGGCAAATGACTGGCAGAACATCACTCGGCCAAGCAGAGATGGAATAAGGCCTCTAATGTGTGGCTGCACGTAGCTGTATGTCAAACATCAGAGAAAGGGGGAAATGAACTTAGCTTAAGCCCTGCTCTGAATAGCAGAAATGAGGGCAGATGTCTTAAGAGAGTTGACTGTTAGATCCCCAAGTAGATCCACTAAGCTTGCCAAGTAAACTGCCATGGGTCTTGATTTTGGCAGTCAATTCTATCAGATGGTTATACTGGGGACCTATCAAGAACAGTGCCAGAACGGACCAGATGTGAATTGTGCTTCGGTGGGTATGCTCTGTGGAGGGTACACAAGTCCCAAATCACAGAGGCATGATGGAAGTGAGAAATGCACTCAGCTGACTTTGAAGCATTCAGTCACCATCACCTATTTATTACAGCTGCAGTTGTGCCTTATGAACACTTCAAAACATCTTTCTCATCTTTCTCAAGATCAAAAAAGCTCTGATATTTTCATGCTCAGGCAGATGCCATCACTGCAGATTAACTTATAAAAATGACTTGCTGATGTACAAGTTGAATGGGACAGACAACACTACTGAGTCTTGAGCTTACATGGGTCTGTAACGGCAATATACGGTCAAAGTCTAGGTGAGCTTAAAAAAAAAAAGTACAGTAATGCAGGAAAACAGAATTCCTGTAGAATTAGACAAGATTTTGGACAGTTTCATAGCAAACTAGTACGCTGTACCCTATTTTCGATAGATATCCAGTCAAGTAGTCTAATAGCAGTTTTTTAACTTGATCTAGTGGCCTTTTTCTGCATGTGTTATCACAGGTACTGCAAACACAAGAAAGAACATTTTCCTCTGGTTGCTGCCCTGCATGTAACTGCCAAGATCCATCTGAGGATCCAGTAGTGCAATATATGTTATAGAAAATATTGAACAATGGTACATGATAGAAACTGGATGCACTGTTCAAAGAGAATTTATGGTGCTGATGGAAGCTGGATGGGCTGAAAACCTGTAACTTTATAAAAGCCATCTAAAATGCTCTCAGAGCTACATTGTCTCTCTTACAGATAGTCTGTGTTCTTCTGTATATTGGGCCTAGCTTACATTATACTTACGGCCTTACTTTCATTATTATTTATCAGTCTTCATAAATGCCATTGACAAATTTTATCAGGATTTGGTATCTAATTCTGTGAAAACGTTTAATAATCTAGTTTAGCTCTGATCTTTACAGAACTCTAGAAACACCTAAATTTCATTAATTACTTTTTAGACCAACCGCACAGGCCATTTTTAATCCATTTAACATATTATTGATAGTGCACAGCCTACATTTTTAATCTGAACATCTGAGTGTTGCCAGACATCTTAAAAAACAGTATATTAAAATGAATAGTAACCTTTATCAACTGACTTGTACTGACTTCAGAAAAGAAATCAGATTTATCCAATGCAACTTATTTTCAATAAAGCCATTCTAGGAAGTATAACTATACTTATGCTTTAATACTTAAAGAATTGAATTTCATATCAGATTTTCTTTATTTTAGCTAGAAATGAGGTCAGACTAACTGACCTAAAAATACCTAACTGCCTTTTGTGAATATTGACTCGATATTATCATTCTTTTAGACTCATGGCAGTGTTACAGTATGCTTACACGTACATTGAATACTTATTGAAAATAAGGATCAGCAAGAGAAAAATTCCCTAACCCTAAACCGTACAAAGTTGTAAGCTATAAAAGTTCTCAATTTAAACATACTACTTTCTAGAAATTGTTTAGAATCTTCCATTGGCTACTAATGGACTGGGGATGTTTCATCATCTTCATATAACATCAGCCTTTCTTACAGATACAAACCAGAAATGTTCATATAAGACTTCTATCTTTACACAGTTACAGAGTTCTTTTATCTAATAATGGGTTGTATCCGCCCTGTAATAGCTATCTTAATACTAGTACATTTTAAATCCTTCCCCTTTACTATTGTTCTCGGCCTTGCTACTCACAGATTTCATCTTGATACCTTTAACCTCTTCTACATACTTTATACTCTATTGCTGCTCATATTTTCAGGTTATTATCAATAATCCATTTTCCATGTCTTTTATATTGCCTTTTTATTTCTACATATTGTATTCTCTTTCCCATCAAACTGAAACAGATATTTATAAGGACCTACCCTCTAATTATGGAACTGTGGTTTTTTTGGTTACTTAATAAACTGTTACAGTGCACAATTTCTATTTGTATTTTCTACTAGCCTGTATCGTCCTTATAACAGCTTTGGAGAAATGAGCTGCTCTGAATCAACCTATTTTAGGTTCCCTATTGGTTCCTACTGAATGTAATTTAGAATGAGCAACTGATCCTTATATCACACTCCAACAAATATAAGTCCAGTAATAAACTACAACATATTGGATACTGCAGCTTTTGTTTGTAATTATTTCTTCCACAATTTTTAGAAACCATTACTAGATTTTACAATCTAGCAATTTTAGTTAGTTGCATAAGTGTCCCAAACTGGGCTCCACATAGCAATGCAATGCTTTATTGTACATTACAAATATGTGTTTAATCAGTGACTCATCATATCCTCTCATTTGACCCAGTGGTGTATATCAGAATTCTACCAGAAACCTCTCACCCCCATTTTGTAACTTAGTATATTGATCCAAATGGATTCAAGATCCTGTGGTTCTGAGTTATCAATAACATTAAAGGCGAGTAACAGTGTCTGCTATAAACAGAAAGAGCGACACTCTCTTCTCTGAAGTTCCTCTGTTGTCCTATTAATAGCTATAGCTATTAATTAGCAACGCTGAAATTCTATAATTGTTGTATGTTAAAAAAAGAACTACATAATGTCATGAGAGACATGGAAGGGCTAGAAAAAGTAACTGCATTCAATTGATTAATGAGCAGAAGATTACTCAGAAAAACAAGTAAGGTTTGTGAAGTGATCAGTGATCAGAATAGCAGTCAAAGGTAACAGGATCATACAAATATGTTAAACAGGTTAAGCAAGAAACAGTTTAAACTTGATTAAACTTGGTCCCTCTACAGAAAAACTTATCTTGAGTTACTGAAACTTAAGGAAGAACTTAGGTCAGGGGAAAACTGACAGCTACCTGGAAGGAAAGAGTAGAAATGAGACAGATCAGACTTCAAAGAAGAGCTGGTGCAGGAAGGAGTACGGCTACTTCTTATTGTGGCACCTCGATCTTCCTATGCAGGTTATAGTGTCAGATACATAACAGGTATTTGAACAGGATTGACTTGATATACTACAAAATTCCACTGAAACGCCAACGATCTTCAACTATATTTTTTATAGTGGTATACTGTGAATAAAATCTGATTTCAGAGAACTTCTTTCCCTAAATATTTAGTACCTAACTAAACAAAGCAGTCTACTGAGGAACTCCCTGTTCATCAATATTTGACTTACAGACAGCATCTTTATTTTCAAAAAATCCTTCTGCAGAGGAACAGTAGTCAGCAAAAATGTGACTTGAAATATGCACGCGTATTCTTTTATCCAGGGGAGAAACTACACATTTAACTTTATTAGCTAAATACTATTATTATTTCTAGAGAAACTACGTATTAACATTCTTTTCATATACAGTATAACCATGAATATTCATGGTAACTAACAGAGAAGCAGTCATCTTAATCAACAACGAAGGAAGTATCATAATAGTTGCTAATAGGTGATTTTCCTCATTACAACTACTTTTGAAAACAGAAGACCTTTTACTTTCTCATTTTCTAATTTTTGACAAACTTGTCATTATGGCAGTACGCAAAGTATTGATAGTATAAACACTTGTTTATCTTGTTTGTCTATAATTGCTACTTCAGTTTATTCAATGAAGACATTCCAAAATTTATAGCAGCCAGAAAGAAGACTGAATTGCATCTCTCTGTCATCAATGACATAGGAGTATTTCATTAAAGAAATGGATAATACATTACATTAATTCAGATTTTCCCATACTTAGCCAAAAAGAAGAAAGCAGCTGTGGACAGAACATTCATTTCTTCCTCTTAGTGGAAGCATTCTGTATTAGAAGAAAGCACATTTTCCCCCATGAAAAATAACAGTTTGTTCAAGAATAGGCAACATACTTCTGAATCACAGGACCACAGTGACCAGTTTTATTCCACTTCCACAAGGGTTACGAAACAAGGCAAATAGAAGATAGCTTTTATTTTAATCACGAACTTAAAAAATAAAATAACTAATTTTTAAAATATCAGGTACTTTTTCTTTATGGAATTCAATCCTCATTCATTTTCACATTAGATATTTTAGCTTATAAATTCTTTGAATTTAGGATTTTAAAGTGCATTCAACATTGTTCAGTCTTTTTTCATAATGAAGCTGATGTGAATTTTGCAGCTGAATTGAACATGGGATGGTTTCAGGCCAATGCCAGAAGTCTGAAAACTGCCATGTAGAGTGACGTGTTATCTATTTATGACAGAAAGAAGGCAAACTGCACAGCTATTTAAGTTACTAAATTTCAATCCATGGTGGAACGTTATTAATGAAGAGATAACTATATATGTCATCTTTTTACAGTGCATCAAAGTACCACTGCTCTTTACTTTGGATGCTACCAGACTTGCTCAAACATATCTGAAAGCAGCTCACCGCAACAGAAATTCAAGAACAGTAGAGAAGTGGATCTGTTTCATGGGTTAGTAAGATATAACATTATCTGAAAGTATGTATATAGTAGATAGCTAAATTCAAGACAGATATATACTGAATAGGCATCATAATTCTTAGTTACATAGTGGCTATTTCAGAAAAATATATAATATTTGTATTTCAAATATTAAGTTACAAAACACAGATTAGTCCATTCGGTAGAACACACTGAAGCAGTGTGATGAAGCGATCTGTATAACACCACACGGTATTATTGCATGATGCACTGTAGCAGACTGTTAAGTATTTAACCAAAATAAGAAAAGGATATGCTACATACTGCTTTTGAAACTGCTTTCAATTTTGCAATAGAGGGGCTTCCTTATTTAACATTTCTGCAATAAAAAAGCACATGCATGTGGAAAATAACGTAATTCACACTAATCAACAGAGATGAATTATTTTCTTAAATGTGTTGGGAAATTGTTTTCTGCAGAGTAATTTGCTACACAACTAAGCACTTTTTCTTGGGAACAAGTACACTGGCAGCCATATACAAAAAGATGACTAATAAAAATTACGGAATTCTACAGAAGTCCAGGAGAGACACCTAGAGACATTGATTCTTTCTCCCTGTTTAGACCAGTTCAGAGCTGATACCAGGTCAGCGCAGGAATTGGAAACATTTTTTTTTTCCACTCAAGAATACCTTTATTTAGGCGAACACTCAAAATAAAATCAAAACTCAAACCTTCACAAATGTCATGAACTCTTCTACTTTGTCATTGGTGAGCAGCAGCTTCTTCTGTACAGTTTCCAAAGCCTGTCCAGTCTGTTTAGCCAAGCCCTGTAGCTGTTGAGATGCAGTAGCCTCAAGTTCAGTCATGGCATATTCAGTCTCAATCATTTTGCTCTCGAGATTGTTAAACTTGAGTTCCTGAAATATATCCGCAGACAAACAGCAGTGGCATGGTAAAAGCTGATAGGCAGGCATGGTAGACCACTAATGAATGAACAAACCAACCTCCCACACAATAGTTAACATCACACAACATTCAACTTGCAACATATAAAATGTAATTTCATGGGAAAAATTAATTTCATTTTCAGTCATTATGTCCATGATCAGCATCTAAATTCCAGATTCAAGTAAATCAGCGAAACACATTACTATTATTCTGTTCTTTTTCCCCCTTCTGTATTTAGAAAGTCTAAGCTGATGACCTTGCAACTTTTCATTTGAAAGTGAGGTATGAAAAAGTTCCAGGGCAGAGCCACCACAACTCTAATGTACCTTTTTCTCCAACTCATCTTTAGCCTTGTGATACATCTGCTCATAGTGAGACTTCTCCTTTGTAGCTACATTCAGTCTTTGTTTCAGTGAGCCAATGCAAGTTTTTTTGTTCGAACAGTCTTCAGCCAGTGCCTTTACCTGAAATAATGAAAGGTCAAGAGCCATTGACTATTAAGATATAAAACTTAAAAATGAAAATAATCAAAACTAAGCTTACCTATATTGCATAAACATACCTGTATTATTTAAATAATTTTATTAAAGTACCTTTTTCGGAAATTACAGTCTTTAATAGATCTCTGCTGCCAATCCAGTAGAGATTGTTTTGCACACAATCTTTTTACATAAAGTCTTGAATTCTATTAAGAAAAGCTCTTCATTTGCAGAGCTGTTTGTTTATATGTATTTTTTACTGTTACGGTGTGTGCAAAAGGAAGTAACTCACAACTTCCACTCATTTCTTCTATCAGAGCGAAAAACATTAATTAAAACTCATCTGAGAAAATGATAAATGTCTACAAGTTAATTGTCTGTAAAGCCTCTCAGATAATTACTATCATTTTACCATACAATGCAAACACTGATTTTGGGTAAAATGAAGTAGACAAATGCTCCTAGAAAATCATTCAGCTCTCCTGACAGTATTAATCACAAAGTTTTCCTGACAATATCAAGTAACAGGGAATTTCTTTGATCTTCTGCTGAAGATAATGTAAAATTTATCAAGTTGATTTTCCGCATGGAATAATCAAATTAATGTATGGAATTCAATTCTCTGGAATCTAAGAAATGCAGCACTTAAAATAGTCCAAGAACAGCACTGAAGTACATACTTCAATTCTAAATCTTTCATCTTAAAACCAAAACCAGGTATTTATCTCGTTTCATACTTTAGCTCCCTTGCTTACTTATGCTATCACTCTCTGTCTGCGGATTTCTTAATAATACCTTATCTTTGGCACAGAGGGTAAGACAGTAGCTCTCTCTAGAGCTGAAAGTGCTATATAACTGCAAGCAGAGATAGTGTTTGTGCTATCCAGCAAGAACCTGCATTCTAGGAAAACAAAAGCAAATTGGTAAATGGTTTATTTCTATTTTGGAGTCATACGTTGCCTAACCTCGCAGACAACCAAGTGTCATAATCTTTTTCTGTTATTAAAGGCTGATGTGCAATACATTGGTTGGATAATATAGAAAGATGCCAAAACATAGACAAGTTCTCCTAGCTTCAGTGAAATCGTCCTAGAATTTTTCAGGAGAAAATAATTTGCTATAGAAATCAAGCTCTACCTAGACAGAATTACATTAGGCTAAGAACTGTGAATCATATATAACACTGCAGAAGAAAATAGAGTAACATATTAAAGCATTTAACTACTGTTGCCAGGAGAGGTGCATGGACTTCATTAGTGCATGTCATGTAAAATGACACTTGTTTCAGGTCTACTGTATTTTATGAACTTACAGTGCATAAAACTAAATCTCACTACTTCGAGCATATCCTTGCAACTCAGTGTTCTGAAAACTTTAATATTTAATTACACCTCTTATGAACATACATTAAATTATGCTGAATCCATCCAAGCTATCACCATATACTGATTTCATACAAATTATAGTGGAGGGAATTACACCCTTAGATTAACTGTATGTTGTTTGCTTAAAGCAATATATTGATTTAGTATGTATAGTGTGTTGAAATAACTTCAGTAAATCCACCAGCTTTTGCTTTTCCTAAAACTATCAATAGCAAGAAAGAAGTACCTTTCTCTCAAGACTTTCCAATGTTTCATTAGAGGTTTTCTCATTTTCTTGATTTGCTTTTAGACGAGACCGTAAGTCTTCTATCAGATGTCTTTTCATACTAAGGTCTCTCTCCAATCGAGAAATCCTAGAAGGAAAGAAGTCACGCTGCATGTCACTGTCAGAAAATATTGTTAATATGCAACTATTTTAAACAACTAAAAAGTATAAATGCAGTAGGCAAACTATCATTCCTGAAGATTTAGAATATTTTTTAAAATAAAAGCTAATGCAATTCTTGCAATTTACCCTATCTTCAATCATTAAAAACAGTTTCAAGTGTATTATTAAACATACCTATCTCTATATATTCAATTTATTTGTGATTTGCTTTTTGCTGTGATTTATGCTCTAACTTGTTTGATCTGAAATCATAATAATTCTTCTTAAGCCATTTTCAAAAAAAAGGAAAAAAAACTGTTGAACACACAAAATTTAATTAATTAAATTTTTTTGGTGTCTGAAGCAGGTATGATTCAAACATTATTTTGCACAAAATTATTTTTAAAAGAAAGTGAAAGTGGGAAGTCTCCTTTCATCCAACTGAGTAATACACGAAAAATCTGTGTCTCTATAATATATCCGATAAGATAATAATTATTAAAAACTGAAAAACCTAGAAATAATATCAGCATTTTTCAGAAACTTCTCAAAAAAAGAAATTTATGTTCTACAATGTAATCTCCATTCAATAAGAAAATTATGCTTTATACAATGCCTACACCGTTATGATAAAAATAAGTATTTTAAATATAAACATAAGCAAAACCTGAATATGTGCAGACTTCTAGATGATTTTTCTTTTAAACGAAAGGAAAATGAATGATGGTAATATGTTCAGGAATAAAACATTGTTTATACCATCTATTAAAAAAACCAGGAAAACGGTGCATCTTAACATTTCTTCTATCTCTTTCACATTTATACTATTAGTTTTATCTTGGTGATTATATTTTACAGTTTATGACAAAAGAGTATCTATTTTATAAAGGAAGCATGATAAGCAATAACTATTTTAAATTTAATTCTTAAGGTGGAAAAATTCAGGTTTATTTTGAAACAGAAAATACACAATGTACAAAATTAACAATTTTAAGAGTTCTCTACTTTTGAAATGAACTAATTTCAGATAAATAAACTGTACTCTTTCTACAAATAAAAAAAATTAGAATTGCGAGAGGAGATAACTCTGTGACCAGCAAAAAAATCAGTTATACTAACAGGTTATGCTTATATAGTAATACAATTGAAGAACAGTATTATATCAGTTAAAGTGGGTAGAATCTCAGTTGCATACTTCACAACAATACATGTGAATTTCAAAATGAGTAGTATACCTTAATCAATTCAGATAGAAACAAATGCAACTGTCCTTTTGAACTTTTTATGAATATAAGACTGAATATTTAATCTTGTTTAAGCATCTGAACCTTGACATGTCTCTTAGCCCCTAGGCAAAGAATTACTGTATTTGAAAGGCTGTGTTTAACAGTGCTGAGGAATTCATTTAGACTTACATCAAGGATAAAATAGCCTACTCTAGAGTCTGAGTTTTGATTTCAGGTATTCTTATTGCAATACAGATACTGTAGCTATCTAATCACTCATCAGTTTAAACAAAATGCAATTTTAGCATGTATTGCTCCAGTTTCTAAAAAAAGCCCTGTAACAGTCCGCGAGACTGCAATAAAAAGAAGAGTAAAGCGTTCTCTTAAAAATCTATTTAAGAATGGTTAATGTTGTAACAATTATAGAGCAGCCACTGGGTGGCACCAAACACAATGGATAGAAGAGTGAACGTACTTGGCTTGTAGTTCTCGAACCCGTTCTTCTTTTTCCTGGACTTCATTTTTTAGTGACTTGATGGTGGTCAACTGCTTACTGATTTCATTATTCGAATTCTATATTGAAAAATATTAAAATATAAGTAAAGCAAACTGAATATCATTGCAGTCGACGGCAAATTTGTTTGGACCAATGGGCTGTGTAAGCTTCCACATATTTTATGAACGTTCTTAGAAATTAATTGGTATAAAAGGAGTATTCTTACTTTTGAGCAACACTTAAGCAAAAGTACATTCCTTGGAAAATATGATAAAAATCAGTACTTTTCCATTGCTCTAATAATGTATGATTGATAGATGTTCCCCAGGACACCTGTAAGCCAGTGCACCTATCAGGACCACATTTTCCCTTGCATATCATGGTCAGCTGAAAAGGCAACAGAAAAGAAGAGAAATAAAATTGGATCTTCATTTGAACTACATCCTTGAATGATATAGTTCCACAGCACAAGGGGCCTACATCCATGAAGGAACAATTTCCAATAATGCCTTTCATCTTGTGCATTTAGGAATACAAGACAATGTACAGGAGCAGTTGGTTTTGTGTTCCTTGAAACTCAAAGCACAAGACAAAAACATTTCCATTTGGCCACACTAACACAAATGCTACACTTCAGTAACAAAAAGGTATGATCCTAACTTTCAGGAATGTGTAATTCCAGCAAGGAGAATTATATAGTTGTCGGCCTTTCCTTATTATATATCATAGGAAGTAAAAAAAAAGCCTCAGTTCCTCCATGCAAACACACAGATAACCTACCCAAGATTTATATATATATATATATATTTATATAATATAGAACAACTGAATCACTCTACAGAAATAAAAATATGAAATTTAAGTAAGTAGCCATTTTAGCAATCTGAGCACATGCATTGAATGCCATTGCTGAAAATGGCAGTCCAAACATAGTACACTTAGAGATTTCAGAACTCCAAAAGGCATTGCCAAAAGACACATACGTGTATGCACAACATACATGTGTGCCTAAATACATGCAGGTTCATTTGCTGTACTAGAGCTTTTTACTTATTGTGTATAAAGAATAAGTGAACAGATCAGACATGCTGTAAACAAAGATACTTCAGGAGAATTTCGCTGCTCAGTGCAGACTTGTAATGCCTATTAACATTAATGGGAGTATTGTACATAACTCTGTGCACCTCATGGGGAGTATATATTCTTGTGTGCATAGTTAGATGTAAAATACTGTTCTTAATAACTTGTCTAGTCTATTTACTATTATTATAATGTGAGATATAACCAGAAAATTGTTAAAATGATGTATGCTAGCAGAATATTCCTGAGTTTCCTGAGACCTGTTTGTTGAGCTTGAGCTTCATTAGCATGGAGCACAGCACCCAGTTACATGGTTTACACACCAGACACAAACTTGAATACTTAGGTGGGCCTCTGCACATGCTCAGAGGCAAAGATATACGCATATAGTATTTTGCTTCCAAACTCAGCACCGATACTTAACACGTTTCTTCCTGTTGGCAAAGATACAGGAATCATTACATACAACACAAACAAACACTGCAAAGATAGCTCTGAGGAAAAAAAAAAAAATTAACCAACAAAACCAGGTACTTTTTTTGAGCTATAAGGAAAGCTTTTGCTGCTTCCACATTCAGACATTTAGGAGAATAACTTTGTAACTTTTTAAGCGTGCTAGATAGCCTGGAACAATAGTCAAGAAATTTTGCCAATTTCTTCTGCTAAAAATTACTTGCAGAACTTAAATTTTTGAAAAATATTAGGTCAAAATAGGCCTGAGAATTTCAGCAACTTGATTTAAGTAGCTTTTGAGGCCCTTATAGTCCAAACTCTCACACAATTCAGCAGCCAGTACATTTACTCTACTAATCTGGATATGGGGTCACAGACTATGTTTACTCTAAATCTAGTTTTGCATACGTGGTTTATTTTTTACATTAAAGATGTAATACATCTTTAAGGAGCAATTAAAAGTCACATTAGTATTTTTGACCCAAGATTTATATATGCTTGCTAAATGTTTCCTCTGCTGCAGAAACAAAAAAACACTTTAATTTTTCAGCAATGTATTTTGCAGTTCACATGTAGCAGACAAATAAAGTAGGCTTCTAGCATGACTCTTACTCATAGAGTATTTTACCAAAAAAAAAATTCCTCGTTTTTTATTTTTCTTACTTTAATAGAGCAATTGACTACTAGGTTTCTGGATAATGAGGACACTCATCTAAAAAGGAACAACCCTCATTAACAGAAATTACCACTCACCGGCAACAGAGGCAGATTAGTCAAACCCAAAACTAAAATCAACACTCAAGAAGTCAGTGTGTATGGTTTCAAGATCTCTTTCTCATAACTAAAGTAGATCAAATTATGTGCCTTTTCATGGCTACTCCCTGCTGCCCTCATCTCTGTCAATGTGACCTACCTTTACTAATCCCTGAATTTAGATGTTACACATCCAGTGTGCTACAGCCAAGATCTGTAATACCATGATTACCATCAACAGCTAAAAAGTCTGAGCACTATCCACACCTCATGCGCTGGCACAGCTAATCCAGCTCTCAGAGCCAGAGCCAGCTATATCACTTGTGTAATATGGCCTTTTCTTCTAGTTGATCCTTCAGCAGCCAGCTTGCTAGTGTGCCACTTCTTCGAGCAGCAAGATGCTGCACCATCTTGACCTTTTTCCTCAACTATTATACACAAAATGATGGAAAAGAACAACTTTAAGTCATGCTGTTGCACATATATTTCCTCCAGTGAGAAAAGAGGAAGAATTAATACGTTTGAGGCAGGCCACCTGCTGAGAAAGCTCTCAGATTAACACAGTCCAGCATCTACATCATCCACATTATAACAGAATCACTGGAGACTGAAAAATGAAATCATCAACAAGTTAGCATTTTCCTACCAGCTAATCTATGAAAATACAAATACAAAAAGAATGATGTCTCTGTGAAGACAGGAATAGTAACGACATACCGGTAACATAACACTATTACATTACATAAGCCACCCCATGAGCTCAAATTCTTTGCTCCCCTTTCATAGACAGCTATTGCTTACCTCCTTCTTAAAGAAAGCAAGGAATCAGCACAATTCTCATCGAAGTAATTCCACAGCACTTCCCAACAAGATGCATTTAATCATTGTGTGAAAACACAGCAAGCCTCCCTGTCTGGCCTATTTGATCTGCAAAAATTGTCTTCATTGTAACTTCTAATTCTCCTGCTTATGACTACATTTGTACTTAACATCAAACGTTATCTAAGATTGAAGTTGCTAATCATTGGCTAAGATATATATAAATGATATGCATATGTGAGTATATGTGTATCTACTTGACCCAGTTATGAAATACTGTTCATACGAATTATGCTCAGCACTAGATAATCTGTTCTGTCACCTTTAGTTTGCACTGCAGCTGTTTCATCTCTAAATCACTGTTCTTTGAGGGAGCTGGTGTGGCTTCACTCTTGCCAGCAGTTTGAGACAGATGTTCTCTCAACTTCAATTTTCCTTGTAAGTCTTCCTTCTCCTGTTGCCACTTGGCCAGGTTGGAGGTTAACATCTGTTTTACAAACCAAAGAAACAATCACAATTGCATCCTAGAATTATTTCTGCTTGATCATATAAAATGCTTCTCTGGGTCAGAATTCAAGAGGAATGAAACAGTATATATAATATCTGTAATTATATTGCATAGCTGTTAGGTGAATTCTCTAGTTCACGTAAAGATCAAATCTGTCAGTAAAGAGAAGACAACTAACATTAAAAACAAGTAATTTTTTTAAAAGGAGAGCTAATTTAATTTTCACTGTACACATTGCTATTTTTACCATAACAGGCAAAAATTACCATACAAAACTGTAACAGTAGTTACTGTTGAAATCTGTTTACCTAGAGCCTCTCTGGGATTCAGCAATTATTTCCACCCCTAGCATGAAGTAATACCAAGGTGTCTCAGGCACCAATGTGTGTTAAAGGTGGTTAAATGTCAAATGTGTTTTAATGGTGACCACTGTAAGCTCACTTGAATTGCTGTGTTGACAACTGCTATAAAATATACACCCTTCTCTTGGCTTTTGTTTTGATATTTGTAGGGCTTGTAGAGGTTAAAGCAAAGTGGACCAGCTGCACTAAATATCTTCTGGTTGGCTGGTCTTTACTCATGTTGTGTTATTTCTTCCCTTTCACATATATGCACCATAGCCAGAGAACCACATATTCCATAACCTTGACTCTAGGGCTGAGGTACTTAAGTGGTAAAAGCCAAGCTGGAGCAGGACAGGATAACAGATGTTAGTTGTTTATTCCACTGGGTAGGTCTTACCACCCTATACTGCAGCCAAAACGCTTCTCATTTAGCAACATAAATGCTAAGTCCAATTAGCAGACGAGGCTTGTTAGGGATTTAGTTCAAATAAATAACATGCAAACAAACTCTCAGTCTTGTTGCACTTGATTGACAACTGACAAGACTTAGTCAATCTTTGTAACTATATTTTGCAGTTCTCCTTATAGAGGTAATCTTTTAAATAAAATATTTGTTTTAATTTAAATAATACTGAATGTTGTTCTGCGAAAAGTGGTACTGAAATAATCTTCATGCTTGTGGTTAACTTTCACGATTCTGTAGTCAGCTGAATGCCACCAATGGCCTAACAACCTTCTGCTCCTTAAGAGGGTAACTATAGTACTACCTTACTATCCCAAAGATGAATGTAATATGGTAGTTTAACATAAGGAACAATTACACAAAATGGTATTGAAATCTCACAAAGGGAAAAAAACCCTTCCTTTGTGAAGAATCCTGCTAAGAAACTGAAAAGATACTATCGGTTGAAATGACTAAATGTGTGCCAGATTATATGCTGGTACACAAAAAACCATGGGTGAGAGAAAGTTAAAGATAGTGATCTACTTCCAACCATTTTATTATTTAACTCAAAAATAGATTTTATACTGGTTGATGTTACTAGAAAAACCTTTTTATATACGTGTTTATATACACATGCACTTCCATATCGATCTGAAGATCACATACATATCCAAATAAAAGAAAAACTACTTATGGTCATGTTTATTGCCATTATGAATGACAGGAGAACACTTGTAGATTTTGCGTTACTTAAAAAAAAAAATCACAGATAGATAAAAATGCAGCCTGTATTTAAAGTTAAAACTCTAACAGTATTTCACACTTAAGTGCATTAATTAAAGCCAATGGGCAGTTTACAAATGTATCTGAGATAAGTGCTGTTCTCAGTAAAGGGGTTAATTTTTCCATTCTCTTCTGCATCTGCTGTCATTATTGAACAAGAGATAAATAGTGTTAATGTATTTTCTAATTGGCTATTCCTTAATCTGATATATTATCCTCACAATTAATACAGTCTGAGTAAGACAAAATGAAGGCTACTTTAATAAGCAAAACCACTAGTAGTACAGAAAGATAGAAGGATTAGGTTAATTTGTCCAGTATAGCCAATATTTCTACATGCAGAATTTCATGATTCAGTGTCTCTATAATAAATTATTCATAAAAAGAAAGGCAAAAAAAAAAAAAATCATAGCTAGATCAATATCTCTGATTAAAATTAGAAATGCCCCCAAATCTGCCCAAGATAGCTCATGACTCTCTGAAGTTTCTTAGGCTACTGATGCTGACAAAATGTATCTGGTCTAAAACACCATGATTGCAGTGGCCACATCCCCCAAAATGATAGCAAATACATTGAAAAAGAAAAGGCTTTCATGGGACAGGTGCCAAAGAGGACAGTGCTACATTGGCTGTAGAATTTACTTAAGTGAGGAGGTAGAAAAAAATTACTAAAGTATGAATGCACATAAATCCAGAAACAGCATCAGAACTATAGGGGTGAAGTGAAAGTAGTGTATGATGGACAAGACAAACACCCCTCAATTTGCAAAAGCAGAAAAAGATAGACACACAACTGCAATCACAGATATCAAGACGGCTGTCTCTTAACAGCTCTGGAGACAATGTAAATGGTGTTACAGGGTTGATTAATTCTATTGCATTATTCTTCTATTTGCAATATATTTAAAGAGTAGGTGAAAAGTCTATATAAATTTATGTACGAAGTGAAAAACAGTCTCCCCCCACCTCCCCAGCCCCTTCCCCCAGCAAGATATTTATATCTAAAAGATATTCCTTGCACTTACTTACTTAAGAAGCAAGTTCATTACCCTGCTGTCCCTCACCACTGGCTAAATTTTAGGTGAGGTCTTTTGTTCTTTTGTCTTTTCTAGACACAGGCAGTTTTTTGTGTGTGTGCTACCATGCACGCAAATCCTGAGTGACAGAGTAAAAAGGATTTACTCCAGGGGAAGAGGTCACCAGGATGAAAGGTAGAATCTTAAATACCAGCTAGACCAGATGTTGGTAAAGGCAGGCTACCGCTGTTCCTCCACGATGTAGCGGCCTTTGTCTGCTGCACCTCCTCCAGAGTGTTTTGGCTTAACAGATGTTTATAGATTCAATATTTTAACATCCATCTATCTTAATCTCCTTGCTCCTGGTATACTCATGACACACTGTCCTGACGTACACAAAGGGATAAGCGATGAAATCTAAGTTTCTATGTAGTCAATGTAAAACTTCCAGTGACTCAGCAAGGCTTTTTACCATAAGCCCTCTGCTCAGAAAGACGGCTATGTGCAAGGCCCCGTGGATTAATGTACGAAGCTCCTGGAATGGCCTATAGCTCCTTGGCATGACAACAACGCTGTGAGGAGCTTCTAGCTCAGTTTACAGCAGTCGCCCTCCTACTGCAGCTGGTATGTACAAAAATGACATTTCTGTTGGTGGTGGCTGATATTGCGCAGCCACTGCTGTATGCTATCCTATACATTTATATTTGCAGAATTTATTATGTAGAATGTATTTCTTGGCAAAATTATAAAATAGGATGCAAATCAGGTATTCTTGAGACACTTCTTAAGCAATGACATAACCTTATTTTACTACTTATGTTGTAATCCAATATAAATAGCCTCAGATGTTTAAAAATCATATTTGCGTGTTTGCTATGAAGCTTCCCAGCCTAAAATCCTGGCATAAGAAAACATTACAATGTGCATAGAGATGTCTGTAAGCAACATGAAGTCCACATATGCCTTTTTCTTTTCTCTAAGAAACCTTGCTATAGTAGGTAATAAAATACATTTGCTATATGCATAGCTCCTCTACCAAGTTCTATTCTAAAATATAACACTGCTCAGCTGAAGGTTTTAGACAGAATGCTATTTTCTCACAGCTTTAGCTTGATCATGAAAAATATACAACATAAGCAGTACTTGTGGCGCACACAAACTATGAAAGAACTTTTCAAAACATATTTACAGGCACAGAGTTAGGTATTTATGATTTTACACACTCTATCAAATGTTATTACAACATAATGATAAGCCTATTTACAACATCCAAAGCAAAATTTACTGAGTCAACTCCACTAATTTTGGGCCTGTTTTGTTCTCTTGAATCAAAACCTATCTGTGCCTGATGGGTCACAGGAAAAAAAAGCTAAAATTAATAAAGACAGTATGTAGCTATCTGAAAATATGAAAAGATATATACCAGACTAGAAAGCTAACTGTGCTGCATACTTAATGTGATCATATGGAGAAAAGGCAAATAACTCCAAATCCTCAGTGAAAGTTTTTTTTTCATGCAAGTCCTGTAAGTGTTGGATTAGTTAGTATTCCAGACATGAAGACAAAATATGAAACAGAAGTCTTTGGTGACTTAATATCCTATCCCTAAATTGAAACAAAGACACCAAAGGCAAGAAGTAGTTCTGAAATGTAAAAATTATTTGTCATTTATTCTTCTGAAAATTTATTAAAATCTACTGTATCACTAAGTTACAATTTTTTTTCAGCCAAATGCAGTTATCAGCAGATGACTGTTTCACAAAATGTCAAGTAAATGAAGGTAATATAGAGGACTTTTTGCCAGTGCTTTAGCTAGTTGTTAGACTTCAGTAGCCTTTAGAGACCATTAAGTACCCTTTGGCTAATTGGCCAATGGTAGATTAATCCTCTTTTTATTCTAGCAGCACTATTTTAACACCCTTTGCACTCTGTCAGTGTAGTATCTGAATGACAAAATAATATTGTGCATGAATAATAAGCAGAAAAGTTAAATTAACATTTCATATTTCATATGCCATACCTATGTGTCAGGGAAAAAACCTTCTTTTAAAGCCACTGACATTCAACTTTTTTAAACAATCTCATGTTGACATCTTACTGAAGTGAATCTTCCTAATTACTGCTAATTGCCTATCAAGAAAAAAAAAAAAATCTTTCCTTGAAGTGCAGTTGTCTAGTATAGATGAACACAGCTCCAATGTGCATAGTAAAGACAAGCATGACACTTGAGGTGTGCTACATTATTATGAGGTCATACTAAATATGGTTTGCAATGAACAAAGCAGCTTTTAAGGATGTTTAAGGCACTGAAAATGTCAGTCTCTCATGAAGTGTTTAAATCAGTTCCCAGCAGAGAAATACAGATATCAGCATGCAGATAAGAGGTGTATTTCTCATCTCAAGTATTTTACTAAAGAAAAAACATAGTTGTCCTATTGATAACGTCACTGTAGCACAACTGCAGTTCATCAGCTTTATAAAAGCAATGTTTACACTGTTATCTACAGAAAGGCCCTTTCACACATACAAACTATAAATTCAGCTATCATTGGAAACACAGTTGTAATCACTAACCAAGACTCTTATTGAAGTCTTTGAATGTCTTCTTTATCATGAGCTGGTACTGATCAAAGTAATCATCATTTATAAAAGGCTATTTACTGTATACCACTTCAAAAACAAATGTTTTCTTGTAATTTTAATTCAGCTATTCTATAGCTAATTTATACCTACATTTATTCTACAACTTATAAAAGTCTAGTATTACGACATTGTATCTGGGTAAGGCATCTTATGAAATAATAATAAAATAAAATCCCTAAATCAGAGCAGATAGGTCCATTTTAGATTTTGTTTTGTTTTGTTGTTGGTTTGTTTTTTTAAAGAATGATGATACCACATAGATCAAGACCAGAACATATATATCTATTCTACAGAACACACAAACCCTCATGTATAAATGAACCTCAGTAATATATTCTGGGGTCAATGCTCCAAGAAATCATCTGCTGTGACACCGATTTTTCAAATAAATTACAGAAATTAAGAAAAAAAATAGTAATATACGTAACAAATTTTTAATGTGATGAAAATGCTTCTGAAATATGTAATCTGTATAACACTAACACCAATCAAAGATGAGGGGTTTGACCTGCAGCGATTCTATTTTAACTTGCATTTTCTATCACTTTCATTTCATGTCTCTGTATGAGTAAATATTGCTGTAACCCATGCCTAATTTCTGTACATATTAAGAACACTATCTTGCTTTCGCACTAAAGCAGATGCAGCACTCCATCTGTCCTTGCAAATTTCAAAGGAATATAAGGACTATTAACTATGTATGTAACATTACTTACATAAGTAGTTTCATTATGATCAATTATATGTTCAGAACTATGGCTTTAATGTTTGTAGGGATTGAGTTTCCAGTGTGGAGATGCAAACTGCCAGAATATACAGATGTATGGGACCTTGCCTATAAGGCTTTAACATTTCCAGATAAAAATTACAGAACTTAAAAAATTAGTATTTCTGTAAAAGAAAAATATTTAAGATTACAGTATATTACACTATATATCACACAGTTTAACTTAAGTATTAATATCTACATGGATATGACATGGTACACTAAAATAAGTTTTACTACAATTAAAAATGAAAATATAACTAGAGACATTTCACAACATTTCGTCCCACTTGAAAATATGTGAATGTTATAGCAAGCCAGTTGTGAAGATGTGGCTGAAGTCCAAAACCAATGTTTCCATGTACCCACCATTGCTATTTAAACAAATAGAAGTTGACTTGGGTATTCCAATGCCTAACATGCCTGTGCACATTAAGTATTGCTATAAACAAGCAAACACTTAGATCTGACACATAAAATTTGCCCCAAGATCTCCATGCCTTTGAACTTACTAGAGAATTTTCAATATAGGGCATGGAATCTATGGAATATTTTAGAGTTAGGACCAGGTTTTGCTGCAAGATTTTTTGCAGGGGTACACAGTATTTATCTGATTTTCTCCAAACACGAGAGTTGGGGCAAACTCATAAAGCTAGAAATTTGAATTTTTCAGCTAGGGTCAGGGATAGTGCTTGCCATATTCCCCCTGCTTAATCTTAACACATCTAAGCACTGCAAATGAACTACTTGCATGAGAGCCAGTCAGGGAATTTCACAATCCCTACAACTCATTACAAATTTAACAGCAGCAATACTAAGTATTCATATGTTTCAGATAACACATACAAATATGCTGCACTAAAACTCATTGGGGGAAAAAATTAATAATGCTTCCATCTGTTTTCCGTATAGCTCACATAAAATCGAGAGAAACCAAAATGAAAATGCTATTTTAAAGACTGTTTTTAAACTTTCTTTTGATTTACCTGCTTATTTCCAAAACATATAGCTTTATATCTTTAAAAATTAAAATTATTTTTAAAAGAATATATAAGCAAGAAAGAAACAAAACATCTGAAAGAATGGTGAAATATTAATTTAACCTCTCCTCATTTCCATCTGTTTTAGAGAGTGAACCATTTTCTATTGAAATACTTCTGCATCTCAAATATAAGTGGGCAGGAATTCTGTGTTTGTAGGGAAAGCTGCTCCATCTCCCATACTCTGGCCTTCTCTTTATATATTGTTTTCATTTGCTTAAATTTCAACTTTTCAACCGTTAAAGACCATTTTCAGTCAACTTACACAAAACACGTCTAAAAGATACCAAGGTTTGAGGAAGCAATATACGTATTTTGACATAAAAATTACTAAAAAATATGTATATCAAAGTTATTCTACGAAGTGGGTTGCAATATTCAAGGAAGAAAATTTATAAAGATAGCTCTGTATTTAATTTCATACAGTTACTTAAACATCTCATTTGTAACTGCTTCAGCTATCAATAAAAGCTGAAAAAATGTCCCCAGAAGCTTTTTTGATTTTTTTATGTAGACAGCTGTGTAAAAGCAAGACATTTTAAGTGTAAACTGTATTAACAAATTTAATTACTGGAAAAGTTCAGTGTTCTCACAGAGCAGGAGGAAAATAAAAATACACAACAAAGAGTTGCAGAAAAAAAAAGGCAAAAAACCTGGAATTTTTCTAGTCACATAAAGGTGTTACTGTACAAATATTAATGTGTTATTTATATTTCTATATAAGAAAATAAAGGCATATTGCTAGCCACTTCTGAGAGGTATGAGAAAGCTGATGACAGACATTGTCGGGAGGATGCGAAGACAGGGATATTTTTCAAAATCACGAATTGCATTTAAAAATTACTACTACCATGTATTGCATATAAATTAAAGTGGTAATTCATCCCTAGATTACTGTAAATGAACCCCCACAGTCTTACCTTTAATTTGTAATTTATGTTATCATTGGAACCCTTGCTAAAATTACAGGCATAAATGAACAGTTTAGGGTAAAGTACTCCTTACATTACATATTAAATAGCTGAAGAGACCATCACAAGAAAAATACATGTTTTCAGCTTAATGTATAAAACAAAATATACTTTCCCTTTGTCATGATTATCATCCATATTATGGCTCATTTGGGCAATTAATTATTTTCACATACATGAACAGTTTGAGGACAACATTGTAGTTGTGCCTAATCCCTGCAATTCAATGTCCCACCTTGAGCCAGACCTATGGCTGTTGCCTCTTCGTACTTCCCTCATTCTCTTCTGCTTGCTTTACTGGGATAAGAGTATAGAGACAAAGTCACACATTTCTTTTTGGTGTACATAATACCCTAAGGATGACCTTTGAATCTATGAATGAACAGAATGAACAGGCAGACCAGTTCAGCCACCAAAGAGTAAATCCTTTTCCAGTGCCTGTGAATCTTGTGAGACATGCTACAGCTAGTCATACAGTCTCCATTGCTGAGAAAGAAACCGAAGCTTTTGCCGCATTAGGCAGCCTGGAGTGATGCAAAAATAAACCTGAACATGACACAAGCTATGGGAACAGTCCATGATTACCTCATTAATCGCCAATGAAACTTTAGGAAAGCAAATCAGATGGTGCAAAGCATTAGCAAGGAACTGTAAGGAAGTACCTCCTCCAGCAGTAACTGAGCCACAAGAATCATAGAATTGCCTAGGTTGGAAGGGACCTTTCAGATCATTGACTCCAATCATCAACCTAACTCTGACAAAAACCATTGCTAAACCATATCTCTAAGCACTATGTCTACCCGTCTTTTAAATACCTCCAGGGATGGTGCCTCAACCACTTCCCCAGGCAGCCTGTTCCAATTCTTAATAACCCTTTCAGTGTAAAAATTTTTCCTAATATCCAGTCTAAACTTCCCCTGGTGCAACCCGAGACTGTTTCCTCTTTTCCTATCACTTGTTAATTGGGAGAAGAGACGTACCCCACCTCTCTACAACCTCCTTTCAGGCAGTTGTAGAGAGCGATAAGGTCTCCCCTCACTGTTCTTTTCTTCAGGCTAAACAACCCCAGTTCCTTCAGCCGCTCCTCATAAGACTTGTTCTACAGACCCCTCACCAGCTTCATGGCCCTTCTCTGGACCTGCTCCAGGCACTTCAAGCAAACAAACATGGCTTCAAAAACACAAAAAACTCTTCCTGTAGGGTTACAAGGAGAATAAGCATCTGACTTCTGTAGGGATGATAAAGAATCTTGTGAGCGAGTACTCATTGTCCGCAACAACTGGGATTTAAGGCAGAGAAAAATGGTGACAAGCCCAAGGAGGAAACACTGTAGATAACCATTTTTAAAAAGGAAAGTCAGGTGTAGCTCCCAGATACCATTTTTTTGTCTCAGAAGTAGTCTTAATTGTAACACGGTCCTTTTCTACTGTTGTTGAAGATGCCTTAGTTCTTGACTCATATTCCTTTATGCCTAGAAAGGCCTAGAAAGAAAAAAAAAATATATATATACAGTCTGAATGCTCATGCATCTTCCTTGGTAAAGTGATGAGAATGGCTGTACTCTGGTTGGTACTCCTGGCTACGGATGTGTCTTTTGAATTTTCCTCCTGTAGTGAAAAGGTCTAGCCAGGACAACAGAGCTCCAGCATTACATTTGAACATACAAACCTAAACAAGGGATTGAGGGAATGAGAAAGCTGGAGTAACATGCGAGCTCTAACAAAAACACCAATTCCCTTTGAGCAATAAACTAGACAATGAAATTTCAGTGTGGAATGGGTGAGAAAATAGAGTTTAACACAGGAAACAGGTGCTTTGCAGAAAACCTAACAGTGCTGAACTGGTGAAAGAGATTCCCATTCCGAAATCTGAAGGTGTTTAAAAGAACTCCACGACCAATTACGTTTCTTTCTGACATTGTTCTTTTAAGTACAAGGTGTGGGAGCTGTTGATACTGTCCTGCTTTCTGGTCATTAATACACCTTACTAGAAATCAAAGAGTAAAAAGCTGCATGGGGGAAAAGGAGAATTTGGTGTCCAAGGAGGACCTTGTTTGTAAGGACTAGCTGCTAGCTCCATTGTTGAAACTCTTCACTGTTAAGATATTTTCCTGTGCTAGTTACCTAAAAAAGACTTTCTATTTGAGAACGAGGACAAAAAACCTAATTGCTACAAGAGAAAGACTGGTAATGATGTCAAGAATACATTAAATTTAGCACATGTGCAAAAGAGTGTAAGTAGATTATTGCTGAAAATTTTGGTTTAGCTACAGAGAGGATTGTCCTGGCAGCCTTCTGCAGTGCTTCACCACCCTCAGAGAGAAAATTTGTCTTATATCTGAATCATCTTTCTTGAAAAATTAAATCTATTCTCCTTAAAGGACATGGAAGCACAAACTTACCACTAGCCCATTTAAATAATCTTTTACACATTGGAAGGTAGCTATTACACTCCTTCAGTCTTTACCATTGAGTTATCAATTTATAGATTTCATTAATTATACTCTTTCAATCTCTTCTCATAGTTAACATGTTCAAAACTTCTTAGAATTCTTGTTCCTTTCTTCCAATATGTGTATTTTATGTACGGTGCCCAAAACAATATACAATATTTCACAGAGTGCCTTGACACTACTAAGTTGCAAAATAAAGGTCTTTTGTGAAATTCTCTTTAAGAAATAATGCCTGACAAGCTGGCAATTGTTCTACTGTGAAGAGCAGTAGATTTGACAAGCAAGTGTCCTTCATGCTATGAAATACCATCTTCATGTTCCTGAGAAACAGACACTGGTATTTGTCCAAACCGTGGACCTTTGCAAAATAAAACCGCATATCCACAAGCCAAAAATTCCCCAAAACCACCAACTGCAATTTTGGCTTTTTTCACAACTTGTGAGTTTGCATCTCACATGTGTCAATCTTGTAAATGGAGGGATAATGTGAAAAAATATATGCATCATGTATGCAAATATATTTTCATGAACAACAAAAACTCTTCCCCTCTTGGCTTACTATATTTTTATGTACAAATGTGGGAAAAACACTTTAAAAGTAGAGACTAAGCACACTTCATTGGTCATTCACAAGTGATATTTCATTTAAATGTTGATTTGGTCTTGGTGAATACAAACTACAGAAATTATCTTACAGAAATAAAAGTAAATCCTTGTTATATTTCGGGAAAAAAAAAAAACAAGATAGCCAAACTCAAACCTTTAACTTCAATAAAACCTGTTTCTTCTTGCCTTAACTAGTAAATGATTTTTAAATCAACAGATCTAGAGACTTTTCTAAAGATTTTAATGTTTAAGATTGAAAAGTGTTGGTAAATATCATGATAATTATTTTTTTTTTTTACTTCACGGCTGACTTTCAAATTGTTACTGTTATAAGCATTTTAGGAAGAGAAAATGAAAATAAATAATTGCAGCTTTTTGTGTCTTTTTACACTTTGAAACAATTTTTTTTTTTTAATGAGAAGGTGGAACACCCATTTGCTGATAATAGCCAGCCTATTGCTGAAACAATACTTACAAAAAGTGTCCGGAAAAGTCATATTTAACCCTTTATAAATAGATAAATGGTATATGGAAGCTTGCTTTTTTATTGTTTACCTTAGTTTTCATTATTTTTTGATATGCTTTTGATGACATGCTTTTGATACTAACAAAAATGCACAGCCTTTTTCAATCATAATTTAAAATGAACAAAAATATGTAAATACCAGTATTTTGGCAGTTTTATGTGTAAAAACAGTCACATACTCTTTCTGACCATTATTGCTTACTGAAATATTAATGGCTAATGTATTGTCACACATCTCTAAAGGCAAAGTGAAGCAAAAAGAATTACATTCTTTAGAAAATACAAGCAGTTTCCTGGTTGGAGCTATACAGGAACCGTCAGAACGGAAATTATAGACTTGCAATGTTTAGATCACTTTCACCGACTTAAAATATTGTTCTCCAAAGTGACCTAAAAAACTGAGTAAAACAACCATACCACTATATTGTACAGTATGTTCCTAGTGATAATCATACTTTCTTCAACACCTAATACAAAACACAGACATTGCTTTAACAAATACCACTTGACTGACCTAGAAGACAGGACGAAGGAATAAGAGAGTCACGTCCAATTCCTCATGGATTCTCAGCTTGGATCCTGTTTTTTGCACAGTTTACCTTATGAACATGATCCGAGTGACATTTCACAAATTCCTGGATAAATGTTGCTACACTCTGCCAGCAGAGAGACAGGCTGTGTCATGCACAGATCAATAATAGCACTGTGTTTCATCAGCCTCAAAATCAAAAGTGCTTCATCTGGCAAAAGCCATGGCCCTTGAGGATCTGACATATATAAACCGAATAGCCTATACAGGATGTGTACTACAAAAGCTGCCAGTGTAACGACAAGTCTAGAGATACACAGTGAGCATATGTAAATAAGAAAATATGTATTGATGTATATATAAAGAAGTTTTTAACTCCTTCCTATGAAAAGTAAGAACAAATATCATGAAGCAGCATCTGAACAGTAGAAACGAGACTAAAATTTTACAGTTCTTGACAGAAAAATAAAAACACAATCAGGACAATATCCATAATCTTTTGAGGAATTTACTATAAAATGCAATTACCTTTTGAATGGTACACAATAATATGTATGACAGTGGGCTGCAATAACATGCAGTCTAAGCTATACGTAATGCCTTCTTATCAAAATTCTGTTCATTGAAAACATAGAACATCAGAAAATTTTTCTTTTCCTCATCAAAACTACTTGAAGTAGAGGTCTTGAGACTGTAAATCACCATATACTACCCGTAGTTTCAGGCTTCAATATAGGCTTTCATAGGGAAACAATGGAAACGTATGTCTTCTACTACACCTCTCCTCACGATTATCTTAATTTTTTAGTGAAAGACCTTGTAAAATTTGTATCTTCAAGTAAGTGCAGCACCTGTAGATTTTTAATTGAAATTACTATCAGAATGTCTTTCCCTCATTTGTTTCTCATAGTAAATTTAGTTTTCTTTTTTTTTATGCCAAAGTTTCTATTGCAAACAACACTTTGAAAAATATGTATATTTATTCTTTGGAAGCCTTTACTAAAGTACTTCAACTTGAGTCCTTTGTCAAGATTTTGATTCAAAAAAGATTAATCTGTCTCTATGCCCCCAATTAAAATGAAAAGCTTTCTCCTTTAAATATTGCATGACTACCCCACTAAAAAAATATTTCCTTACACTCAACTGTACAGGTAGACAAAAGAATATGAAAGGAATATTAAAAAATCATTATTTATCTTTTTCTTTTCTGAATTTTCCTTACAAAGCTATGCACTACCTAAATTAAAGAGCTCTAGTCTTCTCTCAGCTCTGCAATCAGCAACTCTAAAGGGCTGTACCAGATCAACGTAATCCTAAATTCTGTGTACATTACACCACAAAAGCTATTTTTGCTTTGCTTTGCATTTCTTCTGCTAAAGACTAATTCTCTTTTAATGTTCCTGTTGCACATTGTGGAAAATTCATTTCCTTTGGGTAACTCCCTTCGTTTCGTTATCCATTTTCCCTGTGCCATGACTCTGTATTTGTATGTCTTGAGCGGTGATGGCTGCTTCCTCTGCCTCAGAATTTCTTCTTTTATAACCTGATGTGTGTGCGAACAGCATTATAACACTCCTCCTTGGTTTCAGTTAGACACTTATAAAACATTGGTTTGACTTTTCTTAATTTTACCATCCATGTTTACATCTCTTCTCCACAGCACTATTAAATGCATTCTGGGTTTCATCATGAAAACACCATTGCTCAGCTGTGCTCTATGAAGTACATGCATTTCTTCCATCAGTTCTTCCTGTTTGTTCTTTTCATTAATTCAGCTCACACCATTAAATGTATGCTCAGTCTTCCTGTCTATTTTTTTCATACTTTCTACAGAACAGACATTTTTTTATTCCCTTCAGAAAGTCTCTGCCCACTGCTAACCACAAGCAGTTGATTTCTCTCTAATTCTTCCTTTTTAGGTTAATTGTCCAACATCACGGCAGTTCTCTGACTCCACTTGACAATGGTCAATTACAGTCACATAAAAATTATAGACCTCATATCTGGTATGATTCTACCTTTTTTCAGTTGTGTCCTTGAATCTTTTTTTCAATCTTTCTTTGCTAGACTGAATACTCTACAAGCAAATTTCTTTTTCTTAGCTATTTAAACTTGAGTTACCTTTTAACCTCCTCCCTAAAAACCTCAAATTGTTCTCCAGAATGGTATATTTTCAAATCCTCCTCGTAAGTATTCTTCAAATGCTTTTTACTTCCATCAATCTCTTTCTTGGATTCCGGGTATTAAAGCTACATAGAGTATTCTAGGAGCAGTCAAATCACGCCAAGTGAAAGAAAACACATTCTCTCTGCTCCTATTGTACAGCCTCCAGTTTATACATTCAAGGACTGCACTTGTGTTTTTCACAATGGCAATGGGAGTTCATGCTCAGCTCATTACCTACTAGGACGCTCATTTTTCTTCAGGGTCCCTGGTTCCCAGGAGACAGCCATTCAGCCTCGCTCAACATGAACTTGAGCAATGTATTGGTTTTCATTATGATGCAATGATTTCCTCATTAAAAACACTGTGAGGTCATAATGATCTATACTTTTCAATCAGCCTCCGGTGTATGATTGAAAGCTTAGAATAGTTGTCAATGACTGAAGATATCCTCTTGCACTGGCTTGGATTTTTTACATTGCCACTAATTTTTAAAAAATGATTGAAAGATTTTACCTCTAAAACAAACAGCAAAAAGACTGTCATATATTTCATAGTATATCCAAATAGAATAGATGTGTAAGGTGTAAACCATTATCTTGGGGAAAAAAATAATGTTATCATTCATGTGAGGGATCAACTGAAAAATTAATTTCATGGTACGTGAGATTCTGAGCTAGTGAAAATGATTAAGTGGTACTTATATGCACCAATTTAACCTTAAGGCATGAATTGAGACATTGAGTCTACACTGTGTTCCATGTGTCAGTGCTTAGCTCCAACCCAAATACTAAGTAAAACCAATCATGAAGATAATTTTGGGAATTTAATCTCCTATGTACATCTTAATACAAGCAATCACTGTTGCACAGGGGCACACAACAAAAACGAGTGGATGTGTTTATAAGACTCCTAGATACTTCCAGGTCATAGAGCCATTTTTGCAATCCGATGACCCTGTTCCTTCAACTTCTTAGGAAATCCAACTCCTCAAATAAGCAAAATGGTCTCTTACTGATTCACCTGTTACATGCATCTACCTTGCTAACCATACTGAGCACTGTCCTCCAACAATCTTATGTTCCCTAACTTCACAATGTGGGAAACTTATTTAATAGATTAGGATAGGAGCAAAGGAAAGGGAAGTAAGGTAAAAGAATGCATTAGGAGAGTGCATGAGATTCAACTCAATGTTCACAATATAAAGGAATGCAAAAGTATTTCACCAGTTCTCATGATTCTTGAAAACTTTTCATAAGAACATAATCAGGAAAACCTTTACCTAGGCCAGGAATGAGAGATAAGAGATACTGTTAGGTAAAAATCCATCATGAAATAGACTAGTGCAAACAAGGGGAGAGAATTCAAACTTACAAAGTAGAATATATGGCTGACGGAAACCCAAATCACCTATTTCTTGTATTTTAGTAGCACCTAGATAGAATGGTACACAGACGTGTTATTGCATAGTCTATCAAAATACTAAATCATACAGTATTAGAAAAACTATGCATCTACATCGTCTATTGTAATTCCTTCCCTACAAGTTAAAAACACAAAAGAACCTCTCACCATAGAGAGGCCTATATTTACGACTAGAGCCAATAAAACTTGTTTATACCACCATATCCAGGAGGTCTTGAAATTTCATTGACTTCAGTGGAAATAAGCATATGCATAAAGTGGTTAATAAACCACTTTCATAGTTAATACTGGTAGTTACTAATAATGAACAATGAATGGACCTCTGAAGCGAACAAGCCTAAGAGTACTGATCCAACTGCAACCCAAACTGGTTTTCTATAACAATGGATGAGAAATCAGATTGCCAGATCTGAAATGTAATCTCTTGTTTACATATGAATAATTATTCTCAAATCAATGGATTTGTTGGTGTGAGATTTGAGAGTGAATAAATATTATCCGACAAAACCATGTATTATACACAGAACTTTACACAGCAGAGAAGGTTCAAGAGCCCAGTCCAGCTTTATTCTTAGCTTTAATTAAATGAGCAGATCACACTGAATTCAGATGAAGACATTCCTGTGAGCACAAAAGGAAATCCTATTATGACAGTATTTGTTGAGCTTTTCCAGGTCTCAAATAGTATCTCATTCAGGAAATTTTTGGGGAAAAAACCTACAAACTGAGTTCTTTTTTTTGTCTAATCAAAAGATTTAGCAAGGGAAGTTTGATCAGATCACAGAGAGAGTCAAGAAAAATAAGCTACATATCACATGAAAAACATAAAGGAAAAATTACAGGATGATATCTTCCAGTGTTGACTGTAATATTAGTACAAGCATATTCTTCTACTGTATTATACTATGAGATATAGATATATTAGATATGTTTATACATATGTGTAAGCACTACAAGAACATGCTAATCCTTGTGATACAGGTTCTTTCTTTTAATATGGAAGTATACATTTTGGGATTTCTACACGATACAGCAATACAAATCGTATTGCTCATAAGTATATTCTATGAACTTCACATAGCCTCCACAATTTTTCCTTTATAATATATTTTTCCAGAATTTACCTATCTCTAAGTTATTTCATTTTGATGGCAATATAATACAACCCTTACAGTTCTAGTTCATGCCAACTGTTCTCTTTAATTTATGAATGAGACTCATTTCCTACATGCAATGTACTTCAACTGTTGTTCATCAATAATTTAACAGGTCTATTGTAATTTTTCTTCAGAGATCAATATAAATGTAAAAGGTATTTTGCTTTATTTTTGTTTTGTAATGACAGCACAGTTTCACAATAAATATATTTTACAGTGTAGTTCTGTTAATGGAACTGACTTTAGGATGCTCTAAGTTTTCAATGCAGCAAACTATTAAAATAAATAAAACAATAAAAAAAATTTTTGGAGTAGATGCATTTTGAAAGGGCAGTTACTTTCATGTTTACCATTTGGCAATCCTTCATTTTATTTCCAAGTCAACTTATCTGACAGACTAGAAAATAGAAATTTGAGAACTGTTTTATGTTAGCAGCAATGATGAAACAGTAGTTTACCAGAGGAAAAATGATATAGAGATTTCCCCATTTAGTAACCAAGAAGTTTGAACAAACATGTTTAATTATCTGATCACGTTTTATTCCAGGCAGAATTTTGGACTAACAAAAATTCTGCCTGGAAAACAAAAATGCTCACAGAGCATTGTCTGCCTCTGTTTCCAGCCTTTATAAGCGTGACATCACAGATTAATTTTCAATTTATTAAGCTCAGCAAAGCTCTAATAAAACTACAATACGTCAGAATCTATTCTTCTCAATATTATCAATTAAAAGCCTTCAAAAACTACAGGGAGGGTCCAGAAATTGAACTTAAATTCCATAAAATTTAAGTTTGAAATACACCACAGACAATTTTTCCTACCTACAGATAATTTTGCCGTTCAGGTCTGGAACACTGTGGTGAGTCAAGGAAGAATGGCTTTCTCTCAAGAATACATAGATTGGGGTGTGTTTTGCAGTTTGAATTATCTACTGTGCCTGCAAAGAGGTGTCTTCAAAGGCATGCATACACAATGATAACAGCACTGTGACCTCAGAAGAAATGTACACCCAATCAAATTTTGAGAGGACTTCAGTCTCATACTGGTACATAGTTTAGTTCAATTATTAGATAAACCTCTGCTGTCTTAGATTGTATTTCCAAACTCTGGAAAGGTCAGGCTGTATTTCCTGCTTTATCATACTTTTATCCTTTCTGGTTTACCTTTTCACTCCTGCTGCATTTAAGAAAAAGAAGAATAGAAAATTTGCTAGTTCAATTTTTAAATGTTTTTGAGAAACTGTCTTTACTTCTATTGGAATATTGTGCCCAAAGATTGTAGTTCCTCCAAATTAACCAAGACTACTCTTACCCAAAGCAGTCAGGAAGGGATAATCTGTATCCAAAAGAGAGGGGGGGAAAATCACATTTCTCCTGATGTTTTTGGGAACAGACATTTCTTTGATTGTTTCCTTACACTCTGTGTCAAGGGTGGATGGTTGCAGAAATGATTTTGCGCTGAGTTTGGCAAAAGTGTTAAATAGGGCACATTTAACTTTTTTATCTTTAAGATAGATACAAGTAAGAAGTTCCAGGCTTAAATGTGCCCTGTAAGAATGGAAAGGGACATTGCTGAACAGAGCAGAAACAAATTGAATTCTTGTTAGATTATTTTTTATCTATCAAAATATAAGGTCATTACAGCAGCTCTCTTTTTAATTTTTTTTTTTTTTTTTACTACTTCTATATATGAAAGTCAGGATTCCTGCATATACTATTGATGTAGTAACAATCTCTTGCACAGTTTATCTTTAAAAATTACCATTTATGCTTAACTTAAACTCTTCCAAATTTTAATCCTTCTAAAACCTTTAATAAAATTTTATCACTGAAATATTTTGTAGGTATGATTAGTATTATCTGATTTACATAATGAAAAATCTTTTCATGCTACCAGAGGAAAAAAACTCCAACATTTAATTTAGAGAAGATGTCACTGAATGTATACGTATTCTTATGAACTTAATAAAAAAATCAAAATGCTCTGGAGTATTTCTATGAAAGAAGAGTCAAAAAAGATAAAACCAGGACACCTGTAAAGTGTTCAGGGACAAAACAATTGGATGTGTCTATGAGAATTTCTAACTGGACAATGTTTATGCAGAAAGCCCCCCAAAACTGTCAAAACAAGTATACATTTGCTGTAATGAACAAAAGTAAGTAAGTTCCAAAAGCAGTTTTAGCTTACTGCAGGGTAATTATAAACAGCATTCAGTTTATAATTTCAAGCTTATTCCTAAAATTTACTTTAAGGAAACCATAGGCATACAAAAAATGTTGTGTAAATAATAATACATCTTTAAAGAGCGAAAAATCCCTTAATGAAAAACAGAGTCAAAGTGAGATGTTCGTGTAAGTAATAGTTAAGTCAGTAATTTACAATGCGTCTAAGTTCATCATCAGTTTCTTCTTTGTTTCAGTGTAACTGAAAAATGCTAAATAAGTTGGTTTACTCATACTTGGGTACCATAAGAGTGAAGCTGCGGTGCTGAATTTACAGATGCAACTCTGAATTCTGAGCTGTTCTCTGATAGATTGTGTAGTAAAAAACAGAGAGAATATGAAAAAAAAGATAATATAAAGTCACAAAAAACCTTTAAAGAATAAAAAGCTTTCTCTAGTCCTTTACTCTTCTGCTTTTCATGCTCATACCTTTCTATGCTTGAGATGATCCACTAGATAAACAAACTTTTGGCAAGCAAATTGTATTCTAAAAGGACAGTGTGAGCTCAGGATAAAAGTTCCCTTAAAACTCAAAGAAAATTGAATGGCTAAAATAAAGCTTGGAGAGATTTTTAAAATGTTATCAGAAAAAAAATCCTAGGCTGAGTTACAGCTAAAATGAGCACAGGGTTCTAAAGAAAAAAAAAGGTAAGTACATGTTTGCAGGAATGCATCGGCAAAACTTTACTTAAACCATCACATTTTCCTCTTCAAAAGATCCGTCAGCATTTGTCTAGTTGACTTGTTCCCGTTCTCTGAGATTCAAGTTTCCTGCTGAAGTTGATTTACACAGGCACTTTGCAAATGCCTATGGCATTGCATTAAGAAATACAGCCTTTCCTGTGACATCACCTGAGAAACACTGGAGAATTGATGCAAAAGATCCTACAGTCCTTTTGATCAGTGGACCTGTGAGTGGCCTTGACATGAGTAAGATAAGCACTAATGACTTAACCTGTTTATGATTTTAATTCTTCTTCTTCAATATATTTTGAACTTCTGCGACAAGAATGATACCTACTGCATAAAACTAATTATAATTACTGTGCTGTATGTAATAAATACACTCTTCTTATAAGCAGTCACTTAGTGACATAAATGAGTAGAGGGGGGAATAAATCTTAGAAAAAAAAATTTCTTGGATTTTTCCAATAATTGTTTTCAGACATTTTTCTAAGAAACTAAGGAAATGCTAAATCACTTCACTTCTACATTAAGCATCAGCTCCAGCTGTTATTTCTATACACCGATAGCAAAATGTAACTACTGTACTTCTGTACAGACAGTCTTGACTCGATGTGAATCCTTGGAGAATGCAAGCTTTGATTCTCACATGTGCAGTCACTTTACAGTCATTTTTTGCAGAAGTATGAAAAGAATTGCTTTTGCAGGAAAAAAAAAAAAAAAACAAAGCAAGAAATCTACATTACTGCAAAGAGTTTATAAGGTCAAGCAAAAAAAGAACTTGAATCCAGCATTCTGAACTCCTACAAGGCAGATAAATATATTCATACATACATGTCCGTGTGGATCTTCAAGAAAAATACACAAACCCATACATGTATGTGCATTGTGAAAATCAACAGATGCCAGACAGTCCTTAGGTTGTATGAACTGTAAAATCTGTCTAAAAATAAACATCTGGAACATTTAAATCGTAAGTCCAAAGTCAATCTTCTAGCACTAGATTCCTTGGGGATTGTAATGAAGGACTAACTGCAGAAACATCTTGTCTGCTAATGACTTTATTTTCTTAGCTAAAATCAGGTAACACGGCATCTCATCCAAGCCATAATGCTACTGTTTACAGTTGCTAGAATGCTATACTTACCTTAGCCCAGCATCACAAGCTCACCGTTAATAAAAGATTAATCAGAACTTTATGATTACATATGATTACATTATTTTGACATTTTCAACACTCTTGAAGTATTTACGAGACTCCCTAAATCTAGAGAAAGCCTCAGTCTTTTAGTTTTTCATGGTTTGTTTGTTCTTTTTTACCTACCTATGCAAGAAAATTCTAAAATCTAAAGTAACAGAAACATTACGAAGAAACAATGACAACAGTGTACTTGCTAGTGAAAGAAAATATTTTTAACAAATGTCATTTCACTTGCAATATTTTAAAACTCACTTATATACAGTATTTCTTATAAAAAACACACAAAACCCACACAAATATGTCCTTTATCCATCTGAATCATGGTTCTCTCTCTAAAACATGCATGTACCCTGCAGTGACTGTGTAGGTTCTTTACCTCCTTAATTTTCACTTGGCAAGTAGCCCAAGCCTCTGCTTTAAATTTCCCACTTGGTAGCACTAGTATGGCACCTGAAGAGTAATTAGTTGTAAGAAAGGGAATTTGAATTGGTTGCTGAGAAGGAAAAAAATGTGCATGCCTAATAAAGATTTTTCCTTGAGTACCTGCAACACCATTTATTTATTTTTGCTTAGGATGCACCACCCTTTAAATAGACCAGTGACCATTCTTTTTTTTTTTTTTTTTTTTTCTTTTAAGACCTTCCAGAGCAACTGAGTGGAAGAAAACTGGTTTGGTTTTAAGACCATGCTATTTCTCTTTTAGTCAGTCTTCTACATTATAGCACTGCTTATCTTGACAAAAATTTTGCCTTTTTTTTTTCTTTTAAGTTTACTGATAATGGCCTTTTTTATTTTATTTCTCACATTGCTCTCCTATGGACACCTAAGGTGTAGTCATCTAGGAAGGCAAATCATGAAGATGTCTGAGCAAGCAGAATATTTTACCTAAATTACACATATAACTCTCCGTGAAGTTTATACTGTCCATGAAACTTTACATTATGATACTGTTTGTGAGATAGGCAGATCTCCATTGGTTCCAATGACCTTGGATTTGAACAATTCATTACATATATATAGTTATGCAAAATGACTAACAGAAATGAGGTTTTCCCTCCTCTAGAAATTAGCTGTTCCCCAGCCCTAAGAAAGAGAAAAGTGCTGCTCCTGAAACTGCTTCTGCCTTCTGTGCAAAGACAGAAATGCAGAGAAGTTTGAGGGGGAGGGGATTTGATTTCTTTTTTAATGTCTGCCTCCTTCCAGCAAGTCCATCTGTTGTAGCACTATAATTCTGGAAGCAGGATGTGTGTGTGACCAACAGGAGACAATTACTGCAAAAGTGTTTGTTGATTCAGCTCTATAAAGGGCAGACCAATCTCTACAGCATGAATAGAAAAGAATTCCAGCTGAGGAGCTGCATATAGATTAACACAAAATACATATATATATAAATGAGAATGGGGAAAACCAGAAAGGAGTAACACTACGAGAAAGGATTAAGTAGGAATGAAGACTGAAGTAGAGAAGAAAGCTGGCATTTTTGTGGCTGTTAACCAAATAGTTTACTAGTCCCTATTTTCATGAATCTTACTCTCTAACTTTCCACCCTCACAGAGAGAGATGGGATTAAATAGATATGGAACTGGTTTTAGTCCCCTTTGGAAGAGAACTCCAGCTGCCTGAGCCCTCCACTCTTGGGGCATATGGAGAAAGTTGGTTTCTCTAAAGTGCCTGTTCTTCACAAAGGAATGGGTGCTAGTTCATGTGGACTGACCAGATTCTCAGGAAAGTCCTCAGATCACAGGCTAAAAGTGAAACTTCCCTCACCCATTGAATGCAGGTAAAATGTCAGCATGAAGACCACTTCTTTTTCAGAAAGACTAATGAATTGGGTCGATACAACAGTAAATCAGACCTCAGTATCATTTGTACATAATAACTGATTCACAATCTCATATAAAGCATGCAAATATATAACATTTCATAATTTTGATCATAACAGATTAAAAGACAAAAATCAGTGTTACCAAAATTTCACAGAATTACAGTAGAATTAAGCTTAATATTGTAAGAAACCATAATGAAAAGTACTTTACCTCTATGGTCAGTTTACTTGTTTGAAGTCTCTGATCAGCCAAATGTAGCTGAGTTGTTAGTTTTTCATTGGTTTCTTTAAATCCCTTCACAGAAGACACTGCTGTCTTTTTTTCATCCTGTAAAACAGCTATCTGCTGCTGCAATGACTTAATTCTTTCCTGCAGTAGAGTAACAGAGTAGCCCGGTTTCTGGACAATGATATTTCTCCTTTTTGTTCTGTTCACTAAACATAAAGTGGCATGTTAATAAACTGACAGATTATCACAAATGAGATGATTTCTGGTTTTTCTTTGGCCCTTCAAAATACTGTTCTAGCCTCTAAAATATTTCTCAGCAAGCAAACTACTAAATTAATTCAGTTAACCTGTAAGTGCTCTATGTTGCTCTTTTTCTGAAGTGCCAACACTGCAACCTCAACAAGGACTTGGAAGTTAAAGGTGGCTCAAGTTCCTAATTGGTATTACTGGAAATAAAGGTTTCAGTGTCTTGTTAACCAGTTTTTTTTAAGGTCTAAGCCAAAATACAGCTCATTTTATTACATTGGCTGTGTTGGCTACAAGGGGCAAACAAGAGCAAAAGGTAGTGAAGAGCATTATTTTAGTCATCAGATTTAATAGGCAGGACTTAGTAAAAATGGAGTATATTTTAACTGCACGAAACGATGCTGTTTGACAGTCATTTTTATACGGCATTTTCACTTTAGAGCTAAATCTTTGAAAATATATTCACGCAAATTTAAACAAGCAACAGCATATAAGTGGGTTTGTGTAATACAGAAGATGTTTTAGAATATCAGGCAGGAATGCTTTGTCAATCTTAGTTATGCAGTTGCCAAAAAGGTATAATATTCCCACCTTTGCTTAGAACTGACGGATAAGATGTTATGAGACAGCAGATCTTCCTCTTCTTGGAATGTAACTTTTCTAGGTCTTTATTCTGTGAACGGCCCTAAATAAAAAACAGAAGCACAAAGCTAGCACCTCTTAATTTATGGCACACCAACTACAATACTCCTAAGTTTTCCATTTTCAATTGAAACAACAAAAATTACTTTGAATAATACATAAAATTCTAATGAATTTTAATTTGAAAATCAGTCTTACAACATCAGCCAGTGAACAGTACAAATTTCTGCCTTTCCCATCAAATGTAGAAGAAATAATGAACTGGTAAATCATAAGCCTTTCCAAAGCATCTCAGAGAAAAATGAAATGTCTGTTAATGCCTACTGTATTTTTTTAAGATAACATATGAATTTACTTTTAGGGAAAAAAGGATGGTGTGTATTACTTGAAAGCTGCAATATCTTATTTTTCCAGATATTCAAGTGAAAATAAAAAGGAATAGCAGTCAGTTCAAAAGAAGAAAGATCAAATTAGACAATAGGCAGTAACTGGAAGATGTATGAATATATATATGAACATGCAAATACAATCCCTGCGTTTTTGCAGAGTTTAACACAAGTCAGTTGCATGTCTTTTAAATAACTGATTTGAAAAATCAGCTATTTCCAGAACCTATCAAATGTTCAATGACAGAAGCACAGGCTGAAGAAGAATGCTGCTTGCAAAACATATAATGAATATTGTCACAGCATGGCTTACTCCAAAATTGAAGTACTATTTCCCTGGATCTTAAATGCTCAGTATTTTCAAATACTTTTGTTCTGGAATTCTGCAACATTTATCCAATTTTTGAAGCCTTCAGTTTGCAATTTCTATGTGATACCATGCAAAATATTTCTGGAAATATTCACTAAATAAAATATCTGTTCATCAAATTCAAAAGAGTAAACAGCAACAGATTATCTACTAACTGCTAAACACTAACTATCTCCTGACATTGTAGGACAGCTCATCCACGAATTCTAGATTTGTACAATCACCACACAATTTGAAGGACAGGGAAATAGGATATGCTAGAAAAAAAGAAAAGAAATATTAAGCGCCAACTTTTCAGACTAAAACCAAAGCAAAGGAAAACAAAGGAGGTCAAGCTCTTGTAGGTCTGTCTTCTTCGAGTAGTCTCTTAATTATTTTATTCCATGTCTAAATCCCTATCAGTATGACCAGCAGATGCTACAAACACTGAAGACATATAATTGGATGAACGATGCTAGTTTGAAATAGTGATTATATGTTACAGAGAGCTGAACAGATGATGAGCAAACAATCCATGCCTGCAGCGAAAAGATGGAGATCTCCACTGTGGGACACAGCTCTTGATAAATGTATGAGTTGTAAGAGAGTGCCAATAACTCTCCTGATACTGCACAGGGTATTACATATTTATTCCACATGAGGCAAGACTGAGAAAGTCCTTGTGTCATAAACCATTTCATGTCCAACCCCAGGCATAGCTCAGGACTTAGGAGATTTCTCTAGGCTCTCTTTGGATGAGAATAACATGACTAGAGGGAGTGTCCTTAAATCCTCAGAAAGGATTTAAGTTTGCTGTTAAAATTAGTGTTCCCAATTGTCAATACTAAACGTTTTTGTAATGCTATCTTCTGTAGTCACAAACCACATTTTCAAGCGCTTTTCCTGCAACAGGAGACATCTGCTGAAGCATAGGCAACTGCTTAGGGCTCTTGTGTATGCTCCAAGTCCACCAGTCTGTTACATACATGTATCAGAATATATCTGTGTTTGTCTTTTCCAGTAGCAAAGCAAGTAAATGCAATATGGGCAAACAGGAGAGGTAAGGCTGTGTTTGCTTTACCAAGAAGAGAGACCAGAGCCTGCTGGATTTCCTGCCTTGTATATCTGCACTTAGGAGCAGCAGGAGATAAGGGGAGTAGCATGCTCCGTCAGATTTTCACGTATATCATTTGCACCTCCTCATATTGCGTATTCTATACCAGCAGATGGTTGCAGAAGAATTCTGCAGCTTTTCTGCCAGGAAAGCAGATATTTTGATGGAAACAAGCAATCAAGAATATATAAAGAAACTAGAGAGTTTGTATTTGTTTTAAAATTTTGGAGACTTAAGAAAATGTAATCTGCTTTCAAACTCTTTACTACATCACCATACAGAACAGAATTTCAAACTAGTTTTTAACAGCAGCAAGTTACTCAGTGTTTCAGTATTCTGTTTCTTGAACTAAGAAACAACAATATCTGCTTGTGTTTTAAATTCCACGAAGTGATTTATTTGGGCAAACACAGGAGGGAAAAAATATTAGACACTGTTCAAAAGTCAAAAAATGAGTCATCTGTTACAGACTGTATGAAGCCTCTAAAGACCTGGGAAACGACCAGCTGGCCCTCTTCTGTGAGAAAACAGCATATAGATGTTAGGAATGAGACATGCGGTTCAAATCCCAGACAATGAATGTAAATGGGCTAAGAAGAAGCTAAAAGCACACTTTTCTCTAGATAGAATCCTCTGGATAGAGACAGAGCCAAAAGCTTCTTTCCAAGATGGAGACAACTCTTTCTGCGCACACGAAACGAACTGAGAGGTGTTCATGCTTGATTAGTCAGCACCCCATTTTGCTAGAGAGGAGGAGGGGATGTTGCTGTTTCCTTGTTATGAGCTACATCACCCCATTCTGTATGGCTTTTCTGTTTGAGGGAGAGTTTAATTGGATGTCTGTGGCATTCTTTGTCTGGACTGTGAGACAGCAGGACTAGCTTACAGCAGGTTCACAATTTTTTAATCAGTTTTTGCACTCCTGACACTCCCTCCAAATACTTTTGCAGACAAATTGTTGAGCAAATATTCTAAATGACAATGAAACTACCCATTGAATATCTTGAAGCAGATTTTCTTTTCAGTTTACAACAAGAATCAAATTAATTAAGAGGGGAATAGCAGTGATAATACTATTAAACTTCAACATTCATCACAGGAGAACAAAAAAAGTTCTATTATATACCTTTTTATTATACTGCTGGTTTTTGCCTTCTAAATGAACAACGTTGCAAGGCTTTTGACTATCTTGTATGTGTTTTTTTCTCTGTTGTTTACTTCTGCCTGGCAGTGGATCAATGTTTTGCACTGTCTTCATAATCACTGCTTCCAAACTTTCAGAAGTTGGTATTTCAGAGTCACTAAAACAGCACATTCAGGAAAACAAACAAAAAAAGCTAAACATTAAAAGTTCCAAATACTCAGTGTTTGAGCACATAGAAAATAACACAGGCAAGAAAGAAGAGAAACTAATATAAAATCCAAACAGTACTAAATTGACTTATTCAACAGATGTTTACAAATATGAGAAAGAAGAAATCTCTGAAATTGTCTTATCAAGTTCTACTCTGTCAAATGGAATTTCACTCTACAATGCACAGAGGTCTGAGACTTTAACTGCTTCTTAAAGGACAGCTTTTGTTACAGTCTACAAAAGTGATATACATGAAAAACTACTTGATAGTACTTCTAGTCTGTGAATGGCTCACAAAGATATACTATGTTTCTACTTTCCTTCATTTTCACATTTGATAACAAAAGAAACAGATGCACAATACTTCACTCAATAACATTTTGTTTCAATTGAACTTTATTTTTAGTGTTGACTGAGACAAACTCAGAAATCACACTTCAGTGAAATCTCTGTCTAGCACCCCTTTGGAGTGCATTTAAATTCTGTAAGCTTGGTAGTTCTACTGAAATTGCCTGCCTGGCAGAGAAACTGGACCTTAAACTTTCATCTGCTTCAACAGTTTCCTTAAACTTGCACACAATGTGGTCTTGATTTCCAGTTTTTCACTGCCTTGCCCCAGATTATAATTTGTTTTCTGATATTCAGTGAAGTCTATCTTAATATATGAAGTCTTGGATATATCATTTTCTATACCATCAGCGGCTATTCATCATAATTTGTGCAAACAGATTTGTGAAGTAATCCCTTGACAGAAGGTAGTTTTGGTTTGTTACTTTTTAAACCAAGACATTTAAAAAGAGACAACTGAGTTCAAATTAAGTTTCATTGTCATAAAAATAAATGGTTTAGAGATGAAGGCTACTTAACCAGAGAAAAGGCCTCAAATTGAAGAGGACAGTTCATATAGAAACATGTTTATACTTTCCAAAACCTGTCCTAACACATTGATATGTCTTATTGACAGATAAGAACAGAAATCAATGTAATAGTCTGAAGGTGCAGCAGTAGCACAGTATTTCTGACTATGTACATGTTTCTCTCACCTGAATCCTTTCAAGGAATGCTCTATTTAGAAAATGAAAGGTTTGAATCTAGAAACCTAGCGACAGCTACTAGTGATAAAGAACAGTATTTATTAATAAGTAGAAGAGGGAACTGAATAAAGGTATTTCCTTAACTTGTTGAGAATGACACCTTGAAACACAACCCTCAAAAATGTTCACTACTCTATGACAAGAATTCCCTAACCCAATACTCCTACAATTATCGAAAGTAGTATTTATGGCTAGCCACAACAACTGAAGCCATACAATTACTTTCCACTTCATTCCAAACTCAAATTGCAATGACAATCTGTTTGCTCGATTTTGTTCTTAAAATGCAAAACATAGTAAATTAAATAAAAAGTTCACTAATTGCAACAGAAAAGCATGTACATTTTCTGTAAAATCAGATCTGCAATATCAAATTAAACAGAAAAACAAACAAGCTTTACATTAATGATAGCTAGTGACAAATTTCATGGTTCTCAATTTGTTGTCTCTCTCAAGATACTGTGTTCAGGACCACCGTATTTTGCATGGGGCGAAGCAGCAGAAAGGTTTCAATTGTCACTGTTGATTTGCTCCATGTGACATTTAAAGCCAACATGAAGCCTATGAAGACAATTCAGTTTTCTTTACTCTTTTGTCACGTTCTCTATATTTTGGTTAAATACAGGCTTGAGAAATTTCCTTGCCTGTCTCTTAGGACAAAGTATTGAAAGACAAGGTGTGATACCCATTTACCTAGTGGCTTACTGCTGCTTCCTCAAGTACGTGTGGACAAATACAAGCAGAAGCAGAAATTCTAAACCTTTATGAAGCTTGCCAGTGCAATTTTCCGAGGACCTTGTGACTCATGACTGGGACTTTATGCAGTAACAATTACCTTTAAAGAACTGATTTTTAACCATCATTCAATTAAAGTTAGTACAATGACTGTGCATAAAACATACATGAAATAATTAGTGTGGATGGTTCTTAATTTAAAGGATGTTAAACAGCTTGTAGACATCTGCTAGCAAGCTGAAATGGGTCATTCAAAATTTATCTAACTAAATTAAGGGGAAAAAATGTTTCTCCTCCCGGGTCGGCATGTCACAAGATAACTAAACCGACTTAGTAGGCTTGCCTGGGAATCCTTAGCTGTCAGTGGTGAATATGCAAAGGGCCAGCAAATTAAATCAACCTGCCAAACTGTCAATTTCAAGCCTCATGACTGCATGAAAATAGCATCACTGGAAGAAATCAAGCATTGCCTTCTTTTGGGTTTCCTGGCACCTATTCAAATACTCATGCAGTTGTGGCTAATTTTGCATGCAAATTTCAGTCAATAAGCTCAGAACAAGACCTCCCAAGATATTTCAAAGGATCTGACAGTATTTTTTTTGAATACCAAATCAACAGTAGTTGAAATTCAATCTCCATTTGCTAGTGCTTTACATATGCACAGTGTCCCCTCTACAGGGCTAAGTTAATGAGAGCCGTACCTGCTTTCACTCACATCCTCCCAGCCGTCCTTACTGAAGTTCTCAAATACATTACTCATAACCTTGGTGGACTGTTTGAGAAAAGCTCCATGATGTCCCAAAGAGCTCTTTTTCTTGGCTGTTTTTAATTTAACCTTGGTGCCTGTTATCTTGCAATTACATTGCCCAGAGCTTGCCACTGCTTTGGCTCCTTCCAGCAAACACTTCAGCTCCTGCACTTGACTCAGCAAATCTTCATTTTCATTTCTCAACCTGTTAGCTTCTGCCACTTGCTTCTTCAAAGAGGCGGATTCTTTTTCCTGCTCATCAATCACTAACTGAAGTTCTGCTTTGTCTTTTTTTGTTTCACAAATCCTCTTAAGTAGCATTTTGAGCTCTCTTTCTCTTGTGTCTGCATCTTCCTTTTGCACTTTCAAAGAAGCTTTCAAATAATTTTTCTCTTTTAATAGGTCTTTATTTACTTCTTTCTGTTTCTTTAATTCCCCTTCAATAGCTTTGAATCTTCTTTCCAGTTGTTGTATCTAATGAAAGCAATTTTAGCATTTATAATATTTCAGCCTATCCAGTAGAAAAAACCCCTGTGTCTTCAAATGTATTTATTACATGACAATAATATTACATTAAGCACAAGGACAAAAGCAATCTATAGACCTTAATTTAAGAATAATTCTAATGTAGTGCAGATGAAAACATTTTAGCTGCAATAATACAGCTGTTGAACAAAGGGCAGATGGTAAAAGAAGTTAAAATTCCAGGCAAAGTGACACAGAAGTTTAAGTATGATAATGAACCTTCTTGATGCATCTTGAGCTCATTACTGATTTGGTTATACATATTAATTGAATTTAAAAAAACATTTTCAGATTAAAAACTATTTTGAAATACAGATAATTTTGCACTAGCTATCTAAATCAACACGTTCTTTCAAGTGTTGTAAATACATAAATTAAATATTAATTCGATCTTCCAAAAAAACTCCAAACAAATCATAACAAGAGATATCAGAAGCTTAGCACCTAAACAATATGAAGGCTGAAATACATTTTTTATTCACAGAAAGGGAAACTCTATCCTATTCTAATGAAGCCACTTTACAAGCTTCTTATATACAGTTTGAAGAAACATATTCCACATATATAGGATGCGTAAATTTTGTTTGTAAAGTCCGTTGAGGTTTACACATACTCAAGGTCATTATCAATAAACTGATTCTCAATGTTGTTCTGGAATATTCACTTAAAGTTACAACCAAACCCCACAATTTCCATAAATAAGGGGCAATTTTAATTTCAGCACAAACTAAAACGAACATCTAGTGTCTGTGAGATTTCCCCAGAAGTTTGCAAAGGGCATCAGAGTGAGTTTGGTGCTCAGTAACCACTTAGTCATTTTGGAGAAGTAATTTTGCTTGGTTTTGTACAAGCTCCATCCCCACTCTTTCACTAGGGGAAGTGCCAGGTGCTCTATATTTTTCCGGACATGGATAGGAATGACTGCTTTTCAAGGAGCTATAGTAGAATGCACATGGCCAGCTTCAGCTACTCACCTTGTAAAATATTGGCCAATTCCCTCACTTTGTAGCAATACAAAATGTCAAAACTTGCTTTGACGTTGAAAATATTGAACCCACAGTATTTCTCAATAAATGCTATATGCTTTTGCAAGGACATTTTGCCAATGCATTTAAATTATTTTAAAACTTATGGAATGATTTATAAAGTGGGTACTGCTGATTTGATCCAAGTAAATGAGAGGTCTTAATGTACAAAGTAAACTAGGACAAGACCTGCTCAAACTTCATATACATTTGTGAATTTGATATTGAATTTGTGAGTTTGATAGCAAATCTTTAGTATGCATGCCTATGCCTTACTACAGTCCCTTATGGAAATTCATTGCACTCCCACAATGAAGAGAGGTTGCCTTATAGCTATATAAATGTATTGGATGAAATTAGAAATAAAAGATATTTTTCCAAATGTTTCAATGAAAGTAAAGTTTATGATTAAAATCATAGTTTGTACTTTCCTCCCCAAAGACGATAGTTAGATCAGTACCTTTCTTCAATCACCTTCCTAAACTGAGATTCTATTTTCTCGGTTCCTTAAAGCAACCTTTTGCACTCACTAGCACTTAAAGTCATGTATGACAGCTGGAAGGAAACAAACAATGAATAGCTTCTACACCTATCCCTAAGGTACCATCATAACTCTGTATATCCATAGAGATAAAAATTATGTAGTACCTGGCAAACAAAATTATAGTTCTGAAATATAGATGATAAGCAAGCATAAACTGTGTGACATTTCAGATGGTAGCATTCATATTATTTCAATTATTCACTCTACCTTAAGATAAATGAATGTGAGCACTTCCTATTCTGTGTGTTATTATTTTAACATGATGTTTGTCATTCAGTAATAACGAGATGACAGCCTTCATTGCCTGACCATATGGCAAGTGTTACAAGTATATGCAATCACATCATCTGCTGTAAATTACCACACTTCGTACAAGTTAATTCACAAATAAAAAATAAATAGACATACCCGAACTGACATTCAAAGTTATAGATTTGTGTTTATTCAATTTAAGCATGCTTTTAAAGATTTATAAGTAATTAAACAAATATTCTTTTGCAAAATGACAAACAAAAAGCATGATAACTGTTTGAAGGATGTCTTTTCTTTGCAGCAAACAAAACATATGGTAAAATACAAGTGAGGCCTCTTAAGTGAACACCTGTTAACATACTAAACTACTTGTGTATATTACAAATATCAATACAAATAGCAACTAGTTAAGAACATCTTGTTACTGTACGGGGTAAAACACGTAGAATGTTTAGCAGTAAAGATTAAATACTCATCATATTTGCTAAGCCAAAGAACACTAAATGCATACAATACTATCTTATGAAGAGAGTGATACGTAAAAAATATTTGCATATGCAATGTTGTGCTAAAACTTAAATATAAAAAAATATGGATTTATCACTATTATGCATCAATTTTATTCTGTAGCAAGAGCTCTGTGGAGATTAATACCTTATATCATGTAAAGTTAAATACTCAGCAAAAGAAATTAAGGTTTCTGAACTTAAAAGTGGTAAAATGCTAAATGTATGTTACTTCCAATTTAGATAATTTGTTCATTTTTAACTTTATACCTCTAAATCTTCTTTGCATTTTCTCTGACATTAACCATGTTTACCTCACATGATACATTAACAGCTAGTTCACTAGAATTCATTTCTGACACAATTTTGGAAATCCATATTTTTGAATTAAGAGAGGAAAATCATGGCCTAAATTCATGAGTATTGACTTATATGTATATGATTCTTAAATTAAAATTTAAATCTGTTTGCTGGGGTTGGTATCTTACCTTCTGTAATGTCTGATGTGAAACTTCTTTCATATTCCTCTTTGGAGTACTGTTCTTGATGTCATCATCTTCACTAAGTCTAAAAAGTGGCTCTGTCAGAAAAGAAATAATACATCTATATCAGAGAACAAATAAAATACATTGTGACACCTAATATTTCACTAAAACAATACCTAGACATTTTAAGGAAATGCATTCTTTACTTCTGCAATTATTTATAATGCAGTCTGTTTTCTTGGCAAGTCTTTTGGTCCGTTTCTAAAGAGTGACCCCTTTTCAAAGCATTCTGTCACATAATTATGAATCTTTGTAGCATCACAGTATGTTTTTTTCAGAGTACAAGCTTTTCAAAGGTACAATAGATCTGCAGGTTAAAGATGTGGTACTTTCATTCTGATTTTTATTCTTTTATAGACTATTCCCTCTATGCCTTAAAAGCAGAAATCATTGCCTTTTTATCTACACAGTCACTACCAGTTTTGTTCTCTAGGTCTTGTCCCCTGCTAGGAGGATCAGAGTGATTGGTGAACAAAGAAAACAGTAACAGAATTAGGATGGATGAAAACTTTAAACCCTTTTTTTTTGTTAAGGGAAAGATCATGTACTTCACCAGATAAATCACACAAATCATTCCATTGTAACACTGTGAATTCATAAAAATTAGAAATTGATACAACTAATGAAAGTGAATATGACTGTAAGCATTACTCTCAGAGACAGTTATGCACTCTAGGTACTAAAAATCCTACAAAAACAGGCAAGTTAAAAATTAGATCTATTCATAGAAAAGAATGCAAAGAAAAAGTTTAGATGTACTAATATGTACAGTACATCAGAAGTAAAATACATTCTGTTTAGATTTGACCCAGGCATTTGAAAATTGCCCACAGCTCACAGAAATGAGCAATCACACACCTCAGGACTTTCTCTTATAATATGAAATATTACATTAACGAACAAAAATACCAACACTTTAAAAATACCACAATATTCACATTTCTTTTCTTGCCCTTCTTCCCCCTGAATTAACTTAAAGAATTACTCTTAAGGGATAAATATCTGTGCTATGTCGTGGAAGTCTGCTTTAGAAGTATCATTTGAACCTACAAGCAGACACTGCAGGTCACTTAAAAACTTTTGATTTATAAACAAAGCAAGTGTAGAAGAAAACAGTGTTACTCTCTGTAGATTCACAATCCTCTTGATATAAACAGTGACTAACAAGTTTGTTAGAGTGAATTAGACCTTTCTTTTGTCTTTGGAACATGTCATGGCCAATTAATACTTCTGTATTCATGAAATAAATGGAACACTATTCTAAAGATAATAAAAGCTGAAAAAGGTAAAACTATGCATCTGGGGAATATGTACCTTTACCTTGATATTAATATGTTAGTTCCCATGTTATTTCAGACTACAGTCCCCCAGCACAGTGCTACTGCATACATTTACAACATTCTTTAAGTAACACACAAAGATAATATGAACATGCTTTTCATCTTTTTCTAAATATTCACTCATTTGAATGTCTGGGGTAGCTTTTATATCAGCATTTACTGTATTCCACTGAAAAGAAAAATGATTTCCCATAGTCAAAGAAACTGATCAAAGCACACAAGGTGTTATGTTTATTATGTGGATGTATTAAAATACAATTTAAAACTCTATCTATAAATAAACATGTTATATGCAAAGAATAAAGAATACTACTTCAAAATAGATAGAAAAGACTATACACGTTCAATATTATTACAGAAGTCACAAGCAACATAATTTAAAGAAAAGCCAAAGGCCACTGATGCATAACCCTTTCTATTGAGCAGAAAATAAATGGCCCATTCAGCCCTCTTCTCCCCTCCTCCCTTCTAATTGTTACGTAAGTGTTCACAGGAATTGGTTAGGGAGGCAATGAAACAGCATTGCCTATAGCTGTCTGTCTGTCTATGATAGCAGAAAGATTCATCACATCAGTCTACTCAGCAAGACATATGTTCTACCTATCATACTCCTACCAAGCTCTCCCTCAAGGAAAAGACCCAGAAGTCATAAACTCCACTATCTTCAGTCATCAAATTACCATGGTCTTACAGAATTATACTTACATCTGGCTGAGAAAAAATAGTTAATTGCCAGCTTTAGAATTCCTAATTAATAATCACCAAATCTGATGATGAGTTAGTTCAACACTGCTGCCAAAACGGTACTTGAACTATGACACTACAGGTCACTATTAGTATTTGCAGACAGCCTTCCTACAGAGAGAAAAATGCACCAGTTTCCAAAAAAAACCCCAGAGCTGTATATTGGTCACTCATAGAGTACCTGCATGAATCATCAAAGGAATGAGATTTTTGCCTGTGGTATGCAACAGGTGAAGGGTTCCCCTGACAACAGGAGGTGCTGTGTTGAAGAAAGCCACTGTGTTAACGCCTTCAGTGGTAACCACTCATGCTCCTAAAGGTGTGCTAAATCTGAACCAGACACTGGGAAAAAGTGCTGTGAAGACCAGCAGAAGGGAATGCCATTCTCACACATAAGCTGGGGACATGATTCACTCAGAAGAAGTCTCATCACATTTCTTTCAGAATTCACCCCTTGATGTTAGAACGCCTGATGGAAACAGGTACCTGATAAGGTGAAAGTGAATTTCAGCATCGTTGATAAGCTGAGTAAATTCTTGTCAGGTTTCCTTTTAGAAAAGAAAACATACTTACTAAGACTGTGAACAAAGTGTACTTAGACCATATGAAGTTTGGACTCAGGAGAGTACAGATAACAGACCTGAGGTTGTACTTTTATTTCAGAAGAGGAAGGCATTTAATACCCAATTTTAGGGCAGAGAGTGTAGGCAATTTCTTAGCACGTGGGTAAGGATTGCTCGCATACTCTCCTTTATGCTCAAAGATTAACATCCAGCTTTTGTCATTATGCTGTAGCTTTCTAGAAAATGTCAACCAATTGATAAAAGCATCCACCACACTGCAATACCCTAGGATTTGCAAGGGAAACAACAAGGAAACTACTTTTTATAGAGTGGATGAGCAACTATTTTTTTGTACTTCAGTTGATAAGTTTGGAAATGGCTGGAGTCAGCTCATTTTATGTGCTAACAGGAAGTGTTGCCTAACACGTATCTTTGGATTTGATTTTGTATCTTATGAAAAATTTCCTGTTCATACCTATAACAACAAATGCTGAGAAAGATAAATAAAATTTACCTAGCACAATTCATTCGCACTTTAACCCTTTTTCTCAGCCTCAGTAGAATCATCAGCAACAATCATCATACCAATAACCAAACCACAAGCGTGTATCCACCCACACACTTTTAAAAAAAGAATATGTTTTAATCTGAAAGATAATGAAAAAAAGAAGGAATAAGAGACTAATTGTTAAAGCACTAAACATGTGAAGAACTGGCAGTTTCAGGGATCTGACTGTTTTTTGGAAATGCGTGGTTATTGCTCAGCAGGCCCTCAACTCCTTCTCACTGCTGGTTGCCTTTCCACTTCTCTCTGTGCAAAGACTGACTAAATAGGCAAAAACAAAGAAGTGATTTTAAAAAGTCAGTACTTGAAACCCTCACTAGTTCCCTTCAGCTCTATTTGGGGCTACGAAAGTTAACACATAAGAAAACAGTAACTCAGTCTTCAGCAGCTGGATATTTCCACTTAAGTTTTATAGATACTATACCAAAAAAAATTAAAATAAAGGGGAAAAAAAAAATCTTTACCTTTCCTTCAAGTGGCCAACATTATCACAAAAAAGAAAACTGCCAATAGCAGAAAATTGGAATAAAGAATGGTAAGGCTTTATTGCTAAGCACATGCATGGAGAAATTAAGGGTAAATATACTTTGAAATAAGAATATGTATGGCCTTATGCTTATAAAATACACATTCAACAAAAAGAAATTAACCTTTGGAGCGAAAATAACCTTAAAATTAATATTTCTAATAGACCATATACACACATATAAAATACTATACCTTCCTTTTTTTTGTTGTAAACATAGTTAAACTCCTGTATTGTGAACTTACCTACAGATCGGTGTACTTTCATCTGATCCAATTCTTCTTCAAGATTCAGTCTACAAAAACGGAAATAAAAAAGTAAGAAGCACAAAACAACCACGTAGACACCACTAAAATAATAAAAAAATAAACCAAAACCATATTAATATATTAGTGCAGAAAAAATGGTTGACATCCAGGAATTAGTTCTAATTTGACAACACTTAGCATACTTCAAACATTTGTCATTTGTACAACATATCATTTCTACAACAGTCAATTAAAATTTATAAATGTGAATTTACAAAATTCACATATAATGTTGGTTGTAACATACACAGTTTCAGCTGGTCCTTTTTAGTAAGAAAACACCTGAAATGAAAAGCAAACCATTAGGAGGTGGAATCCTGTTAAGAGGGTAATAAGTATTCAGTCTCAAGGGAAACCACCAGCCAACCTTGTGCAGATATATCTTACCATTCCTTTTTTTCCAGTGACCATTTGAGAAACTTATTAACAAAGTCTCTCCTCCCCTTTTCTGTTCCTGATTTATTACTATATTACTACTATAGTTTATTCTGTAATACTAACCAGCTAAGGTCTGTACAACAAAATAACTGAATTACTGTTTTTAATTTTGTTTAAATGATATAAAACATAAAAGTTTCAAAGGCAGATTGGGAAATGCTAGAACAAAATACATCTATTTAAATGGTTCATTTATACTTCTGTTTTCTGACACAATCTTTCATTATATATATATTATATTTAGCAATAAGATACCCACCTACTTTAGCCTAGGATCCTACAGCACGCAGAACACAGGGCAGTCATTTAACATGCAGATTTTGCTTAGAATATAACCTCATATCCTATACAAATACAGATTACTCTAGCTCTGTTCTGAAGGTTGAATTGAGAATTTCTTCATAGCCTTTTCTGCTGTACTCTGAACAGCAGCATCTAACTGCTTCACAGGAAACTGATGCTTTACAAAATCCCTCTGAGATAAGGCACAAAGAAAATCAGGCCAAAATATCTGTTAACTTAAGGAAAGGGTATTAAAAAATGGTCTTTCAGTATTTTTAAGCACATTATGTTTAATGTATCTCTGACTCAGCTGTAACTCTAAACATTGCAATTGACATTCCAGTGTCTCACAGCAAGTACAAAGAAAACAAGAAACATAAAAAGTTAAAGTAACTTGCTTTTCATGACACATAAGAGTCCAGCTATTTTCAGGATCACTCAGCTGCCTTCCCAGGTTCAGCTCCTCTGCTCTTTCAATGCCTCAGTCATCAACAGTTTCTATAACACAAGGCTACAGCGGCATTTACTTCCATACTGTCCTAACTCTTCATGGCATGTTCACTTTTTGCACTGAATGGCACAATGCTTCCTTGAAAAAAGATTCTCTGTTTACACATTTAGCGACCATACTCAACATTACATGAATACAAGGGAGTGAATTAAGGATGTTTTAGAATCCTTCCTGCTTGAACCTCTACCTTCTGAACATGTTATTTTTCAACTTTAAAAACAGTATTTGAATGGACACACATTTACACACATATACATATACATTCATACTGCTTCCCTACACACTGACAAGCATAGGATGACAATTGTACAAGATTTTTAAAGATAATTAATTTTTACATAAAGATACTTTTAGGGTGATGAAAGACATGCAGAAGTAAATAAACGATATGAAATAAATAAAAGGGTAGGTTTAGAGTCTGAATATCTGAAGCATTTCCAAATAAATTCATTTGTCTGTGAAATAGTCTCCAACAGAAGTTATTATATATCTAAGCTGGAAATATTTCAGGTAAGCCTAGATAAGGAATTATAACATGTAAGACCTCATCCAACCCCTACAAGACAATGACTGGCTTGCATGAATGCTAGAAATGTCCAACTGGGTTAGACCAGCCCTGGGTCCATCCATCACCAGTGCTCTGTCTCCAGCAGAGGCAAAAGCAGATGCTACTCAGGAGAGAGCACAAGCCTAACAGTTTCTGCAGTCTGATTCCAATTTTCCATCCTGAAAGCAGCACGTAAGCACTACCTTTTGTTTCCTCTGCTTTAACTGGCTCCTTGTTGCTAAAAGGACCTTTCCTCCAATCCCGCAGGAATGGAAGTTCTTTATAACCTTTCATGTGGAGTCTTGTCAAAGGCAATTGGAAAATACAGGTCAGATTTATCCACATGGTTACTGTCACCCTTCTGCAATTCCAGCAGGTTAATGAAGCAGGATTTCCCTTTACAGGAGCCACACCGATGCTTCCTCAACAAAACTGTGGTGATCAGTGCTCAGTGATCTCTCCCCCTCACGTGGGGTTTTTTTCTTTTTGTTTCATTTTTTTTTCTTCTTTTTTTTTTTTTTTTGTTTTGTTTTTTTCTTTCCCCCTGCTCTGTTTCCTAAAGACAGACTGACATTTTCCCAAGTGTGGAAGCAGTGAGGCTCACTGGTCTGCAGCTCCCTCTGGAGCCCATTTTGCAGATGGGAGCTGGAGTGGCAACCTGCCAGTTAACTGGCACAGTGGCTGTTTACAATGAGGTTACAGTTCAGTAATTTCATACTTCAGTTTCTTCACACCCCTCGGGTGTGAAGATATTAACAACAAGATATTAACAAATAACTTATCTACTTGACCTCATAATTTCTTTACAGTTACTTCAAACAGATCTAACACCTTTGATCTATCTGCTACAAAGAATACATGAGTTGATGGCATTTCTTCGCATCTTCAGTAGGGAACACTGATGCAAAGATTCACTGAGCTGTTCTTTTACAGCCTTGTAAACCCTGTGTATCCTTATCCTTTCATACTGTTATAATTAAGCAAACCTACAAATTTCCTAACTGGCTTCTTTTTCACTTTATTTAAGCAAAATTTTACTATCACAGCTCAAGCATCTTTGAAAACCACTCTTCAAGGGCTTTTTTTAGCCTTCTCAACTTTCCACTTGCATTTGTCCTGCCATTGTTTATTGGCCTACCTGTTCTCACTAATGCAAGCTTAAGTTTTAAATGCTGACCTTTTCTCTGCGAGGGCCACAAAAACTTCCCCACTGAGTCTTTAGAGAGAGCTTCTGAAGGCTTTTTTGGGGTGAGGGTTGGTTTGGGTTTTTTTAATTTCGTGTTTTTTTTAAATTGTACCACTTACTTCAACTGAGTTTCAGCTACAGTACCCTTCTTAACGGTCTCCAACTGTTCATAGGCTTTCTGCAATGCTTGTTTTAGTGTTTGGGGGGGTTGGTAGTTTTTTGACTAGTTGTTCCATTTTTATGTAGTTCCCTTTCTGGAAAGTGAATATCCCAGGCCAATTGATTTGGTCCACTCTTCTGCTACTATTTAAATCTAATTTTTAAAAAAAAAAAAAAGAAAAAAAAACAAAAAGAAAAAAGTGGCAAACATCCCATGAACCCATCTTCATAAAAGATGAGATGTGGGAAAATACAGGCCTCACCTCTTTTCCTAGGAAAGTTACAGAGCAAATAATCCTGGAAATCACGTCAAGCCACCTAATGGACAAGAAGGTGATTGGAAACAGCTAGCATGGACTTACCAAGGAAAAATTTTGCTTTACCAGCATGATTGCCTCTGTAAGGAGAGGACAGGCTGTATGAATAAAAGAAGAGCAGACAACGGTATATACCTTGAATTTGTCAAGGCATTTGAGATTGTCTACCACCTCCTTACTGCCAAATAGTTGAGATCTGCAGTAGGTAAGGTGGCTGGGAAATTGGCTGGGCTGTTAGGCTCAAAGGGTGATGATCTGTGGTGTGAAGTCCAACTGGCAGCTAGCTATTAAAAGCATCCCTCAGGGATCTCTGCCAGAGCCAGTACTGTTTAATGTCTTTATTAACAACCTCAAAGATGGTCTAGAGTGCCTCTCAGCAAGTTCACAGATGATATTAAACTGAGGGGAGCAACCCATGCACTTGCTAGAGGGCTGGACTGCTATTCAGAGAGACCTCATAGGCAGAAAAAATGGGCCGATGGGAACTTCGTGAAGTTCACCAAAGGCAAAATCCTGCCAGAATAACCCCTCACAACAGGACATTCTAGAAGACTAACTGGCTAGAGAGCATCTTTGCAGAAAAAGTGGGGTTCTTCTGAGCAACAAGTAGAACATAGGTAGTGACATGCCTTTGTGGCAAAGGCTAACAACATACTAGCTGTATAGGCAAGAGTATAGTCAGCATTGCTGAAACTGCATGTGTGGCCACATCTAGTTCTGGGTTCCTCCAGGAAAGACACTGACTTACTAAATTAAATCTAGCAAAGGGGTACCACGATGGTCAGGGGTTGGGCACATTACAGGGTGAAAGACGTGGGTTTATTTGGCCTAGCTAGGAGAAGGGAAGATTTTTTTGCTGTCTACCTAACGCAAGGGTGTCAAAACATGGAGTTTGACTTTTCCCAGAGGAGCACAGTAGACAGTATGAAAGCCAATGGACACAAGTTAGAATACATCAAATTCCAACAAGATGTAAAAAGAAATTGCTCCTTAGGCTGGTCAGACTGGGGAAGAGTTGCCCAGAAAGGTTCTGAAATCTGCATCCTTGGTCTCCATCTCCTCCATCTTTTCATAAAATCACTGAATGATAGGGGTTGGAAGGGACCTCTGGAGATCATCCGGTCCAACCTCCCTGCCAGAGCAGGGTCACCTAGAGCAGGTTGCACAGGAACGTGTCCAGGCGGGTTTTGAATGTCTCCAGAGACAGAGACTCCACCACCTCCCTGGGCAGCCTGTTCTAGTGCTCTGCCACCCTCCTGTGTTCAAGTTTGTACCCGTTACCTCTTGTCCTGTCACTGGACACTGGACACACTGGACACTGAATAAAGACTGGCCCCATCCTCATGACACGCACCTTTAAGTATATCCTTTGTCAAAACTGACACTGTTTTGACCATCAGGTTGGACAAGACAGCTTCCAGACATTCCTTCCAAGCTGCACAATTCTGTGCTTCTCATTGTATTGAGGTAACTATTACAGAAAGGCCTTGTTTCTAATGCTTTCTGAACTAAGTTCTGTATACCACTAAAAGTAAATTCCAGAACAGTATTTTTCCTTTTGGTTTCTAAGACTGATCATTCTAGAAAAGTTACTTATTCCATACAAAGTTTGTATCTCCACATCTTGTCTTGGCAAGGTAGAGATGCAGGCTCTATGTGGGCGGACAGTTGAAAACTTGCATGATTCCAGTCTGTCCTTCACAACTCATTAAATCTCTCTTCACGTTTCTGCATCACTGTCAGCATCCTGATGAAAAGATCAGCAGTACAATCTGACTGCTACTTACTTATTATTGAAATATAGGACTTCTATGCAAAAGCATTACACAGTGTTCCCTTTTTCTGTAATAGCTGTCTGACATTACACTTAAATGATCCTTTTCATACAGCACCACTCTCTCACCAGGTCATCCTACTCTGCAAAGATAGCACCTGGGCAACACTGTACCTCACAGATAACTTTCCTTCCTCCAGGTCATTGAGATGCCTAGTGTGTCAGGATTGTGCCATCTGATGCCAAGCAGTCTAGTTCCACATCTTAGTATTTGCGTTTCTAGCCCAGAAGTACTTGTAAATTATTTCCTCATTCTGTTGTTTAATATGTCAGTCAACTACTGTTGCCAATATTTTAAAACAACTTTCCTTATCTTTTGTGACCTCCCACTACCAACACCCCCTTCCTCTTACCCTTAAAAAGAGTCCCTTTACTGCAGGAGCATTCTTAGTGCAAGAGGACATTGTCACATCAGCTAAACAGCAGGTCTCATCTCATTCATTGTCTCATCTAATTCCTCCTTGCAAACAAGATGTTCTCCTTTCCCAAGATTTATGCTCTTTGCAGCAGCATATATTAACACAGAGTTAGTTGTTTTCTTGGTTTCTTTCATTTTTTCTAATCTCTGAAGCCTGACAATCTTAGGTTCACAATCTTGTTAATGCACAGACTGGGCCACTGAAAGCCAATACGGTTAGCATTGAGCAAATTTCTAAGTATTTAACCCATTTCGGAACAGATTCCATACTGATTTCTATTAAATCTTTTTTTTTTTTTTTTTTTTTTTCTGAAAAACAGACATAATACAACAAAACCTTCAAGCTTTATTTTCTACGGAATTTTTATGACAAATATAGTGGTAGCAGAGAAAAATAAAAATATATAACTCAAGGCCAGGCTGGATGGGGCTTTGAGTAACTTCATCTAGTGGGAGGTGTCCCTGTCCATGGCAGGGGGTTGGAATTGGATGATATTTAAGGTCCCTTCCAACTCAAACCATTCTATGATTCTGTGACTATCTATATGGTCTTGATATACATATTACATTGATTATACAAAATCGGAACATGAAAAAGGAATGTACAAGTAATTGTGGCTTTTTATCGTGACTATGTGTGCAGTCAAGTGTGTTTTTACTACCACCCATAAGTTTTTTCCATTTCAAGGTTAAAAAAAGAGCAAAATCACAACGGGAAGAACCACATACAAAAGCAAGTAGCTCTTCTTTCTTGTCCATTTGTTAACAACTCAGAAGTAAAATGTGTTCTGATACATTTGAATATTTTTGACATGCTACTCTAGCTAGAACTTGTAAAAAAACCCAGAACAACCTGTATATGCATTATAACAAAAAACCCACATCTAGTTCAAAACTTCACCACAAAAGTACTGTAGCCTGCACATTTTGTTACAAGAAATCAGCTCAATAAAAAGGAGGAAAGGGTCTTCTTATGGTCTTCTTGAAGAATAGAATTCTTTGCAGAGACTGCATGATTGCTACTTTCCACAAGAACAAGTGAACATGATCAGTTGGAACAAGCATCAAAGGATCAAGTAAGAAACTTCTAAGGAGCAAGAAGGGACTCCAAGGAATTCAAGGTAACTGAAGAAGTCACAGAAAACTGCTGAAGTATAATGCAACACTGAATGAAATGATTCAACTGAAAGAACATAGTGGCAAAAAGCCAGGGGGCGGGGGGGTATTTGCTTTCCAGCCTTTCATTTACACCATTATCTGCCTCAGCATCCTATCACACAGACGTGCCAGCCTAATAGATAAGAACCGATTTATCTTTATGAAACCTCCCTCCCTCTCCAAAAAATATCTCAAGTGAGTCTGAAGGTAAACATATCTCTGTGTGTTTTTTCCCTGGAAAGGGAATTGCTTTTAGCAGACTATGTCTGCCCCACCGGTCTTTTGAATGATCCATGTTCAACTCTTCTACGAAGCGGATTAGGTACTTGAAGAGACCTGTGATCCAGTTGTACATATTCTAGTGACATGAGATGCTTCCCTCACTTACTGGGGGTGAGAGAAGGATTACCTCTGCAATCCTGCCACTCAAAGGATCAAAAATAAGCTCTGTGTGTGGTAATGCAGAATACTAACCTACTGGAACTAGAGAGTCAGAACAGCAGCATCAAAGTTCAGATACTGTGAGTAAGAGCTTCTAACACTATTTTAGCAGATGAAGCTAATATTTGCCGTAATTATCTTAGACAAATGCTCACTAGATTTACTGCATCAGTTTTCACATCGTTCAGTTTCAATTAGCACATCAAACAATGGAAAGAAGAAGTGTGCCAAGTTTTGATCCTAAATGAAAGGGGATTTCTCTGTGAATTGAAAAACTCGTGTTTGATTTAGCAAGTGCTGAGCAAAGGGCATCCTGTTTATGTCATCTGAAAAGATCCAAGACATATACTGAAGCTGAGAGATGGAATCTTTGAAGATGTTTCTAGAGTGGAAAGGTAGTTTCTGTGTAAAGTGTTTCTAGGTGATTGTAATCTTGAGGCATGGATATTGAAAAGAAATCTTTGAACATCAGTACTTGCCTCCTCCATCTTTGGACAGTAGAAATGCCGGGAGTTGAAGATGTTTCAAGAGTAGGCAATTTTGAGGATGATGTATATTTTAGATGTTTATGTTAATCTCCATTTAACTGCACTTCTAGCAATTTTTTTAGGACAGCTCCACAAATTTCACATTTTACAATTACATACAAGTACAAGCCTGACTTAAAAAGAAAATTAAATATTTAGGAGAAGAACAAATTTACAAAAATTTGGAAACAGACAACCCTCTACTTTGTAAATCAGTAGCACAGAATATGGAGGATGATTTCTATTTACCCTTCCACAAGTCTCCTAATGACAATATATCAGTTGACAAGCAGGGTGCCTTCTAGTTGTCTTTTTCACACCATGTATGTTTTTGCTTGAGAAAGCAAATAAAATATATAGCATATGAAATTTATAAATCAGCATTTTTCAAGGAAAAATTATTTTCTGCCTTTCAAAAAATGATTTTTTTTAATTCTATGGTTGTATTTAAGTTTGTCTGTTATTTCAGTCAGTATCTCATAAACATGATCTCATTATTATGTCTATTACACAATTAAAAAACATCAACCTTCTAAACATGTTACATGAAACAGATTTTAAGTTCCATTTGTACAGGGAAGAGCTAGAACCTGAAATTCATTTGAAGATGATACCACAGTACAAAAGGAGGAATATGATGTATGTAAGTACTGAACTGCTGCTAAGGAAGCCACACACAACATCAACAAAAGAAAGAAACAAGGTAGCAATCGAAGAGGACAAATTATGCAGTCCTGCAGTTAAGGTTGATGAACCACAAGAGAAAAAAAAAAAAAAAAGAAAAAGAAGAGGCCTAGGGAAAAACATAATTTAGAGAACAGAAGTGACTGAGGTTCTAAATTGAATATGTACAGCAATGTAGAACTCAAATGAAAGTCTATGGTAATCATAATAGGAAACTGAAAAATTTTTCTTTGGGAAAAAGAGTTTGCTCTATAGACTCTGAGAAGATAGACCTTTGAACCATAATTCCAGAATGAATGATGGGATTTGAATACAATGGAAATATGCAGGTCAAGAGGAAAGACAAACAAACCTGAGTGTGAGTATAAATTGATCACTTCCAGCTCATGATAAATTCACATCTTTACACCTTTTCTTTTGACAAAGTCAAAGGCTACTACTGCATTTTACAGTTTCTGTCAAATTCATGCTGTGCATTCATTCCATTATTTAATTTAACTTTTAAAAAGGGAAGTTTCTAGGATATAATTTAAAACAACAGAGAGATCCCAGAAAGATAAACAAATGTTTATCAAATACTGTGAAGTATTCTAACACCTTACACAATCATTTATATTGATATGTGCAGGAGGTGAAACTTTGCAGGGTGTTGAAACTCCAGAATTCTGTAAATTTGGTCAATAACCATTAATAAATTGATGAAAGAACTAAAAATAGAAATAAAACCTAAATAAATTTCAATGTGTCTTAAAAGCAACAAAAAAACTGCTCAGATTTGTTTCTGAAATTTTGCATAATACATCTTCTAGCTGTATGCATGAATAACCTTAGGCAAAAGAGATTCATGAATAGGAAAAGAAAATAAGTAACCACTCAGTTGAACTTTATTAAGTTTCATTAAACTCAAAGTTTAAAAGCTTATCTGCAATGGTAATGATAACAGAGTAAGCCACTTCTAAAATCTTGCAATGTTAAAATTGCAATTATCACTTGGCCTGTACCTAGATGCATTCTTTACACAGGTTAATTTCAATCGGTTGGGTTTGGGGTTTTTTATGCGGAAAAGGTATAAAACATTTTCAAAACATGGCAAACAACTCTTTTCTGATGGAACTGGGAAAGTATTTACAGTTCTCGTTAGTTTATAGTCAAGGATTCTAGAATCCTAAAGACTGTACAACTGAAAAATGTACCCTGAAAATTTACAGTAACACCATACCAAATTTGCCAACAAAGAAGGTCCCATAACTATGAGTGACATACATGGCTGCTATTTCTAATTTTAAGAACAAATACACTAATTCTATATCTGTTAGATGAACTGAAAATTTTATTTAAAATATGTATTCAGCTCCCATACACACTTTGCTGCTCAGGATCATTTCTTAAAGAGGGAAGAAAAAAATGACTGGGTTTGCAATGTGCTTGAAAGAGTAATAAAACTAGTGGACTGTAAAAAATCCAGAATTTATGACTCCTTCCAGAAAAAAATGCCTTGCTCTTATTTATACTCAAATTTTGTATTTTCTAGCAGCTTTGCTAGGTTCAAATGATAGCCCATCAGATGGGAGAAAAGTGACTTAAAGCCATACAAAGCATAGAAACTGGTGTACTGCTTTTCATCTTTATTCAGACCTGAAATTGCCTCATGGCCTTGAGTCTTCTGCATAGAGAGGTTATGCTGCTTGTAAGGATATCTGCTAGAATTTTACTCTATTTCTTCAGTAATTCTTCCTCAACAGCAAGCATTTTCTTATCTGTTTCCAAAACACGTCAAAAACCTAAAGAGAGCTTCTGACAATATAACCTACACCAAAATACATTTAAAGTTTACTCTGCTGACAAGAAACAGTTCAGGCCAGCAACAGTCTTAGATGCTCTATATTACATGGTCAGAGAGTAACTTCCAACTCCTTCCTTCCCAAGGAGAAGCCATCGAGTCCTTGAATTAACAGGAATCAGCATCCTAAATTAGCAAGAATCCAACGGCACTTCCGAGAACACTGACAGTATCTTCTAATATGGCAAGTCAGAAGCAGAATCATGTCTTTTTTTTCCCATCCCAAGAGCAATCTCAAAAGTATTTTGTTTACTATCAATAACTTCATGAAAGTCATTTTCTTGCTTGTAATATAAATCCACCAAAGGCAGCAAGAGGACCAGGAGAGCATGCACCCTCCTGTTTTATGTATCAGTGCTTCATTTCTATCCTCTGACTATAATTGCCACAGTCTTAGTTGGCAATATTAAAACAAGGATAGTAAGAAATCAAAAGAGAGCAAATTTATCCAGCTAATAGTTATGCTGGTACTGCATACATTTTTAAAGGTACTGGCCTTGACCCACAATTATAGTATCTGCTCTTTCCAGTATCATACCATATTCTGAATTCTATTTTATGGCAATATAATACTTTTGATTACACTTCATTTCTTTATATTTTTTTTTAATACTCACCCATTTGAAATATAGGCAGAGGTACCATAATAAAACTGTGCTATAGAATGAGTTTTGCCAAAGGAATTACTTTTGATTTCTTTTAGATTATAGCTAGGCATCAGCAAGAAATTCTCTGTAACAGTTGCTTACTTATCAAGTTACTAGAAGAGGCGAAATGCTCGTACCATCTGCATATAAGCAGAGCTTCTGCAAAATATACCTTCTTGCTAGAACAAAATTTCCTAGTACTCATCATTTTTAATTGTCAGCAGTTCTAAAGATACCATTAGGAGTTCTCACAGAGCTCCAAATCTAAGGTACATATACACATGCGCACTTGGGTCTCAATGCATTAAATAAAAGGTAATTTAGAAGGATAACCTGAGCTGTAGCATAAACTTTCTCTCTGCATTTACCAGTTTAAAGGGCTCCTTCCCACAAGAGTTGCTGACCTTAGGTTAACCCACTGCCAGAGGACCCTAGTTAGTCCTCTAGCAAACCACTGCCTCACGAGTAATACACATCCCATAAGTCAGCCATTGCTCATCAGCAGCTTTCAGCATTCACAGGTAGGGCCAGCAGGAGACTCCTACACTCCTCTGCATACAGATAAAAGGAATTAAGGGAGCAGGCTCATGGCAGTCTAAAATAAACATCCAAACAAACAATAAGACTTTTTTTCCGTTTGTCCCAGGGAATTTTATCTGGAAAATAAAACCAAGCAGAGAATCTCATTTCTAATAGAGCTGAATACATAAGAAGGAATAACCCACTGAGGAAACCGACTCCTTCCCAAGGATTACAAGTTGTAAGACTGCAGCAGGATGACTCTTTGGAGAAATAAGCAGAACCATCCACAATCTCCTAATGCACACAGTTGCTGGTGTGGACAGATATCAGGGGGCTAGTCCAGGAGCTGCTGCAGTCAGGGAAGCCTTCCTCTGAGTCCAAGAGGTTAACTATTGCCTTTTCAAATGTTTTCCTCCAGAGTCATGGAAGATTGTTAAAGACTGGAAAGCCAAATTAAGAATAAAATCAGACAGAAAAAAAAACCTGCTAAGCAGGCTTTGCATGCTCTTTATCAGGGTCCTTAAAAAGGGACAGTACTGTTGCTTATTACAGTAATCAAAATAAGTAAGTTTTAAAGACAATGGATCAAAGTAGTGCTAGGCAATTTTTTCTTATCCAGATCTTAAGCCAAATAGCCTAATAATCCTTACAAGGAAAATGGGACAGCAGAAGCAGCTCCATTTTCTTCCCCTCAGAAAAGAAAGGAACTTGGGAAGAAAGACAGTAAATTAAGACCGAAAGGTTCTCTAGGTAAGCAAAACTGAATTGCATTTTCTGTTCCTGAGTCTTCAAAAGAGTAAAAACTGTACTCTGTAAAACCAGAGTAGAATACACATGCACATTATGTATACTTTTGTAAAAAGCCCATACAGAAAATATAGGAAGATGCTTTCGTAAATGAGGATGAGTCATCTGATATGTCATAATGCAAACGCTAATTTTAATTTTCTACTACTCAAAAATTGTTTATAGTCATGAGAACTCAGCTAGGCAGAAACTTTATCCAACTTTTGCATGGGAAATACTACTCTGACAGAAATTCTTCACTTTGTTCCTACAGCATTATGATTCAAGAACATTTGCCTGCAGTAAGGGCAAAATATGCTCTTTTCATGGGTCTGTATATTTATGTGTCAACTGACAGCCTTGGGAGGTGAGAGTAAACCTGGGAGCAGGTGTTTGATCTAGACTGTGCGAGAGAGCAAAAACCATTACATATGTCTGGGGATAATGCTGCCAAAAGAAGAGTAAAGCAAAAAGTAGTAGCATTACTTACATTCTGTGAACATTCAGACTATTCAGAATGATTTACTGGAATTCCTTTACAGGAAGAAATTGTAAACTTACAGTTTACACAAAGAAACTTGTAGTCTTAATTAACCAAGGAAATGGAACATTTGACTATACCGAGTCATCGAGCTATCTATCTTACTTTGTCCATTCACTTCCCAGAAATATGTCTTTATCATTCCTGTTTCCCAATTCAGTCACTTACAGGATGGATGAAAATTGCAGGAAGCAATATCTGTTGGTGCTAAGTAAAGTTTCTCTGATTTACAACCCACATTCAGGAGCAAAAAGGATAAAAGCAACTCCCCCCACCAATCCAATGTCTGTTCACATAACAAAAAAGTGAGCAGTGTCATAGTTGTCAAGAATGAGTTTTGAGATATATTTCAAATTAATAGTCACTCAAAAACCAAAGATGCGCTAGTGACTAGCGACTAAAATAGTTCCAACATGCAGCATAACCTTTAGCTTGCAAAAGGATAGTAGAAACCCATGCCTAAAATTTTATCTTCGATTTAGTAATCTTTTATTTGGTTTACTGTAGCACAAAACCCAGCTGATGGACCAGGTGGTGTTTAAAAAAAAAAAGTTACATTGTGTGAATTATGCTCATAATTTTAATTTTTTCATTCCTTTACAACAAGGCCATCAGAATAGGCTTATAAACAGTGTTTACCTGTAGTTAGTTCAGAAAGGATGCAACCTGAAGGGCCATGATTGCATTACCAGTGTAATCAACATAACTCAGAGAAGCACATAGGGTGCGAACTCCATTGCAAGAACATCAAGAGAGTTATAGTGTTGCATCAGTGCTTTTAACCTTTATATAAACTTCAGATGACAAAGACACCAAAGTCCCTATGACCTACAGCCTGGTTTTAGTATGGAGCTGGTTTCCAATAATGCAAAGTAAGGATACAAATCAATTTCTTAAATTAGTTCTTACACTGAAATATTTGAGTTTTAGGGAAATTTGGAAGATGGCATGTTTTTTCTCATGTGTCTGTGTTTGAAAAAAGTAAATATAACAATACTTCTTAGAATATGCATTCTGAACTCTTTACAAATTAGAAAAACACCCAAAAACATTAAGATAGATTACACTTTTGTATCTATATGCATATTCTGCCTCATGCAGCAAAGGAGAGCCAAGTAGTTCATCACAAAGATCATGCTGAGCCACAATAAAGGTCCACTTAGCTCCACATCTGACTTTCTGAAATTACATAACTGTACACTTTAGGAAAGAGTTCAAGAGATAGGTCAAGAATACATAAACATTGCTTTAAAATTTTCATTGTAAAATATTTGCAGTCTTTGAAGAAACTTAATATCCCTACTTCTTTATAGAATTCAGTTCTTGAAGTTCCACACACTATTAGCAAAGCTAAGATGTACCTAAACCTGAAAATTTGCTATTTCCCTTCCAAAATCAGTACCATGGAAGGAAAATGTAAAATTAGCATTCTATGCTAAATTCTTCTGTTGCCAGAATGCACCAAGCAGTGCTGCCCCTAGCAGAATGCCTAGGATCTCCATAGAAGGTGTTGGAGAGAAACCTATATTCATTAATCCCTCATTACTCTATTAATATAGCAGCCTGACAGCTTATGTTACTAGCTTTGGTGTACTTTGGTGTTATAGATTGTAGGTTCATAGGCTTCTTACTATGAACATTCAGTACAGTTTAACAAGACACACTAAGTACTTCTTAATTTTTATACATACGTATGTATCTGTAGGCTGATAAATCAGACATTTCCATCTAAAATCTGAAGAACTTTTGCCTAGGCAATAGAGATAAGAAAAAGACAGCACTCTCACAGGCAGAGTGCTTACCAACAGTAGAATATCTCATTTCTGTAACACTCAGACAATCTACAGAAATTACTGTGATTCAACAGCAAGGCAGGTAATAGTTCTCTGCAAGCAATACAACGGGAAGCTAACTTAAGTGTCCCTACTCTTCTCCAGCATCTCTATGCTATTCTTATCCCTGACAATGGCCAAATTTTATCATTAATGCAACTTTGATTCTGCCTTTCCCTGCTCATGTATTATGGAAGAATGTTTAACAGCATGACTGTATGTTTTCAGTATGACACAGTCTCACCATGTATGACAAGGCACCAAAGTATTACAGGCTGCTTATGGAGACTGGATAATACTATTTGGATTTTGAACAAATACCTACAGACATGAAAAGTCTGATTAAATATGGAAGAACACAGGAAAAATATCAACACATCTCATTTCCAAAAACACAGCAAGCCCCCAAATTTGTCTGTTAACTAGCACACAGGAAATTATAAGATCTGGTGGACACAGGTAGGAAAAGTTCCAGAGACAAGCTTAACAATTAAAGGTCATTAATCTCATCATCCCTGACAGATCACTCTCACTGGAAAACAACAATATATTTGTTTCATTTAGCTGTCACAGTCCCTTGTGAAAAAGTTACTGTAAGCTTGCTAGAAAAGAGTAAATAATTCTCTTCACAAAAGGGGCGATTAATTATGCAAAAGCCCCTAAATGACTTCATGTGTCATTTACGGCTCTGACTTTGGTCCTTTAAAAACATCTTTTAAAAACTGCACCCTGTAGTACAACTAGTGCTACTGTTTTCTTACATTTTAAATTATTTGCAGTGCTTTTAGCCATCAGCTGCACTGTTTCAAGTTCTCACACTTGAGCCTGTCATTTCCACTGAGCAACATTGAGTCTAGTCAGTAAGCATGCACCTTTGTCAGAAACCCCTAACACCAGCTGCAGAATCAAGGCTCTAATCATTTTTAGCAGATCAAAAGGTGGTATTTTAGATTTAGCAATCTTTTCATCCATCCAAAACCTAAAGAAATACATATACATAGTTATTTTAACTATATTTGGCTTTGCAGTATAGAATTACTAATTGCAGTAAAAAGTAAACAAGAGCCCTGAGCAATCAGATTTAAGTATGTAGCAGTAAGAAACCTGCTATGTCCCAGCACTCCTAAAACTGAAGAACAGAAAGATTACTTTACAGAGGTAGTACGTACATCAGAAGAGCTATACTCTCTAAGTGACACTTTTTAAACAACAATGTAGTGTGAATTTAATTTGTTCCAAATTAGTTCAATACATGACGTAGCTATTGAGTTGAACAAAGGAAAAAAAATACTGTGGTATTTGGATACGGCAGACAACAACAGAGGTTTAAAAAGTCAAAGTCTCTGATGACCAGATATTTCCTATTTAGGCAAAGAGACTGTCAAGGTGATCAAAACTGCATTTTTTTCATCAGGTTCTCTAGAAAAAAAAGACACATTCAAGAAGCAGAGGAACTAATAATTCCTAGGTTTGTGTTTCTTACTGCCACCATTCCAGAACAGTAAATTTATCTTTCCTCCATCATACCTATTCTGATACTTAGAAAAGGCAAGAGGCATCATATGCTGCTGCTGGTCGCAAGTAAGATTCCTGCCAACTGGCTACCCAGAGAGCACCACACAGGGTACAGAACAGTTGCTTTGACTCTACAAAGAATAAGGAAAACAGAAATCATGAAGTCTTGTTTTCCTACAAAAGCAAAGCTAATAAGAAACCTTCATTAAATAGCTGCTATAGCAAAGTAAGGATGCTACTGAGCTTGCAGTGATTCCACATGCTTCACAGATCCAGAGCACATTTCCTAAATGGAGGACATGCACAGCTACCCAGGCACTCAGAGGAAATAATGACTACCAAAGATTCTTTGAATGATGTGGCTGTCTGTTTCACTTTATAAACATTTCCTCCTTATCACTAGCTGCATATGACCATACCATATGGACAACCAATTTCCAGTTATCTGTGAAGATAATGACTTGTGTCATAATGTCTTATGTTGAAGAATGTACTACATCAAATAAAAAGTACCCAAAAAAGTTGCTCATATCAGTTACAAGATCACCTACAAAGTAATCCAGAATAAAAGATGTAAAATTGTCAAGCTTCCACAGTAGTTTGGAAAGGTATAGTTGACTGTATATAAAGTCTGCACATAAAGGCCAAAGGGACAGGGTATCCCTATACTCTAGCAAACAAGAATTTAATATGGAAATGCCAAAGTCATTTAAATTAGCTAGCTTGCAATCAAGTAGCAGTTCAATTGGACATGATACATACTAATTTACCCTGAATTTCAGCAAAATCCAAATAATATAGATACAAAGATGAATCTAACTAATGTGTGAAGAAAATGTCAAAGGACATATCTGTCAATACAATTCTATAGAAAGTAAGACCGCATTTAGCACTTAATAGTCAAGATTAAAAATAATCAATCTAAAAATCTGAGAACTATACTAGATTTAGATATATATGTATGGTTTTATATATATCTATAAAAATGTATCTATCTGTAAAATAATATGCCTATTTTCATTGAAGATATTGCTGAATCTGAAAGCACTGGTATTGCACAGCTGAATAATAGGAATTTCAATTTTTGTACATTACTAGATCTCTCCATTGTAAGTTTTCAGCAGTTTCATGCAGCTTAAATAAAAATATTATATTTATACAAGCATGGATCACCTTCCTCCTTAGGTAAGTGTTAACTACTGTTTTAAAACTATGTTTTTCTGTTTGCTTAAGAGGGAGAAAAAGTGATCAAATCCCATGTTTTTCTTAACACAGAACATGAACATCAATACCATACCTGCTCCTGTAGCCTGCAATAACATGGTACTCAGCAGGAAATGACTGCAGCATAACACAGGTATTGCATACTTCATAGGGGAAATGACCCACATGAGAAGACCAAAACGGGACATCCTAGCAGAGCTGTGGAATTGTTTTCACTTGGCCATTAGCATTAACAAACACTTCAAAAAATACTTACGGAATTTATTTCAACTATCTCTTTTTGTTTCTGTTTGTAACTCTTCAGTCTTGGTATGAGTTAAGAAATCTTATAGCAGCTGCTATAAGATTTCTTAAGACAATGAGTTATGAGGGCTTAAAAGTTAGACTATCTTCTTAGACACAGGTTCAGATCTCAAAGTGAACTTAAATTTTGGACCTTTCTGTTTTGTTTCAATAATAAAGAATTTTAAAAATGAGATTTTGTAACTCAAATTAAAAATGCAGCTTTCAACCCACATCATATACATGGTGGACTATAATCTGATATTCTTTGTGACATAGTAAATACTGGGGGAGAAGGCTTAATAAAGAAGTCAGGTAAAACTATTACTAAAACCAGTTACAGAATAATTATTCTGTAATGCGCTTAGTATAAAGATAAATCACATTAATAGAAAAAAAATCTTCTTTCTTCCAGGGGACTATTGGGAAATTCAAGAGAAATATATGCATAAAGCATTGAGCACACACTGAATAATCACAGCTTATTGATTATTATATTTTACTAATCTAGTATGGGATTGTAACAATATTTAGATACTTTCTTTTATATGCGCAAACAGCTCAAATTTATACATCATTAATCAAGGAGAGGATGCAGCCCATGGCTCTAAAACATGTTTCATTATAATTGCAAAGTAATACAACATGCACATACTATTCTTTACTAATCAAAAAACTAAAAACATTGTAGTAACAATGCCACACATTCTGCATCAACAGCCTCCAAAAATAACATTAGTCATTGTAAACTCGATGAAAACAGAAAACTTCATCTATTTTAAAAAGGAGGTGTTTAAATTTAAGTCCTAAACCCTATATTTGTTTGTGTGTTAGAGTCAGGCTTGAAAGCTGCATACTGTTTAACAGCTTACATGAAAGTCAAAGCAAACCTGCTTGTGATGAGAAGAAAACTTTACAAAAGACAGGACCTGACAGAAAGTAGTGTCTGACACAAAGTCTTTCCACCAATTCAGCAGGATTTGGAACTAAGCACCACCACAAGAAGTAACCTCCCACTCAATTTCAGTTCTTCCTGACTTAAAAACAGATTTCATAACTTACAAACTGATGGTTTACAGTGTGATAATATTGGTAATGACTGCATTTTGAAGTCTGGGACGTGCATCAACAGGCTTTCCTTGGGTTTACCCTATACTTTACTTATTATCCATCTATTTTCAGAGCAATGTACATGCAAGTTAAAGACATTTTACATCATTGTTCTATACCTAGGAGGGAGGGAGGGAACGAGGGAAGAAAGATCTTCTTTACAGGTAAAACAAATAAACAAACAACAACAAATAATCCTGTTTTCCTAACATTCACATCCTGGCCTACTCTGAGACAGGAATTACACGTATTTAAAGTTAAAACAGACTTAAGCCAAGACGACAATCCTCTTTAAGCAATGCTGCGTTGGATTTGGCTTATACATGTTCTAAACAACTTAAGCTAACAATCAGTAGGGTCTATCAAATTAAGTGTGTTCACAAAAACTATGGGCTAACCTGATTTATTTACACTGCTTGTAGAATCACACGTATAAGTAACTGGTACAGATCTGTAGATCATGTCCTTTATCCACAGAGCTTAAGAAAGGATATGTGCAATATAAAGAATCCCTATCTACAGATCTAAAAAGTACATTAAATTTAGTACTGACTTTCTTAAGAAAATGAGCTCAGATCTTGAAATGCTGACTTGCTTCAACAAATTAAAGACAGTCATTATTAGAGACACACTTTGAAGACAGATATAAAAACCACAGGAGTTATGTATTCATTCCTTCCCAACTTCAACTAATAATAAGCTACATTGCCCGTAAGGAGTAAAAAGCACCTAAACCGACACAAGGAGTTCACCTTAATGATCGCAACGGTGCACTGGCTTCTTACTATGTACTATGCAGAATTTCAAGAACTTATTTTGACTTAAAAATTCAATATTTCAAAGAGCTCAACTGTTTGCTCATGCCACTTCACTACAATCTAGTCAATGCCACTGATCTGCAATGTACCAGACGTTAGAGTGTTCCCCATAAATGTGACTGCACGGGAGCTCTAGAAAAACAGTCCAACTGCACCAACCTTCAGGGTGTGCATAATACATAAGCAATCGCTCTTTCATGGCTGTGTGTGAAAAGGAGAGGCTTATGTTATTGCTCCTGAGTTACTGTTGCCTGTGATGCATGTGTTGATTAGTGATGGAAGGAGAATTACAACTACAATACACGTACAGCAAGAAAGTGCTCTTTCCTATACAAAAAATCAAAATAAACAAAAGAATTACATTTGATAATTTGTTGTGATAGTTTCAAAACAGCAAACAAAGATGTGACAATGAAGTGAGAGGAACAGGCACACAATTGTAACTGGTGGATATAAGAATACCCCATGCAACACAGCTAGTGGCAACAATACACTAAAGCAGCTTATGGGCAACACGAGGGCTTACATACTACAAACCAATTTGCTGCTGGTGAAATTCTGTGATAGCAGTCTTCATGGTATCTCCACAGAATTGGTTTACATTGTGACCCACTGGGAAAACACAATTTCTTTAATGCTGACAAAAACAAAGTCTGAATAAAAGTTTCTATGATGTCTTGATTCTTAAATAAAAAAAAAAAATCAACTTGACTTACAGAAAGTGTTAAATAGCAGCAAAGGGCTAATTATACCATACCAACTTCCTTTTGTCTAGTATAAAAGGACATTTTCTTACTTTGCCTGGCTGAGTATAATAGCCTATGAATTATGAGATCAAAGCAGCAAACTGTATGTTTTCTAAAGTAAGAGTTTCCTTCACCAAGTTTTACACTTACTACAGCTAAAAGAGCTGTGTGAAGGGATCAGCACTAAACCCAAAGGACAGGCTGTGCACAGCAAGAAAGAGAGCAACTCCCTCGTGCTTTTCGCAGGTCACTACCAAGGACCATGTTAGCAGATCCACACCAGACCCTTAACAGGCAGCTCTGCTGCTACCAGTAATTAGCTTGGACAGCTCTGGCTCCAGGAGTAGCAGCAAGGCTACACCATAATGAGCTCAGCTGGGATTAGCAGGACAGGGCAGGGAACCAAGAGAGCTGAGGCATTCTGCATTGCGTATGTATCACAGAGATCAAACAAGGATGGCTGGCTAGGTTATCCCCTCACCACCTCATTCCAAAAATGAAGCACGGCAGTGTGTAAAATACAGGCTAATGAAGAGCGACACCTCCAACAGATGAGAGCCACATTAATTAACACAATCCCTAGATCATGGAATACAGTTTCTGTTAGTGCTAGCAAACTTGTAACTTGTCACTGATTTAAGAAGGGGGGGGGGGGGCGTGAAGAGGGAAAAAAAAGAGCTGATGTTTTCCTTTTCTGCTTTTGGTAGAAGATGGTTTTATCTTGGAATTTTGCAAGGAATTCCTCTTATGTGGCTTGCAAAGCGCTACTTTCAGAAAAAAACGGCAGAATGTTTCTTTGTGTAAACACCATTTAAGAAAAGAACTCACTTTTCAATCAACAGCTTTTTGTGTTCCCTTTTGAAAAAAGACAGTTCATTCCACACGGCATCAGAATCTTCTTGACAAAGCTGACGGGGGTCTGCATGCTGGTATCTGCTTTTACTACATTGAATCCTGTTTATGAGTAAAAACAGGTTGTTCATTTTCAAGTATCTACATGTTTTAGGATCACAAGAATAAAAGCATCCTTGTTTTCAGAAAATACTATTTTTAAACTGCGGTATCTACTACATATAAAACTTCTATGATGTAGATATTCTGTGAGGCATGAAACCTTTTATGTGGTATTACAGAGAAGTTCAAATACATAGTTTCAGACAGATATCATACTAGTATGGCACCATGACTCTCAAATGACATGTGGCAGAGCAGTATCACCCACATCCATTCTGTCAACATTCCTTACAATAGTGCTATGAGAAAGCAAAAGGTGAAACCATCACAGAATCTCTTGCAAAACAATGGGAGAGCCACCAGCTCCCCTAATGCCCCTGCAAACCAATCTGGAAGCTACACTAATGCCCATTCTAAATAAAACTGTTAATCTATGGTCTAATGAAAGAATAAGCTATCTATGGATAACATGATGCAGCAAGAAAAAGCATATTTTTTTTAGTACATTAAAATATTTTTATGTATTTTAGTAATGCAAAAGATAAAAACTGTGTTTTAAAAAATCCTTTATAAAATGAATTTAAAACTCTCTGCAATCTAAATTCCTAGTGGGCAGAGAAATAAACTCTCAGAGAATGTGGTAACCTCATAAGGCCCCCATCATCTTTGCAGTCACGTATGTCAGTGGAAGTTGTACATACACTGACAGGTGGATTAGGTCCCATCAGCTGCCATCTCGATAACAGATTCTAGTCTATTAAGAGTAAGAAAGAATGGGGTCCTCCACCACTTACAGAGAATCAGAAGCACCATATAAGCACCTGATACCGAGTTCTTAATGTTCAATTTACATTACACCAGCGATATAAAGCTTTTTGAGATACCAAAATAACAGTGTAAAGTTTACAGAATGTTTTTATTTGTGTCTTGACTACTTTCCTTTGTTTAAGCATATTAAAAAGGAAAAACAAAGCTCTTTTAGTATGATGGCTTCATACAATTCTGTTCTGATGACAAAAATGATCAAAACCCTGTCATTTTCAGCTCATCTTAATTACAGATGAAAAAATCAGATGAACAAATAAAGATTTAGTATTACATGTTCCCTAACATCTATTCTTCTCAAATACATTCCTCTCAGGACACAAGTTGGTCTCATTTATTTTAAACAGAAACAGAAGTTGCTTTTGTCTCTCTCTCTCTTCTCTTTTCATGTCGTCTTTTTTTTTTGAACTATCAGAACCAGTACACCCAGTGCTTCACCATATTATCAAGTTTGATTTTACTGTCTTTATCTAGGTTGAATTTTTGTATCTTTTCAGCCTTGGCCTCAGTGGACCATGAACTCCTACTTAGCTTTAGACACAGAATCAAATAACTTCATTGCATAAAGTAACTATCATCCAGTAGGTTTCATTTCCAGTTTGCACTGAATTTAAAACAGTGAGTTAGAAGATAAAATCATCCATGTTTTTCCTAAATAAAAAAATCCTATTCATGCTAATTTAAACAAATCTATTCATTATTTATGCTGTGATGTTTTCAAAAAATCTTCCTGTGCTACCAATGCCTGTAGCATTATTATACTTACTATTACTTTCATCCGCACTTTTTTTTCTCTTTAAAAAACAAACCTTTCTTAAGTAAATGCCATAGTATTATAAAGCAATGCAAATCTACTCAGATAGGCCTCAGAAAAGCATTACTTATATATGAGGGACAGTTCATCATTCACAGTAGGACACTTTATGTCACCCTGGACTCTATGAACGGCTACCAGTTTTGCAGCAATTCCAGTGACTCCCTTTTCAGACAGAGCAAGTTACAGAGTTTGTGTCAAGACTAGTCAGTATTGCTCTAATTATAAAAGGAATTATATTTAGTAAAAGACATATGTGTTTACTAAACTGTAGGTACATGCTGAAGTTCTACTGAAACCACCAGGATGTAAGGACCTGCTCAAATTAATTTCTTGAAACAGGGCCTAAAATACTGTACCTCAGCAGTGTCTGATAACTGAAGTGATAAGAAATGTCTTCATACGTCCAAATGTGTCCGTTTACCAAAAATTCTAACTCTCTACTAAGGACTTAAAAACATAATTTCTGCATAAAATTTTCACTGTTCTGTATAGAATTTAAGGGAGAATTATCTATAGAATATTCACTATTTACATTTTGACGTAGTAGAGTCTTTCTTCTTTCCATTAACAAAGATATAGCGCTGCAACATTTCTGTAGAATTATCAGAAATAATTGATTTTATAATCATTTAACAGATGAAAACACCCTGTTTTTCATGCACATACTCTTTGTTTACCTATTAAGAAGGGGATTTTAGGATTAGCTTCAGTTAATGTTTGAGTCACTAAATGTTAGAGGGGCAGTTATTTCTATATTTTTAATGAATAAAATTATTTTTTAAAACTATTTGAAACATAAGGAGCAATTGTTCTATTATAGAACATTAAAAACATACACAGTCAATAAATTAATCTACTGGGGAATTAGACAAGCATAAATAAGCAGACCTAGCAGACCTTTGCCCAGTACTCAGGCTCACAATGAGATCCTAAATAAAATAAGTCAAGGTGTCAGCTCAATACATTTTACTCTTGGTTTCGGTTTCAACTGTAATTTTTCTCATACAGTTATATGCTATGTATTCTGCTTTAATAAAGGATAAAGTCTTGATCACCACATAGTAGCTTCTCTCTTCAAATCAAATTCTCTTTTGAATACCTATATGCCTATGTAATACTTCTGTTCAGATTACTTGTGTAAGGGAAATGTTTTTAATGAGCTATGTAACTTACCTGCTATCGCCCTCTTCCCACAGCTTTAATTGCTCTTTTAGTGCTCTGTAGTTGGTCTGTAACATCTGCAGCCTCTCTTCACATTTTTCATGGGCTGCTCTTAGCTCATCACTTTCTCGAGTCTGTGTAGCACCAGAAAAACAAAATAAAGAGTTGGTCAAAATGTAAGAAACTTTCACACAGATCACATGAAACAAAAGTTCTGTTTAAGTAACTATTAAAAGCCTTAGAATTCTAAATGGAAAGATTAGGAATCACAGTTCCTGAGGTCAAATTTTTCTTATTGCTACTTTAGCAAAATTTTATAATTTGGCAAAATTTACTTAATATTTTTTTCATGCTGCTGAGAAGTTTTAAAAAATGTCAGTTTTCATCTTGTGAATGCGTTGGCCTAATACACCTAAAAATACATAGATTGAAAAAGGATTGTTGGCACTGACTTTTTCTCCAAACTACTTTTTACTTCCCCCCCCCCCCCCCCCCCCCCCCCATGGAAAACTAATCTACGTATTTTTAAGGGAAACAATGGCCACACTGAAGTCCACATCAAAAAATGTAAATTTAAATGGCTTCAGGATTTCCTCATATATTAATTTATTTCTGCAATTATATCTAAACCTGCAACACTCAGGCTTGTCCTCTAGTTATGTAACAAACAAGAAATAAAAACAAATTTTGCAATAGTTTTTTATAATCAAAACAATATGAAAAAATGTACTCTCTTTTTACAGAATGAAAAGTAAGAAATACCTTGATTTATACTACTTGCATAATAACATCATGCAAGTTTAAAAAAAGATTTTCCTAAGTGACAATACTGTGCTCTGAAAAAGGTGAACATTAAGAACAAGACATTCCACAATATAAAGCAAGTCAAATTCTGGCATAAAGTGGTAAAGAATTCACCAGACATTATCCTGTAGTAAAATTTGCCCTCAGTGCTTCATTTCCAGTTCAACGGGAGGCCTGCTTGTAGAGCAACTACAGAATATACTCCTTGATCTCTAAGTAAATCACAATACTTTATTTACATGTAGTTATTGCTTATATGGAAGGAGGGCTTTTCAGCATTAGTCAATAAATAAGACACACCAACAGTCAGAGCTGCAAGCAATAAAAATTAAATCCCACTATAAAAACATGGCAAGGGTTTCTACAGTAGTGTTGACTACGAAGTACCTAGACTAAGCTTGGCTTCTAAAATGTAGTCCAGCTTTCATGGCACATGAACAAATCCGGAAGATACCAGCTAAAACTTCAGATGCTACCATATATAAAATTCCAGAAGTTTTCTGGAAGTGACTCCGGCAACACAAAAAGCACATTTAGGAACAGAAGCAGGTACCCAAGTGATCTTACCATTAAATACTTCCCCATTGTCGTTTTTTTTTCTCTAAACCAGATACATTTATAAATTTAGAACTGCTTAAAAAGTACTTTTGATTGGTTTTAAGTGGCTCATATAAATACTACAGTAGTATTAAAAACAATCACACAAATAGCAAGATAAATTCATGACAAAGGATTTAGAGACTATTACCAAGCTTTGCTTGACACTTCAACAGGAAATTTTTATAAGAATACAATTATAGATGCTTTGTTTTCAAGAGAATCTCATGAAATCATTGTTCTGCAATTGTTTGACATTGCTAGTGAAAACTAAGTCTGGCAAGGTAGTGGAAAATACCTTCAGCATAAATCCTCTGAAGTTTATTAATGTCAGTGCCAAAAACCAAAAAGATAAAGTCCAATCTGCAAGAGGAAGAACTCAAATGCTTGTGAATAAAGTTATTTTGTTATTTGCAGGCAGCTCAAACAAGCCAGAATATTCTATCATTACTTCAAAACTTCTGTTACAGTAAAAACTGAACTAAAATGGAATTTAAAATATATACTGATTCAATTCTTTGACTACTCTTCTCAGGCTGACAAGAAGTGAGGAACCTGGCCATTACAAAAATAGTTTCTTCCACAAGTAGATATGTGGAAAAGTCACAATATTAATAGATTTTTGGCACCTGAACACCATACACATAACAGGACTATATATGAAATCTAAACTAAATTTAACAGTGTGCCCTCACTCACATAAATAATTATTAAGGTGGCCCTAAAGACTGATCTATATATTCTAGTTCTAATTCTCTCCAAACAAAAGGGATGAGAAAAATCAACTGAAAGATCTCCTATTGCTTTTGAAAACGTTCCAGTCACAGCCGGGAATATCTCCTCGAGGCTACACTAGGGATCACAGTTCTGGAAACATAATACGGGAGAAGAAAATATATCCTTAGTTTATACCAAATATCTTGGCATCCAAAATCCCACCCACTCCTTAAAGACAAACAGTAGATTGATTTACTTATGCTTCTGACCATTCCAATTACTGGCTTGATAATTTGTTATTCAAAATTCATTTCAAGGATTTCTTTCTTTCTTTGACATCTTCTTCCCTAAACAAGGGTGCAATCAGGCATGCTCTATTACTTTTTAGTATGTCCTGGAGTGCAGAAATGAAGTTGATTCTGGACCAAAACTATGGACAGAGTGAATTTACATGATTACCCTATTGATATTAGCAATAAAGACAGTAAGAGCCAGCTTTCCTTGGCCAGAAGTGAGTCAGCTGAGGAGAACTGGAAAATCCTATGAATGGGACCTTGCCCTCTACTGTTCCTTTGTAATACTGACTGGGGCATCAAATATTCCTGTTCCTGAAAACCCCATAAATACAGCTGTTCGTCTTTTTTTGTAATTGTTACCAATTTTTTAGAAGGACTGAGGGATAAAGTCACAGTTTCATCTTCAGGATATGCATCATCAGTATGTTTATTGATAGAACAAGCATTTTTCTGAGCAAGTGTATTTCAAGTAATCATATAGTCAACACTTTGCTTGAGGAGGCAATAACACAAGTGGTAGTTTCAAAAATCTTGATCACATGCATTATTCTTTGTTGCAAGCAATGCCTGAGAGGAGGTTAGTATCAAGAAATCATACACTAACAATAGAATTATTCTGATGTTACTGTTATGACAGCTGAGTTCCCTATCATGCTGGCAATAGCCTCACTGAATTCTGAATGTAGCACCACAACATTGTTTAATATGTTGACCTAGGCCTCTACAGCTTCTTTTCAATCAATTAAAGCATTCTGCTAAAGACGCCAAGTAGATTTCCTAGAGAAGGCGTTCATATTTTCAGTTTCACAGGGAGGTATAAGATTTAGCCCTTAAAGACCTCATGGATGAACAGATGTGATAAATAGAGATCCCAAACTTGCAAAATAATAAAGCTGCACACATTCCTAAATTACGCTTAAAGATGAAACAGAAGAAATGACAAAGACAGTATGGAGAATGGTAAATATTATGTTTTGAGGTCATGCAGAGAGAATAACAGTCCTTTCTCTTCTCTATCTGCTTAGAAAATCAGACTGCTTCTCCTCACTCCTCTTTCCTGAAGAAAACACAAAGAATTGTGGAACACTCTAACATTTAAGACAATAAGCATACACACTGATGTATGAGCTTTGCTGCCGAGAGTGGAGCAGCTGTGGTCCACAGTGCCAGAATAATCTGTAGCATCAGTGTCTGACAGGCCAAATAAGAGTAACAAACAGGAGGCCTGCCAAAGGCCAGTTCTCAGGTAGAGCTGGTAGGAGGTACCTCAGATTTCTCAACAGAGAGGAAAAATGAAACAAAATTAATCTTTTGACTCCCAGGAACAAGGAGCCAAATGGCCTGTAAGACTGAGTTTGAAGTTTAAATCTTCTTTCCTGTTCATATGATCGACATGTGTTATGACACTATGTTAAAATCTTAAAGTGTGATACAGGGTGATAAACTTTTGCATTTGTGCTAAAACATAATTCACAGTCCTGTTTTTTCTAAAATTGACTCATCACATGTGAGTGTTCTTTTGCATGAGGCAGGAGCTCGGGACTATGGTTTGTAGGGCTCCCCAAATTTTTTCACTTACCCAACTTTTATCACACCATGTTCAACATAGCTAGTTCTGCTTTAGGCTACATGTACTGATAATATCTTTCAAATTCCGTATCTCTGAACAAACATAAGAAAGAGAAGGGAAAGAGATGGGAAGAGAGGAAGGAAAAGAAAAAAGGAGGAGAGTGCAAAATGTAACTGTTTAAGAAAATATGACTCAGGGATTGTACGACTCAGGGATTGAGTTTTGCATTCTGAGGTGCAATTTGAAACCAATAGGTCATTCAAAAGGTACTATTTTTGAAGTAAAAAAAAAAAACCAACAAAAAAAAAAACCAAAAAAATCTATAAAACGAGGACAAAATGGGAAATAGTAACACATGCTCGATTAAGCTTTTCTACCAAGGGTTGTGGAAGTTGGGCAGAGAGTGGGGGGGTGGGTGTTTGTTGGGGGTTTTTCACAGCATTTGTTAGAACAACTTCTGAGCCATAACTTCTAAGAGTACAAGGGGTAAATATGTTCCAAGTAATTGACTAGAGCATTTAAGAATACTGGCTTCACTGTAAAAAAAAAATTTTTTTTGTACTTGCTGCTTCACTTTATTTCTATATGAATACATTAATTTCTTGGAATATATATTCTCAGACACAGATTTTGAAAATGTATTTAATAAGCACCTATTATTGATGACAGTTCAAATTAGGCTTATGTAGGACTGCAGGAGTACTAATACAAGATTCCTAGCAGTAAAGGAAAAAGGCAAACTAATGGAGACTGCTCTCTTAGGCTAACACACTTACAGTCTGTAACGATATGTGCATTTTGCATTTTTAATATGTCTGTTTATTTTGGTATATCTTTATCTATGCAAGCTTATAGCTAGAGGGTTTTTTTATTTTTACTTTTTTAATGTTCACCTTTAGCCGTAGTGTCTTCTCTAAGTTTTCAATCTTCCTTTCAGCTATTTTAAGCTTCCTTAGCTCCTCTGACTCTCTAAAAGAGCTCTTTGGGGACAGAGACCTTGAACGTTTCACAGGTGGTTCCTGGAGAATAAAACAAGGACATGGTTGAACTAGTTGGAACACCGGATTATGAAAGACATGCAGAATTAAAGAAGAAGTAATTTTGAATACTAATAATGAATTATAAAAAAAAAAAATCTGCATGGAATACCAGAGAAATAACAAGCAGAATTACCACAGCGCTACCACTAAAGGTTTCTCTGTGACTCGTTAATGAGAATATTCATTTACATTTACATTGTTTCTTTCAGAATAATGATGTCCCATTAGGGAAGACTAAAGGGTTATAGACTCAGAAATGCAAGAAACCTCATTACAAAGGAGGGGATAGAGGCTGGTCTAATTGCTCTATAAGGGTCCAAGGTTACACTTGATAGGACAACCAGAAACAAGAGGGAAAGGATTTTTTTCCCTTTGAAATAGTTTAACACACTGTGAAGTTGAAGGAACAATATGCTTGAGGAATATAAATACAACAGACAGTAGATCTTATACCATAATGACCATATGGTCATTAACTATAATGTGACTAACTAGAGACAAGAATATGTGTTTATATTATGTACAGCTTCATATAGCAATCTGGAGAAAGAATATGCAAAAGTAACGCTTAAACTGGGCAGCTTTCTTGTTCATTCCATGTCATATGTCCTTATGGCAAAGAAAGAAAGACCTCATCAAATTAGACTTTCTGATTTTCTGAATAACTTTGGTTAAGGACAGAGAAATACCAACGCACACTTAATACTGAAAAGGTAAAATACCATTACGTAAATACATAAAGTCAAACAAAAAATTAAGATTAATTGTGATTATTGTTGTTGCATGCTGCCATCTTGACTGTAAAATAACTGATTTACAACAAAAGAAATTCAGGATACAGTCTTCTTGAATACTATATATTTCAACACTAACTACTCCATTAAATTAATTTGATCTTAAAGAGAATCGCAATTAGCAACTGGCATCTTTGACCATTACCTTCCAGTTTAAAATGTTTACAAGACATTGTATACCACACTTTCACTTTAATCATCTGGGTTTACAAAATGGAGAAAAAAAAATACCATGAAATATCAGAAAATAATAATATCACATATTTAAGAATTTAAATATTGCCAAGGTATTTTTGTCATTTGGTTTTAGTTTTCTTTTGCTTCTGAAATGTGCCCTAATGAGATGAAAAAAAAAAAAAAAAGAAACCAAAACCAAACAAAACAAAAACAACAAAAAACCACACACACAAAACAAAACTGATACTTGGAATGAATTTTAGTACATTAAAAATCTGAATGTCAAATGGACATATTTTTATATTCCTGACAGTTCCCTTATATAACAGCAGAAACTGGAAGAAAGTTTTAATGAACACTGAAAATAATATTTCCAAATCTATGGGTTCATATTGTCAGTGTAACATTGTACTGATTAAGAGTCGATCTCTTTGAAATATATACATTTTTTTCCTAATAATTCTGGCAGAGATACCCAAAAGTTTACTTCACTTAGTAGATGCTGATATTAATCATTAAAGATTTTAACACTGCACAAAACCAATTTTATGCCTTTCAGGTGTCTGCAGCAAAACATCCAAAGACCAACATATCACAAAATATATTCATCTTTAAAGTCCCAGATTTCTTGAATAAAACCAATATCTTAAGTCAAACTCCTGTTTTACACATTTCCTAATTATTGTATACCCATATTAATTTTTCCTAAAAATTGAGAATGCATTATTTTTTAAAGAAATGTTTCCAAGTTAAACTCTATGTTTGTACACAGAAGACTTCGAAAATACATGATTTCTCTGAAATCAGGAATAAAAGGTCAAAGCACTGCATTTGTTGCCAAAGAGAAGGACAACAAAGGGAAAAAAAAAAAGTGGACCGATCAGCACCAGACTGCTAAGAATAACTAGGTAGACAGACTCCATGGAGGAATGGAGAAAAAAAAAAAAAACCAAAAAAACAGCAAAACGTATGCTGCTTTTTGCAAAGGAGATCACATACAATGAGTACACAACAGGTTTTTTTTATATATATGTACATATATATATATATTTTTTTTAATATATATATATATAGACGCACACACAGACTTTATATAAAGCTACCTGGGATTGTGCTGTGAATCTTTTTCACAGGACGAGGTATGGAAAAAAACAGAGAAAAATTCTAACTACTCATCAACACCGAAATAATTCCCTGGGAGAAGGGGTGGGTTTGGTGATATGCATTGAGAAACATTCTCTTGTTTGAATATGTTTTTACCTGTTTAGTGATCAGACTAGAGGCCTTTGGAGAGAAGGAGCTGGGTCTGGGCACATAAGTAGTTTGAAGGGAATCTTTGCTAAGAAGGCAAACAGTTTAATCTTCCTACCAAGACAGAAGAGACTGTAGTAAAATACACTGTAATTAGATTGCCTGGGGCTGCTGCAAAACTCAGTTTGGAAGATGGCATCTGTAGTACCCTTCTCACAACTGCAAACTTTACTGCTGCTGCTGCCAGGTTTAAGCATTTAATTTTTAATTCAGTCCTCAAATTCTACAGCAAATTTAGATATATCTGTATTAAATATATATGCAAATTGTAATGCTTTAAACATTTCCTAAATGTTTAGGAGTAAGAAAAAGTCCAGTTTTATGAGCAAATAATGTCAATCCAAGTAAGTAAAGGGTAACAACAGAAGACTTTTCATCAAATGACCCTAAAACATGTTTACAAAAGACTAAGTCAAATAGCAGAAAACCAGAAATAAACAGGCTTTGTAATATTAATAGATACGAAACTTTGTGACAGAAGATTTAATGTTAAGAAACAGCTGTTAAGTGGGTGGGACACACGTTAACTGTTAACAGTGGTACAGGAAGCAGAAAAAGAAAAGATGCCTCTTTCTAAATAACCTTCTGTTAGCCGTCTGCATCCATGAAAGACACCATGGAACGAAGCTGGAAATACTCACATTCTTGAATTCAACAGGTTTTGTGCTGGACGGAGTCCCAAAACAAGTCAAAAAAACAAAGCAAACAAGGGAAGCCAGAACTCCTACTGAAATGTCTTGGATAACTTTTCTGTACACACAGATCAATGTCTGCCAGGATACATCACTGAAGATGGCAGGCAGAAATCTTAATGGTTTTTATCAGCTGATGAAACAGAAATAGGTAGGTTTTTTTGGAGAGGAAAACCAGCAAATTCTGATTCACTATGTTTCAATAGGAACTTTATCAGTACTGCAATTTACCTCATCCCTTTTAATATCTTAAGATTATAGACTTAGAAGGATGCAATAGAATGTATATAATAAAAGGCAAGTATAACTCCCATGCATCATACAATGGGAAAGTTAGTTGTAAAAAAACAAGGGCTGTGTTACTGGACTACAGCAGACATATGGATGGCAGTTTAATTAGGTAACAGAAATCATACATAGTTCACAACGTTACAAAGTTTAAGCTCCAGAAAGAGCTTAGCAATTGACTTTACACAAAACAGTACTCAGTGGTACTACTTTCTACAGAGACTGAACTATGTACAGACTTAAGTACAGACTTAAGAGTATCAAGAAAAATGACACCACGAACGCACATTTAACAAAGCTTTTAAACACCACATCATCTGTCTCGCAGAATTGTTTTTTTATGCTGTATGACTGTAGGCAAGGGATTTGAATTTCTGTAATTCACAAAAACAGCACCAGCCTATAGGTATATATATATCATTGGATTCTGCAGAACCAAACATAGGTGGAAGCATAGAGCCATGTGGCCACACATCCCAATTCACACTGCTGGCAAGTTTCTGTTTTTTCCCAGGCCCTTCTTTTTCACACCTTTCCAACTATTTCTTCTTTCAAAATCATTGGCTTTTTAGAGCAGAAAGTAATCAAAGCAGTGTCATTCTGATCAGAAGTGATCCCATGCTTATTTATTCCTTGTATCCTGGGAATTCACATAAGGGGGATGAAGAGTTGACATGACAAAGTCTTTGTGAAGCCAAAAGAATCATCATTGTAAAACAACAATTTTATATCCAAGATATTCTTCCTGTCAAATCTTGTGCTAATAACTTCTGTCATGAATACCTTTGTCATAAAAGACTGAAAAACAAGATAATGGGAAGATACTTCTTTGCAAGGGAAAGTACTTTACAGTAAAGACATCAGGACTACCATTTCTATTTTATGTGTTGCCTAAATACAAACAATTTGCCAAAAGTCTTCAAAAAGGGCAAGGAGGGCAACCCAGGAAACTACAGGCCAGTCAGCCTCCCCTCCATCCCTGGAAAGGTGATGGAACAGTTCATTCTGGATGTCATCTCTAAGTATGTAGAGGAAAAGAAGGTTATCGGGAGTGGTCAACATGGATTCACCAAGGGGAAATCATGCTTGACCAATCAGCCTTCTATGATGGCATGGCTGGCTGGGTTGATGAAGGGAGAGCAGTGGACGTTGTTTACCTCAACTTCAGCAAGGCACTGTCTCCCATAACATCCTCATAGGTAAGCTTAGGAAGTGTGGGTTAGATGAGTGGACAGTGAGGTGAATTGAGAAGTGGCTGAATGGCAGAGTTCAGAGCGCTGTGATCAGCATCGCAGAGTCTAGTTGGAGGCCTGTAACTTGCAGTGTTCCCCAGGGGTCAGTACTGGGCCCAGTCTTGTTCAACATATTTATCAATGACCTGGATGAGGGGACAGAGTGTAATCTTAGCAAATTTGCTGATGACACAAAACCGGGAGGAGAGGCTGACACAGCAGAAGGCTGTGCCGACAAACAGCAAGACCTGGACAGGCTAGAGAGTTACGCGGTGAGGAACCTAATGAAGTTCAACAAGGGCAAGTGTAGGGTCCCACACCTAGGGAGGATTAAGCCCCTGCACCAGTACAGGTTAGGGGCTGACCCGCTGGAAAGCGGCTCTGCAGAGAGGGACCTGGGACCTCTGGTGGACAACAAGTTGACCATGAGGCAGCAATGTGACCTTGTGGCCAAAGCCAATAGTATCCTGGGGTGCATTAAAAAGAGTGTGGCCAGCAGGTTGAGGGAGGTCATGCTGTCCCTCTACTCTGCCCTGGTGAGGCCACATCTGGAGTACTGTGTCCAGTTCTGGGCTCCCCAGTTCAAGAAAGACAAGGAACTACTGGAAAGAGTCCAGTGGAGGGCTACAAACATGATCAAGGGACTGGAACATCTTATGAGGAAAGGCTGAGAGACCTGTTTAGCCTGGAGAAGACTGAGAGGGGACCTCATCAATGCTTATAAATATCTAAAGGGTGGGTGTCAAGAGGATGGGGCCAGACTCTTTTCACTGGTGCCTAGTGACAGGACAAGAGGTAAGAGGCACACAGGAAATTCCATCTGAACATAAGGAAAAACTTCTTTACTTTGAGGGTGCCAGAGCACCCTCACAGGCTGCCGAGAGAGGTGGTGGAGTCACCCTCTCTGGAGATATTCAAAACCTGTCTCAATGCATTCCTGTCCAACCTGTTCTAGTCGAACCTGCTTTGACAGGGGGGTTGGACTAGTTGATCTCTGATGGTCCCTTCCAACCCCTACCATTCTGTGATTATTTGTGATTCTGTGATTTGTAGCCTGTCAATTTAGTTTCCAAAAGTTTCTATTAAAAAATGTATTGCATGAACATGTGAAAAAGCTTGAGTATGGAAAGAGCGTGACTAGCATCTACATATCAAAACAGGAAAAGATTCTCTACAATATGATTTAAAAGTTAGTATTTAGTTTTACTCAAAGGAGTGTAATTACTTTATTCCTAACACAGTGATCAGTTCATGACAAAACACAGTACTCTCATTTACATTATTTTGAGTAAACAAGAACTGACATTATGGTGGGTTAATCTTGGCAAAGGGTCAAACACCCACTCAACTGCTCACTCGCCCTCCTTCAGCAGGACAGGGGGAGAAAACAGGTACAAAAAGCTCACAGGTTGAGACAAATAAATGGAGACTGCATACCATTCACCACCACGGGCAGGCTCAATTTGGGGAAAAATATTTAAGTTATTGCCACTTAAAATAGATTTGGGTAGCAAGAAATAAAGAAAATTTTAATCCAACACCTTCTCCCCCACCCTGCTTCCCAGGCTCAACTTCACTCCATCACTCTTGCCTCTTCTACCTCCTGCTGAGCAGCATAGGGGCATGGAGGGGTTACAGTCAGTCCATAACAACTCCTCTCAGCCACTCTTTCCTCCTTACGCTTTTCCCCTGCTCCAACATGGAACAGGATGGAGTCCTTCAGGATAAAACTGCTCCAGAGTGGGTCCACCACAGGCCACAGTTCCTGTCAGAAGACCCTGTTCCAGCATGGACTCGTCTCCACTCACCGCAGTTTCCGTGAAGGAATATCCGTCTGCTCTGGTGTGGGCTCCCCCACAAGCCGTAGTGTGGACATCTGCTCCATGGTGGTCTTCTCCACGCACTGCAGAGAAATACCTGCTCTGGCACTGAGAGCACCTTATCCCTCTCCACCTTCTCTGACCTTGGTGTTTGCAGGGATGTTTCTCACCTATTCTTCACTCTGCACTGCCTGTGCAGTGTTTTGTCCTTTCTTATGTAATTTTCACAAAGGCACCACTGCATGCTCCTGAGCAAATGTTCTAAAATATGTCTTTTCCCCAAAATAGCATACAGTGCAGGATATTGAGAAAGAACAAGCTATGCAGTTTTCAATGGAAATTTTATGAGATATCAAATGTGTGAAAACCAAGAGATTTCTAAGGCAGGAGAACATGACAGTCCACCTTTGTAGACTATTTATACCACACAGGAGCATGCTCCTATTTGCTTCCTTGCTACAAAAATCTCTTCCATGTTTCCCATATTCTATACAATGACAAGAAAAAAATAATTTCAGAAGAGGAAGAGCCTGAATACAGTGCAAAACATCATGACTTTTGCTGATTAAATAAATCAATTTAAGCCATAGAATTATTTCTAGATCTATTTAATTAGCTATAGTTTATAGCTGTTACTGTTACCTGGTGCCCAAATTTAACACCAAGTCATCATGAAAGAGGCAGTCTGGCGCTATAGAGAGTAATAAAAAGTTGAAATTATAAACTTCAAAAGGACATCGTCATTCTTCATAGAAAGACACTACATTAAACCTTAAAAATCAAGAATTTGGAAAAAAAAAATTTTTTCATTTATAAAATCATAATAATAATCATTTATATTCCTCTCATTTTCCTTACAGGGAAAGATGGTCATTCTGATAAACACCACAAAATACCTGATAAATATTCATTTTAACAAACCTACAAAGAATTTATCCTTCAAATATTTCATTTAATTAAGAATCCCTTATTCTGTATTTAATAAGGTAAAACCTTCTACTCCCAACAGCTATTTTAACAAGTCTTTGGCAGATAACACAGGAACCATTCAAACAAGCCTCCAGAATTATAAGCAGCATCAACAGATATTAAAATTATTATCTGGACCCTTAAGCAAAAATGTTGGCTTTACCAGCCTGACTTAGACACAAATACACAAGACAATAAAATTATCCTACCTCATGCTTTCTTCCAGTCCTTATATTGTTGTTTTCCAGAGTATGTGTCGCGTACAAATTATGCTCTGCTAGGTTAAGACTTGCGTTTTTCAATTTTTCCTGCAAAAGCTCGATTTCAGATTTTTGCATTGTAATAAGACACTCTAGCTCACTTAAAGAAGGCTGTTGAAATACCTAGAAAATGATAGTATAGGTATATTACATTAGTAACAAAAAATCAGAAGCATAACAAACCATTTAAATAAATCTGTCTAAAGAAACGCAACACTACCAGTGTTACAAGGAATGTGTGAGAGCGGTGAGTAATTCTGCTTTTGTAAATAACTCAAGAATCCATAATCAAAACCAGACCTCAAAGTGTTAACTAAACATTTTCACGCTACCACCATATTTTCCAAATCCAAGTTTAGAGTCTTAACAATGATTGTTTTATATAGATGTTTCTTCTGGAGCAACTATAGTATTTTGTATCTCACATGCTTGTCAAAATTTCTTGACAAAATATTTTACCTCCTAGACTTTTTTCTGGTGAAATTTCAAGTTGGTAAATATCACTGGTCTATCAAACATTGGCGAAAAAAAAACTTAAGTGCATATTCTGTCAATGAAGATATTCTTAGTCAAAAAACTGCCTCAGAAAAGTACCTCTTTAATGTAAATTTACAACACGTATCCACTATCCCCATAAACTCAGACAACACAAATGTTGTGGTCAAACTGAAGACTTACAGAAAAAACAGACAGTCATTCTAGATCACAGTGTTACTCAAGGCAGATATGTTGTTTTATCATGCCATTGAATTCCAGGACCCCTCCCAGCTATCAGTCCATTCACAGCTCACTTTGTCCCTGTTTCAAAACACGTTCAGACCAAAAACACATTTTCATTGGTACCACCTATCTTTAGGTCAAATTCCCGATGTCCAATAGTAGATTCATGTGCGTACACGACGAAGAACGGTCAAGTTACCATGGCTTGATAAATTACTCTTTGTCAGTTGAATTTTCATTAACTGCCTGTGATCACACCCCACTGCGTTACAACCACAAGGCAAAAAGTTGTTAGCTTAGCATGAGCAACAGCAATATGCCTGTTGTGGCAGCCTGTGACAATCACAAAGTGAAATGCTTTAGCTCAAACGTCCTCCACAGTGCTGTATGGTTGGTGACAGACATTCACCTTGCAACACCTGTGACAGACAAAGATAACCTAATTCCCAGATCTCCAGTGTATCCAGGCAGCTAGAGGTTAGCACCCCAACACTATTGCTGAAAGAAGAGATGGTGCAAACCCTCTCCCTTCCCTAACTGATTGCACAAATAAAAAGGCAGGTTAGTTTAAAAAGTCAATGCAAGTGGCTTGAGCTGACCCAGTTGACCTTGTATTGCACTGATTAGGGCAAATTCATGAAACCTCTATTGCCAGCGGTGCTCTGACAGCAATGGCAAGCAGCTAGCAAACACTAAAGTCTTCAATCAAAAAAGCTTGATCCAGGAGAGATAACTTTCTCAAGACTGACTGAAAAGTTTTATTTTATACATACTTTCTGTAATTAGCAAAGTTCTGACAACCTGACTTGCTTGCAACTGTTTGAGAATATTCTTAAGGCAAATACTCATTTCAATAGAGAAGAAAGAATTTGGTACAATTAACACTTGTTCCTACTCTTTCCATTACTGGTATGCCCCAAGTAAAACAAATCAGGTATGCTGACAAAAATAAGAAACAAAAAAATCTCCAAATTCATGCCAATCAAGAAATTACATGGTCCAAAGTTAATTAAAAACAATCAAGCAAACACCCTAGTAAACTTAGTATGTGACAGAAACAGATTAATGGGCATAGCCATTTTATTTCTTTCTATGCAGAATATGAAGCTTTTCATAAAGCGTACTATAAACTCACACCTTCTACAAATAAATCCCAAATTAGAATTACCAAGCATTTATTTCAGAAAAAGTATAACTCCTCATACTGCAAACAAGTACAGGAAAGTTGTCAGAGAGTAAAAGTTGCCCATGCTTTTGCTGACTGTTCCTTAAATAATTTCTGTTGCTCATTTTGCATAATTTAGGCCATATGTAGTTGCAAACAGATGTCATTTCCACCTATGATCAGCAAAAGGCCATTGTATAACTATAAGAAAACTCTACACAGAGAGAAAAAAAAATGAAAATAGAAAAATGAGGAGTAGACAAGCCCATGCATTGAAAAGAACATTTACAAGAAAGTTGGGCTTTTTGTTCATTTGAGCAAAACCTTTGCACTATATAAAAAGGGGGAAAAAAATTCAACAAAACTTAGAAGACAGAAACAGTGCCAGTAGATGAGGAAGATGTAGTTATACTTAAGGTACATAATTACTTTTTTTTCACTTGGCCTTTATTTTTTCTTATTAAGAAAGCAAAATAAACCTACCAACTTCTCCCATTTTACTGATTTCTCAGCTGTATGTAAAGAGACTTCTACATGTAACATAAGTTGTACAATTACATTAGTAACTAAAAAAAAGAATCAACAGTTTCAATCTGTTACAATCGTTTTAATTCATATTACCCCTAGTTTAAAACTTCTACAACTGCTAAATGTTGCTGACTTTTAAACCCTGACAATTACACAAATTTAGCTAATGATTAGCTTCTTACTGTATCACTACTTTTTAATTTCTTCTTTCAAAAATGAAATGCGGAGTGTTTTGAAATGTAAATACATTTAAAAGTTACAAATTATATCAAATCCTTGGTCTTCTATGTCAATGAAGTTCTGCTGCTGACTTTAATAGGACCAATATATGAACTGTGTTCTTCATTTGTTTGGGTTTTTTTTTCCCTACTCTTTTCTTCTGCCAAAAGAGATCTCTAGAAATTACCATGCAGTGATAACTTATTTCAAATTAAATACTGTAAGGTACATTTTCTAATAAAACTCTTACAACAGTCTGTGTGCACATGCATACACACATATTTCTTGGAAAACTAATAAAATAAAACCAGTCTTAGATCTTAACTTATACCTCCAAAATGCTTATGTTTTTACCCTCAAAATATTCAGCAGATCACTTTTAATAATACGGACCTTGCTATATAATTTGGGTCTACGATACCCTCAAAATCTGCTCAGTTTTTTAAGTACACGTGAAGTTTCTTCAGTTTCAGGAATTCTAAGAACCCAAATGTAACCTGAAGAGATCCATTTAAAAATTGAGGTTTTGCTTATCAATGGACTCCAGTTTAAGAAGAGTTGAGTATCATTTTCTGTTAAATTTAACATATCCTTCACTATTTGGTAAATATTCTTCTACATTTCCTAGCCTAGAAGACATTGTCTACTCAAATATCAAGATAATTTTTAAACATCAATATTTAAAACATGAAAAGAGATCTTCCAAAGACAGAAAGCTGGATGAAATCTCCCTCTGATCTTTTGTTTCAGATTCATGTATATTTAACTTCATACTGCTACACCTTTATATTGCAGGTATCCTTGGTTAAAAGCAAAAAAATCACCAAAACCAAATTATTCAGTGAAAAGATTTGGCTATTATGAGAAATGAAATTCCTTCTGTAAAAAATACGACTCTATGAACAACCCAGAGTTCCAAGATTTATGCATGAAGAAAGAAGTGCAATTTTGTCAGATCCTCGGAAAGAAATGTGACCTTTTCTTGACTTTTCACTTTCTAGCTTTACATCTGAACTCTAATCTAAGAACTAAGGGAAATATTACAGTTAATAAGGTCAAAATGGCAAATAATTTGGACTATACTGGAGCTCTGATTTAAAAATCCTACATCAGAAAAAAAGCACGATATTGTGTTTCAAGACTGCAGAAAACCTTCTACATTCAAGCTCTGTATGAAGAATGTAGGCCAGTTTCACAGTGAAAATCAGAAATCTGCAATCCAGAAAAATAAAAAAAAGTTACATGCTAAGAGGCAGCACCAGGTTCTTCCACAGTTTCTGTCTCAGAACTGTCCTCAACGAAAAGTTCCATAAAGGTTCACTACCTAAAGCTTATTCTGAATCCTATGTCTAAAACTAAGATTCCCATGAGACAATCGTTTCAGTGTATGCATAATGTTGACTCTCTTCATAGTCTATCCATCTACATGTTGAGTGCAGGAAATGAAGGCTTTCTCTCAGGTTTAGCATCTTAGATTAGATTCTACCTGCATTACTAAGTCTAGCTTAACAGAATAATGGTTTCCTTCTTTCACTTAGCAAAATCAGCTTATATCATATGCTATTTTATCACAAAAAATACATAATTTTTTCATACTAAAACCCAATTTAACATGCAAAACTTATATTCCAAATAGATGTCATAGCTTATTTATGTTTTAAACAACAAATACAATGAAGAAAGCATTTCTTTCTACCAAGAAGATCTCCCACCTCTCTTATGCTTACGTGTCTTTTCAAAGTAAGACACAGCTGATGTTTTCTGGGTGCATTAATCAAGATGAAGCATACATACCATCTTTGCGACAAAGCTGTACCACTGGGGGAACCATCCACACTGTACTTAGGGAAGGGATGCCACCTTTTCAGTGCCACTGTTGTCAGAGATCACAAACAGCACCAAACAATATGGAGAAAACACAGCTATGCTGCATCGTACTTCTATTCTGTACGACTTTCCTGAACCAGCAAAAGAGAGCAGGTGTCAAGGGAATAGGTATCTAAGAGCTTCAGAACTAATAACATGGCCTTACGTGTATTCCTGCTCCCCCTCAACTTCCTCAGGACAAAGCTGTGCTAAGAGTACCAAAATCACCATCTAGGAGACAGAAAAAGCCTGCACAGTCTTTCTGTAAGCAGATGCAAGCTCACCCCGCTTCAACCACACACTGGCCAATAGGAATACAGTCGCTAAAATATCTTTTCTCTCAGCAACACAACAAAGCCTACACACAGAGCTCAGACTAGAGGAAATATGCATACCTTTAGCAGAATACTTGAGTTAGGAAACAGCATTTGTGACCTAGGGCAACCAAATGGCCCACGACCCCATACCCCAAAGTTTTCTTCCAGTTAAACTCCAGGAATCCAGTGCCGTATGCCATGCAAAGCCATGATGGCGGCAATGTCCAGAAACAGTTTCTATATGAGAAATAAGAATCATTTCCCAGGTTTCCTCTTACTCTGTTACCGAGTCCACTAGCTGAGCAGCTAAGTCAGAGGCAATGCTCACCTCAGCATCCTTTGCAAGCTCCTTCTTTTTACAGCTTGGAAATCCAATTGTCACAGTCTCGTCTCTACTTACTGCACGTAACTTCTAGGATGGGCACCAGTAACTAACTGTTGAAAAGCAACTTACCCAGCCTTGGCCTTGATCTCATGTGTACTCATGAGTTCCCAGAAGGGCTAGAAGCCAGTGAAAGGGTTTCCACCATCCACCCACCCTCTTAACCTAGATGTTTGGCATCTTCCAAAATACACACAATTTATATCATATAAAAAAGAGCACTCTGATCATGTAACAGAGAAGAACGGGCAGGGGAAAGAAGGATGCAATCCCTTTATGAAGCCCATGCAGCTACCACATCAGAAAGATTCCCCAAACCATGTAACCAGGTATGAATGATTTATTTTATTAATGAGGGGAATTAAGACTTCTTGTTATAAAATTAATGTTCCAAATTATTGGGAAAAATATGCAATTACAAGATAAGAAAAAAATTTTGTAGTCTGGAAAAAAAATGTTTAGAAGAATCATCACAGAAAGTCTCAAGACAAGGCTGGATTTCATTAAGCCTTTTTGTTAAATTCATTTCCCCATGCATTTATTGGAGTAGCCACTTTTTAGTTGCAAGTACACAATAAAACGGGGCAGTTTTTTCATAAAACTGGTCAGAGCAGCAGTTGAAAACATCAGTACTATGTGTTCTAATGCATTAAAATTAATAGACATTAGAAATAGAATATAACACTACAGAAGCCTGAGCAGTTGCTGGTTAAAGTATTTAATATCTTTATACTCTCGGAAGCAATACTTTACAACTGTCGCTTAAAAGTTTAAAGTATAATGGCTTTTTCTTGGTGTTTTGTGTTTGTTTTTTTTTAAAGAACTTTTAGGGCATCTTATCTAGCATTTTAGTTGCTGGAAGGTTTTACTTGACTAACTACACCAAAGTGCAGACAGTATTTCTTCAAAGATTTTAAGCTATTTTAAGATAGAGATATATATATATTGGCTACTAGGTAAGTTTAAAAAAGCACATTTTTCTGAGTTACAGATTCAGTACTAGAAAGCAAAAAACATAAACCTGCATCTGATGGTGAGATTGCTCCAAAAAAGCAACTTTGTTGTCTGCTGAACTATTACACTATTATCACAAGTAAAAATCAAACCTGTGCACTAATGGTGTAAACTAGGGACTGTGCTTGTTATGCATTATCATCTCTGTACATTAGAACCTCAATCATACTCAAACAAATTCACTAAAGTGTGGTTTTCAATCTGCTAACTATGCATTCCATAATAGCCTGTAATTATTAAAAACTGACAAGAAAGCTACGCCACCTGTGTTTATGTGAAGCCAGGTAATGAAAAAAACAACAACGCTGTCATCACCTCTCAATTCCTGATTGCATTATCAAAACTGTAGCCGAGTTTGGCATCTGGGTGTGACCTTGTTAACTGCTAGGGTAATTAAATTTATTCTATTGGGAAAAGGGATGATAAATTATTAGCAAGAAGATTTTGTTCACATTTTATTAAATTGGCCTGTCAAAGGGTCGGCCAAATTATCAAGGGCCTCATTTATTGGAGGCCAGCCATATTGCCACATCTGTTACAATTATTTATAATTTCAGCAGTTGAAAACCAACTGAGTTAGGCATCCGCCATGTAAAGTAATTTACAAATTATCTGATGAGGGAGTGTTTTAGCTTCTCCCTCATTTCTAGCCAGCAGAAAGCCGCGCTGTAATTACAGAACACGATTAGGTTCTTTGGGGAACTTATCTTGCACTCATAGCCATAGTAAGATGCAGCAAGAACATATGGAGGAGCTTGTGCTTCTACTCCCTGAAGCTCGTGACCCGCCTGCCGCTGAGCCCTTGAGTTGAATTTGAATGAGAGTGCCATGGCTAATGTTCTACACATGCACCATTTATGCCACAAAACAAATCGGATCACTGTTAATTATGAAGCAGCTATAATCAGGCCTTCACATCTGTGTAATGTGAAGCGCAGTAGGCTGTATTCCAATAATGTATGACTACCTTTGGGTCGCAAATTGCGAGCCATATTGCCTCAGTAGTAGTTACTGAATTCAAAGTAAGTCCTTTGATAAAAGCCCATCACAAAGATATTTTTATCCATTTTTTTTTAAACACAAGCCTTTCTTTATCAGCTATTGACCAGAACAGTTAAAGCATATGGCACAAGTTCATTAATGAACAGTAGCACACAGCACTCTAATTTAATGAAACCACTTGAGCCATAAAAATCAGATTTAGTTAATTCCCCCTTTCCCTTTTTTTTTTTCTTTTCTGCATCTAGCCTATACCCTGGACTCCAACATAATGTCATGGGTGATCTTGCTGTAAAATATAATTATTTTCTCGTACATTTATAAACAGATTTTATATTTTAAGAGCCTGTGCATTTTGTAACATGGAATGGGGGGGTTGAGGTGGGGGGGGAAGCGAGACAAATGGAAAGAAATTGAAAATTGGAAAGAAATGTCCAAGTATTTTCCTCTGCATAACCCAAAATTTAACCTGATAACAATTAATAGTCCATATATCATTTCTATTTTAGAAATTACTGTCTCGCAGCTGTCTTCTAACCAAAAAATATTCTTTATTCAGTGAAAAATCTTTCTGTGAGAAAGCAGCTAAACAAGCGGCACCCAGATGGCAAACCAGCTACAGTTTAATTAATCCACTAAAAGCCATTCAGTTTTCAGTAAGGGTAATGTAATTTTGAATAATTGTAGGAAAAAAAATCACTAAACGTTCTTAAGTTTTATTATAGCGGCATGAATAGTGCCGCTATAGAGTAGTTAAAGTTGAGTTGCTCTTTCCATTATAAACCCCACATTTTCAGTACCTTGGTCCATTTTGATTATTAGACTTTGAAAATAGATAAATGGAATGTCAAACTAAACTAAATAAAATTAAACTGTTCTTCAAAACTGGATCCAGTTTTTCCTTTCTGTCCTTTTAACACTCTAGAACAGGATGTAGATTGGTTTTCAGAAGTTATGCAGTACCTTCCTGAAGTACAGTGCATTTCTTTCCTTTTTTAAAAAAATAATTTCAGAAGCTGCACAAAACCATTATTCCTTGTTTTATAGACAATACCTGCCTGCATCCTGGCACACCTACAACATTGCAGGTGGAGTCCCAAATTGTCATAGTAAAACACACCCAACTGTAACTGACATTGCATTTTAGGGCAATCAAGTGCTAGTAAACTGTGGTCCCAATAGCAACAATGACTTCACAGAATCTGTTAGACAGTTAAAATTCCATGCAGCTTTTCTGAGGACAAGGGCATGGCTTGAACCACAGGGTACAAACTCCTTTGTACCTGTCTGTATTATAACAGAATTGTGCAGTTCAAATACAAAGATTTTCTAGAAAAATAATACTACTGCTTGAAAAAAAGACCTTTATTTTATGCTTTCTACCTTGTTTAAAAGACACATATACAAGACGTTTTAAGTGTAGTTTCATAACATATTGGTATAAAAAAAAAATGTTTGGAAACTAATAAATTACTGCTTCTTTGATCAAGAATCAGAGATGCTTTTATACTAGTTTTTAAAAAAGTGTTTACCTGTAAGCTACCATATTAAATTTGCTATAAAAAAATATAAATAAGATTAAAATTACATCATTACTATTGAAGATGACCTGTCTAAAATTTAAGGTTTGTATTACACTTACCTAGGTATTGCAAATACTAGAAAATACCAGTGCTTTTCTATTACAAACACATTTAAACATGGAGCAAATTTAACCTTACAAGCTACAATCTATACCTGCCTTTATTATAAGGGTAATAATCTCCAAATAACAGATAGTTTGCAGCTTAAGGGAACACAACCATTTGAAAAATGTTATTGATATTTTCCACCATTAAAGACTAATTATTTACTCAGTAAGTTGTGCTGCCTAAATTGGTCAATTTCAGTTCCATTTTACTTTCTTCAAAGCCTAAGCCTTGAAGCAAACAGTGGTAGTCTTTTGCCTTCCTCAAACAACATGCTGCAGTACTACATAGTTCTAAATGTTTACTACGACTTGATGTCATCTTGTCCTATACAAATACCTTTTTACTACAGTATTTGTTAATTTATTAAATTACATTTTGAGATCTTTGTGATCAATTTTAGTGCTTTTTTAATGAATTGAATATTCCTAAAAACTGGAAGATATTTATGGCAAGCTTTGACCCATAGGGGGCGTAAGACTGAGAAACGTCTAAGGTAAATAAATTAAATGGCTAAGTTTTCTAACAGTAAAGCCTAAATAAATGTAATATAAAACGTATTTTTTAGGAATTAGTTTCAGTAACTGAAATAATCACAATCTATAAAACAAAATTTACAGCATCACACTTTGAACAGGGTATCTTCCTCTTGTTATGCTGTATGATTAAGAACAAACAGAAAATTAAGCCCCAAAAGCAGACTTTAAACATTCACATTGCAATACTAAGTACACTGGACAAAATATAGAACCACTAAAATAAATGAGAGTTACCCTTTCCAACTAATTTTTTACCATTTATATTTCAATGAAAATCAGTATTTTAAAGACTGTACTATATAAGCCTAATAAACAGAAATCACCAAAATACTAAGGTTAGAAAACTAGCAAGTCACACACTGATAATAAAACCTGAAGGATTTTTGCATGGCAACAATGGATGCAGTTTTTCTTGAAACATTATATTTATGTATTTCTCATATAAATCTTTCTAAACTCAGTTTTTTATTTTAGTTACAAATCACCATTTTCTTTCCTAATAAGCTTAAGTTACATCTGTATGCAATATCTACTTCCACTGTTTTACTAGCATCTTCTATTATGACTCCTTTTAAAAACTTCATAATGAGAAATGAAGATACTATTATAAAAGCGCAATTGAATTCTGTATTAGGTAGAATGCACATACCTGTCAGATGCTGCAGTTACAAATAAAAACATTTGAGTGTCTGTTAATTACTGTTCTTTGATCAAGTATCATCTCTTAATACCGTCTTTGATGTCTGCACATGTATGAAAAGTAGGAGTCATGACAGAAATGACTGCTTCCGTTCAGTAAACATACTTAAATATTTACTATTCACATGGGTAATAGTTATGGTATACTAACCGTATGACTAAATGTATGGTATAAATCTCAAAGCTAAAAATGAACACCAATAATGAAACAGAACCAAAACAGCAATTACATGAGATGAAATTAATCAAGCCCCACAGGCTTATGTTTTGAAAACTATTTAAAATGTTTTTGTTCTCTGCTTTTTTACTGTGCAGCATGATCATAGATTTAACTAAACAGACTTCCAAATTCAGAGATGCTTAATTTCTCTGATCAGAGAAAAGGTATGTGAGAGCTGCTGAATGCACACATACTAAAATGTAAATAGAAATTTACTGTAAAGCAGATTCAAATTCTTCATCACACATATTACCAGATTAGTCAAAATCAACCAAAGTTTGCCCTCACCAACACAAGTGCCATACTGACTAGAATAAGATTCCAACTTATAAAAGTCATACTATATCCTTAATGAAAGAAAACTGAGGCATTTTTGCTAATATAGCCAATAAAATAAAACTTATTTTTTGCCCAACTACAATGTAATTTCAACAGCAAGAAAAGCTCAAACCCAGGAAAAAGTATGTGCTAACATATGCAACACTGATGTATAATCTTCCTGGCTAGGGAAAGTCTGAAGAAGATACATTAGTGCTGTCAACAGACTGTCAGCGTGTCCCACAGGATGGACTTTCAGCAAGGTACAGATCTGAACATCCTCAAGAAATCAGTACTTTACAGCAGAAATACAACTGTCATTTAAACCAACTTCTTTTTTTAGGAAGGACTGTTTTAAAAAATGGTAACAGGAAAACTAATGGATGCCTGCTTTGCTTTCATGTCCTGTTAATTAAGACTTTATTCCAAATCCATCCTGTTTTACTGATGTTGCAGTCAAGAGACAGCAGAATGAGTTCTGAAGGAGGTTCTCTCAATCACGTTTAACTTCAAAACTGCACAAACAACCAGGATTCTGGTTATCTAACAGGTCACAGAAGTAATGATAGGTAATCACTTTTTTCCCCTGCAGAAATCTCAGCTGTGTAATCACACAATAATCATTACCTTTCTAATATTTTTGCAAGACAGTAAAGTTGGTAATGGGAAATTTGGCTGTCATCAAAATGCAGCCAGCAATGAGCATTAGGATACATTCCCAAAAGGCATACTCTGGCCTTTCAACTAGAGCAAGGCTTTGTGTCAACAAAATTTGGGATATTTGCTATAGCAGAATGGAAGGATGCTAGTTAAGACAAAATATTAAGCCTGTTAAGCACACAAGCACATACTGCTTAACATCTTGGTTCTCCTACAAGCCTAGCAACTCTGGACAATACATATACGCATTCCCTTCCCTGAGGCTGCTTCAGTAACACTAGTCATTTGTCCCATCACAGCCAGATTTAAGGCATTTAGCTTACTATATTACATTCATTATCATAAGTTGTCTACTTTTCCTTCCTACCATGACTTCTCCACTAGCATTGGTAAGTATTTGACTGAGCTCATGACAGATCACATAATGTTCAATTGATATATTTCTGCAAAAGGTCAGACTGAACCTATGACCACAACAAGTATACTCTTCCAAATAATTATTTGCACCCATGTTCACCATTAAATAATTTAGGACTGTTTCACATTTGGATCCTAATTTACATGGAGCGTACTGGTTGATGTACTTCAAGTTCAGGTAGCACTAGAAGGAGGCATAGAATAAATCAACAAAAGAAATAGTAACAATTCATCCACACTGTAAGTGATTAATTTAAAACATCCAAAGGAAATCAAGTATAAAGTTGAATCAGCAACTGTAGATCGTCAGTAGCTTCTAAAATAGTGTTACTTTTAATGTCAGAAATTTCCTCAAGTTCTTTCAAGAGGTAAAAAAAAAATTGATCCGAGTGAAATAGTCTGCTTGGATTTGAAACGGATTTCAGCAAAGCTCCACATTAGGAGCTCTTAAAGAAACCCAACTGCTGTATTTTAAGGGGAGTAAAAATCTTAGAGTTAAAGAATTGCTTTAATTATGAGAAATAAGTAATAGCAATAAATGCTTAGTTTACTCAGTGGGAAAGAGTCACCTGCGGTGTCCCACATGTTCAAAAAATATAGAAAGGTAGGAGGGTAGTGCAGTAACAAAATTTTCTAACACTACTAAGCTATTCAGAATAATAAAGACAAAAGCCAATGTCAAATATTTACATCAGATCTACACGGGATATGGCGTAACTCCATAATAAACTGTCACAGAATACCCAGGTTAGACAATACAGATGTTGTACATGGAGGAAAGCATTCTAACATCACTTCACAAAGAGAACAAAGGCCTCCTTAACCTCAGGAAATATAATTCAGACATATAATAAAAGCTTTATGGAAAAAAAATGCATAGTCTGACAAAATAAGCAGCAAAAAACACTTCAGAGCAATACAAGATAATGAAAGCAGAATGATGTACTCAGAAATACAGTCTGAGCATTGATAAACCATGATCCAAAGCTGTGTTTAGAACAGAAACAGCTTGAGACTAATTTTATATTTATAATGTTTCAAAAAATCCTGCAAAATCTTCTAAAAGAAAAAACCCAATTATTTCTAAGATTCAGAAAAAGGTCAAGAATGTATTAAGAGGACAACACAAGAAAGACTTAAAAGAATGTATTTTGTCGTTTGTGAAACAAAATTATTGAATCATTAGATTAAGGGAAACTGTAAAAATCATACAAAATACAGGTTAAGAATCTTGTGATAAGCACTTAAGCAATACTCTGGATAAAGTTGGAACATTAACTCTGGAATGACTATCATGAACACAACCAGGAGATACCGCATTCTGTGATTTTTCGGTTTTGAGGAATCAAACACTGTGATTTTTTTAATATTCAAACTCCTTTGGACTCATGAACAGAATCCTTGATTACATATCTACCTTACCCACCCACCCTAAGTGAAGTTGTGGATTTAACGAGCATTATAACCTTAACTATTTTCCCTTCTCTGCTTAATCAAGGGAAAGAGTGCTCGTAAAACTGAAACATGTAACTACATCTCATTGACAAATCTATGGAAGAAACAAAGCAACAGAGTCTACAAAACCATTGTGGGTAGATAATTTCAAAGACTTTCAAACTCACTTTAAGTCATAAATTGGACTTTGGAAAATGTCAAGGGTATACATGTAAGATCTGGCACACTTGAAAAGTTAGAGGCCTGTTAGTCAGAGTGATGAACTTATTATAATAACTCCAAATGGCACATTAAAGCTTAGAAATTTTTACACAAATATTTCTCCATACCATAATGTTTTCTCTAGATCTATGATCTAAAGTTTAGTTGTGTGGTCAGGAACAACAAAACTAATCAAGACCAATAAATTTCATTTTCACACAGGAAATTCAGAAACTTCACAATTTCTTCTAGGAATTTGCTTACAGGAACAAAATCACTTTCATTTTATTTTTATTTTTGGTGTCTTTGTTAGAGAATATAAGTAAGAGTCATCTTGAATACTGAAAACATTACTCACATTTTTTCCCAGGACAGATTTAATTACGAAGTACCTTCTATTAGCAACAGCAGAAATAGTAAGAAAACCCTGCAATTTCCTTTAAAATTATCTGGCACAGAAGCTTAGTTTAAAACAAGAGGAAACAAATTTTATTATTCTAGAAGTGGACTCACTTGTACTTCACATTTTGGGTAAGAATCCTGATTTAAAGCATCACGAGCCTCCTGAAGTTCCTCTTGTAACTGACAAATCTTCTGATCTTTTCCAAGTAACTGATCCTGAAGCAAGGCACAGTTTCGCTGCAGTTGAATTTCACTTGTTTTAACAGTTTCAAAACATGAAGTCAATTCATTATAAAGCTATGAAAAGGGAAAAGAGAAATAACAGGATTAAAAATAACTTCAGTGTAGACAGACATATAAATTATACTTTCTCTCCTCCTGTGTTTAAGTAATTTATCCACAAAGATCACCCTCTCATTTTTAAGTTTTAACAATTCTTTCGTACTTCTTGTCCTCCTGCCTCCTGTCGTGCACTATACATGGGAAAACAGTGATTGTAAAATCACTGAAACTTTAAGTTTAAAAAGTTTTTCCAGGAAAACACAACTTATATTAGAATATTATCAGTTTCAGTTGCTTCTTTATGGCATTTATGCCATAAAGAGACACATAAAAATTGGAATTTGTTTTACTTCTTCAATATTTTATATAAAATACAGAAAATACAAAAGAAAAAAAACAAATCCCATATTAATATTAGGCAAAAAATTGAAACGTCTGTCCTGGCAATGAAATTAAAGGATCAGGAATACCAAATACCGCCCTTGTCTTCTATAGAGTAGCTTGATCTTTTAAAACTAACATTTTTAATATAGCTTGGATAGCAATACAGTGAATTCACAAATACCGACTGCATATTGTATGAAGTGTAAAATGGTTGTTTAAATAATTATTCTGTGGGAATTTTTTTGACATTAACTATAAAACCCAGAGATTATATCAGAAGTTCTTATCCCTGGCTGTTGCTCAACTGTTCTTGCTGAAACCAGAATATTGTGTATATTCTGCAATCGCTTTACAAGAGATTCCATACACATGAAGAATTTCTAGAACTATATCCAAGTAATAACCAACGGTACATAACATCGAACTGACAAAAAGAACTTATTTTGCAAGAATAAGAGAACTTAACCACCCCAACACTCTATTTTTACCCTTCTTTTTCAATATAAACATCTGAAAACTGTTTAAAACAAAACCAGCTTTTTATTGAAAAAATACAAAAAACAGTTTGAAAAATAAGCCTGTAGTTGAACAAACAGCAGCACAGATTCTGAAGGAAATACATGATTCCACAGCTTCACTACCTAAGCATACATTCCTCTCTCCATTTCAGTCCTTCATTCCCTTGACTGTCCTTTTTTCTCAAAATATACAATATTCCCTCTGACTATTTCTTCTACCATAAAATAATCTGTAGAAGGCACATACTTCCACAGCTGACAGTTTTCTTGGGAAAATCCATTTCTGCCGTTCCACCCACAAGAAACTAATTAAGTATCAAAATCAGAATTTCCAAATCTATGAATGTTTGTAAGTACAAGGAACTGACACAAGTAATTTTACCTGTAAAAACATTATTTTATCCTTCATTTTATTCTTTGTCAGCTTTACTTAAATGATACATTTCTTTCTCCCTTTCATCTGCTTATATTCCTTAGAAGTTAGAACCTCTGAAAAACAACCACAACTTTTAGATTTGGAAATTGTCTACCTAACACTGTGTGAGAAATTTGCAAACAATCATCTCCCTTCCTTTCCTTCTTGCTATCATTTTCTACTCCCATGGGCTCTCAAAATCCACACAGAACAAAGTAAATTACTTCTTGCCTATTTCCAAAGCAGAACAGAGATCATGTCGCTCAGGCACAATGAATTCAAAGTCCAGATAGACTGATTTCAAATGACTCTGAGTCTTAAAAATTAAACTTTTGCATAGAAATTTCTGTGCCTATTGAATCTTTCTTATATATTTAAGAAAGCTTACATCATCTCTAGAAATGCAAGATTAGCCAATTTCTTATGGAAATCAGTAGGTATCTCACAGGAAAATAAACAGTTCATTTATCAAAAACATGCATTTTTAGATAATGTCCTTCCAAACGAATGGAACATCAAGACACAGTTACTTCCAGCTATAACTATATAAGCTCATTAGCTAGATTATACTGCTATGACAATTTACTGGTTTTATGACTAGCAGCACTTAAGTGGTTGTAATTATAGTATTTGAAAGGTAACATCCTAGTAAGATGAATGGAGAACATCAAAAATATGATGTTTTTTTCTAGCTGGCAGCCACATCCCCTAATGTAGCTAATGGGTATTTTGGGTAGTCAGCATTTGTCAGGACAAGACAAATAGCATGTCTTTTTACTTGCATAAACTTTTCCAACCTTCCCTGTTTTGAAAACAGCAATAACAAAACACATATATTTCAAGTGTAAGACTAGATAAAAGCTATATGCAAAAAACCACATTCACATCATTCATCTTTTTACGCTGAGGTTTATATACTTTTTTTCAACACCACCAGTATACTAGTTTATAGGACTCATTCTTTCTTATTTACAGGCACTTAACATCAGGAAATTTCAAAATGAAAATTAACTGTATGAAAAGAAATAGTTCTATCTACTGTCCACATCTTCCAAATTTCATTCACGGCCATGCACTGTTTTGTGGATCAAATATGTACTTAATGTTTATATTGGATTCTTTGGGGCAGTTCTGCTTACTTTTGACCCTGTTTTAGAAGAGGCACCACATTTAATCGCACTGCAGTAAGGACATTCCAGAACATACAGAATTGCACAACACAGTGAAACAGATCTACCATTAATAAAGATGCAGAAAGTCAGGTGTAGAATGACAAGATGTAAAATGGGGATCAGGGGACCAGAGATGCAACACTGAGTAGAAAATTCAAAAGAAAGACAAAATTATTACAAATTATTTATCTCAGAACTAGCAAGCATCACAGAAAAGAGGTATGAAATCTTGACTGCACATTAGTGAGTGGTTATACTTTACATGAAAACAATAAACATGAGATTTACCCAGGAAATTGTTTAATCCCCGAGAAGAGATATAAGAAACATTTCTGTTTCCAAGGTAGGAAGAAAAAGCCAAATATTTAATATCATTCCTTATACATTTTATGAAATTTGGTATTGGGAAAAAAAAGGCAACAGCCAGTGACACAAGACCGTACTCTGCAAAAGCTGTTGCATTGACTGTATTTTGAGAATCTCTAATGCCTTAGAGCTGTCCTTTCTCTGATAGGCAACATAGACTGTTACAGGTGAAGGTACTTAAAAACAAATAAAAAAAGATTAAAAGTATCTGAAATCAGTACACTGTAATAAATTTATTCTATATGACACAAGAGCATTATTTATCAGTCAGGAAGGCAGAGTAACTTAGCTGAATTACAAGAAAAAAAAGTATCCCGTATGTCTCAGCTACCCTACCAATTTCCTATATTGATTTAAATGATTTTACCAGAAAAAACTTTTTGCTAGATCTTTGAAGAGTTACTTAAAACAGAAAAATTCATTAGAACAGTAGGTGTGCTTAATGTCATCAAGTAACCTAAAAATGCCAGACCAAAGCTAGGACTTCCAGGAGAACCAAGATATGTGACTCTAATGCCTGCTCACATGTGATAGAAAATATTTAACAGCCTGACAATGGTGGGGTGAAGTAAAATACTGACACACATTAAATATATGTGATGGCAAACTTAAGTTAGGTCAGACTAAGAAAAGCTAGGGAATTTCAACAAAACCTAGTAAAACTAAACAATTAACCCATGCTATCTATTGTATTTTTCTTAGCCGTAATCATAGTGCAACTGGCAAAAAACTGCAGAATGAAACAGTTGACACAAATGACCAACACTAACATTATACAAGTGTGCACGATTTTAAATGAGGTTTAGACTGCTCCCATGTACTGAATGCTAATTAACGGCTGGAACACATTTTCCAATTCCAGAATAGTTCCCAGTTCCGCGATCCAAAGGCCATTTAGTTAATGCTGTCATAGAGTTTTCTATATCAACTAAAGTACAAAAAGTGGGGACATCCGGGAGATTTCCTTCAAAAGTATACTCCTGAGAGGAACTAACACTAAGGTAGATTTATCCATTAAAATTCAACAGTAGCCCATTATATACACTGTGTGTAAAAAAAATATTCTCTTGCATTAAATGTTTATCTAAATGCTCACACCCTAAAAACCAGTGTATTACAGAGAGCTGAGTAAATGAACCTGAACATACAATAATATTGAACATAGTAATGACACTAATGAAAAAAAGTCTAAAGTAAGACACAATAAAACTATACGGGAAACTAGTACAGCGCTGTCGCAGAAATCCATGTTACAAAATCATGCTGTTTATGAAAATTTGAAAAGAACAAGGGCAGAAATCATCTGGAGAAGCTCTAGGATGAAACTGAAGAGGCACTCCAGACAGACTATGTACAGCGCATTCACAGTGTTTAGTTTTAAAATGCAAAAGCAGAGCTGGAGTGATTTTTTTAAGACAAGAGACCATGAAGCTTACCTATGATACAAGATAAAAATGTCAGCCACAAGTGAGAGGTTAAGAAGAAAAACAAAAGAAAAAACAGAATGGATGTAAGTAACATGAGACAACATTCAAGCAACAGTCACTAGGATAAGCTAAAAGAGAAAATGTGCTTTCCTCAACTTTATGGTACCATATAATTGCAAATACCATGATTGTTTTGGAAAGCATGTAAAATGGATAACTTTAGTAATATACCTTCTCGAAAATAACAGAAGAGAACATAAAAGAAAAGGGCATTTCAGTCTTTCTGATAAGAGTTGTTACTGCAAAAATTCAAACAGATGAGTCTATTTACTTTAATGAATCCAGTATTTCCTGTTTCCTGATTGATCCCCCCCCCCAACATAGCCTTCCTTCCAGTGTATTCATCCAACTTCTCGGTTTTGTGCAAATCCTCGTGTTGATATGGCCACCTAATGGTGGGGCTTGTGGATTGCTTTTTTGAATATATAAAAATTTTGACACATTTTGCTCAGAAAGACCATGTTTATCAGCAAAAACTTCTCTGTGAAAAGCAACGAAACCCTATTTAGATTTCTTCTCTTTATATAGCGTACTGTCAGAGAGCACTCAGCAGGCTTGTGAAGAACACCAATCCTAGTTAATGCAGATTATCTGATTATACTCAAAATTCAGATATATTTAAATCTTATACTTCTAACTCAGATCAAAATTGGCATTACTCACAAACATATGTAAGTAAGCTTAATCGTAAGATTTTTCTTCCTTTCTCGGTGTACAACTGCTCTTGATCTTAACTTGCACTCTTGCACAGTTTACATAATTTCTTTCATCTACAGCTCTCATATTCTAAAAAAACACACTATGCTTGCCAGAAACATTAAGACAAATGTTTGCAAACATTAGTAACAGATTTAGAATTATAGATTATTTACTTTTTTTATTCCAAGTACTTAAACATTCTGCAGGTACCAATCTACACCATTACGTACAGGAACTATACCCCACTAAGAATAACAGTACAGGGGTTTTCATGCATGAAAATCATCGCCTGTGAGTGCAGAGTTTAACATCACTCTGAGAGAACCAGAGCCTACCCACTATTTCTTCAACTTTAGCCTATGGGCACATCTGATGCCAAAAACCTACTTGCTAGTGTGTGACCAACTGTACTGGTATTTGGTATACAAGAAATAAATAGACTAACTTAATTAACGCACTTCCCAACAACAGAAAACTGTATCGGAAATTGAACTAAAGTGTGAGATAATCTTTGTTAAAGATTTGAGTTTCTCACAGCTTTCACAGATGAAGTGGACTACAAAAATGATGATTCATTTATTACTGATGGGGGCTTCTGCATATTTGACTGGACGGTTAGTTTCTCTCAGCTCTTATCATGTGTGAAAGAGCTTAGGTTTTTTATTCCAATTTGAGGGAGAACCTGCATTGTCACTATCATTGTCATCTACACATCTATATGGTTTTAGGTTTTATTTTGTGAGTTTGTGTTACATAAAAAGAAACACATTTAGGTGATTTGTAACAATGCTCAAAGGTTGCTGCAGTTGAAAAAAAAGACTGCCAGTGGTAAAACGTAGTAAAAAGCCAGTAACTTGACATTGTGATTACAATTTCTTCCTTGAAGGAAGGCAAACTATCTCCACAAACTGACACCAGGAGAAGGATTATCAAAGGCAACTGCAGGCACAAAATTAACCATAACATACAAAAATGCATCTGACACTATCCTATTTTTACCTACTTTCTGGTGCACTTGATGCAGACTTCTGCAATGCATCACAACTGAAAACTCTTACTGTATTTTCTAATTATGCCAAAAACATAACTACTGAGCAATGCTTTTCTTCATGAAAGACATATACTGTAGCTCTATCCACAGTATTCTGTATTCGAGAACTGGGTTCCAGGAAACGAACTACAATTTCCTATTTAATGACAAATAAGAGTATTTCCACTTCATTAAAGAGGTCTTCCACCAAGAGATTTTTAATCAGTATGATTAACAAGGAACCTAAATGCCACATCAGATCAAGGGAAAGTACTGCATTATAAAAACAAAGGCCCTAAATTGTATATTTCAGAAAACTGTGATAAGCTGGCTAAGGAGTTCAGAATCTCTACTTGTTTTATTATCCCTAGTATTGATTGAAGTCTCTCCACCTTGAAATTGTTGGTGAGGACGAATCTATTGAGTCTCATTAAATCCAACACAGGAATGAAGTCCCCAGAGTGTTTGGGACCACTAAAACAGATGCTATACATTTTAGAAAAATATTCCCTATCCTTGAGAATGAGAACTACAGCTGTAATATGAAATAGATATTAATTTGTTTCCACAAATGCTCTAACATAAAGGAGTTTTTGTAGAACACAGCACCCATAAAATTTGTATTTAAAGAAAAAAAAGGTAGCAGTATGTCAAGTCAACACAACTTGATAAAACAGATTACAGATCTTCACATGTATATGCTGCCCACTACAGCTAGACTTGGAAGAGAATTTGTGGTCCACAATGGATTTACACATAATCCAGTGCAAGTTCATGACCCTGATCTGGTTTATCAGAAATGTTTTTTTCTATTCAGTCTACTGTTTCATACTACACATTAACATCAGCACAGGGGGAAGTTCTTCCTAAATGGTAGACTGTTAAGATGAGCTTGAAATATGTGAGCCAACCACGTTGCCTGAGCTATAGCATATAATGCCTATCTGACCACTGCCAGAGAGATCATTGATCTTGCTGTAAAGGACAATATATCATAGGATGTATATAGTGATAGGTTCGATGCCATTCAGAGAAGTAGAAAAATATTCCTTTGTGAATATGTTTATGGAATAGCTGACACATCCTCATCTAGCTGCTGCAGCCTGCATATTATTAATGCATGGAAGACAAACAGAACACACATTTGTCTGCAATAGTTTTCCTTTCTCATTCAAGGGAAAAACAGGCATTTGCATTATTTTTACAAATGCTGAATTTTCTAAAGGCCTGCTGTGACTTCAGTAGGACTGCGTATCTTGTGATTTGGAACTTGTTACTTTGAAGCAACTGCACTTGGGTTATTTTATACAGTTCCTCTGATCAGAAGTACAAAACAGGATTGTCATGATAAAGGAACTCCTTTTCCCCTCTGAAGTTCTCTCAAGTTAATTTGCCACCAAAATTATTAGATCTATTCCATGCTGACTTAGGGAACTTAAATTTTATTTTTCCTTTTTTTAAAATATATACTTTTTTTTTTACCTATTTGTATAAAAAATAAAAATAACATATTTTTTTCCAGGTGCATCAGATATTTTGATACTTTACAAAAAGACAGCTTATCAGTTCCACAATATTATTTTTTCAGAATAATGGAGTTGGCTTTTGCGGCTTTAAGAGGCAAACCTTACTTCTCCACATTGGAAAAATATTGAATTCAACACCTCCAAAACAGCAAATTTTAGGGTCATCTGTGAGTTGAAGTACTTGGCAGCTATGAAAAAAAAAAGGGCTTTCTTCAAAACCTCAGTATTCTTGTTCTTGTTGTATAGTCAGCTAAGCAAAAGTCTTAAGTCCTGTTAGAACAGACCAAGAACTGTGAACCAGCTATTTGAAGCAATCCTGAATTTTGAGCTAAGCTGAGTTTAGAAGCAGCTTGCCCCTATTGCTATATAAGTATACCCACCAATTTTCTATAATATGTAAGTAACTTAAAATAGCAAAATTATTTTTCATAGGACAGGTTAAGCTCTTTCCCAAATTGAAGTAATACTGCAAAAATCACTATTATGCAAGGTAAAGTGACCTTTATAAAGAGTTTTGTCGTGCTTTAAAACAGTTTCATGACAACACAGTTTTATTTTCTTTCATATGTTGCACAACTAGTCTGGAAGAATACGGTATTATAAATACCGATGAAGAGAGTTCATATTATCTTCACTTGTGCCTTTTATTATTTTTTTTTGAGTGACTCAAAGGATCCATTTAACACCTACAGAAGCATTGACTAGAGAATGAAAAATGAAAGAAATAGCAACTCCTGATACCTACATTCTGTATTTACAAAAAAATAAATCTATCATTTACTTTGTCTTGCCCCAGATAGGTTGAAGTCTCCCTGCCTTGTACATGTTCTGAACAACTTTGATGGAAATCTACCTGTAGCTTGACTGGACTACTACTGTAGTGAATAAAAGACTTAATTCACTGCAGTGAATGATAAACTTGTGCAGTTAGGTACACAAGAATGTGCTGAGCACTATGTGCCATAAAATGTTAACCAAACACATCTTCAGAAACCCAGTACTGATTCTGGCTTGACCTTGACCTAGCTTCACAATTTTATCACAAACTGCATGCTGTAAGTAAGACAATAAATTTGGAAAAAGCAGGTACACAATTTAAGAAAACAGCTCCAAGACTGGTAAAAGGTATGTCAAAGCTGTAAATACAACTTATTCCTGGTCTTCTTCCTTCTCAAGGTTTCTAAAAAGGACAAAAACATATCTTCCGTATTTCTTACAAACTGAAAAACACATTGAAACAATTTATTATACTCGAAAGGAGAAGTTCTGAGTACTGCACATGTGACAGCTCTTCAGTGTTACAGTTTTTCCTGCAAATTCATCAATTCATCAAAAATATGAATCTGTTCTGTAAATATAGTTATAAAATTTTGAATTAGTTATCCCTTTAAAAAGCTATTATGGCAACAATTTTTCCAGTTAATTTTGATAGAGCAGGTTTTTTGCATCTTAAACCAGTAAAACTGATTGAGATTCACAAAAATACAGTATTTACACGTGAAAGGAATTTATTCTTCTAAATTATCAAAAACAAATTGGAGAATTTAGTAATTGAAAGTTCTAGCAGAGGAAGAAGAAGAAAAACATAGATAACACAAAATTGCATAAAGGAATTTATACGCTTGCCAATTAACTACTATTTTTTTTCAGATGCACTATAGCTTAATTTTTAAGGCTCATCAATTCAGTGTAAGGCAAGGGGCCATATATACTGGGATGTAATTAGGCCAATAAACTCTGTTAATCTGCCAACCATATTTTGGACACAATAAAGATCCAGAGATCTCAAGGATGCAACACTACACAGTGCTTTGATTAATCTGTCCATTGATATTATACATATGGATATTAAAATGAATCCTGTGACCAAAAAGCAGAATGACATACTTTTTGATATGATGTTGTTTCAGCTGTGTGAGCATCTTCTTGGTCTTTCAGTACTTTTTGTGTATCAGTATTGAGAGCCTGAAGCTGCTTTATCAGCTCAGCCTGCTGTGCTGTATGTTCAATGTTTTGTCTGTAAAGATTCTGCAGCTCCTGTAACTCCTTCCTGTGCAAAACAACAATAAAGAGAAATTAAGAAAAAGAACAACAATGACCTCCGTTAAACAATTGCGTTCAAATAATTTTATTGTAGATAATGAGCTTCCTATTTTCATTTATTTTTCTGTCAATTGCCTGATAAACACTAGAAGTTACATACAAAATATTTATCACATACTTTTGTGAAATATCTACAAAACAGTTAAGTTTCAAAATGGAATGCCTTTCAATTTCCCTCTAATGCTCTAACTGCTCTAAAATAAATGGATTTTCACTACTGCATCAACACTTCCTAATCAATATTCAGTTAACTCTTTAGCAGTAAGTGTCAAAATGTAAAATATTTAGAACACATGGGCTGTACAATAAGTTTCTTTTTTTTTTTTTTTTTAACTACAATCATCAGGAAAAAGATAAAAGTTTTTCTTAACTTGCAGACTATGGGTAAAGCAAGTGCCTTTTTTGAAATGCATCTATTCCCTAGACACACAACGTATGTCTGCTGATAAATTACTTTTTGTCTGTGGGTACAGCATAGTGCAACAACCATAAGCAAAGTAAGTAAACTTTGGTGTGAATTGTATAACATAATAATAAAAGTAAACACAATAACAGAATCCTGTTGTAATGCAACCATAGGATAGATCTAGTATAATTAGTCTACTTGAGAATTTTACTGTACTGCTGATAGATCTTAAAAATTAAGGCAGAGACACAGATCAGTAATTCTTACTTATTATAAACAATGATTAAAAACTTGGAATATTTTCTGTAACATGTTAAAAGTTCAGATGACTCCATTAATCCCTTTTCATATATTTTCTCCTTAATTCCTTGTTTAATTCACAAGCACATTTCACACAAGTATTACACACAGATGCTGACATATAAGTTTATCACTCCAATTTTCTTCCTTTCTTCCTCAAAGAATTTTCTTGTTGACCTCCAACATATATATGACTTCTCTGTGCCTAGAATTATCATTAACAACAAAAGCTATCATTACATTTTTATAATACTGCTGGATATGTCCAGGCAAAGATTAGCATACAAAAGGTAAACAGCAACACCAAATTTGTTGTGTTTTCCTAAGAAACCACAAAATGACAAAGAAACCATTTTAAGGGAATTTTTCAAGAAACATTTCTTAAGATCCATGCCACTGCTTAGTATGATGATTATTCATTAAAGGTACAACATCTGAATAATTATATAAAAATTTAAATTACACGTACCACAATAGCACAGTCAGACAACTCAATGCTGTTGAAAAAAGCACTGTTTGAAAAAGCCTGTTAACAGGCCAACACAGGAGAACACTTAAGGACATGCTTACTTTAACAGTATTTAAGTCTTACTGTTTCCAATGAGATGTAAAGTACCATTAAGGACTCTTTATGTAACCAAAGCAAAGTAGCAGAGCAGCAGAAATAAGGACATAGTGATATATTAGCACTTTCCAACACCCTATACAACAGGCTTCCAAACAAACACTTGTTTTATTTCCTTGACTGTGAGTGTATAGTAGAAACTGGCACATCTTTGCACTGCAGCTAAAACACAGATTATACTAATTTTGCACAGGTTCTCCAATCAGATCTTCATTCTGTTGTGGAAGGGAAAAACAAGGGATAGAGTTGAATCCTCAGATACTGTTGCAAATGTTAGTAGTAAGTGTTGCCAAGACCACTCTGCTATGTTGCTGCTCTTTAACTTGTATGCAGATACCAATGCAGCTATCTGTGTCTGTCACCTGAGAATGCACAGCACTATGTGTTCTCTAATGGTCTGCCCACAAAGTGTATTAAGGTCAATGAGAATCTTTTTTGTTGCCTTTTATCAGGCTTTGAGTCATATACTAAAGGGGCTGGGATGGGGGGGGAGGGGAGAGCGGGGGGACGGGGTGTGGAACTAAACCTTACAGCTACCCAAGACCTGCAGCAGGCAGAACACGTTAACATGTTTGCTCATGTTAAATTCAAGGAATTTTAAATATAAGGAAACTCAATCACAATTCCTTTCCACCACATTTTAAAAATCAAATTTTATTTCTTCATATACATATCCTAAATTGCTTTTTCTTTTTTGAGTAAAAAGTTACCCAAACCAAAATAGTTGCAATCTGAAAAGTCTTGAGACACAGAAATACACAACCACTGCATTTATCCACAGGGGGGACCTTCTTTTGTTTCATTTTTAAACAAGAAGGGAGGAAATGATGCTCAATCTTACCAGGGATTATTCAGCACCAATGGTGCAACACAAATAAATTCACAGAACAGAGTACCTTTGATAACAGAAAGGCCAGCTTGGTGAGGGTATCTTTAAACTAGGAATGGTGGAGGACAAGAGATGTTGACCAAGTAACAAGTGAGGGAGCTGTGGCTTGCGTTGGTAAGTAAAGGGCACAGGTTGGTGTGGACAGGAAAGACCTTGTGATGAACAATACAAGCTTCAGGAAGGACCACCTCAAGCGTATGGACATAAATAAGGGAGTGCTGACAGGACATCCATCAGTATGGGAGAGGCTCTTAAGAGCCTTCCTGGGAAATAAGAATAACTGTGTGCCCATTTGAAGTTGCTGTTCAGATGCACACAGCATGTCCCCATGGAGGATGACAGGAAGACCCTGCAGTCACAGGGCGCACTGGGATCATGGAGACTCACATGACTGGCATGCTGACATGAACTGACAAAGGGTCTTAAGGAAGGACAGCCTGGGATGGCAAGAAGTTGCCCTTTATTTGAAAGAGTAGTGTAAATGGATGGAGCTCTGCCTTGCAATGGGCAATGAGCCAGCTGAGAGCATGTGGGTCAGGTGAGGGCAGACCAATGCGGATGACATGGTGGCTGCCTGCTGATCCTTTCTGATCAGGAAGAATTAAGTCCTCTTAAGAAAACCAGAAGAAGATTCGTGTTTGCAGGGCCTTATCTTCATGGGAGACTTGAATCACTCCAGTATATGCTGGCGGGACAACACAGCAGGGCACAAACAATCCAGGAGGTTTCTGGAGTGCTTCTTGCCACAGGCAATCAAGCAGCTGATGAGGAGACACATTGCTAGACCTCCTACTTACAAACAAGGAAGAACTGCTCAGGGATGTAAAGGTTGGGGGCAGACTTATCTGCAGCAACCTTAAGATGATGGAAGTTCAGGATCCTGAGAGGAGGGAGAGAAAGGCAAAAAGCAGAATAACCACCCTTGATTTCAGAAGAACAGACTTAAGCATTTCCAGGAACCTGCTTGGAAGAATCCAGTATAATATCAGCCTGGAGAGAAGAGTCCATGAGAGCTGGTTGATTTTCAAGGACCACCTCCTCCAAGATTAACAATGGTGCATTCCAATGAGCAGGAAGTCAAGCAAAGGTAGTAGGAGGCTTGCATGGATGAACAAGGATCTCCCTTGAATAAACCCAAATGTAAAAGGAAGGATACAAGACATAGAAGCAGGGACAGGAGAAACTTAGAGACATTGTTTAAGCATGCAGCGATAGGGTTAGGAAAGCCACAATCAGGAGCAAATGAAGGCAAGGGATTAAGTGGGTTCACTGCTGAAAACAGCAGGGGTTTTGGTAGCAAAGGACATAAAAAAGGCCAAAGCACTCAATGCCTTCTTCAGCTCTCTGTAACACTTGCCTCCAGAGATCCCAGGTCCCTGTAACTCACAGTGTCAGCGGAGGAGGATGAGATCAAGGAACATTTAAACAAACTGGACAAACACACATCCATGGGACTTGATGTGATGCACCTGTAAGTGCTGAGAGAGGCTCAAAAATCTTTGAAAGGTCATGGCTATCAGGGGAGGTTCCTGAGGACTGGAAGAAACCCTGTCACTCCTATGTTCAAGAAGGACCTGGGAAACTAGAGCAGTCAGCCTCACCTCAATCCCTGGGAAGATGATGGACCATATAAAAAAAAAAACAAGAAGATCATTGGAATTAGTCATCATGAATTTACAAAGGGGAAATGATGCTTAACCAACCTGACAGGTTTCTCTGATGAAATAACTAGCTCAGTGGATGAGGGGAGAGCAATGGATGTTCTTTATCTTGGCCGTAGTAAGGCTTTTGACACTGTCTCCCATGAAATGCTCATAGATGGACTGATGAGGTATAGGCTAGGCAAGTGGACAGTAAGATGGACTCGAACCTAGTTAAACTACTGGGCTTAAAGAGCTGTGATCAGTGGCAGGCACAAAGTCCAGTTGAAGGCTAGGCACCAGTGGAGTATCCTAGGGGCTAACATTGGGGCTAATACTTTTTAACATCTGTATTAATGACCTGGACAATGGTACAGAGTGCACCATAGCAAGTTTGCTGATGACACAAAACTGTGTGCAGTGGTTATTTCACCAGATGTTTGTGCTGCCATCCTGAGGGACCCCAACAGGCTGGACAAGGAACTGACAGGAACTTCATAAAGTTCAACAAAGGGAAGTGCAAATTACTGCCCCTGGGGAGTACTAGCACAGGCTGGGGGGTGACCATCTGGAAAGCAGCTCATCAGAAAATTCTCTGGGGATCCTGGTGGACATCAGCTTGACCATAAGCCAGTAACGTGTGCTTGTAGTAAAGGCCAACGTCATCCTTAACTGCACTGAGAAGAGCATTGCCAGCAGGGGGAATGAGGTGATTCTTGCCTTCTGTTCAAAAGTGGTAAGGCACATGTGGGTGCTCGTGTCCAGTTCTGGGCTCCCCAGTACCTGGGGAGACATAGACATACTGGAGTAAGTCCAGTGAAGGACCACAGAGACGATAAAAGGACTGGAGCATCTATTGTACATGAAAAGACTGGGAGCGCTGGGGTTGTTCAGCCTGGACAAGGAAAAGCTCATGGGGATATTATAAACATGTATAAATACCTGACGGGACTCTATAAAGAAGATGCAGACAGACTCTTCTCAGTGGTGCCCACACGTGGGAAAAGATCCAGTGGGCATAAATGAAAACACATGAAATTCTATTTAAACATAAGAAAGATATTTTTATCCTGTAAGAGCAGTCAAACATTGGAACAAGCTACCCAAAGAGGTTGCAGAGTCTCCATTCTTGGACATACTTGAACTCAACTGGACACCGTCCTGGGCACTCTGCTGTAGCTGATACTGCTAGAGCAGAAAGCTGGACCTGCTGCAGCAGCAGGACTACACAAACACCAGAGGTGTCTGCCAGTCTCAACTACTCAGTCATGCCGTGTGATTCTGTTACTAATTTGCTTGCAGTGTGCTCAAAGAGAGCATACAAAATTCAACCCCATGATAAACAGAAAAACAGTTTAAAGATAAAAATTAATTTCTGATGAAAATACCTATCAATATGCCTACTCAAATCAGCAAACTCCTAAGCACTCCACAAGCGACACTTGCCTGTCACTGCAAGAGGATAAGGATGTCAAGTCCTAGTGTAAAATGATACTTTCAGGTGAGCATGTAACAGAAGAAATAATAAAATATTGCAAATTGCATGTAACAAAGATAATGAGTGGCATTTAAAATATATGTGCCTGTACACACACCTGTATCTATATCTATGTATGTATAGATGCATCTATATGTACACAGATATGTAGAGACATATACATCTCACATACACTTTACATACATGTAAAATATATAAATTTTATGTGTATGTACATGCATGCATACAAGTAGGATATATGTATACAAATATAACAGATATTGATAAAACTGTACACTGTAAACAAACACAAATTTATGAAAAAAGTCACCATCAGCAACACTAATTGAAAAAACAATATACTCTCAGCTGAGCACCAAAACTGAAACACCTACTAGGTCTATTTTTTTCCCTACCACCTACACCCTCCCCATAAACAAAAACATCATGATAAACTGAGAGTATTTAAGTCCATTTAACATTGACGTCACCAGATATTACTGAGAAAAAAAACACCTCTCTGTTTCTAATCTAACACCTCAAGATCAATACAATGGGAAACCAAGAAATTTACAGAAAGTGAGATGAACTCTGCAATTTACAAGGAAGAGCCTGCTATGAAAAATAGTCAGGTTTTTCTCAAGTCAAAATAGAAGAGCATAACTAAATTATTTCGGCCACTGAAGTAAGATTACAATAACCTTAGTAGTTTTTTGATTTAAACGTTGCCAGGTGGACACTACATGAAGACACGACAAACTGGACTGCAGCAAGACTCAAAAATTTGACACTTTGTCCTGCCAATAACAGTATTTAAGATTCATAGTATTGTTTAGGGTAGAGATAGCTCTGATGCTCACATCTGACAAGAGTGTGAACTAAAGTTTCCTCCTACCCTTAGAGGATAACATCTAATAAAACCTTTATGCCCTGCACAGTTTAAGAGTAAACTGTGGCTTCTCAGGAAATTAAATGAGTAGCTACTGTCCCTCCAGAAGTTATACAACTGTGCTGCAAATAGAGTTTATGTTCATCACACCCACCACTTTAAGGTGATGCTGTTGGCTTTGTTTCACCACTGCAGTTTTGGTGAATACACTGGGATTCTGAGTACCTCAGCTACGCCTATTACCAAGGGAGTATAAGAGGGTTTGGGATAATTCAGAAAATCTCTAGATTCCATTACCTGTAGTTTAGAAATACAACACAGAGACAGGCACTATGAATTATGGCTTCTCAGGGGAATTACATGGATACTACAAAATGGTTTACAGCACACAGCAAAGAATAACCTGAAAATCCCAGACCAGCAAAATAAGGGCTGAGGAGAAATCTGCCTCATAATTTACAGTATGGTGGTAAACAGCACCAGCTGGGGGGTGAGGCCGGTGCAAAAAAAAAAAAAAAAAAAAAAACCAAAACCAATATTGATACAAAATAAGTGGTTGCAACATGATATGGGGTAGTTTTGGAGTGGAAACTAACCAAAGAAATGAAGTCATGGCACACACATCCAGTAAGAACACAAGGGAAGAAATTCTAATTCATTTTAGAATAGAGCTTACTATATTTGCAAACAGTTTAGTATTTTCTAGACACCTGTGACAGCAAAGCTCAAGTCTCAGTGAGTCAAGCAAACCTCTCCAGTTTGATGTTCAGAGTTCCACCAGAGCTCTGTCCCAGTGAGACAGAGACCACGAAGTGCTCAGCAGTAAACACAAAGTTCTAAATCCTGCTATTTAGCATAATTTTAAAACAAAACAAAACAAAAAAAAAATCACAGAGATGCATTAGAGTTAATCCTCAGAAACAAACAGCAAGATTTAATGTTCTTCAAGAACAGGAAAATGGAAAGGCTACCAGGGACTCTAAATACATTCAGAAAACCTGTACTGAATGCAAACATGAAAAATATAATATGGAAATGCATTTCACAGCTACTTCAGGAGTTTGAAATTAAACCCAGTGAGATCAAGACTGCTTTGCAAAAATATAGCCAGCAAAGAAGGGTGCTGGCTTCCTGAAGACATCCGCTGTGCAGGATGGATCCTGTAAATACTGTCTATTCACTGGTCTTAGAAAATTTATCTTCCACACCTCATAAGTATGTGACAGACTTTTGCTGACACCAGGTGGGATTTTCAAAAACACCTGCTGTTCTGTAGGGCCAGAACTAGACTGTAGTACTTCTTCAAAATTTTGGTCCCTGCTAATTTGCTAAAAAAGACTGCCCCTTAAAGAAAACCATTCTCTTGGTGTCTGCAGACATAGTCACTGTTAAACTGAAGAAAACTCTTGCTAACAAACTCACAAACAGGCAGAACAGAGCAAGAAGATATGACTGCACAAGAAACAGAGCAGCAGACCAATTTGCATGTAAACCCTTAGAGACTTTCTTTTCCAATTGATTTTAGCATCTACTGTAAAAATTTCAGACAGTATTACCAAGGTGTCAGCTGAAGAAGTATGGAATCTCTATCTGCCTATACTGCATATGAAAGAAGACACCAAATTAAGAAAGCCAGTTTCCTTCCCTTCTTCCTCCAGAGCTTGTTTCACAACTGTGCTCCTGGTCTCTTTTCAAAAAAGGGGAGGGTGGGGAAGGCAGGCAGGCAGCAGATGGGGAGTGAGCTCTAAAAGTTTGAAATTGATAACGGGAAACTGGAGATAGTAATTTTCCACAGCATTTGTCAAAGAATTTTCTGGCGGCATCGAATGAAAGCTGAGCATTCAATGTGATACTTTTGTAAGACTACGTTTTTTAAACAAAGATAACAAAAATCAGTTTAAAAAAAAAAAAAAAGGAACAACTAAATGCTTCAATCATTAAGTCAACACAGTTCTAAGATCTTGGCTAGGAAGATGAAAAAGCTGAGAAGATGTCAAGACTTTATTTTCTCCTCAGATTTTTTCCTTTAATTCTGGAGTTGTTGCTTTCTTTACGTAAGAGTTTGGCGTTTGTCTACAGAGGCATACATTTATTATTTTGACTTTTCTTTTTTCAATTAAGAACCAATAGAAAAATAGTTTTATCCATGTACTGGCACCTTGGGAAGACAAAGAAAAACTTCAGTACTCTGTACTACAAAAAACACAGAATATTTGAAATTCTTAGTTTGTATTGCTAACTCCTGAAACTGCTGCCTGAAACCGTGACTTTTATATAATCTAAGCCATTCAGCATATGTCTTGTTTTTTCATAATAGAAGTGTCAGCAAGAAACTCATAGCCAAAGACAGTTTCTTAAGAAAGATTAGCAGACATTGAATTACAATGATTCTGATCAAATACATATATATATATATAAATATATATATATATATATATATATATAACATGTCAAGTATAACTCACATACTAGTGATATGGAAAAATACTATAGTTCATCATAATACCAGCTAAGTATGTAGGAAGGAAAACATTTAAGCACACAGAAAAACATAGATAATCAGTTGGCCAATCTATTCTCCATAAATTTAGAGGGTTGGTTGTATGGAAAAAACATACAGAATAAGACTTCAAACACTTCAAAATAAGTATGTTGTCTATCTTTTATTACCTCAAGTTCAGACCTTATGTTCAAAAAAGTACTAATTTTCATTACATATTTAAACAAGATGTCTGTGACAAATTCTAAGAGGTTGTTTTGCAGTGAATAGCAAAGCATACTTGGCCAACTTGCAATATCCCAAACTGCAACCAACAAGCAAATCTTTGCAACTCTTGATTATCTGACTTGAAAAATGTCGTCTTTGCTGTCCCTAGTCCTCTCACACATGTACACATTTCTAAGAATAATTTCAGAATATAATAAAGCCTACTAGTCCATTGATGAATTTCACAAATTCCGGTGATTGCCTCTTTAAATACAATTCGCCATTAAACTTGCCTATTAACTTTTGAAAAGCCAACCGTTATACATTTTAAATATGAAAATAACAAGACATCATTTTTCTTGTAAAGATTTCAACCAATAGTAGGACAACTATTTAGGTTAGAGGCATCAAAAAACCATATTTCTATTTTTTTTTCCAAGAAGACTTAGATAGTGACTCCCTACAGTAAAACTATTTATGCTTGGAAAGCAGAAGAATGTCCATACCAATGATTTCTGCATCCCAACTGCTGCTTTTCAGGCATAACCACAGTTTGAGGGAATACTGAAGGGAATATTATTTGTCTAACACAGAGGAGTGATAAACACGGCGTATGCCTCTGAAACTAAGAAGTGAAAAATGGACAATTTCCTGACAAACCACTTAAAGTTCCCAATTGTCTTCTGCCACTACCTTCATTTTAAGGAATTCCTCAGGTATTACCTGAGGAATACCTCCTCAGGAGGTAGTCCAGTCAATTCATATAATTCATTCCATCCTTCATTTCTTTTCCACGACTCAAATAATGTAGCACTAATCTTACAGATTCAGTGTAAAGAAATGATATGTGAGACCTAAGACAAAGCTTAAATCACTCCACTTTAAACCTTTAGCACAGTCCTATGCAGACTTTTACTGACTTGGCAGATTTGACTCTAATTTAAAAGTTAAAGTTAGACTTAAAGCTTTTCCAAGTTTAGGCCATTTAGCCTCTCCAATTAAATGTTTATGTCAGTAATCATATTGGTATTTTGTTACTTTCAGTGGAGATTGGTAGTTCTCTGACCCACTGCTAATCACAGTCGTGTAATTTTTAAAGTCCATCCCTACTCAAAACTTGACAATAATACACTAAGAGTCAAAATATATCGGAAAGAGTCTACATAAACTGTCGTCTACTGGTAGACTTCCAAAAGCTTTACATCTTGTGGAACAGAATGGTATGAAAATACACTATTGCACAAAAATACCTCTAATGCAAGGTAGTGCTTGTAAGCAGAACAGTAGTCCTTTTGAAAAGATTCAGACTTTAAGGTACTGAAATCCTTAAATACTTACTTAGCTCTGATCACATCACAATCCTTTTGGGAGAGTTCTTCCTGTTTCACAGCTACCTGAGATGACAAATTACTGCATATACTGCGCAACTCTTTCATTTGTTCTCTTGCCTCTGCTAAATCAGTTTCCAAATTCTGCAAAGAAAGCATTTGAAATGTATTAAAGCTATGTATAAGAATGAGTTAAAATCTACTATGTGTGTTATCTACATATACAGACATATGGACGTGCACACACATATGCATATATTTATTGTGGTCTAAGCAAATATATATAGCTATATGTGCATGTGTGTGTGTATGAAAAATGTGAAATACCAGAAAAAAGGTATATTTCAAATTTTAGGTGTCCACCTATTCTTTACTGTAGGAAATTTTCCTTAATTCATTTGCTTCATGTGGAAGGAGAATCCTGAATTAAATCTTTGCAAAGCAACAGTACACTATTTAACTACTGAACTGTTTAAACCCTTTTTCTGTAGAAATCAAATGGAAAAAAAAACTACTCCTAGCAAAAAAAAACAGGTATACATTCATTGTTTTAATTTCCAAAAAAAATGCACAAAATTGCACACATGAACTAATTGGTTACAGATTCATTTTTGAGACTGCTTGTCAAAACTGCTCTGATTTTGCACTTTTAATTCAGTGCAAGGAATAGTTTCTTCAGGAAAAGACTACAAGAAAACTTCTGGAAATGCTCACTGAAAACAATGTAAACAAGCAATAGTTTTCCTTTTACAGTAAGCCTTACTGTAGAACTTAGTCAGCAAAGTGTGAAGGTATATCTGGGAAATATAGCAGCAAGGCAGCTTACTCAAGCAAGACTTCGATCTCTACATAGTGATCTTACTAGAGTTCTCTAGAGGTTCAGCAGCTTAGAAGAGTACTTCAGTCCTTAAGAAGCTTCGTACGACTGTTATCCCAGAGTGTTTTGAGGCAAGAACGGAAATAGAAATATTACAGGAATATCTAGAGCAGAGTTTCAGAAGGTGGCAACAGCCTTAGACCTGCTTTGGTATTACACTACTCACAGACACAATCACTTGTTCTCAGTAAGGCAAACATTCCAGGATTCATCAGTAATTTAAAATAAATACCTCCCAGTGGAATAGCATCCCTAATCTACTGCCAACAGTATATTAGTTTATCTTCCATTTACATACAGACTTAGTTAAAGAAATAAAGAAATGCACATTTTTCTCATTCAGCAAAGATGCCTCAAATATTGAGGGTATCAAAACATTTTTATAACTGAAAAGCAAATAATTAATTGTCTCTCTTTAAAATAGTATAAAAATGTCTTATACACATTTGGATATATCAGAAGTATACTACAATTAAATTCTTTGAACTTGCACAAGAATTATCATGTCCTGATAATAACAGTAACATCAACATGAGAAAATAGCAAAAATCATGACTGAATGAGGTAGGAAAACTATTTGTTTCATGATAAATGTCAGGCTATATATCTGTTGTATACAACTAATGAGTCATCAATCTCAAAGGCAAGGTAGCAAAAAATATTTTTTCTCAGATAATAAAAGATTTCAGAATGATGTTCATTCCATCAACACATGAAAATATTGAAGTGCAATAAGGTATTTATAACTTGCAGACAAATAATCTTAGAGTATCTCCTCAGTATTTTTTTCCACAACAGCTAAAAGTTATTGTATATGTGAACAAAAATGATAATAGTTCACATTTTCTGTGTGTAAATCCTATTGCGTATCTTTCACACCGCACTATAGATTTGCAGAGGTTTTTCGTGGTTGAGATTAAAAAAATATCCAATCTTACCAATGCTTAAGTTCCCATCATCCATTGCAGAGTACAAAACAAAGAATAGGCAATAAATGATTTTGTCATAAATACAACTTTAGAAGCTATACCATGGAAGAATTTAAAAACAGGAAAAAAATATCTTTCGGTACTTCACCCCATTTGTGACATACACAACTTCATATTTTGATTTCAACTAACAAATCCATCAGTTCAACCTTTTGCACTGATTTTGAAACCTTGACTTTTTTTGGAAACATTACTGAAAGGGCAAAACATTAAAACAGGGACAAGCTGAAGACTCTCCTCCTTAATTCCAGGTCTGTTCTGTGCTATTCTTCTTCCTTCATCTTCTCAGGCAGTCTTCACGATTTCATGGTCACTACAGTCAAGGCAGCCATTGATTATTATTTTCTTAATCAGTTTGTGAACAGCAGATCCAGCTATGTGTCACTCCTCATTGGCTCGGGGAATACCCATCTCAAGAATTTACTTCTGTCATGCTCTAGGCACCGCCTTGACCTGCTTGTGACCCCACTGTGAAACATCAACACTACTTATTCCCTGGAATCACATGGCTGTGATGCACCTGTCTTCAGCATGCCTTATCAGCCAGGAACACAGACACAAAAAAATGATTCTTACTGTTTCCACTGAAAGTGTGAGTAGCAATGATTTTCAATAATTTATCCAATATTACAAGCTCTACTTTTGACAACTTGAAAATTAATTAATCAGTTTAGCACACACTACATTTTCTCCTCCAAGTATCAACAAACCATTCGTTATCCTGGGAATCCTATAATCCTTTCATCATAACCAGTCTAAAGGCCTCAATTTACAAGAACTTTACTTTCCATGTTAACAGATCTGAATTAAGCTTTTACAAAGGGTTTCCACCAGCACAACAATCACAAGTGTCACCAAAACCATTGGTTGGTGGCTAGTGGAGGAAAAAAGATGTTTCTGGGCAAGATGTTGATTAGACAGTTAGTAAATTGAACATACCAGAAGGTCATATGCTTTGATAGTGTAAAAGAGCACAGCCTTGTAAGTGTTCATTAGCCATGTAAATATAAAGAATCCACTAACTAGATGTGTATATAAGCAGCCATCAAACACTTTGATACCGTGTTTGTGGCTTATTTCTTACAGGAATTTAAAAAGAACTTGCCAATTTTCAAGCGCAAACAAGTCAAAGTATCATTTAAATAAAAGATACAATATTTTGTACAATGTATTCAATTATTTCCTTTTTCATTTTATCATAACCAGTGAAAATAACTTTTTAATATATTATATGCAATAATAAGGCCTCTCACAGAGTGGAGCCCTCTGGATGTTAGGACACAATTTATCTGAAACTGCAGTTAAAGTTTTAAAGCATTCTTCCAAAACAACAAACATCAAGTCTACTGCAAACAAATCACAGGTAAGTAAATTACTCATTGAGAAAAAAATTGTGAACGATAATACTTTTAAGCTTTTATTATTTCGTATATATATATTTTATCTTAAAATACAGTATCTTTTATTTTTTAATGATTACATTTTAAGATGACTATTTGAAGTCAGATTCCTGCTTTGCAACATCAATTTTTAAAAAGCTGTGGGTCTTAAGTGAAGGAATGTAAATGAATGCAAGTCCCCACTGGTAGATTTGAATATATAACTTGTTATTTAAAGAAAATAACTTGTAGTGCAAATGTCTGGAGAAGTTAATTCTGAAATAACATCCAAGAGTCCATTCCATTTCGTACCTTTATTCTGGCATCATTGCCAGATTTTTCTGTTTCCCATTGTGCCTCCTGCTTCCTCAGTTTCTCCAGGTCATTTAGCAGGTCAGCACAGCATGTATTTAATCCCTTATTTTCCTCCTCCAGGTTTTTTATAACCAGCCTGTTTTGCTCTTCTTTCTTCTGTGCACACTCCTCAGTGTCCTGTAGAACAGTACCACAAGGGCCGATAAACAAAAAAAGTGAGAACTAATCAGCAAATATAAACTGTGCAGTTTTACCCTCACAGCAGCTTCTTCTATATTTGATGGCCAAGGTCACCTGTGTACTTTTATTGGCCTCTTTCATGCAGGTGGAAGGGTCATATTTTTTAGCTGGATGACAGCTTTGATGAGTACACATTTGCAAAGAGCCCATTAATTGATCAAGCTGCCTTTGATGCTGTCCCCAGCTATTTTTGAGACCCACACAGACATATCCTCCCAGACCTCGGCTTTATCAATTAATAATGCCAGTCCCATCAGAATCTAATTACAAGAAGCCACATCTTCACACTCCTACTTTCTTTGCTCCATTTCCATCATTAACTATTTATCTGAAAGTTATAAAGCTTGGATTCTTGGCTTTAAAGCATCTTCCTCGGAGTTCGTATGTGAGAAAACAGTGAGGTATAGCAAGGCCTAAGGCAATTTTTTCTCCAAGCTTGTCACTTTCTGTGCCACAAAGGCTGACATTGCTTAAAGAACTACTTCAAAGCTACAGTCTTATGAAACTATGTACAAGTCAATATACCTTAAGTTCTTGGCTTTTATCTTTAAATTTCTGGTTCAAGTTACTGAATTCATTCTTCAAATGGGCATTTTCCTCATCCATGGCATTTTTTCTCTGTATTAAGTTGTTTATCTCCTGTTGCTGTCCTGTGAGTCTCTGTTTAAAAAAAAAAAATAAATCTGTTAATAGACAAAAAGGAATTGTAAAAGAAAATGCATGTACTGGATTTTAGATCTGTGCGTTTTAGACCTATGAAACATAACAATCTGATATATGTAGTTTTATAGCATTATTTTCATTTCATTAGTACTTTAATCATACTTAAAACTGCATGACTATACGACACAGTAACATAAATGAGGAATATCTTGCTGCTGCTACACAAAAGAGCCCATAAATGCAGAACTGAATGGATATTATTCAGTTAAGCTTAGACAAAGACAGTCACTCACAGAAGTTATATTTGTGCTTACGGATTAAGAATATATTAGAATACTATTTCACTTGCACTTTTAGTATACCTAAAATCGAGCCAAAAAGTAGAGTCCAAAATTCTCCAGAATTTATGTAGATAACAAGAAATAAATATTAAGTGAGGCAACCAAAAAGATTATGACACGAAATAGTTATAAAAAGGGAATTAAGTCTAACTGAATTTGTAGCTCAAGGAATATAATACAACTTGCTTCAATACAGACAACAGTGTAGCGTACCCAAACATCGTAAAATCTCACTGCCACCAAAAAAACAACTTTCTGTGTTAGATACTTGCACTCTATTCTTATGACGTTCATATAAAAACACCCCCACTCTTCAACACATATTACAACTGTGCATTTGTCTTCAGAAGTCTCTTATAATTCCACATGCTGTTTTGTACCTTACCTTCCTAAATCAAAATGGTATTCATCTAAAATCTTTTTTCCTAGCAGTAACACTGTAACTGTAGAAAGATTAAACTTTTATTTCAGGACAAAAATGTAATTGCTTTACCTTTAAACTACAAGGTAAATTAAATGTGTTCAGAAACATAAAAAATTATCCAGAGGATATACCTTTAGATTATTCTACAATACTGCTGATAACATACATAAGGGTTTTCAACCTCCGTATGGTTAAATCTGGTTCACATGTATGTCAGATGTGAAAAATAATGAAAATGTGCTGAGAAAAAAACATAAAAACCAATACATTTGAAGTAATAGTCAATAACCATTGATTTTCAGCCTACATGTAACAATTAAGGCAAAAAACTTAACTATGCCACCACTGAACTCAAAGCAACTTGCTCACATGAAGAAACACAGCTGTGCAGGGGGGTAATCAGGGCTTCCAGAGCATTGGCATCCAGAGCACCCACACTGCACAAGGAAACTGTTCACAAAGCAATAACCACAGAAGGACGGGGGAATTTTGAGAGTCTAAGTAGCTGTTTGAGTACCAGCTTCTCCTCAAGGTATGTACACTCCTCGCCCTACTCTGCACAAACAATTACTGAGCACAAAGTAAATCTTCTCTGCCCTTTCTGCTGCAATATGTTGTAACATTTGACAACTAGCTTAATGGCCAATAAACTACCTTTTTCAGTATTACCGGAGTTAAGTCACATAAAAAGCATTAATTTCACATATTGGATTATAAGGCTACAGTTGGCAGAAAAAAAATTATTTATGAATTATTATTTAAACCACTAGTGAGCTACTGTGACAGTAAGGCATGTGAAAAATATGTTTGAAGATGTGCAGTGAAATTAATCTACATATTTAGCAAATGTCTTAGTCACTAGAAATATACATAACTATTTCTTCCTGTGGATTGTTTGTTTCATTTTTTACTTTTTAACACAGACCTTTGTTGTATCTTTTTCCAAATTACTTTGAATATCTGCCTCTATTCTATAGACTTCTTCACTTTTTCTACACACCACATTCCCCTCTTCCTTGAAAATATTTTTATTGTTCTATTTCTTCTCCTACCACCATCTCCAAATCTTTTCTATCCATTGTTCTTCCATATTTAGTACATTTATTTTATCCCTCTGACCACTACTTTTATCCACACGCTGTTACAAATATGGTAATATTTCTTACAAAATAAAAAAAAACCACCATACCACACTACATAGCAGAAAAAATGTGCAAGCAAGAAAAAACCGTGCAACCAGTTCAGCATATGAGAAAGGTAATGCTAAACTGTGTAGCAAATATTGAAAACAAACAACCATAAACAGATGAAGTTTAGTAAATAGTGTAGGGAGGCATTAAGGATGTTTCTTCCCCACACTAAAAATTTCACTCTATCAAGAAAGAAAAATAATTATCTTTGTTGTACCTCATACTCAATATCAGCCACAGTAGAATTCAAAGAATATACAAAATTTGGTAATTTCTAAGAGTGGTCTTTAATAAAATCAAAAAGAAATTGAATGTGAACAGAAGAGAATGGAAAAATTACAACAAAAAATGAGAGAAAAGTGAAAGAAAATACAGAAACCTCATATTCTCATAGTTTAGATTTTTGCCTGAGATGTCATTAATTCCAACCAAGCAGACAAAAAAAAATAGTTTGTATTTAGAACAGTGTTTAATTGGTAATTTCATCTCAAACGTAGAGCGTACCTGTTTATGTTTTATAATATAACTAACTCCCCTACAGAGACTCATTTTACAAGACTGGCACTTTGAACAGATTCCAGTCAAAGTTTGCCTAAGATTACAGATTCATAATCATTCCTCTATTTCCTCTGAAGAAAAACAAAACCTGATTTTCAGATTCAGAAATTCGTAAGAATTTTTTGTGAGACATATAACACAGTGCACAAACTCTCTCAGCCTAGTTTGTTATCAGCAGACATTAAGGAAGAGATAAAGAAATTAAGAAAACTCCTTTTCACTTCGGATTCCCCTCTTGCATATTTTGAACCTACCAGACACCAGGCTCAATTTTCACTGTTCAAAAAGCAAAATATTTGTTCTTCAGAGATATTATTACAGTTACAGGAACAAACTGTTGCTCGCGGAGCTTATTTAGTTGCATCTTAAAAAGGTATGAATCCCCATTACCATGGAAAGCATCAGTTATTTTGTTTGCCTCCCTCTCACTCCACAGGTCCTCACAGAATTTGAGTAAGCACCTCCTTTGAGTCTTTCTTTGAGCTCATTACTACTTGTTTAACATTTATCAAGACAAAGTCTCTATTTGAAGAACACCCTTGTAAATTCTCCCTATCTGAAAGAGTCTACGGGCTCTAAAGAGTTAAAAATTCACAAAAACATGCTCTCACAAAATCTCAAAGTGCAGCTCCAGTCCCTTAAGGCACCTAATTTGTGAGTACACAAGCTACGTCGTGTTACTACTTAGTTTCATTATACACTGTGCAGAAACTGGTAAGCATATGTGTATTTCTGAAGTGAAATAAAATATCTTTTGTGTCCTGTTTGGAATAGGAAGTTTATCAGCATTTTGGAGGATGAATGGAGACACGAAGGTAAAAAAGCGCAACTAGCTACTTCAAATGTTTGTTCCATATTGCTGAGACGAAATTTTAAACTCAAATAAGCAACTGACTTTGCATACTTTGCAGGATAATCAGATTATCCTGAATCAGACTCACACGCTAATTGCTTATCACCACAACTGACTCACTTAAGACTTTAAATCAATCAAAAGGCAAATACACCACATCAATCACTAAGCAGCAAACTCACCTGAGTAGTCTGCAAAGTCGTCTACTGCAGCAGCAGTTAAATGATATATAGGTAAGTTATACCTGCATGGAAAATATCCTGTTATGTTTCAAAGCATTTTTCTTGGGTACCACTTTGTATGCTCTTATATTTTCCTCTAAATGAATTGAACTTTTACTCTCATATCTGCTCATTTCATGTGCTTATAAAGAAGGGGGAAAAAAAGGGACTGTTGCTCGGGTGCCGTGACTGGGTAGAAATAAGGGTCATAAAGGAGAATTTCTGAGATACAGACAATTAAGTAAATTATCATCTGCCTTTGCCTGTGCAGCTGTTTTTGCACTTTGCTTCCTCAACCTATGACTTATCTTGTAAAATAGGAGGAAGAGAGTAAAGACCGATTCTTACAGCAGAGAATACAAGCAGTGTTCCTAAAAGACTACCCTACTCTGGTAGGCAAATGAAATAGCAGAAAAAATCCATACCTGATCAACACATGGGGCAACCTCCCACATGAGGTTATTTTGACAGACTTCACCAGATAAAAAACACTCATCAGGAATTTATCTGTTCTCAAAGTATCTACTGTTTTGTACAGATACTGTAAAAGACAGGCTAATGCTACATAAGAACAATCTCAACGTACATTTTGCATTGGGTGCAGTCATACTTGTTTGAATACAACAGGACAAAAGCAATGTTCAATGAGCATTTGACAGCTTGGTGCTCAAGAACTATAAAAAACCTCATATAACTAAGACAACTATGGTACACTTCCCAAGGTTTTTCCATAGACAAACTGCCAAATACAAGAGAGAAAACTGTATTCTAGAAGTGAATTTACTCTAATGAAAACCAAAGGAATCTGATTTTACCCTTTTGTTCAGCTGGGAAGAATCAAAGAGTATCCCTTGTATACTGCTGGAGCCCAGAATGCTCCAGGCAACAGTATGTACAAAGAAAGAAACACTGTGACCTGGTGAAGGAGGTCTTTTGATGTTAAAGAGGACTGTCATTCCAGAACTCATTTTTATCCTTTCCCATGGCATCTCTCTAGCTACAACACAATACACTTTTTCATTTCCCTAATAATGTCAAATTATTTACTGGCAAAAACTACTTCTTTTTTAAATACCTTCAAATCAATCTGCAGAGGAAGCACAATCACATGCTAAGTCAAACAAGAAAATTAGCTACGAAAACTACAGATCAAAACTGAAGGGGGAAAATTGTCCTTTTTTGTCTTAGCTCTGAACACCTCAGAGTCTTTTCATGGCAGTAGGATTTTATAATTATCTGTCAATATTTCATGTGAACAGATACACAAGAAGTTTTCAATTAAACTTCATTTTTATCCAGTGTGAATTTAGACAGTATACGACTGTATGGAGACAGTGAAAGTGGCAACAAAAGACATAGCTCTTTAATCCTAGGAGTTTGTTTCCAAAAACAACATGAGTTAGGATACAACTACCAGCAGTTATGTACTGTTTGATATTGCAGACGTCATCACTAAACTTCCAGCCTTCAGTGAAAGATTTTTTAACCCGCTACATAAAACAGCAAGTAGAAAGGACAATGCAACAACAGCTGTACATGCTATTACTGCATTAAGTGTTCTCCAAATTTTTACATTTTTGGAGCGGAAGGGTAAAGAAAAAGAAACATAACACAGTCTACAGTGGGTTCTGCAGTTTGAAATTTGATCAGACTGCATTACTGCATTACAGGTTCATAAAATGTAGATAAAAGCGGGTTTTATTTTACGTCAACAAGTTAACTCAAATACCTACTGATAGTTATCAAAATATCCCTAAAAATCATTCTAGCAGAAACACACAGGTGAGACATATATCCTTCATGGTTGCTGCTAACGATACTGAAATGCAGCAACTCACCTTTTTTCTGTCATTGGCTTCTGAAGTACTTCACAAAAAACCTCAAATCTCTGCAGCACAATATTAAAGGTGTCCATCTATGACTGCAATGAAGGGACATGCATTCAATTTCCACTACCAAAAGGATCAGGGTAACAAATAAACATTATATTCTCTGCTTTCTTCATCACATTCTTTAACAGAAGCTTTCACTGTGCAGCAATACATTTATAATATACCACATAAAAAGATAAAAATGAACACAAAGTAACTGGAAGTGATGAAAAATTGAAGTATTTTTCCCCAAGGAGTGACTTTTAACAGAATCCTGACATCTTAAGCAGAAATAACAGTAATTTATTAATTAAATTATTTTATTACAACTTAAATGTGAAAACATTTTTCTTGCTTTTATACTTCTTTTCCTCAAAATTTCTACTTCAACCTTTACATATTTATTCTCTCCCTGTCATCATCTCGTTTTCCCCACCAAGTAGTTGAGCTTGACTTACCACACTCCTAACTTTCTCCCCTCCCTTTCCTTTTTTCCTATCAGGAACTGAAAAATAAGTAGACACCACTAAACATGTGCCAGTAATATATCATTGCTTTCCTTGATTTAGCTTTCTCAAATTTCTGTTTAGATTTTTTTAAACTTTATTAATCCTCATGGTTCTAAACCTGAACACTCATATGCATGTTTAAGAAATAACATTCCCAGACATATTCTCATACAGTTCTCCCAAATAAAGAAAAACACAAAAGAGAAAACAAATAAAATGAACAAAAGAAATCTGCTCTCTTTCGTCTCATGACTATTCATTAGATTCTTTAATTATTTTCAGATGTAGGATGAGCAGAAGTTCTATGTAAATAATTCATGAAAAGGTAACCATATGTTATAGAAGTCCTCTGTTGCATTTTGCAGTCGGTATGGTGTCCTTTCATAGTCAAAATTACACTAGCTAGTTACAATATAAAACACAAGTTATTCTTAAATCCATATTGCTCCAAAAGTAAAATGCCAACAATGCTACCTGATTGTACAGGATCCTTCCAAAGGATGCCTGTATTCACAGTTAACTATTCAACTTAGAACTTCACTCCTAACAAGGACAGAAAAAAACAACTGACATATAATGGATTAAAATGTAACTCATGCAATAGTATTACAAGTGCATATCCTATTATTAATTCCTATTTTTCACACCTGCCTTTATGCTACAACAATTGTAAGTAAATAAAAAACAACAAAGCACAAAGAGGGGAACTGAAGTGGGGATCTGACTTAATTTCATACCACCAGAAAGTTTGTTTGTTCTTCCTTATCCCATCCCATGCTTTCCAGGACTCCCTGAGACTAAACAATTAAAAGAATTGTTTCTGACAAAAAGAAGTAAAAAGCTGTAAGCAGGCATCTGCAAATCCATTCCCAAAATTAATGAGAATTTTTGAACACCTATTTCTATCAATAATAGATGTGAAAAAACATGGTAACTTAAAGACATATACAAGGAAAAACAGTCTTAGAACAGTGTCCATTCAAATGTGCTTACCAACTACTTATGTATGTGCTACATAAAAACGGCAGGTCTTTTTTGCAGGAGGAATAAGAGAAAATTAAGATAGTTTAAAGCTCTTTTTCAAGAGGATCAAGTAAAATGGTTCTACAGAGAAGCAGACCAGAAATATGAGCAGCTGACTTCATCCTGCAGGTAGGGGATATGTACTTACTTCTCTAACACGAGTTGGTCTCGCTCCTAAATTCTCACCTGGTCCATAGACTAAGGAAGGGTCAAACAGTATAATCTGTTATAAACACCATGTTCCCTATTGCCCTCTTTGGACTTGTCTGATGTGATTAATTTGGTGTCTTAGGCAAAGTTTGCTATCTTAATCGAATCACCTGACAGAATTTCTCACTATTTGAACACGTGGTGGAAATAAGCTGTGGCTTTATGCAGTGCATCAGTCAGTCTTGCAACTCCAGTACCTCACATTCACTAGCAGCAAAGGAACCATCTCTAGCCAACAATCTGCGAAGCAGGTCACAGCACTGACAAAATTTGTTTAGGATGTGCACCATTTCATTCCACTCAAGCTGCTCCTTACAGCTATGCTACAGCACGTTCCTTCTCTCATCCACTAAAAACAAAGCTCTACTACTATTTTCACCTCTTACAATATCCTACAAACCCTTTGTATCCCTTCCGCTGGTTCCTTCTGCTGCACAAGCATAGTGCAAGCAAGCTCTCTCAGCAGCCGCATTTTTGTATTGACAAGGGAACCAAACAGTATTTCTGGCACATGCGCAATAGGTTTACCATCTCTGAAACAAGGAATACAGAAGCTCCTTGCCCTGCAAGAGGGCAATACTTCAAGGCAGTTTTTCACAAAAAACACACCTCTGATTTGGAAATGAGGCAGCACTGCCAAAAAAAGAAAAGCCATAGCATCATAATAAATCCAGCATCTCTCCCAGTATAGCATGTATTACAGCAATGCATCTGCTAGATTCAGAGATTAGCTGTCCATTTTCCTCTAATGAGGATATGACACCTCTTAGGATAACTACAACGAACACTGACAATATAATCTGACAATCTTGCCACAGCTCTAACCATCACCCTAACCATCACCTTCTCTCAATAAATCCCCTTTCCTCTGCACCAGAACATACTGGATTTTCCATAGGACCTATAACACAGCACTGTAAAGTGGCACTTTACATTGACACTTTCTCTATTCCTTCCTCTTCTTAGCAGCTATATTTTGAAACTATGGAAAGCAGCAGCCCAGCCCTCTAGGTCAGGCAGTAGAAAATCCAATATCTTCTTACCCCCTATTCTCTCTACTAATTCCAAATCAAAACCAACAATTTGCTAAAATGAGCTTTTCCTCTTCATTGAAGAGCACAGTCTTGATGGAACTAGGGGTTGGGTTTTTTTCTACATTTCCCTCCTCAGTAAGGCCTATACAAGGTCCTCAGAGTGAGTTAGCCTCTGTCTCTGGAAGTGCACATGACTACATGAGATCTGCAGGAAATGATACCTACTAGCATCTACTCCTGACACAGCAATATTTCATTACACTCACATACATCAATGCTGCCAGATCAGGTGTAGTACATAATGAACAGCTGTTGCTATGATCAACTTTTCTGACAAGCTCCTTCCTAAGTGTGGTCAGCAGATTCATAAGGGCAGAACCTCATCTCAAAGGGCACTGCACGCTTCTTTCTGCTACCTGGTCCCTAAGGAACAACGCTTTTCTTGAACTTGAGGAATTCAAGTAAGAAGCCACGATATATGAAGAGATTCCTCATCAACAATGTCCTTAAAGGGGGAATAAAATCCAGCTTCACCCTCTTAAAACTATACTGACTTTACAATTAAAAAAACCATAGTGTCACTACAGCAACCAGATAATATACTGAACACAGTTATGTTAATCTCTTCTGCTGTAAACACAGTTTCCAACAGCTTTAGAAACCATTTATATCCCAAGAAAAGAGGTTATCCTATTGTAACACTAATTGGTTACACAATAACTATTCTTACCTAGATTGAAAAGAAATTTCCCAAACAAGACCCCCGCCCCCCAGAGGATGAATGAGATCATAAAGATGACCTCCCTCTTCTTTCCAGGCTTGAATATTGAGCGCTGATAACATAAAAATTGAGCATTTCAAACCAGTGGAATGGGCAGAGGACAAGAAACATCACATTTCTTTACTTACTGTACTTTTCCTTGTCTGATCCAAATGCGGCTATCGTTTTAGGCTGTCTTTGTAGAAACACCACTGAGAACACAAAGGCTGAGTAATAAAGATCCAGAAGCTTTAGTTAACTTCAGGCATGGCCACACAGGCAAAATAATGAAAAGGTGAAACATGAATTTACAGTACTCCTGTATGAACACCTAACATAGATTTTTTTTTTTTTGGCGGAATAAGTAGGAAAATTCCTTCCTCAAAATGGAGTAAGCTACCTCACAGAAACTTTTCAACTTGTAAAGAAAGCATTCCTACTGGGAATTCACACAAAAGTACTAATGAGCTGTAAAGGTACACTGTAATTTACAGCTTATTAATTTCTTCAGACAAACAAGCCCACAGGTGTTAGCCATAGTCATCATACCACCTACCTCAGGTAGTCTTCTATCAATAAACCAGAATCAGCAACTTTCAACTATTTGAATAATAAATATATTTTCCTCCCCATCTTTCTCACTCAGATCAGCTCCTTAACAAGGTTTCTTTCCCTTAATTTTATGAGAAAACTAACTAGAAGATGGCAAGCAGAAAGGACAGAGACACATGACAATTCACTGATGCAGTTCAAAAGATTCACATAAAACAGACAGGTTTCACCACTGAAGGCTGCTTCCTTGTCCAAGGTACAACTTGAGTAAAATGATATTTTTAAAGAAAAAAAATTGTCAGTGTTCTCAGATATTCTTTGCTTGCAGTATCCATAAACCTCATTCACTGGAGAAACTTTTTTTGCAAAGAGTTTATAAACTTTGCATAATCTCATCACTACTGACACATTCATTCAAACTCCCTATTACTGAAATTATCCTCATGTCCCTCATTACACAAGAATAATCAAGGTTATATGCTACTGGAAATAAAGTGTTTAGATGGAAATAATGTGCGTATACATTTGTCTTAATGTAATAAGCATTTTATTACAAAGAAATATACAATCAGATGAAGGTACAAAAGTTAAGAAATATTTATTAGTGTTAATTAATGCTTAAAGGTAGAATTATGCTTCTTTCAATTGGACCCATTAAAGGGGCTTTAATATAGATTTGCACAGCAAGCTGAAGATTTTCAAGTGCAGATAATGAGGCAAGCTAGTACTATTTTAACCCCTCTAGAGTATAATCAGTTGATAAGGTTTTGAAACGTTACAAGGTCTAGGACAAAAAGATTAGCTTTAGTTCCTCCAGATCAAAATTGAAACCCAATTAATTAACAATGTTACAGAAGACAGAAAAGGTTTACTGTTACTTTTACACATCTTTAATTTCATCTTCTAAGGAAAACAGGTGAAGATACTTTAATTTATCTATTGCATGAATGGCAGAAGACTGAGTTCCCTGTTTCCACATTATCTTCCAAACTAATTGTTTAAATTAAAAAAATTTTAATGCATTCTTCCAGTAGCCTCACTTTATTTTAAAAGTAAATTTAAAAAAGCACCAGTGATCTATTTGAGACGTACACAAATATTATAAATTAAATACACCAGGTGGGAACTGTTTCCAAAGAAAAGGGAGAATGAAAAAAGGTATCTGTAGCAGTCAGCCTTCAGAAAAAGAATAATTAAAATTCTAGTATAGTGAGTTGTCCATTTAAAGCCAGCAGTTAGAAATTCTTTTCCTTGAAACACACAGAGAAATTATGTATATATGGCAAGGATATATCACTATTGAGAAAAGAGTTTTGAGCCACTGCGTAAAACAAAAGTGACAGCAATAAGATCAGTACAGCAATCTAGACACCAACCTCAAAGGAGTAAGATTTTTACCACACAGCATTTAGAAGAAATATATATATGCCAGATGAGGCACAGCTGTGACTATCAAGACCAAAAGTTACCAATCAACTAATTACAACGATAGGAATTTAAAAAAAAGAACAAAGGGAAAAATACAATGAAAAACTCCAATATAATATATTTTGTACTGAATTTCTGTGCAATAATAGACGAAAAAAATCTTAGAGGCTTTAATAAATACCATATTTGTTTGAAGGGTACATTCTGAATTGCTCCACATAATTTTCTGTTTAAAAAGTTTAACAAAATATGCAGTTATGCAGCAAATTCATGGAAAGAAAAAAGAGTCTTATACACTTATCTAAAACCATTGTAATTTAGAGAACAGTCTGAAGTCATACTAAAGTACATAAAAGTTCAATGCATGTACTCTGTTCCAGAAATATTAGATAGTAGAAGTTTTGCAAACCTATGACTTACACTGATTTTTACTCTCAAAGCCACAGATCCTGTTCTCATGAACATTTGCGCACTTTTTCCCCCATTTAGGATATACAAAAGTGAATAAAGACCATATTACTTCTCAGTTCTAAGTTTCTAAATTAATTATTTCAGTTGATTTTAAGTAATGTCCATTAAAATGGACACCCTTCAAACAGTTGCAATCTCTCATTACAAATAAAACTAATTTAGCTCTCAGTACTAAATAACTATATGCATCTCACCTAGGATGAGGAGAAGTATGCTTTCTTGTTTACAGCAATTTTAAAAGGGCTCTTAAGCACATCAAGACAAAGTCTAAGCAGAATACAAGAGAAGATTGTCTCGTGTTCTTCTAGAGTTCTGTTGTTTCTGGCAGCAATATCAGCTTACATACATGTCGAAGAATGAGACACATCATTTATTTGCCTTTTTTTCGTTACTCAGCATGGATGCATACAATCAGTTGTTTGGTGGCCACCCAGAAAGCCCTAGTAAATAAATACCCTATGACAAGTAATATTGTTGCAACTGATACCTCTGTATGATGTGTGAAGCGGAAGGGAAAAACAACAAAAGAGGTGACTGGGTAATCTCACCTTTCTAGATGTAAGAGACTGGTAGGCTGCAATACACAACCTTGAATTCTTGCTGTCTATACTTTACAGAAGAGAACATTCATTGTCATTACTGTCAAAACGCAGTTTCATAAGCAACCTATTTGCATGTTAATTACACAAATAATATATTTTTCTCCTTAGATCAACAAAGAGAGAACAAATCCAGAAAAACAGAATAAATGAGAATGCTCCTTACTACATTGTTCTCTGTGCCAGCTCCAGTCTTTGATTACCAAACCACTGAAACCAAGCTACAAACTCAGAAAATGATCCCCCACTTATTTCAATCCTGTGGCATCCCAGCCAATGAGTGAGGCAAGAAGGTCAGAGTGACACCACCTTCATATACCGCTTTTATATGCAGGACTGGCCGTTGACACCGTCTGGTGCCCTTCACACACACCCCACCTCCTCCCACCCAAATCAATGATACTCTAATGGAAGTTATTTGAAAGGGCTGTATTACAACATGCATTAAAGTTGTGATGATCACCAAAAAAGGAGCTTCTGTCTTCCTCATATGTTAATTCCTCCCCTTTTGTTGCCAAGTGTTCGCTCCTTTCCAGGCTGCCCCTTTTCCTTGGTTCTAGTTAAATTTCCAGCCTCTCTCCACTTCCAGATGGTAACTGTATCACACCACCAATTTCAGATTTCTGATCAATTTCAATTTCAGCTTCTGAAATTGATCTGACACCACAGAGCACAATCTCATGGAGATGCACACTACAGGTTCAGAAGCTGTCACAGCAGGCAGCCCTTCTTAAAAGCACATTACTGCACACCAATTCTTACAAACTCCTTACACAGGTATTTTCTCTTTCAGCTAAGGATAGGTAGGGTAGAAATGCAAGAATAATCACGCATTGCTGGTTTATAAAAACTGTTGTGCATGCATGCACCAGACACATTACAAATCACATCTACAGCCATGAGGACGTGACAACACACAGAAACTCCAACCGCTGCTGTAATACAAAATAAAAGGATGAATAACCTCATTTCAGTGGTTTCTCATCAGGCAGCATGTGTATCAGGTTTATTTTGCACAAAACCAAAGCAGGTAAGCTCTGGAGATCTGAGTTTACACCACAGGCTACACAACTTACCTCAATTCAAGCATGATGGCCCTAGTAAAGGCCATCAGAAATGTGAGGAAATTCACTAATGACGCCCTCAGCAAGTTTGCTGATGACACAAAACTGGGAGGAGTAGCTGACTCACCAGAGGGTTGTGCTGCTGTTCAGCAGCTGGACAGGTTGGAGAAATGGGCTGAAAGGAACCTCGTGAAATTCAACCATAGGAAATGAAAAGTCCTGCACCCCAGGAGGAACAGCCCCATGTGACCTTGAATGCTGGGGTCTGTCCAGCTGGAAAGCAGCTTGGCAGAAAAGGAGCTGAGGGTTCTGGCAGACAACAGGTTGACCATAAGCCAGCACAGCATCACTGTGACAAAGATGGCAAATAGTATTCTGTGCTGCATTAGGCAAAGTATTGCCATGAGGTTGAGGAAGGAGATTCTTCTTCTCTACTCAGCACTAGTGAGGCCACACCTAAAGATCTATGTCCAGTTCTGCGCATTAAAATCCAAGTTCAGGTTAGTCCCTTAGGCAAAATAAGGCAATGAGTTGATAAAACTTTTCAGAAAAAGTTTCATCTAAAAGCGTGGGTTTAACTGATACTTTATCAGAAGGCTATCATTCCTGAATCACCTGCAACTTCCACCTTAAGCCACAACATGAAATTATTATCACGTCTTAGGAAATACAAATTTGATGTCAATGATAGAAACTTTCTTAACTGCTCTATTTAAACATGATACGAACCTGTTCTAGGGTTTCTATTTTGCTGTCTTTGGCTTGCAAAATCTCTAAAACCCTTCTGTCCTTGACTTCAGCTTTCTGCTTTTCTCTGGAAACAAACAAAAAAAACCAGACACTTTATTAGTCATAATTTGCAGTTAATCATTTGAATTTTTCATGTCCTGATAATGAATGTCATTTTAAAGCATAGAAAATTAAATTATCTGAAGCTGACAGGCCTTGCAGAATTAATCAGGGAGCATATGGCAAGTGACAGCAAATTACATCTGTAAACAGCTAACACAACTTTGTTCAAAAAGAAACAGAAGCAAGAGGTCTTAAAATACATTTTTAAGCAGCTGAAATTATCTGTCTCATTCTTTCCCAAATGCAGAAAGTGTATTTGTCCATAGACTGAGCAAAACACATTTTTTCCTGCTTGGTAACATAGAGCCACTAAGCTGCTGGGTTTGTGAAGGCCTTCTCTCAGCTATGTGATATTCCTGTGTCTGAAATAACAGTTTTGAACATCATGGATAACTATTTTACTATCTTTCACATGGACAGAAGCTATAACTTTAGCCAGGGTGAAAAAATGATAGCTCAGAAGCTTGGGTAACGGGGACAAGCAGACCCTCTCTATGTGGTTATGAAGTGCAGGGCTATAACCAGCTCTGCAAAACTTCACAGAAAACCTGATAATGCATCATTAACACTTTGTTTAACAAACCACCTCATCTCATTGCTATCCTATTTCTTGACTGAGTTTTAAATGTTGATGTCCTTACACGCTTCTGGTTCAGGCAGAGAGAAAACAAATGCAATAGTAAGGATACACATTCCTTAGCACAAGACAGAGTTCCTATCATATATATCTGCAATAAAAGGTCTGAGAAACACATATTCCCTAAAAATGGCCAAATACTTCAGGCATCCCCAGCACCACAGGTGACAGAGAAGCAGAAACTCATTCAGATTATCCCTGCTTTCGCAATACAGTAAGCTTCCATATTGGCTGGATATAAGCTACCCTTAGAAGCCAGAGAACCTTACTTGCACAACTTTTGCTCTACCAAAATGGGAATTTTTCAGAGGTGGAAGGGAATGGAAGAGTGGTACCGAGTCTGTAAATTGGATTGGAAGTGGATGAGAATAGCCAGCTGTGAACAAAAGGCTTCATCTGCATTTTGTAACAGAGATCAATAAGTATAGTAGATATATGGACAATTACTTTTCTCCACTACTATGTATTAGTGCATATTCTACAGTTATCAGTGATTTTAAAGGCTAAACTACACTGTCCCCACAGGCCACTCAATATCGTGGTTTTTTAAAATAAATTTCTATGACTGCTAAAATATCTAGTCTTATCCTGAGTAAATAAAGAATTAAATAAAAATGGTATGGAATTTGAAGCAAGACTTTTGGAAAGCGAGGTCTCAAGGCATAACAACTGCAAGCAGCACCATCCTACTGCAGATACAGCAGCACTGATGTGCTGTAGCACTGCAAGAAAAATAGGATAAACCTAGCTGAAAAGATATGTATTTAAATTACATTTATCTAGGAGAAACAAAAATGTATGGGATCTTAAGCACTTGTATGGCATTAAAAAAATCTGCTTCCATAAAGAAAATAATTCAGGAGCTGTAATGAGCAGAGAAAAGAGAAACCATGAATATTCAACAAGTATTCCAAAAGACATTTCACATCTGAAAGGTATTTAACATTTTAACTGAGACAGAAACTTAACAGAAAGATGCACATCAGATCCTGACCTCAAAGCACCTGATCACCAGTAACCAGAAGTATCAAGAAATCATCATGATAGGTTGCTTGGAAGGCATGAGGAGTGAAATACATCATACAGCCAGTTTTTCATAGTTTCCTTTTGAACATCTACTAAAACTGAACTAAGTAGAGACTGCAATTACAGATCCATGCAAATATTAAGTTATGTGCTGTATTCCAAAGGTTACACTGTGATGTCCTTTGCAAAAAAAACCTAAGGACAATAAGGGAGTACAAGAGAGAAAACAACAAACAGGTTTCATAACTCATGACTGTTAATGAAATTGTCCCACCCTGCTTAAAATTCATAAGTAGTTTACAGAAATCCCATTCTCAGTCAGGTTTTAAAAAATGGTAAAAGTCTTTCTGATAAGCTTGTAAGACTTTGCACTAAAATATACTGGATGTCCAACTTTAAAAATCAGGAATTAGTAAGTAAAGATATTTGTGAATACTTTATTGGTATAATACCTAACCACAGAAGTTTGTGCGTATTCCTCAAAGAGGCATACTGTTCATGATATGTACTGCACATTATTGCGCAACTTGAATGAACCAAAAACTGCTCTAGTATAAAAATACCAATGCTTCTTCGTAATTAATTACTTTGCTGTGGGCTCCTTAATGTCTGTCAACAATTACCCTTTTTCAAAGATAACAGTCACAGTATACAAAATCCAAATATTCTGTGAAGAAGGTATCTCTCTCCCATAAGCACGTCACACTATAATCTACCTATGGAAGTGATGGACCTATATTGATCTACGTCTAAACTGTAAGCATTACAGCACTCCAAGTTTCCCCTGGTCTTAATTACAGCTAGACAACTTAAGTATTTAAGATTAAACACACATATAACTGCTTGATACAAAATTTTAAGAGCTTCAGAAGACAAAAAGCAAAGCAGGTCTTTACTAAAAAGTACTTAGAAGAGTAATGTGTAGGCAGAGGAGGAATCATACAATAGAATACACACATACATAAGCCACATGAACAACTGAACAGCATTGCCTCCAGCCCTCAAAAGTATCCTGATCATAACCACTGGCTCACATGTCCTATCCATTCTTTGTTCCCACAGTGATGTATTTCCCTCTCCATTTTAATCCAGCTTTTTTATTTTATATTTCTACTTAAATTAAACCATTCTACATGGTATTCCTCAGGTGTCAGTACTGAAACCAGTGCTGTTCAACACCTTCATTGGCAACGTGGACAGCGGGATTGAGTGCATCCTCAGCAAGATTGCCAACACAAAGCTGTGTGGCACAGTCAACAAGCTGGAGGGATGCCATCCAGAGGGACCTGGACAGGCTTGAGCAGTGGGCCCATGTGAACCTCATGAAGCTCAACAAGGACAAGTGCAATGTCCAGAATGTGGGTCAGGGCAACCCCAAATATGCGTTGGGCAGAGAATGGATTGAGAGCAGCCCTGCCGAGAAGGACCTAGGGGTGTTGGCTGCCAAGCTCAATACAAGCTGTCAAAGTGCACTCACAGCCCAGAAAACAAACAGATCCTGGACTGCACCAAAAGAAGCGTGGCCAGCAGGTCGAGGGAGGTGATTCTTCCCCTCTACTCCACTCTCATAAGACCCCACCTGGAGTACTGCGTCCAGCTCTGGAGTCTTCAGCACAGTAAGGACATGGACCCCTTGGAGCGAGTCCAGAGGAGGGCCATGAAGACAATCCTCTGAGGCATGGAGCATCTATCCTATGAGGACAAGCCGAGACAGTTGGGGTTGTTCAGCCTGGAGAAGAGAAGGCTCCAAGGAGACCTTATGCGGCCTTTCAGTACCTAAAGGAGGTCTACAGGAAGGATGGGGAGGGACTCTTGATCAGGGAGTATAGTGATAGGACAAGGGGTAATGGCTTCAAACTGAAAGAGCACAGATTTAGATTAGGTATCTGGAAGAAATTTTTCACTATAAGGGTGTCGAGACACTGGAACAGGTTGCCCAGGGAAGTTGTCAATGCCCCATCCCTGGAAGTGTTAAAGGCCAGGCTGGATGGGGCTTTGAGCAGTCTGTTCTAATGGGAGGTGTCCCTGCGCATGGCAGGGGGGTTGGAACTGGATGATCTTTAAAGTCGTTTCCAACCTAAACCGTTCTATGATTCTGTATCTACCATACACAATATGTCCATATCTTCCCAACTCCTCTAACCACCATCTCCTCTAAAAAGTCAGCCTTTTTTAAAATGAGGCCCAATTAAACACACATACCGGAAAATGAACTAGCATCTTAACTCAGCTATGCAATCATCACTTAAAAATTTATTAAACTTGTTTTCTAATGGATTAATCGATCTGAAAACATGATGGGCCAGGTAGATTTCCCAAAGCAAGGCTAAAAAGAACTCTACAGTTGTGGGGTTTTGGTTTGGTGAAGGTTATAAAGTGAAATATATATATACATATATATATATATATAAAATAATAATAAAAAAATATATATAAATTTTATAAAGTGATATAAAGTGAAAGTGAATAAACCACCCAAGAACCAATTAAAAGAATAAACTGCTCTGGAGAACTGAAAAACAGTATGCACAGCCAACTCTGGTGTATTATTGGTAGTCCAGAATTTATGAAGCCCAGTGACTTTTATAAAGGACAAGACTGCACAAAATAGGTTGAATAATAAAGTCTGAGATAGGAGATAAAAAACAGATCTCTGTTAAACAAAAAATGTTCCTGTAACACCGGCACACACTAGACAATGATTCAAAGTGCATTTCTAGTTAAATGCAGTGTTTTCCCTGTTTACCTGATGCTCAGTCGAACAGTTCTTCAAACAAAGCTGTCAAGGAATGGAGATTATAAATACAGATCTATTGTCATCGTCATAAGTAGAAAAAGTCTAAAGTAAATTTAAGGTTTTTTGGCTTTCTGAGGTTTTCTTTCAGACTGCCTGGATAGGACAGGCTGTAGTAATGCCCTCCAAAATAGTTTCATCAGTTACCACCCACATCTAAAGAAAAAATGCTAATGATCAGAATTTAAGCACACAATGGACCTTGTCAGAGGCCTAAAGCATACATTGAAAACTCATACGGAACTTTCTCAGCAGCTTCCCTTGGTGGCATAGAACAGCTTCCAATCCTCGTTTCAGGACAGCTCCCCACAGCCACTCAAGGTAACATGACTGACTGGAACTTACGTATCATATTTGGATCTGCTGTTGCACCTTGAAATGAGACTTGATAAGCATTGCAGCAATCACCACCTCTTTTTTGGAGGGGTAACAAATATTAAGAAAAGTCTTCAGCTGACTTTATTAACTGAGCTGTTATATATTTACAATATATTTTTAAAAGTCCACTGGAATATGGGGGGGGAAGGGGGGGGAAAAATCAGGCACTGTCAAGAAGCTGATGATGATCAATGACTGAGACAAACTCCTGTTTAGCTAATTAGAACCACTGATGAGCAATAATGATGTGAGCTAAGAATATTTACAGACTTCTTTAGGATGAAAAATGGAGTGAAGAGAGGCTGTCAATTTGTACAAGTTTTAAGCTCCAATCAGTTTTCCCAGGAGTACTACCTATTTTAAATGTTTAACACAGATGTATTTAGCTACTAAGATTATCGAGATTTATGTTCCCACAAAAATGAAGAAATTGAGAAAGCAGCTTAACACTTTTTCTGTTACAATTTTTTTTCCTGTGTTATGCTATACTCTACACAACAGGGCAGGCAATATTTTTGAGGTTTGGCATATTTTTAATGGTTTGTCGAAGATGAAACATTACACTATGAGGAAACATTTAACAATGAATGAAGTATGAAAACAGAATACATGCTACAAAAATCTTATGATTTTAAAAAACAGAAGTTTGTTGAAGTTTATAAAACACTATGCTTTCTAAAATACTCAGCAAAAGCAGTCTGGGAAAAGAGGCATCTTATGTCTTACCACAGGTCTTAATAAGTCAAGCAATTAATCATTTGTCAAGAAAAAGTAATTCAGAGTTGTATATAATTATATCATTTTTACATCAATTAAATGAAAATAATTTCAAGTAATAAATTGAATTTGCTGTTAACATGTTTCATGGAATATGTCATTTCAGTTTTACAAACAGCAGGATTTAAAAAAAACCAACAAAACAAACAACAACGCATCTACAAATTTAGCCTTTAATAGGTAAGAAAGTTAAGGCTACACTGAAAACTTCGGGCTGTGAACAAAGGCTGTATTTTAACAGTATACCTATGTAACTAAAAATAAACTGCTTCTAGAAATAGTTACCTTTGAAAGATACTTCTTTGAATCTAAAGGGGTGCAGAACTAGAGAGGCTACAAAATATCAGCTTGTGTGATGCAGCATTTAATTTCACTATAATCTCTCTGGGTCTTCCAACTATTTTACAGACTTACACAACTGCAAACATTCAATGTTAGTATTAAATAGAAAATAGATAATGAATCACCCATGCGTAAAGTGAAGTTGTAGAGCACAGATTGTCAGTTACTGTAAATATGGCACCAGTATTGTAATTTACTGTGTGCAGCCCCATCCCTGTGGTTGCACAGTCAGTGGTTAGCAGAAACAGAGCCTATGCCTTAATCTTCCAACCAGAAATCTTACTGTGTTTCCACGTACCTATTAAGAAGGTATTAAAAAAAATAGAGCAAAATAGTTTTCATTTAATAGAGAGTTTATTTTCACCTCAGATTCTAGAAGATCCTTATACTTCAGGATGAATTATAATTGATGCACATTAGAAGTTTTTTTTCTTTTAATTCTTACAAATAGCACTTTTAAAAGATTTAGACAGAATGGAGCAAAAAAGTATTTAAATTGATATCACACATTTTGCACTTTTCTAAGACAGCAGTTATTCTCTATAGTAAAATTGCATACACTTATTTTTGTTTCTTTACAAAAATAATTTAAGCTGTAATTAAAGAACAATTGTAAAATGAAATTGTTTCCTTAGTAAATTATTTACACAGCCAGTTCTATGTTCCATGTTATGTATCAAAATGGAAAAGCATCATTACAGAAATGTAATTTTTCCTGCTTGTCTAACTTGACTGATTTAATTCATTAGATGATTTATTAAGGCCTCTTATTTTAAGCAATGTACTTAAAATACAAACCATCTTAATACTAGATTAGTAAAGAAAATAGTGACATTTTTTCCCCTAATCATTTTGCAAACATTTTTCATCTAAAATACGCAAGTCTCTTACAGTGTTCAAAATATCAGCACTTCAGAACAGACTGCTTTAACATCTGCACATCACCAGGGTTTCCCCCAAGGATTTTTAAATGATGCCTGCCTGTGCTGAATAAAGTGCTAACTTGCACCTTGCATTTCAAACTGTGTCCTGCGCAGCCATCCAGTTGGTACAACACCAGCTGAATTCCCAGAGGCCACGGTTCAATCAGGCTTGACTGCAATTATCATGTCAATATTTTGTGCTCCGATATGCAGATATGCACACATGCAAGCTGCATAATACCTTCTTCTCCATGGAATGTTGACTTATGTTCAATGTTCTGAGAATTTTTAATGAAACAGGATATTAAACTTTCATCAACTGTAGAAAATCACAATTATTTGACCTTACATAGAAAGGTTGTACTCTTATGCTCTATTATTCTGTCCACTTTATTGAGTGATAACAACTAGGGAGTCCACTTTATTTTTAAACTCAGAGTGACAAAATGGTAATGGCCTTTAAAAATGTGTTAGGCCTTGTTTACTTCCTCATTCTCCTGTCATTCTGTTTCCTGTTAATTTGCACAAGAGTAAAATGGTAAGTGGTTTAAGAAAGCTTCTGCAAGCTATTTATCATCCCTTCAAAAGATGCAAGATACAGGTTTTTTTAATTATTTCTCAATTAACATCAGCAATCTATATTGCTCATTCATACAGCACATTCATTTACCCTTTTACATAAAAAAGTACTTGTCATTTTTAGTACATGCGCATTATCATCAGTCACTGAGGAATTTATGTCGATCTGTTTAATGTTTCTTCCACAATTTGCTATTCACAGGATGCAGGAAACCACAGCATAAGTTCCTGTAATTGCCTTTCCAAAAATTCTACAGTTATTTCTGGTCATTTGCTCTTCATCCATATTTTCATCCATTTGTACACCTGTAGACAGACGTAACTCCCAAGGAAGAACAACAAAACTCTTAATCGGGAACACCAATGTTCATGTTGCCACTGTTTCTTTGAGTGGCCTGAAACAATATATTCATTCTTGCTCTTTGTTAAGATACAAATAAGATAAGCAAGTTACAGCACACTTGGAATTTAGGTGTGGAAAAATATTTATGTAAGGCAAGCTTGCCAAATCTAACAATCTGCAAGGGCATCATCTAATGTAATCCAGTCCCCACTTACACCTACCAAGTCTTGTATCACTGCCACAACTTAATCATTAACGGATCTTGCTACATCTCCCTTCCAGAAGAAAGTAAAGAATTCAGCGAGAAGCCCAAGAGGAAAATTAGAGTCAGTTGACCTGTCAAGATTTCATGTATAAAAGTCTTAAAGGAGAGCTCTCAAAGTTTACAAAAATATTTCAAAACCTTTGATACTCTCATCCGAACCCCAACTCTATTTGAGATTACACATGCATTTACCTGTAAAAGATACTTTCTAGCACTTTTTTTTCAACTCATCATCAAAAAAAAAAAAAAAAAAAAAAAAAAAAAGAATGTTTCAAAAGGCAATGAACTAGAAATAGCATGCTCTTTACATAATACTGAGATCAATAGTATTTAAAGTAGCTGGAAAGTATACTAACATGCGTAGTACTTTTACAATGGCTTGTTTGAAAATACCTGGAGGCTTTTACATATCCCAAAGGCATTTCTCATTTGCACAGTAAAGATAATTTTTTGTTTGTATCTGAATATTAAAATGGGAATATAGTTACAGTTATCGAGCAAGAACTGCAAAGACTGCTGAAAAGCAAAATATCATTGGTGTACTACAGGAATCGACAGCACAGCCATAGAAAGGTACCAGCTACATTTTTACAATTTTAGGGCAGGTGAACTTCTATTTTGGGACCGTGAAAGCACTTCAGAATAGCAGACAAATAACGGAAAACTACTATTAATTCCCCTCTATGTCCCCCAAATTATGCCTGTTACATTTTCCTGGTTTATTTGATAAAAAGATAATATAAGGAATTGTTTAATGCTACAAATATAACTTAATTGACTGTATGGCTAGTACTGCCCACTGAATTTCTCCTAATATTTCTTTTTTCTGCATCACACATCTGTGGTGTACAAGGTTGTAAGTGAACGTTTTGTCCTTTCACACCTGCATTTTTTATTCCTGTCACTTATCTCCTGAAGAAAGTCTGGCTGTTGCTTTCCTCAATTTAAAGACTGAAATCCACTGGACAATATTGTTTCAATCATTATATATATGATCTAGGATACACATGACTATGCTTTCTTAGATTCTGTCTGCTTCCATTAGATAGCTGGATTCTGGCCTTAGGTAGTCTATGACAAAGCCTTGGTGGGAACTGAAAGTTTCTCAGTTACGGAATTTTTAGTGGGAAGAGCACACTGAAAAATGAAGCTATGCAGACACTAGTGGTATCTATGTCAGAAGCAAAAACAGTAACAGGTTTAAATCCATTTAATTCTGTTTGTATCTATCTCAAAGTCTCCTAGTTTGCCAGGGCAAGATGGAAAACATTATCAACTTGGGTACAACTGGGTCAATGTTGTTCCCAATATAAATGAGAAGGCCAAAAAAAAAAAAAAAAACCAAACCAAAACTCTAAGACTCAAGCTGTTTTTTATCAGATTTCAGTGTAAATTTTCAATTTCCAGCTCTTGTCTGATACAACTGTGTAAAATATAGAAAAATAGGCTGAGAGCAGCACAGACCTGCCAAGTGACATGCTTCAGGATGCATTTTGCTTATCAATGTTACTTGGTAATCCCGTCTCTTTACCCTTTAAATCCATATATTTTTCCTAGATTAACAAAGCCAGAAAATCACTTGTCCTATAATTTTCTGGACAGCAGCACTGCTAGGTAGCAGATTCCCTGGAAATCTAATCAACATATTGGAACTGAGATAAACTGACACTGTAACAACATACAAAAAAAATATTTACTGCTAAAAGGTAGGGTATAAGGCAAAAACTTTTCTGAAAGGATGAGAGCATGAAGAGGTACAGCTATAAAACAGAAGCTACTTAGGAAAAGATTATAGAAAGGTATAGCTGGAAAAGTTAGGCAGGAATATATGGGGCTGTAGGCTGGTTGTGCAGAAGATTCACAGGTAAAGCTGGGCTAGAAATTATTTCCAAAGCAGCAATTAGATCATTCTCAGACGAAAGAGATGAAGCTACACCAATTAAAAAGAAAAATACACACTATTGCTCCATCTGTCAAATCAAAGCAACCCCATAGTTCAAAGTCGTGATTAATAAAACCCCTATAGACTGAATGGGCTTTATCCAAAACTGTTCCAGGATTCTCTGGGGTAATGATAACACCCAAAAAGATACTGTGAAATTCTTCTTTCTTAATTCCATAACTCTGAGAAGCACAGGAAAGGTATGATAAAGATGTACAGTCTTGAGTTCATGAGAAGTGTTCTAAAGTATTAGCATTTTTCTGAAAGAAGATAGGACATAAAAATCTAGACAAACACCTTAATAGAAGTATGTTGTCATGCTTTCACATAACAGTACCAATCACCAGCCCCTACACAAAGTGCAAAGCACATACACAGAATATATCTTCACCTTCATATATAATAGACTAGTATTGTACACCAGATTTCTGTAGCAAGTCTTCTGACAGACTGAACAGTACATTGAAAGGGTTTCACAAACATTTCCTACCATTGTAAAAAAAAAAAAAAAATCAGCTCATTATCATGCTTGTGGACATCAAGGTGGTATCTAAGAGCCCCATGTCCATTGTATCAATCAGGATAATGCACACACAATAACCAATTTCTGTTCTAAATAAAGTATAAAATAAAGCAAGGGATAACTACCAAGTATAAAAATATTCCTAGACTTGAAGAAGGATAAACAAAAATAACAGACACTATCTTATACTGGCAAACAATTCAAGAACTCCATATAATTCACCATTCTTTAAATGCGTGCTTCCTAACATGTTTATGCTTCAATTTGTCCTAATATCCTGATTATTTTTATATGCAACACAAATCAAAAATACTAATAAGCCTGAGCACCTCTGTTTCTACCTTATTAAGCTTCATGTGAAAGAGCTAAGATTTTCCATATTGTTCAGCTATGTGTAAAATGTGATTAAAGGAAAACAATTTTTTCATGTTTTCCATATATTTGTGCTTCCATACATGTAACATTTCTTTACATACATTACAGACTACATATTTTAAGCAGTTCTTGCATTTTTTTGCAAGAAGGAAGATTGACACTACCACCACTGTCCTCATGAAAATATGATCAAATTTTATCATGAAACAAGTCAGTAAGAATCAACATTTCAACATAAATGAGGGATGCTGGAAATCTGTTCCTAAGTCTTCCTCATATATTATAATTACTCCCCAAATCAAAATACGTAAGCAATGTGAAAGCAGTACAGTGTCCTAACAGCCAAGCTACTACTGTCTGCAGGTAAGTGTCTCAGTACACAGCCAGAAGTTATTTGACCTCACCATTGGTGACCACGTGAGCTCTCAGGTAACAGCTGTCTTAAAACAAGCTGCATGTGCTTACACTGTCAATTTCTTCCTCTGGATATGAATGCCTTAGACTATTAGCTCTAGTTACATGATCACACTGTATTTTTGGACAAAATTCTCATTGCTTTATGCAATGCAGAAGATGGGACAACAATAGTGAATGCGCTCCTAGATAAAGAACTTAATGCTATATTTTCAGAAGTGGAAGAACATTTACTGATCAAGTCCAGAAAGGAAAGATGTGATCAAACAAAACATGCCTTTCGAGATCAAAGCACTGAATGGGAACCCAAAAGAGCTAGGACCCCTCCTGGGTCTATGACAAGCTTCCCAAGTAACATTGGCAAGCCATTTAAAGAAGTTAAAATCCATGTTTTCTTTTTAAAAAATCCACTTTTTCATTTTAAAAGAGAGAACCCATGGCACCCTGAGAGACAGAACAGACAAATCTTTTGAACATAAAAGAATAAAGTGTTTGAATTCTGACAGTCACATCAGCAACTTATTCACATTCTCCTTATCTTTGACCTACAAAAATTATGAATTTGTAAATATTAGTGTTCTAAAACAATCAATCACATACTGTGATGATTAACTAACATTTACAGCAATCAGATGATAACATTTAAGTACCTTGAGGAAACCGTCATCATTAATATCCTCAGAGGAGTAACAATTAAACTGCATAGTCATCTATTCTGTTATCACGTCTTAGCCTTTCACTTCTTTAAGAATGCAGATAAATTTAACGTATATACGTAACTGTTATCCAACCACTTATGACACCACAAAATGTCATTTACCTCCTCTTGTTCCTTCAATAGAAAAAGACAACATGCAGTATATTTCTAATTTAAAATTTGAATTCAGCTGCAGCAAAGCAACCTCAGTGAAAACAGATTTTGAAGTATACTTCAACTTATACCGAAAAAGGAGATTTGCAACATATTCTAGGTCCTCCTGACAAAATTTAACAATGTCATTTTTGTAACATACTTCTAAAGTCCTACATAATTCTCCATTAAAAAGATAAAGAATATGGTATCAGCAAGAGTTTTTGTTTATTTTTGGTTTTATTATCAAGTTAAATCTTTAAACTCACCTTTCCACAACCAAGCTGACAGCTTGAGTAAGATCTGGACTGGACACTTGGAGACGTTTCCACAGACACCACACAAATTCTTTATCAGCCTTAGAAACAGGGAAAAAAAGACAAAAATACATTAAATCCATGCTACACCTTTTATAGATGAAAAAGTTATACTGCGCATATTCAAAAAACAATTACAAAAAAACTTCTATTCTAGTGAGAATTCCCTGCAAGTTACTCACTATCCCATGAATAAAAAAACATGGCAGTTCTCTTGAATAAACAAAGTTTTAACAATACAGAAACCTGAGGAATACAAAGATCTACAATCAACAATAAACGAATGCACAATGTGACAATAAGGTAGGATAAACTGACATTATTCAAAAAAGGCTGCCTTTTGCTATATCAATTACTGGTACTTCTAGCAGCAGGAACAATTTCTATTACTAAACACTGAGCCTGGAATACATGCTGCAACATTAAGTTTTATCATATGCAACTCTTAGATTTTATTTCAAAACAGACAGTAAATCAGTCTTGTATCATACACTCAGCTACCCTGCATTATATAAAAGCTTCTGAAAAAATTTTCAAGTGAGAGCAAGAAAACAATGTTCTTTAAAAATACACTTTACCATGATGTGTTAATTATATAAAAATGTTAGGAAAGAAAAAAAAAAAATCAGCAAAAGATGAAGACAAGGTGAACAATAAGAAAGCACACATACATAAACCATGGACTGAACTAAGACCAAACCTGCTAAAAACAGTCTAAGATAAAATTAGAAATGAATAAGCCAAAACCATCATATTGGCAGCTAGGTAAAATTCAACAGGTAAAAATTCGAGAGTGCATCGTAGCCTATCTTTTACTAGTTTTTTGAATGTTAAAGAGAAACAGAATTTGCATGAGGACAACACACGACCTAAAAGGAAAATCAACACTATTACAACTATCAGTTTCCCTGCTTCCTTCTTCTCCTAAGCTTCTGGAACCTAATCTACTAAGATATCACAGGTATCATTAGTTAACCAGAACCTCACTAAAAACCGCTAAACAAACACTGCAATTCATCTCTGCACAACTGTATCTTATATCAAATGAAACAGAAGACCTGAGTTCCCATCTTCACCTCCTCTATTTGTTTTTTTCATAATTTTCCAATTTAATTTCTTCTTTCCCTGATTTCTCATTTTTTATGAATAAGAGCAGAATTGCACCTTTGGTCACAGTACTGTGAGTCCATGACTTGAAACAGCTAAAAGCAAAAGTCATCTAAGACACAAAACAGCTCAATAGAACTACAAGCTTGGCAGGCCTCACAAGAGCTAATAAAGACCACACACTGTATGATTAGAGTACATTTCAGGAGCAGAAATTGCTTTTTCTATTTTTGCTGTCTTTTCTTTTCATTTGCTCCCCATCAGTTTTGCCTTCTAGGAAGCAGACTTGAACTTAATAAGCAGTATCAGAACCAGTGCATGACAAATTACTCCATCTTAATGTTTCTTTTACTTCAGAACATGACAACAACTACCTTCAATACAAAATCAAAAGATCTCTCTAAAGCTAGCAGACTTCTATGAAGATTTATCAGTGTACTGAGTCTAAATTATTTTATCAAGATTAAAACTGCAACAGCCAAATACATTGAATTACGGATTTAACAAACTTTAACAATTATTATAGAAGAAATAGGAGAGATAGTTGTACCCATATTCTCCATGATTGATGAGGAAAGTCTCAAAGATTTTTTTTTAGAAGTTCTTAAGTGTCTTTCCTTCAAATTTAGAAATGCACTTATTTTGAATTTTAAAATAAAGTGAGGCAGTGCTGAACTTCCGCGAAAATGTCAGAAAAATGCTGAGGAAGTGAGAAGTGAGGACTTTTATGATGGCTGATTGAAAAAAATATTTTTGTCTTTTAACTACTGTAATTTCTAGTTTACATTTATTTAAATCCTTAAGTGCCATCAACTTCTTCAACCAAGCAAGGAAGAAAACTTTATGTCTTATCAAGGTATTGCTGTATACACAGAAAAATTCACCTGCCTCCAGTAAGAATGCACACAACTAACAAATCCAGCTAGCTTTCTGATTTTGTCAGAAAGTAAATAAAACAAAGACTCTGGCACAAAGATCTTATAATTCAAGATTATTATCAGCTTATGCAAACTGGACTACAGCAGAATGAGTCTGTCTTTTATAAAACCAGAGACATTTCATCTAATTGCCTTTGTAGGATGTATACAACTCTTACAGTGCTGACAGGGATACTTCATTTCTGATATTTCCAAAAAAAACCGAACAATGAACAAAAAAATTTCTGTAGAAAGAAATGAGGCACAAACTGTTATTTAAAAACACTAAAAAGGAACTGGCTTATGGTACAACTATGGCGCATAGCTGCATTCACTTTTTTAAGCAAGATCACACTAAAACTAAGCCATACATCATACAAATAAGAACTCAAATGACTTCATGTCAGTATCCAAGTCTTTATTCACTAGAAGTACTAAAAATTAGTTCACTTTCAGCTAGGAATTAAGTTAAAAGACAAAAACTAAGCATCATATTAATTAACTGATCAATTAATCTTGGCCAGTTCAGGACAAGAAGATGGTTATCCACCTCTTTTTTTAAAAAAGAAAAAGAAAGTACAATCTCTCATTGTATGCTATCACCTTATGCCACTTAATAACCTGGATTTCTACGTATCTAGTCTGAAAGACTACACAAAGAGTGTGTAGTTTTTTCCTGTGCCCTCAAAAAAACCACCATCTCCTGAAAATGCCTTACCATGCCACCTGAAAAGTCATAATGTGTGTACGCTGTGAACCAGGCATGACTTACTGCTTCTTCTCAGGTAGAAAGAGAATGAAAAAATAAAAATATTCTTCAGATTCGGAAAAATTGCTGCAGGCTTCCAAAAAGCATTAGGATCTATACAGAACAGGGATTCTGAGTATTTTTAACATCTAAAAATATCTCGTACTTATGCTGAGAGCCCAAAAAAGGAAAAACAAAGCCAAACAAAAACTCCCTAAATAATAGCAGTGGAAATGTGATTTCTTTTCAATTATTCAGAAAGACAGTAAGTCAATAGTTCTTACTCTCTCAATCACAGCACTTTGAGTATAAAGAAATCTTTGAACCATAACAGAGAAATAAACCACTATATTTAATAAACTATGTCTAATTAATTTTAAAATAATTTCAATTCAAATCCCTCAGTTAATCAGTAACGTGGAGAGCAGAACTGAACTCATAGTAGTGCTTGAATATTTTTTGTATCTTTAATACACAATTCACTGTAATTTTACACTAAACTACTTAAAAACACTTACAAATTGGTCTAAGGGCCATAAAGTCATTACAGCACAGAGAAGTCCAAACATAATAAAATGTCAACAGTATTCCACCTGCAAATGCTCAAAAATCTTGAGTCAATCATACAACCAAAGTTTCTGATCCTGATTTATGAACTCACAAGCTTTGTTCAGTTGAATTTTGTTTGCTTTTTTAAAGATTGGGATTTGCTTACCATCACGCTTCCTTAGCTTTTCCCTTTACTGTCCTGTATACAAGACCACAGAAGTAGCTGTTGGGTTTTCTGCTTATTTATTAGAAGAGCTGAGGTACTTGGGCTTCTGCATGACTCCAAGAAGCGGTATCAAATATCTGGAGACCCACTACATGCTGCTGCCTGTTGTCCTACTGTGCAGGTTCCTACACACTCCAGATCACAGCTGGGGAACAGCACAAAGCATGACAAGAAGACAGAACAGCGCGCAACTTTCAGGCACATACTTCTAAAAATAACGTTCCTCCATTACAAAAAAACAACAAAAAGGGAAAACTACAATAATATATTCTGAATTGTTCCTAACGAACAAATATGTAGACTATATATATGTACGTACAATACAACATGAGGGAAATGTTCACGTAGGTCCTGTGATTTTTGCGGAGTATCCAGCATGTACTGAGTCCCTGGCAATCTAGTTTCTACCTAAGCTTTATAAAGCCTCCCAGAAATTGACCTTCTGATAATATATAAAATATGAAGTTTCAGTGAATGTTTTCTTCCTCATGAAAACATAGGCACTCAGGTATAAATGATCTTTCTTAATTGAATAAGCAGTTCAGATTAACCTCAAAGCATCTATAACTATTTCACAGACTACTTTCAAAGTTGTCCAAGGAAGAGTAAAACCAACTCCAAGATGTACTCATGACAGTGAAATTGTCACTGTTTACACAACTAAGTTCTGCAACATTTCTGTCTGTGCTGAAAGAACGGTAGACAAGGTAGGAATGAAAAAGCCACCCAAACTTAAAAATAACAAAGCTTGCTTGCAGGAAGGAATATTGCACGTGTGAATGGTGTGTGCTAAATAAACCTCAATGAAACAGCTAAACAGTTTTTGCGCCTATTTAAAAAAAAAGAAAAAAAAGAAAGAAAAAATAAACAAAAAAGAAAAACGCAAAACACAAACAAACAAAAATCTTCCCAAGCCATTTGAAAATAACTGAAAATGTCACAGGAATTTCCAGAACCACAAAACAACACCATTTCAATAAATGCTGTTTGCTTTTGATGATGGCAGGAACTGGTATTTAAAGTTACTACTGCAACCTATGAATGAGCACACACAGAACTATAAAGTAATCAACAGATATTATAATCTAAATCAACAAATGCCTTTCATTATACATTTGCATTTCTGTAAATGCATACAAAACAAAGCAGTATCCTGCCTAAGTGGACTTCTGCAAAAAGAATAAGGACACAAACGCACCTTCAAATACACGTTACCAGTAAAAGAATAAAACATCATTTGCAGTTAAAAATCTGTGAACTTTATTACATAAGAAGAAAGTTTACAGGGAAATGTACAAAATTTGCCATTACAATAAACATTAGTCAATGAATGATAAGTTACCATAAATGTGACTTTCTTCTCTTTAACATGCCAAACATTAATAGCTAAAACTGTTTCATTTGAATCTATAAGTAACCACGCATTTTGTATAACAGAACAAGTATTAGCCAGAAATTATTACAGTTTTAAGATGAAAAGAAGTTTGAACAGCCTTTTAAGCTCTTGGCACAATTAATGGGCTTGGTAAGGCTGTTCCCTGAATGGTCTTGGGAGCCAAACAATTTCTTCCGAAAAAGGGCTGCTTAGACTGCCTGAAGTTGGCAGAGAAAAACACTGCAGCTGTCAAGGCCTGGGATGTATCAATCTTCAGCATACCCAAGGAACATTCTGCCTACTCAAGTGTATGGTAACAGCTCAAGAGGTCAGCAAGAGTGTACCTTGAACAGCTGAGAACTTACATACACAAGGCAGAATACAGATGTCATTTGAAAGTTAGTGAAAATTACTCATTAAAACTATGGTTATTCACAGCACATCTAATGTCAGATAAAGACGCTCATGCTGTGATCAAGTTTGCATGCCAGAAGAATTACAAAAGAAAAAAATGCATATCCCCACAAAAGTGGGATTTTCTCTCAGCCTACAGTGGAATTCCAGTTATCACTATACTGAAAAACATACAGAAATGAAGAGTACCTTAGGCCTTGAATGTGTTCTTTGCAAAGCAAACTGGATTTTTCTTACTGATGTTTAACAGCAGCAAGCTCAGAAGCAGAGAAAAACATAAGATGAGACACTGACAAAGTTTATATAGCACGACTAGCTACAGCAAAAGTATTTGCTTGCAAGTGAAGCCGTGAATTTATTAAACATTAGTGTAAGTCAAAACAAAGAATCTCTCTGGCTTATAAGCAGGGAAAGACAAATATTTATATTAAAAGAATTTACTTTCCTTTTCGAAGTGAAATCCAAGCATAAATACTGCTCTGGACATTTGATATCAAAAGTATGTATCTATATTGCATACAGTTATTTGTCTAATGGAAACTTAAAATGACCTAAACATAGAATGTTTTGAGTATTCTTACACTGCTTTATCAATCAGAATTAGCTGCCATTCTTTTGAAGTAATGCTACCAAATTTCTACAGGAAAAACTTAAATTAGCAGTGAGAGGAGTGCCAAAAGTGCAAGCAGTCTCTTTTTTGCTCACAGGAACTACGTATCCACAACAGTGTGGATATTAAATTTACAGGTAGGTTTAATTTTTGTTTGTATGTCTGCCATGTACTGTGTTGAGAACAAGGATAAACTGAAACACCTACTCCTTTAGTGTAAATTCATACAACAAGCATGTCAGTTACCTACAGTTTGAAATCACTACTCTTTTTGATGTTTACTGTATTTATTTCAAAGTATGTTAACTATTAGTAATGTTCTTATCATACCTTAAATTTTTATAGCATTACAAATTATTCTTTATTATTATTTACTATTTATGAAGACACTCTCTTCTGAAATCTGGATGAGAATACCCCCAGAACAGGAAAACAAACAACAAACCTCTTCCCCACCCTCCACCCCTCCCACTACAATAATTGCTAGAAAAGCACAGGACACAAACTCTCATTTTAGTTTCTTTAATTAGCACATACCCCCAAAAGGGAAAAAGAAACAGTTGTGAGGACAGAGGGAGCTATTGATTTACTGCTAATTTTCAGTAAGAACTCTAAAATAATCAGATACTGAAAGTTTTCTGTATTATGAAGTGAATATTTCAATACAAAGTGAAATACGCATGATTGTCAGGCTGTATGGAAATGCAAAATATGATATGGAATGGAGGAAAAAAAGCATAAAATAGAATGGCTGGTTTAAGCATTGAAGCATCTGCAAGAAAATTGTTAATATGGATTGTTTTGGACTCCCCTAACATCTAGTATACAACTGACTGCAGAGCTCAAGCCTTTAAGCAAGCTGACATACACACTTTACACGCAAGTGACAGATGTGCTTCTTGATGTCTCATATGAATTTTAAACCTACACTGTTGTATGCTGCCAGTGCAGACTCTCGATCCTGCTGTGCCATGGTTTCTTTGAGATTTCCAGTCACGTATTATATTCCTAAATAAGAGGTATTCTCTCTACAATCAACCCAATCCTGTTGAGTGGTCACGGTACAGAATATTCTTAGACTTTACAGAACCTATCTTTGAGGTGCTACACTTTTCAACAACCAAAAAAGTCACTAGAAGACCAATCAGTACCGCACAAGAAAACTCAGTGCCTTATACGCACCAGGTTTTAAAGATAACACCACATTATTTTCATGTTCACAGAAGTCACTCACATACAGTATGCCGTGTTACATCTAACTGATAGGTAGAGATTTCTGAGAAGGTTGTATGTGACCCAATCAGATCAATAGCTTCAAAACAGACATTATCAAACAAGTGTATCTTTCCCATTTCCTCCCCAATTCTTTAATGTTGCAGTAAAAGGGATCTGCAACCAACATGTAATTTTATGATACTAGAGAAATATTAATATACCTTCCAGCAATAATTTTCTATTTATAGAATTTCCTGTTATCTTGTTGTTAGTTTTGGCAACAAAGATACCTTTCAATCAAAAATGGGAAAAGATAGTATACTGCCTTACTTACACATATATGTAGAATATAAAAAATTGTGTGTATATAAATATACACACATACCACCCCTCAAGTGATTGCATCCTTACTCGGAACTCTGTTGAAAGCAAATAGGCACCATAAAAATAATACAACGTTATCGCATTACAACGTTGATGCAGTAACAATGGTCTAAGCAAAACTATTACATGACCAAAAGATGCTGTCATTACACATGATTTCATAAACAGACTCAGATTAGTCCATCAGGGTGACAAAAAGACAGCAATGCACTTAACTGAACAATTTTATGACATGTTCTTCATTGACATAAGTAATTTACTCATTGTGGCATCAACAGACAAGAAATACAAGATATTCCCTGACCTATCATGACATAGTCAATGAATTGACATCACAGAACTCAGATCAGTACCATTACAGGAGGATAGGACACAAATAAAAATGTGTTAAACAGTAGAAAGAAGTTATGAGATGGAACCACAATGCCACCCTCACTGAATAGCTAAAAGTAAATTACTTCCTTTGCTCTTTGGTGAACCCACAGTCAGGAACCCACACTGACTGGTGACTGTGAACCCACAGTCAGTGGTGAACCCACAGGCTTTGCATGGCTGCCTTCAATGGTACAGCTGTTACACCGACAATTGCCTTTTTTTTTTTTTTTTTTTTTAGGTACTCAACATTGAAAACTTAACTCTTGGTTGATGTAAGAATTGTTTTCAAAGAAGGTAGGATATGAGAAAGCAAAGGGTTCAGTTCCAGAGGTAAGAGTTTGCTTTAATCCCTTTACAGATCAAGGATAGGATAACTGATTTGTGAGCTTTCATTTCAAGCTATACATATCTAAACTACTTCAATTAAAACTAACCATCATCACTGAAGTAATTTGGATGGAAGATGCACAGAAAGGAACAGGACATGAATTTTTTAAGTCACATAGCTGCTTTCTGGAAGTGACGTAATTCTGAGAGTTATTTTAAGACTCTGATTACTTATTTGAGAGTCCAGGATAATCTCAACATTTCAGCATAGGTGTCAGAGTTAGTTTTTGTTTAAATATTATGCTCTGGATTAATATAATCATAATGCATTTGTGATTTTCAATGCATCCAAGAATACAGGAATGCACAAGCAGTTTTCTTTTCAGACAATATAACCATATGCATACATTTGGGCATATTCACTCTGAATTACCATGACTAATCAAGTAGAATTCAGGTCCATCGCGTCAACTCTGCCTGAAATTACTTTGTAGTACTTTCCAAATCCTGTGAAATTGCAGACAAATGTGAGAATTTCGCATATCTTCTAAGTCATGAGCTAAATAGCACCTGAAATAGTTGAAACAGTGCACACTTAATAACAACAAAGAACAAGATTATCTGAAGTAATTCTCTAAGGACAGCGTACCTCCCCCTGAATCAAAATAGTTTGACAGGAAAACCAGACCTGCTACAGCCATTCTCCTCCAGGCTGAATCTGTAATTTCATGGTAAACATAGACATCTCAGTGTGTTCTAGAAGCATCCTCAGTGCAATTAGAAAATTAGAAGCAAGAACCTATTTGTCTGCATGTAAAACACAACTTCCTTTATTGAGAAACACCAATGTTTTGTTGTTCCCATAAAGGTACCTTTTCACTCATGCCTATCTCATGGCAGTCCGATGAAATCCTCAGTGACTGGAGGAAAGGCAGTATCATACACTTTTTCATAAGCGATAAAAAGGAGGACTCTGAGAACTACTGACCAGTCAGCATCACTGTGGTGCCCAGTAAAATCATGGATCGGATCCTCCTGGAAGCTATGTCAAGGCATATGGATGACAAGGAGATGATTAGAGACAGACAACATGGCTTCAGCAAGAGCAAATTGTGCCTGACTAATGGCCTTGTACAATGGAGTGACTGCATCAGTGGACAAGTGAAGAGCTAAGGATGTCATCTACCTAGACTTCTATAAAGCCTTTGATAAAGTCCCCCACAACATCCTTGCCATTTCATTGGAGAGATATGGATTTGATGGATGGACTGTTAGACTGATAAGGAATTGGCTGGATAACCCTGTCCAGAGAGTTACAGTTAATGGCTCAATGTCCGAATGGAAACCAGTAACAAGTGGTGCCCCACCAGGGTCCATACTGTGACAAATACTGTTTTAATACCTTCCTAAATGACATAGTGGGATTGAGGGAATGCACCCTCAGCAAGTTTGCAGATGAGTGGAAACCACTAAGCTGAGTGGTGCAGTTTCTACACCAGAGGGAAGGGAAGCCACACAGAGGGACACTGACAGGCTTGAGGAGTGTGCCCATGTGAACCTGATGAAATTCAACAAGGCCAAGTGCAGGGTCCTGACCTGGGTCAGGACAGCTCCCAGTATCAATACAGGCTGGGAGATGAGTTGATTGAGAGGAGCCCTGCAGAGAAGGACTATATTATATAGAGAAGGGTATAATGGTGGATGAAAAACTGGATATGAGCCTACAACATGTGCTTGCAGACCAGAAAGCCAGCCGTATCCTGGGATGCATAAAAAGAAACAAGGCCAGCAGGTCAAGGAAGATGATTCTCCCTCTGTACTCTGCTCTCGTGAGACCCTACCTGGAGTACTGCATCCAGCTCTAGGGATCCTAGCACCAGAAAGACATGGCCTGGTCAGGGCAGGTCCATAGTAGGACCACAAAAATGATCAGAGGGCTGGAGCACCTCTCCTGTGAAGAAAGGCTGAGAGAGTTGTGGTTTCTCAGTCTGGAGAAGAGAAGGCTCCCAAGGGACCTGACTGCAGCATTTAAATTCCTAAAGGCGGCTTCTAAGAAAGAAAGAGAGACTTTTTACCAAGGCCTGCAGTGACAGAAGGGACACCAGTTTTAAACTGGAAAAGGCTATGTTTAGATTGGACATAAGGATGATATCTTTTACAGCAAGAGTGGTGGGGCTCTGGAACAGGTTTGTGGATGCCCCACCATTGCAAGCGCTCAAAGTTAGGTTGGACGGGCCTTCAAGCAACCTGATCTACTGAAAGACATCTCTGCCCATAGCAGGGGGGTTGGACTAGATGATCTTGAAAGGTCCCTTCCAACACAAACTGCTCTATGACTCTATGATCTCTATAGCAGATTTTAGATTCCCATTCACATGCTGGGAGCAACTTGAAATATTTGCACACAGACATACGGTGAATAGGTACCTGCTTTATTAAGTACAAAAATAGTCTTTTTTTTTTTTTTAATATCACTCAGTCCCTTTTCAGTTTTACTCAAATATTCCAAACAAGTATTTTTCAGAAGGAAAGACCACGTATGCAAAAATTCATTTTAGTTAGCTAAAATTTATCAAAAGTAAAAAAGCAAAAGAAATTAAACAACTTAGCTATTCAACAACACTACTTCTGTCTATAATACATAAAGAATAAGGCCTTTATTAACAACACCTGTACTAATCACTCATGTCATTTAGACTGCTTATGGCAAAATATAAGAGTATAAAATAACAAAAAAACCACCCAAAGCACTAAACAGCTGGCATCCCTTGGCACCAATAAATATGTGGTCTTGGCTTAATCACTAATAAAAGAAATTAGTATTTAATGAATGGGAGCATTAAACACTTTGCCCCACTTTGAAAGGACAGTATGGATACCAACAATTCATCCAGAAGAAACACTAACGCATTCAAATTCTCATACTGGTAGTTCACAAACATTTAAATTTCGTCACAAAGTCATAAGATTAAAAACCAAGCCAACATAAAAATACATCGCTAAGGAAGAACTATGGCTTTTTTAATTTTAGTTTCAATTCTCACTTATTGATTTAAAAACATTTCTAATACATACTATCAACATGCATGTCAAATAGCTATTTCCATATCATGAAACAATGCAATATTTTGTCTTGTTATTTAATACATTTTTCATATTCACTTGTAAATAAAGTAGGGGGAGTTAAAATTACTTACAAGTCAATGTTATCATGGCTACATTAGATTTTCAGTGGGTGTCCTGGCTATTAAATTGGTCCAGAATGAAAGAAAGCACCTCTTTCCAGCTAATGGAATATTTTTCATATGAAGAGTTTGTTATAGTAATTCTATCTGTTATCAATGCTAGTGATGTCAAATAGAATATTTTACATCCCTCCCTGATCCACAAAGTGATCAAAAACAAGACAGTCCAGCTGACCACAAAGTACTGCTCTTTTTCTGCAAACACGGTATAAAATAAGACATGAAGACCAGAACAGGTCTATGCATAGCTTTTCACAGTAACCAGGAAACATAAAGCAGCTGAAGCCCCTATGACTCCACTTTCCCCAAAGTAACAGCCCACCTTCCTTATTCCTCTTCTACCCAAAAACACCTATGGATACACATAGTCGTATAAATTCCTAACTCAGCAAAGGAGTAAGCATTACAGCCATCACTGACAGGAAAAGCACATGCTAGAGAAGATAACACTAACAAGAGCTCACTAAAAACAGTATATATAACTGCAGGATTAAAAAAATTGGACACGATACTCTTAGTTTTTGCAGAACAATGAAGTTAGAAAGAAAGTCCTCAATTAGGAAAATACAACCTTTTTTTAGCAGCAGGAGACATCATGTTACCTTTGAAATAAAAGCTGCCATGAATACAATGAAGCCCGTTAGGTTTTTTTTAAACTAATAATGGGTAAATTGTTAAGACACTTGTTTGAACCCAAAAGAGCACTTCCAGCAAATAGAGAAAGTGATCCTAGGCTGCAAAATATGAAAGGAAGTTACTCAAACCAAAGTCCTTTTGTAAGTAAAAAACAGAGGACATGCTTGCTTCCTCCAACTCTCTGTATTTCCAGCAACATAAGACACTCAATTGCATGTGGAAAAGAGTCTCAAATCGCACTGTCTTGTTCCAAGTGAGGAGCTGATGAAGTTTCCCACCACATAATACTTTAAAGAACCTTTCCTATCTTTTTAGTTACAGAATAGGAGGCATGAAAGCATCTGTAGTTCAGCAGTTAAGTGACTGGGAGCTAGGATACCAAATACGTATCTTCTGCTTTAGGAATGCACATTATTTTGCAACAAATGAAATATCTTCCACAAAGAAAAAGGACTGCAAGAAACCAATGACAGAATATGCTATAAATCAATTCTTAAAATACAGTCACCAGGTGGTTTAAATACACAAGATTAAAGAGAAAGCATCTGAAAGCCAAAGAAATATATTCTTGGCCCAGAAACTCCACTCACAGAATGACCTTCCAGACATACAGTAAATCATTCCTCTTACAAAAAAAAAAAAAAACCACAACAAACAACACCAAAAAAACCCAAAGAACACCAAAACAGAAACAGACAAACCACTCTGATGTCCTTTATCAGGAGCAACTATGCAAAAGTAGCACCTCCATCCATTCCAAAAAAATAAGAATCACAGGAGAAAATGAGATGGGGGTAAAACATATGCCAGATCTTTTAAAAATTCAAGCAGAGTCAAAAACTCCAGGGAGCAGTAAGAACACAGGTGTTGAAGATTTTCCATGGAAGGGTCTTGAGATATTAAGGTGGTAGGTAGCAGCATAAAACCCTAAAATAGAATGGACCATTTAAAGCAAGTAACAGACCAGATGTGTCATAACTTACTGCTTGACCTTTGTCTTTCCACTGCCCCCTGACAATGTTAAGCCAGTCACAGAAATGGAACAACAAGGTCCCAAAAGAAACACAAATTCCATGTTTCCTTTGCAGTTGTTTTCAGGACAATTACTCAACTACTCAAGTAATTCTCAAGTAAAATTAAGAGAAGAGAAGTGCTGAAATTAAAAGTCGTTTATTAAGTGATTATCAAAATAATTATACAACACCCTACTGCAGACACAACAATAATTTTCCCAAACCAGCATAATACAGAGACAAACATCCTTTAGATTTACTTTTTACTTTCTCAGCTTTAAACAAGTCTCCTCTGCAGACAATTGGGAGCTCTGGACTATTTTCTTAATTTGGCTTTCTCATTTTTACAAATTCCACCACAGAATTACAAGACAACATGAGTTTTCATAGAGTGACTGCAACAAAATTGTTGTGCTTTTAACAGGCCCTCTTCCAATATCTTCCTTATTGCTTCCTTATTCCTATTATTCAAGCTCCCACAATGATTTTAGGAGTCTTAAAGAAAATACCAAACACTGCAAACCTAAGCTGCAGAGGTCAAGACTTACCAGCAGAATTAGCTCTAGAAAAGAATGGAGAGAAAAAAAAAGAGAAATCTTCAAAATATCTTATTTAACTCTCTAAGCACCTTTACTTGGTGGAAAGTGTTACCTTAAAAGACAAAAGAAATGTGAAGAAAAAGAAGCTAGGTTTGAACATAAAGGCCACCATCCCAGATGAGAAAAATGTTCATCTCCAGGATTGTGTTGCAGAAGAGACAAAAGCCTGAAATACCTGTGGTTAGAGAAAAGCTATCATGCACAATACTTCCACGAAGACTCAGGAGCTTCATTAGCCAGAGGCGGCTTCCATATATTTAGCCAATGGACACCAGATCATCAATAGGCTCCAGTTACCAGTGGAGAGACTTCATTTCAGAAGTGCTGTTTATATGACAGTGAATATAATAGTCCAAGGAGGTGTGAAAAGAACCTTGGCATGTTTTATTCAGATGCTAGATAACTGTTGGATATATACATCTCTATTTCTATAACCTCGTTCAGTGTTCCCTAGAACCAATCAAAACTTTCAGCCTCAGTCATTTGATAAATGGGATTTTTTTCTTTGGAAAAAAAAAAATATACAAAATGCTAATACTGAAACAAATACTTAGGGTTACTCACAGAATCACAGGATGGTAGGGGTTGGGACCTCTGGAGATGATCTAGTCCAACATCCCTGACAGAGCAGGGTCACCTTAGAGCAGGTTACACAGGAACGCGTCCAAGCGGGTTTTGAATGTCTCCAGAGACAGAGATTCCACCACCTCCCTGGGCAGCCTGTTCCAGTGCTCTGCCACCCTCCAAGTAAAGAAGTTCCTCCTCATGTTTAGATGGAACTTCCTGTGTTCAAGTTTGTGCCTGTTACCTCTTGTCCTGTCACTGGGCACCACTGAAAAGAGCCTGGCCCCATCCTCCTGACACCCACCCTTTAAGTATTTATAAGTGTTGATAAGATCCCCCCTCAGTCGTCTTTTTTGCAGACTGAAGAGACCCAAATCCCTCACTCTTTCTTCATAACAGAGGTGTTCCAATCCCCTAATCGTCTTCATAGCCCTTTGCTATACCTTTTCCAGCAGTTCCCTGTCCTTCTTGAACCAGGGAGCCCAGAACTGGACACAGTACTCCAGATGTGGCCCCACCAGGGCAGAGAAGAGGGAGAGGATGACTGCCCTCGACCTGCTGGCCACACTCTTCCTTTAGTTCTGGTGCACTGTTAAACTATTAAACGAGATTTCAGTTGGGAAGTCTGTTTTAGAAGTACAGTTTATGTGTCTGTGAATGTAATACTCAGAAGAAAAAAAGAAAAAAAAGCACACAAAAAACCACACAACCTCAGGCAATTTTATCCAGTTGCTGGATTAAAAGCTAACACTCTCTCACTAATATCTTTAAGTATATAACATTTCCACACAAAATGTCTGCTAAGGTAGTCTCCAAAAGAGATAATCCTACCCAACAGAATAGAACATAAGAAAAGAAAAATCTTAACAGCAGCTGAAACACTTTACTGTGAGGGGCTTCACACACCAGCCCAGGTTGCCCTGAGGAGCTGCAGTCTCCTGCCATGGAGATACTCAAAACTTTACTGGACAACGTCCTAGGCAACTTGCTCTAGGGTGGGGTGGAATAGAAGCTCTCAAGACATCCCTTATAACTTAAACAGTTTCACTATTCTGATTAAAAAGACCTACAAATGTTAGGTGGCGACTTAAGAATCAAAGAAGATCCTACATCAAATGAAACTCAGGAAATCACAGTAGATAATGCCTGTCTTTGCACAAAGTTTTCATACGAAATATGAGCTTAAAATGGATTAACCCTCCCTGAAGAATTTTATCAGTTGACTTTTAAACCAGTTGAAGATCTTAGTGAAGCCTATTTTAGTTTCCATCCAAATTCAGAGTAACTTCACAAAACTTCAAAAAAGGTTAAATATTTTAGATACTTTGGAAAAGCTGCATAATTGGCTAGGTTATAACCTCTTTTACTTACTAAAATCTGTTTTCCCCCTTCTTTACATAACATACACATTCTTTAATATGCCTCTCTACATTTATTGATGGATTAGTAAACTGATAATGCATGTAGATTTCTATACCGCAGTGCTTTCAGAAAAGAATCTCTGTTTATAGATTACTGCTTCACTTTCCTTTTTTTATTTTATTAATAACCTGAAATATATCCTGAAGACATGCATTTCCTGTTGTTAGAAAGATGGCATGTATTGGATTCTACATAGAGCTGAAGAGATTACTGTAGAACACTGTCTGGGTTCCATTTTCAAATACAGGAACTATTTTCTTGTTGTTTTTCACTTGCTTCCCTCCCAGAAAGCTATTTGATATGATACAAGACAAAGATACAGGAATGGCAAAATAATATGCATACGACTTAAGTACATTTGAAAATATTTTCTGGTTGCTAACTTCAAAATTATTGGAATGCGTTCATCAAGGAACAAGTAGAAATGCACATGTAATTGAATGAATCTAAAAGGGAAATCAGATACTTAACTACAATTTGTATACATTAAGTTACATTATCAAAGTGATTAGAAATTCAGATTTGTACTGTTTACTTCAAAGTTTCTATTATTTATAACGCTCTTCAAAAATACTTTATGCCAGTAGGTTTTAGTAATATATAATTTATGTTCAACTAGCAAATGAGCAGAGCACAGGGCCCTCCTTCTGCCTCCACCAAATTTTGTCTTTTACTGCACATCTGCATATCGAGAAGAGGAAACTAACTAAATTATCATTATAAAGAGTTTTCTAAACTTCTCCCACAAGACATTTAAGACACCCTCAAACCATTCGTTGTTCACTATTTCTGAACAGGATTTTTATTGACAGCTCCCTCTCCCCATAGTTCTCCTATGCAATAAGTTTTTGCACGTCTGGATTGTATCCACAGCAGAAATCCAGTACCAGTTGCCAGGTACATCAATGCTGCTTGAAGCAACAAATTGCTACCAACTCTTAACGTGGATGCTATTTTCTGATCACAGATATGACTACGTCAGCCCAGGCCTCCGTGTATTTAACCAGACCACATCCCACAAGAAAACACTGTTTCGGCTACCAGGAAGCAAGTGAGAAAGCAACCACAGCATTAGATGTCACCTTCCTCTCCACCACATCTCTTCAGTGCAATCCACTTGTTTGGCAGAGAATTGGTATAAATTTCTACAACAAGACCTCGTATTACCAACATTTTGCTAGTTTCATGAAACGTACCTAAACATAAGTGATGAAGGATCAATTGGAAAAATGAGGGAAGCACACCTGTGAAGAGAGGCGACACGGAAGCAGCCTGGGGGAACTTCTGAAAGTACAGCCGTAATTACTCATAAAGCCCTCCCTCCCAGGGACAGCTTAGGTGTACTAAACCCTGCTGCAAGATAGGTGGAGAGATTAAATGACCTGTAAAGGTTCCTTCTAGACCTACATTTCTATAAAACCCCTCCGTTCATTCATTTTTCCGGGAGTTGCACAAGGCAGCGCCTCAGTACTCTTGCCATCGCACGTCAAGCAAACAAATGGTGGCTTCTTGTGGAGGGGGGTGGGGGGAGAGAAAGAAAACGCTTTCAGGCCAAGCGTTTGCTTTCAAGACAAAGTAAGAGCCCGGGCCCGTTAAATTCACCTCACGGAGCTGCACCCCCGCGCCCGGGGGTCCCGCTCCCACCGCGGCCGCGGAGGAGCCATGCCGGACGCGGGGGCCGCCGCCACCGCCCAACAGGTGGGCACCGCACCCCCCTCGGCGCCGCGGGGCGCCCGACAAAGGCGTGATGGATGCTGAGGCGAATCCCCCTCCCGCCCGGAGACCCGCCGCGGCGGCCACCCCGCTCTCCTGCCCCACACGGGCCGGGCGCCCGGGGCTCTGCTCCCCCCGCCTTGCCCTCAGCGTCCACCACAACCGGGACGCGAACCCGCAGTCCTTCAGGAGGTGCTGGCAGGAGGGGGTTCCTGGGGGAGGGGGAGGACGTGCCCGCCCGACCCCAGCCGCGCTCCGGGCTTCCCCTCAGCGCCGCGCCCGGAGGGGACGGCCCCGGCTCTCCGGTACCTGGCAGCGGCTCAGCTCCTCCGCCAGACTCCGCAGCTCTTCCTCCAGCTCTGCCACCCGCGCTGCTGCTGCCTCCGCCCGCCCCGAAGCCATCGCCGGCGTCGCTGCGAGAGCCCCTCGTCCCCTCCGCAGGGGCGGCGAGGAGAGGCGAGGGGTCCGCGCCTGGCGGAGAGGGCGCGGAAAGCCCCCGCCTGCCCGCCCGCTCCTGAGGGAAAGGGGAGAGAAACGGTGCCGTGAACCACACAAATGAAAACTTTCCCCCCTCTCCGCTGCACTTACCGCGCGGGCGAGCGCCGGAAACCGCAGAGAAGAAGGACGCCGTGCAATGACGTCAGCGCAACGGCTACCCCGAGAAAGAGAAGGGGAGAGAGCCAGGTTTGAATTTGCCCGCCCGAGGCGCCGGGCCGCGCGTGCGCCCTGGCACGAGGCGACGGCCAGCCCCGGCCGGACAGCTGGCTGCCGCGCGCGGAGAGTGGGGCCGTTGGCTGTAGCGGCCGTTAACGGCTCGGCCTCGCGCCGCCGGGTGCCGTAGGCAGGGCCGGGGCAGTGCTTGGCCTCGGCGCGGGGGGTATCAGAGCGACGTGCCCCTCCGCGTCAGGGGCTCGCACCTCGGAAGGTGTGAGCACCTGCCCGGGGTGGGGTTGGAGCCTGCCGATTTCCTCACGAACCGGGAGCGGCTGCTGCCTGGCCACGGTGCTGAGCGCAGGGTTTTGCAAATGCCTGAGAATCCAGCAGGTTTCCTGCCCTTCCCGAGCCGTCGGGACGCCTAGAGTTAGTTGTCTCACGCCCTTGTTTGTGATACTGGAAACTTGCATATGAGCAGTGCAAATATTTCTGGGTGTTCTGCTGTGGCTCCAGCCTATTTTAGTTTAAGAAGATGTAGCATGCCTCTTCGGAATTATTTTTGTCTTCTCTGAATTAGGTACTAACATTTGCGGGTAGTGGTCTAGTGGGAGGTGTTGGAGCTTGGAACTAGTTGATCTTTACAGTCTCTTCCAACCTAAGCCATTCTACGATTCTATGATATATGAGTCAGAAACCTGTTTTTAGAGTAGGTCTTGGTAGCGCTTTAGGGTGCACAAGCACCCAAACTGCCTCTCACACAGGAAGATTATTCAGATCTACTATTTCCAGAGTCGGATGTGAGAGCCTACAACTGAGAGCTAAGAAAGGTACGGAAGATCCAACGTGAGATATTTGGGCTGGTGCTGCTACATCAATGTACTGGATTTAAGATAGGATATGCAGAGTACTTGGTTTTGAAATAGAGGGTGAAATGGTGTTGCCAAAGCAAATCTTTACATGTTTCCTGTAGCCTACAAGGGAAGCAAAAGATTAGAGTTTTTCCAAACAAATGAAGAAAGAAGTTGAAAAAACATGAGGGGAGGATATTTTTTAGCCTGGAAATAAGCACTAACTGAATTGCATTTCACCAATGTCTTGCTATAGGAATATCATATGTGTTTTTACACAGAAGCGGGTTTTCCCTGACATTGTAACTTTTGCACAGATTTTGGAATGTTGCCCTGAATGTACCATTATGACAAGAAATAAAATTCTTACTGTGTGTGCATGCAGAGAAGCAAAAGAAGCTTTCATATCATGTGTATTATAACATACGTTAAAATGTCCGGTCCTTCCACCTGTGGCCCTGACAGAAAGATTCCAGCATCCTTGGTCACAGATGAAACCCATGAAAGTTGTTTTTTGCAGAACATTGTGCTCTAGAGTCCCTTCTCAGAAGAAGAAAGTGACTACACTACTTAGGGCCAAAATATCTGTTTTTATATAATTTTATATAAAAGTATTTTTATTATGACTGCAAATGTTACCTGAACAATTACAATGTAAATGTAAAGGTGAGAGACCACATTTAAGTACTCTCTGTCCAGTTATATGGAGATGTAAGGAGATTCAACAATCACCTGATCGATACCGTATCTCTCCTTAGAACATCCGTTATAATTTTTATTGTTGTTCGTTGCTCCTTGTATATTGAATCATCTCATATTTGTGATATTACACTTGTAATTATTTATCTTTGTGTGTTATTACATGTTCATTTAACCATATTGACCATCCCGTCATAATTCTAACGTTTACATTTTTAGCTTTTTCTTTGCTCTGATTTTTTCTTTTTTCCTCTTAAATTATCCAGTCACTATGTAATACATAGTCTTCACTTTTTCCACATCCCCGCACTTTAATAAACATATTTTTTACTTTTCATCTGTTTCCTAATATTTTTATCATTGTCCCCTTGACCGTTTGTTCCCTATTACACATGGGCAACAAGAAGCTAACTTTATTTAAAAACAATATACTTGGATTAACTGCTAAATGACTATGATGACTAAATGGGATTTTAAAACGTTTTCCAAGTACAAGGTCGTTCAAAGTTTAGCCGAAAAGATTCAGCTATTACAGGGGCTAGGTTCACAGCTTGACACAACACAAAACGAAAGGCCACAATCCCTATAACTTTGCAACTTAAATCTGTGCATTTGCTATTAGTGTAGGCACAACACCTTGTCACAATAAGCACACAAGCAACACTTTCTTATAGCCAGATACTTATTTTATGCGTGTCATATTTTCGTATACAGTTTAATCACCTTCACATTTGTTTTACTGCCATTTCATAAATTGGCTCTCTCTATATAAAGTTTCTTGTTATTAACCCAGACATCATTCATGATAATGCTTAGAATATTTTAGGAAACCTAAAGCATGCAGTTGGCAAGTTTTGATGAATTGTGAGACCTTGCCTTTTCTTGGAGAATTTTGTACGTCGTTTTCTCTCAAATCTTTGTATTTTGGAACACGTGCCTTTACAGCTATCAAATGTATGAGACTATTAGGCAGAATTCTTCTGAGCCTAAACATTTCCCTTTGGATTTCACTTTTTAAATGAAACAACATTCAGTTCAAATTAGGTCAACAGAAGAAATTTTCCTAATACACAACTGTTGAGTAACATGTATTTTTTTTGTGGCTTTTCCACTTGTAAGAAGTCTATTAGAAATATATTACACAACTGAAATCTAGTTGCTATGGCTTTTGTCACTTACAGTGTCTGTAAAAGTTACACAAATAAAAGTGCTCCCTAAGTTGCCTTGGTGGCAGGAAGTGTAAATGATTTTTGTTTGGGTTTTTTTTTTTTTTTTTGTAGTTGGGAAATTCCACATCTTTCTTTGAAACATGTCCGTATTACAAATATGTTGCAGTTACTCTTGATCACATAATTTCTTTTTTATGTATGTCTATTTCCTCTCCTCGTCTAAATGTGCAATAAAATATTCATCCATTGTGACAACCCCCAACACCGCATTATTAGAAGTCAAGAAACATAAGTACATAATAGAGCATTCTCATTTTCTTTTAAACAAAAGATGTCATTGCTATTGTGATTTTAATTGGAAGTGTTAACATTTTCTACTAAGGGATTTGCATTTCTCCTAGGATTTTTATGTTGACTGTTCTTGTTCATCACCAGTAGTTTGGTAGGAAACTGCATCATCAAACAGGTACTTTCTGAAAGATGCTTTTCAGCTACAGTGAGCAAAAGGTGTCAAAATTGCTGAAATTATTTCTAGCAGGTTTTGGCAATGTTCTCAATACTTTAGTAATGTATTATAACCCTAGAAATATGTTAGATCTTGTTTAGAGAATGAATTTAAAAACATACTTGCTTCCAGTCAAGGTTTCTGGAGGTTTTGTGATGTGGGTTTGGTTTTGGGTTTTTTTTTGTAACTGACTAGCTACAAGCCTGCTTATCCATGCATTCAGGGCTGCAGGGGACGTCCTTTCCACTTTTGTGACAGCTGTAAATAATAACATGATTATAGTTGTAGGAAGAATAGTTGTGGGATATAAAAGTAGTATCTGGTATTAGACCACCTGCCATAACTGAGAGAAGAGGCAGACCATTTAGACAGAACAAATTGGTGAAAAAATTATTTGACCCAAACTACCAATTTTTTTCCAACTGCATCTAATAAAAAATACTACTTCAGACCTCATTCGTACCTTTATAACATAGTCAACTGGAATTGCAGAGTTAAAAAAAACAGAGCTGGAAATGGTCAGCATAAGAGATTCACTGACAGAAGGACCTGAAGTTCCACTGCTAGCGTGACACACTTTTCGCTCAGTGAAAAGAAAGTGTAATTTTCACCTCCTGAGCAGAGAAGGTGGTAGCAGAGGTCTGATCTGCCCCTGAAAAGACAAGAGCTAGAACAAAATAGCCACCTGAGCTTTATCAAAATGACTAGGACACCGCTACTATAAGTTAGGGCATGTCAGCGGAACAAAGCATGGAGGAAGGAGGTAGTTAACAGTGTCCTGGATGTGGGGATGGAGTTTGCCCCACCCCATAGCACCTGCCAGCAACATGAGGCCTAGAGGGAGGGACCAACAGCTGGAGGTAATTAAAAGGAGGAAGCAGATTCCAGAGTTTGGCTGTCCTGGCAGAGGGAGATTGGGTTTGTGTTACAGTAAGAGGAAGAGATGGGTTTAGCTGAGCTTTGGGAGTTGATTGTTTCATTGTTAATTTGTTTCTCAGTGAAATTAAAGCCCAGGAAGGAGCTGAGCTTTGACCTCGCATGTGGTGTGTAGCCTGTGTCATAGACTAACTGGGATAGTCACCTGGTTATGGAAGGGTCGCGTGGAAAACGAAGAGCTGAGTTCCATCACCCTGAAAGAGGGTGTGAAGAGTACGTGGCCACCCAGGCTCAATGACTAAGACATGATACCCTTCTTAACCCAAGGAGCGGTCGCTGGAAGGGGCAACACAGTCCACGACCACCCAAACTTTGTAGACTATGCAGAGGACACAGATGAGACTCTCCCTAACCCTAGGGATGGCAGCTGCGAACATACACCTACACATCCTCACTCTTACCAGCCCATTATGTTCATACACATGAATACAACACGAGAGCCACAAACATATGCAAGCGCCTCACAGTCTACCCATTTTTAGTATTAGAAATCAGTTTTACAGCAGTTTATATGTTTTAGTATTGCACACTGGTGAGCAATGCACTGGAACATACTGATTTTCTGACTGCGGACAGAATAAAGGAATAAGTCCTGGAATTAATTAAATAAGAATTTCAGCTTTCATTTAAAAAAAAAAAAAAAAAAAGAATGTTACATTTTAACCTTCTATTATTCAGAAATAATAGGATTTTGAACAGAAGTTTTAATTTGAGTATCTCAGGCAAGCTGCAAAATTCATTTAAGTATAGCTTTTTACATGGTGGAGAGGTTAAGGTGTAGTCAGGTTAAGTCACAGCAGACTGCACAGCAGTAGCCTTAATAAAGCTACAGTTATTAAACAGGGCATAAATCAGAACCCAGCGATGTTTTTGCTCAGAACAGAGCCAAGGCATATGATTTTCAGGTCTTTGTTTAACAATTCATACTGTCTTTAAAAAAAAAATAATAAAAAAAAAGACCTTAGGAAAACAAATTGGAACAAAATATAAGCATTGGTAGTTTAGTCAAAAAACATTTTCATCAATTAAAACACTTAGTCTAGTTGTATCAATGTACTTATATTACTGTTGTGTATTATTTTACAGGCACTAGCTTTTTAAGAAGAGAAAATGCTTGCTCCCACTCTAAGATAGGAGGGTTTTGACATCTCAGTGTAATATCCAGTTTGCTTCAATTATCTTGCTGGATTTTTTTTTACCTGAAATTCTAAGCTAAATGGCTTTGTGTTTGTCTCGGTTGACTATCGGATTTAAGTTACATTTATTTACAATCACTTAAATTGACAATTTAGAAACTACTTCAGATGAACAAGCAAGATTCTATTTTTATTATCTGTGCGTGCTGTGGCAGTAGCGAAGAGTTACTGGGAGGCCACTTTGTGCAGCAGTATTTCAGTTGCTAACACTGTTCCCAAAAGCAGTGTTTGCTATAAATTCCCCGCCCAAGGGAATACAAAACAGATACTGCACATTGCATTCTAGGGTGGTACTGCAGAGTCAGCCCGACATGAACTCTTCTTGCAGCCTGAACTCCATCATCACAGTGGGACTCAACTGACTCAATCCAGTGAGATAGGGCTCGTGTATTTTGGCAGCGATGCAAAGTTGTAACTTTGAACTTTCCTTTCCTACTGTGGCTGAGTTCAGAGTAACAAAGTGAGACTCTGTGTCTGTTGATTTAAGTTTTTGGACACACTTTTTACTTAACAGAACTGCTTCCTCTAGAGACAGAAAATATATAAGAATACTACAGAAACATCTGTATTTTCCAATAAACAGAAATATTATAAATCCAATGCAGACTGCAGGTAAAATTATCCGGAATAAATTCAGGAACAAAAGGTATTCTCACAGAAATAAAAATTTAATACTAAATTCCGATAAATGTGTTTGCTTCTGTTAATTTCTTCAGCAGTTGTATCCTAGTAATGGCACAAGATAAGAATTGATTTAAGCATGTAAAAGAAGTTCATTAAGTTCTGAAGTCAGTGAGGGTTCAGAGGAAAGCTTTCATGCTTACACATTTGTGGAGTGGACAGGCAATTGTCAGATCATATTCAGTTTCATATTCACAAAACAACACAGGAATAGAATTCTTTCTACAGTTTATTTTAAATTCTAGTACAAAAGTAAATAAATAAAATTCAATTAGAGTGGTTTGCCAAGAATTATTACATTCCTTTTTTTTTTTTTTTTTTCAGAAAATGAAATTTAATTATTGCCAGCTCTCACAATTTTATTGCAAGCTCCCAGTTATTGTTATTTTCCTTAAAACCCCTTCTGGAGTCGTTTGATTACATAAGAATTTCTAGGTTGTTTCTTCCTCTGCTTTTAGCACTTCTATCCCTCACCGCAGTATAGAAATATTACTCAAATGTGATCTAAGAATCAAAAACTGAAAATCAAATAAAAATAGCTATTAAAAATCACTATTTTATTTCCATTCAGACCTGTGGTTTTTGCACGCTTAGTATAGGTAACACTAGCTATCTCCTGTAAACAGCAAAAAAAGCTAATTCGCTTTCACCACCCAAACAATGGTAGAAATATGCCAATGAAGACTAGAAACAAATAGCAAAAAATTGATATTAATGTTTTTCACTCCTTTAGTTGTCTGAACTCTTACTACAATATGATATATTGAGGCTGTGAAAAATATAAAGGAAATATGTTGCTGAGACAGCAATTACATTAGATCATGTGTTGATTTGCCTTCCCTTTATTCAGGGAATGAGGTATAGCTGCAAATAAAAGAATATGTGTAGTCTCATCTTGCAAGCTAACTCTGCTTCTTCATTTTTCTCAGGCAAGGCTTTGTGTTCCTAGTGAGCGTCAAGTTGTCGTCTGTCTCCTCTGACCAATTCTGCATCCTGACCACATGGCTCCTGACCACGTATTATGTTTTAGAAGTATACTCAAAATGATCCAGTCCCTGAGTTGCTCTAATCTTCTGCTTGTGTTTTCTGGCAGTATATCATGATCTAGAAAATCCTTTATGGTGTTCAGTCTTTTATCTTCACTGAGGTGTCATTTCTGAGAATCCAAGGTACCAATGACCAAGTTAATTTAGATGTTAGGGCTTTGACAAACAACTTGTAGGTAAGCCAGCAGCAGTTTCAGGTATAATCTTAGTCACCTCTAGCTCCCTGCAGATGGACAAATCTTACATGGAAGCTTTTAGACAAGGAGCAGAGCAAGCAACAGAAGACAGCAACTTATTGAAATGTTGAAGCTTTATGGGCTAGAATATAATAGCTGCCTACCCTTCAGGAATACTCAAGAATATAACTTGGACTCCATGAATTCATATTATCTATATGCATAATTCTGGTTTTGTCTACTATAAATGGGGTATACTCACCTGACGTATCTGAAGAATCTGTCATATATAGTGCTAGCAGGATTATTATCTTGTATTTTTCACTACGTTGCAGCATTCCTGCCAAATTCCTTGATTTTTTGAGGCAAATTTGAGGAGCTTGGTGCTAACGCCTCAGCTATACCTTGGTCAGACACCACCTTGAACATTTTTGTTGGTGCTAATCAGACATAAGTCTGCCAAGTCAAGGAGACCCACTTCATTCTGAAAACTCCTGGTGTCAGAATAGACAGAGACCATGTAACCTAACACATGAGGGCCATTCAGCCCGCTGCAAGTACTTACCCAATTGCACAGTATTTATTAGGGGGTGGTTCTGACCTCATGCTTCACAAAAAACCTATTCTATTATTCTTACAACATTCATCGTAGGAGAAATAGCTATTATATTGATTTATATTATAGATGCTGTTAATGTTGTTTGTGGGACCAAGGTCGCACTTGTGCTCCCCTGACTGACTTCAGCAAGCAAACATTCTCAGTCATTGTCCTTTTTCCCTATCCCACCATTGTGTAGTGAGAAGCTTGACCTTTCTATTTTTTTTTTTTTACATTTTACAAGGTAGTAACTATTTTACAAGATAGTAAATACACTTAGGGAACAATCTCTGAAATTGTAGGAAAAATTAGAAGGCCTATGTTTGGGCAAGTCATCAAGTCACACTGAAGAGGCACAAAACAACAATGCTTCAATGCCTGGAGGACACCAGTGGAAAAAAAATATTATACCTAAAAGACAATACTTATGCAGGCAAATTTCAGCAAAAGCCAGTAATTTCTCCCAGAAGCTAAACAAAATGTGGCTATGTGAAGATAGGTCTCTGCCCTTAAATAGGATTCTTATTTTTTAAACATAAAAAATAAATCATCATGAGAGTTCCAAAAGACATACTGTGCCTGGATACAGCAGAAGATTTAGTATTCTGGTATCCCAGACTAAATCAATAACTGGCATCCTATCTGGTCCAGTTATTGAGAGAACATGATTTGCTTTTTCTTTACAGCACTTTAATGGATTTCTTTTCCTACTGAATAATACCTCTGTACAAATACTGTTTTAAAGTTTACTTAGGTGAAAATTCCCTTTGTACAGATTATACACTTTATGTAGGATTACATACAGTGGAGTGCTGCTTATAGAAGTGCTGTTACTTTTTTCTGTTATATTCTAGTAACCAAAGTAATAAAAAGCAATGTGTTTCACACATTGGTTCAGGTAAATATGCAGCCCCTGACTCACTTAACAAATGGAAATTCTGAATCTATTCATCCTTATCAGCATTCAGGGTAGTAGAAAAAGGTTAGAAACATATAATACAAGGTAAAAGAATATAAATGTGCTGATTTTTAAATAATTATATTCATTTAAGTACTATCTGTTACATTGATAAGGAATTGTCATAGAAATTATGGCTTACAGAATCAAAATTACAGCAGGTTGGTGTGCATGCATATTATTCATTTGTTAATTTTTTTCCCCGTTATCTAACCTACTGTTTCTAGGACTGGAACAGCAGTTGTCTGCCACTTTCTTCAGTCCCAGTAGGCATATTGCCTTTGCCCCCAGAAACTGCATTATCCATAATGAAAGCAGAGAATACTTTTCCCCAGTCTTGGGCCCACGTCTAGCATGAGTTGTAGCTCATGTCAATGGAAGGCCCACTATTTTCTTTCACACTCGTTTTCTTTATATGGTTAAAAAAACTTCAGCTATGTGTTTCAGTTCCTTGGAACTGTATAATTTTATTTACAAACTTGTCAATTGTCACATCATCACTGCCCTTGATACCTCTTCTGCTCATCAGTCCCTTTTACTCTGAGCAAAGAAAACTCAATACTATCTAAAATTATTTTAATTACTAAAATTTACTCGGAAGTAATTATTTAAATTTTTTGTGTTGCAAAGTTCTCCATCCATATCTAACCCTGTCCTGGTGACTAGGGGACATTAGATGCTAAGAGAAAGGTCACACCATTCTCTGTTTCCTTCATTCTGGTACATTCAAGCATAGTCTTTGACCATCTCCTTGATTTTTACTTTCCTTTGCTGAAAAATGCATGCCCTTCTACAGATTAGAAACATGCTGTTTCTAATCCTAATTCTTCCTTAATGCCACTTTTGGTTCATTTCTCAATCTTGATCATCAGTGCAGGTAACATGTTCCTGTGTTTCTTCTCCTTCAACCAGGTCCTTCTTCTGACTTATCCCTGTGGTTTTGTTCCTTAATGGGCCATCCTTCTTTTCCAGGACTTGGCCCTCCATGTCCTCTTATTCAGCAGTATCGGCAAATATTTAGGTAATCTGGCAGCTTCCTGTCTTCCATCCTCCTCCATTTCTTCTAACCTACACTGTAGACTGCTGTCATCTCCATCTTCTCTGTTCTTCAGACTGTGTTCTGTAAAGTCTCTCAGTGTCTGCACAGAGTCACCTTTGTTTGGCAGTCACTATGTGGCCTTGCCAGTCATCCTAGCACCTATCACCTGTTCCTTACTTTGGAAAAATTAAAATACTTTTCCATCCAGCATGCACCAGGGGTTTCCTTCTGTTCAGTTTGATGAGCCATCACATCTCTCTGCAACTTTATAGTCCTTCTTAGAATTTTTGTTTCCTTCTGATCTCTTAAATGGAGTTAAAATAAGAGTTAAAACAGAACTGTAAAATAGTGGCTAGTAATGAAGAGTAGTATTGTGGGAAGTACTGAAATTTAGTCCTTTTTTCTCCAGGACAGTTGCTTCCATCCCAAAGTCATTTTACTCGTATAGTCTGAGGCAATCCTTGTACAGACTGTACATATAATTTATTGGAGGCTTTAGAGGGCACATGCTATCTGTGCAAAGCCTTTCATACACAGTATTTCTGTTTAATACATTTTATTTCACTAAATGACAGATAGCTGGTATAGAGGAGCCAGGGTCTTCCTGTGCAGTAGCACTCACCCACACATACTCACTAGTATCATCTGTTTTCTGGCAATAGGACCATCCCTGCCAACTGCTTCTTGCCCTGTGCCTCCTCTTCTTGAGCAGTTGCATGGGGATTCAGTGCCACCTTCCCTCCCAGGAGTCTCTCTGTGGGTTTCACAGACAGAGACCTGCGCAGAACACACAGAGCTGAGCACCCTCTGCTCAACATGACAGGAAAAAGGATGATGTCTGTTAGGAAGAAGGGGAACGTAGTAGAAGTACCATCTGCTTCGAACAAAATGACCAACAAGAACAGTTCACCAGAAAGACAGTGAAACTGTCTCCTTTGCTACTACCATCTTGGCCAGCTTCTCTAATTTGTTTTTACCCATGATGTTGCAATGATAATGACCTGGCTAATAGATGTCTGTTGTGCTGATACAGTTCTAAGAATTGAATTTTCCTTCAAATCCAGATGTCAGAAGAGCACAACAGGATGCATTTTTAAGCCAATGCCTATGCGCAAGGCTTGTGCAAAGACCCAACACAAAAGCTAGAGGGATTGCCTTAGCATATTCTGTCTTGTTGGCTGCCATCCTTCAGTATAAATAAAATTAAATTTTTTGGACACTCCTCACATAAAGTGAAAGATTTACAGAAAGGAGGCAGCAACTGCCAGTGTGAGGTAGTCAACCTCATGAAAAGGTAATACGAGAGAGATCAAAATAGGTCACTTACAAATTGTCCCTTTTGTGTTCTTTTGGTTTTGTTTTTGGTTTTTGGGGTGTTTTTTGAGGGGAGGAAGCCTTTTTTCTTGTCATCTTGAGTAATCTTATTCAGAGCATATCCCAAAGTGCCTCTCCTCTATGAATTAGCAGTGTTGGAAGAAAACAGGTGTGTCCTGGATCCTTTCATTTATTGGCAAGAAAAAGTGTAACTACTTTCAACAAAAAAAGTCTGTGAAAGAACATGGATCTGAATCATATATTGTACTGTTCAATGTGGCAATGCCAGCTGTTTCTATTACATAAACCTCTCACTATTTTTACACCTTTTGTTCCTTTACATCTCATAATATTCTGTGATTCTCTTTGGTACTACAGAGTTCTTGCACTATGTTTAGGGATTAGGTGATCTCACCGCTGCCCAGTTTTTTAAGAAATTACTGCCAGACCTTATTAAGGGACCTTAGTATAGCACCTGTTATTACAGCGCTGTATGTGCACAGCAAATCCGGTTTGCCTAACATAAACCCATCCATGCTACATTGCACTCCAAGTAGGGCAAACATTACATATTCTGTGAAGTTGGTCTGAACATGCTTGTATGACCTGAACATCAAATCTGCAGTAGATGTGAAGTATTAAGCATCAAAGCCACAGAGTGAATCTCAGGGCCTCCTTCAAACTGGTATCCCAAGGTCTCTAGACAGCGCTAATAGGCAGCATAGCATAACATAAACTGCTAGATTGTTTTGCAGTCTCTCATGTAACGGGATTTTGCTTCCTATTCAACTAAAAATATAAAAAATATAAAAAATAATAGATTTCACTCAATATCATTATCACTGAAATTTTCACAGAAACTCCACCATATTTTTTTTTCTGAAGGAAATAAACTGACATTATAAAAGACAACCGATAGACAGCCATCCAACAGTAAGAAACAGAGAAGTCTAGTAACCTAGCAGATGTAAGATCTCAGTTTCTTTAAATGGTTTTATACCACTTACCAAACACTACAAAAAGCAAGAGAGACAAAGGAGTACTGGACATTCCAAATGGAAAGCCTGAAAACAACATATTATTAAACAACTAAAGGTTAATTAAAACTTTGATTGCTGTTTCATAAATGTCTATAAAACTGTCACCACCAAAGCTCACTTGTTGTTAGCCAGTATGTTTAAAGATCACAATGGGCTTTCAGCTATTAATAGACTCTTTCTTGTTATTAGTGTATTCCATAAATATTCGGATTTCCAGAAAGGGTAAGCAGCCAAAATAACAAGCATTTTACAAGAACACAAGAGTTTAATAATAACATTAAGGTTCTTGCAATGATATTCTTGTACAATTTCTTAACTATTACGCTGTCCCTAAAACAAGCTGTATTTATCAATAGCAGTTGGCACCTACAGATAATTTAGCGCAGGTAATTAAAATAATCTAACAGGACAGAGCTATATGAGCCATCTGTAAGCTGACAAAGCATTGAGTGGGTCTACCTGGCAATACACCACAGATGCTTAAATTTTGTCATTTACAGCCAAATAAAATTGGCCAAAATGCAGATTTGATTTACAAATTTGGAAAAGTATGTGTTATAACAGAGTAATAGTATTAATACTATTGTTATCAGTATCAGAAGTGGTATCATTATTATTAGTAGTAGCAGCAGTATGAGTATTATTACTTACTTGAAAATTGATGGGTAGGAAGAAATATATGGGTTTGTGTTATGGTAAATAACAAACACACATACATTCAACAGTCAAAGGTGATAGAAGATATTAAAGTCAATAAAATCTTTATTTACTTTTTGTTTCAGCTCCTGAGGTGTTTTTTTCAGGAACTTATTCAGTATTGTTTCTTTTCTTTTGCCTAGAGTACATTATGAGTCACAACATAATGGGGGTAGGAGTAATGTCCAAATGACTTTCCAAATCAGAGTGATGCTCCAATCAAAGGTTGGACTTTTCTTCTGCCTTGTACTTAGACCTGACCACAATGACTACAAAGTGCTAAAAACTCATAATTATAAAGGGTTGTGATCATTCTTACTTAAAGCGGTAAATATCTACATGCTAGATAAGGTGTAGAAAATTATTTTCTAGTCCTGAAAATTCCCAGACCTCTTGCAAGGATCAATTTAGTTCTTCTCAGAAAGAAAAGTGACACTGATCAGATCTCTCCTTCTTTTATGTCCGAATGACTTTGTAATTTCTGGCTCAGTGTTTTCGTAGCTTTTGTAATACCACTGGTGAAATCTGCAGAAGGGTGAGGCCAGGAAGGAATTTTCCAGCTCTTCTTATTTTTCTCCACTTTTAATGTCTACTTTTATATATCCATATTTTAGTCTTGGTCATGCAGATGACAGCATTTACAATCATACTCTCAATTATATAAATTATCCAAACAGGTTAATACGCTGAAGCATAAAAGAGAAAAAATTACAGTCATTTATAGCTTTTTTTCTTCAACTATAAATTATTATGATAACAGAGAAAATAACTCACAGATGTCTACTATGTATGTGCCATAAGAAACTTCTATGTATGACTAAAAATAGGTTAAAATTTAATTAATAAAGTAGCTAAATATTCAAACACAATCCCTACTCATCTAATGTCTTAGATACTCATGTTAAAACAGCACAGAGATTCTTCTCACAGATTTGATTTTGTGTTTTTCTATAAATGCTGCTGCTGCTACACTTACAAATGGTTGTACTCCATCCCCACATCACTGTAAGTGTAAGTCAGTCATTTGTGCCATTATCTACAGCCCATGAAGGTAATGGAAAGACTCCCTGATCTTTACTGGATTTTGGATTGGATCTTCTTTTACTGTTCCCTTGTACAAGTCATGCAGCTACAGATTCACCGGTTGCTCCCTCCCAAGAAAACAACAGGAGACAGGCATAGCATCACAGAATGGTTCTGGTTGGAAGGGACCTTAAAGGTTGTCTAGTTCCAAGCCCACTGCCATGGGCATGGACACCTCCCACAATGTTTGTCCCCACTGCTGTCTGAAAGATGCTGCTCATGCTTCAGCTGCTCCAGTTCAGCTTTAATTTGACAACAGCAGTAGCTTTATATGGCAAAGCACAGTTTTCTTTCTTTGCATCCAGATCGTTAGAAGAATCTTATTAAGAGGACTATTTGAGACTACGTTTCTATTCACAGTGAACCAGCAGAATCTGCGTTCCTCATGAGAATTTTAAAGAATACTTTTCTGGTATTTAAGCAAACAGCACAGGATTGGTTGAGATAGCATCTCACTGTAATACAGGACTTTCTTATTCTGGTAAATTCTGCTCTACTGTTTGTCGGGGGGGGGGGGGGGGGGGGGGGGGGGGGTTGTTGTTGTTTAATTAATTGGATGCTATTTTAAGTTCCTACTGTGTATTGGCCTAGTCATGGGAATTGAATCTATGTCTCTTCTCCGTTGCTGTGTATCAAATGAGTAAGAGGAGCTGGAAAGAGCCAAACATTGCTTGGCTATGTAAAAGCCAGACAGCTATAATAGCTGAGCTAAAGAGCACTTGACTAAAAGGAGACTGAAGTATCCAAGGAAAGCTCAGAAAAAGATGAAATATCTGTTTACTTTATGGGAAAGAGTAACAGGCCAGCGTTCCCAGGCATCAATAACAGAGTTTGTTCATTTTTCTGTTTCATATCTGACCTTATGAATATGCAGTACCAACTGCATGTAGTTGCAATACCTTCAGAAATTACAACAAAGTTTTTCTTGTCCAGTTCACTGCACAACAGTGTGGTGGCTAATCCTTCTTTCAGTTAACACCATCAGGCACAAAATCTTATCCATACTCTACCAAAAATCTTCTACATAACCGTACCTGCTATGGTCTACACCATGTAAGACCTCAGTTGCTGGAACAACAAATCCCAACAACTCAGTCTCTGACTGAGTTTCCACTTCTGAAAACTGAATACATAAGTTAGTTCTTTTTTTACTTTTGATTATTCCAAGACTGAAAAGGCACATACAGGTGAAGGATTCCTAGCCAAACATTAGAGACCATGATAGTGATCAGAAACGCATTTCCTAATGTTGTCCATCAGGAACACCATATCCTAAAAAAAAAAAAACAAAAAGAAAACCAAAACTCTTCAATATTACAGATCTTGCTTGACAGTCAAGCCATGCCATAATTCCCTCAGTTCAACTGAAACTTCATGTTTTCAGCTGAACTGTGGGGAATGTAATTTTTCCTTCATTATAAGAGGCCAGGGTGTATTTTCTCTCCTCATAATCTGGCTCTCAACCAGCAAAAAGACCTGAAGGGGAGAAACTGATCCTGTTGACAGAACTAAGAATTAGTGGAGAGGAGAAGTAAGACAGTCTAGAGGGCAAAAAGAGGCTGTATGAAGCTTGAGAAGGGACAGGGCATAAAACTTAAATGTGGACAGGCCAGTGTAACGACATCTAACACCTGCAACTCTGTACATTTCCACTGTTCTGGATCTAGTTTATCCCTCAGGGGAAACCTGTTTTGAACAAGGCTGTGGTTCACTAAAAATCCCTGATAGAAAACAAAACAGATTGCTTGAGAGAGATATTCCAAAGAGGCAGTGTGAGGAACATGCTTGTGTGTTGTAGTTTGCCCTGCAGTCTTCCTATAAACACATACAAGCTCACCTTTAGTCAGTGCTAAAAAAATAAAGTGATGCTTATGGTGATTTGCAAATGATTTTCATAAACTGACCTACTAAGTATTTTGCATGCAATGACACACATAAACCAACATGAATTTGGCAGATATGGAAAACATTTCAGGAATACTTTTTTGCATTTAAGAGACACATAATTTCATAGAATTGTAGAATGGTTTAGGTTGGAGGGGACCTTAAACACCATCTAGTTCCAATCCCCCTGCCATGGGCAGGGACAGAATTTAAACAAAGACAGCTAATCTGTCATTTCCAACCACTCTTCTAGAACCCCTTACAGCATTGGATTTCTATGTTTTGAGTTTTCTATGCTTGGAGCTACAAACCATGTCAATATTTTTTTCATGCTTTCCAAAATCTGGATAGGCTCTCAGTTCACCAATGCATTTTGTAAGCACAGTACATCATTATGTGCTGAATACTTCATAAAACATCTCAGTAGCTTAACAATATCTTTGCTAGAGATCCTCTCTCTGATTTACAGTTCACCCCTTCAGGGTCATCTGATCAATAGAACAATCAGACAAAAACTTCTAACGTTTGATAAGAATAATCATTCTGTACTTTAGAAAGCAAAAGAGATATTCAGATCTAAGTAAAACAACAAATACGCATATTGCTAGCTTTCATTTTCTCACCAGTCATGATGCTCATGAGATTCATATCTGTGTCACTGCAACTTTTCATGTTGTTTCTGCTGAGCTGAACTCCTCCAACATGCCTTCTTTTGGAAATGCTAGTGTTTCTTTGCCTTCTGTGTCAAGTATCCTTATGTCCTGTTCCCTTTTAAGTAGGGTCCTTTCTATCTACTTATCTGTGTGTTTCTAAATATATGTACCAAAATGTTAATAACTTTAATACATTTAAAATAACTTCAATACATTTACAATAACTTCAATTCCCCCTTCTGAGGAATCCCTAGGACACCTTTACTCTCATGTAGCTCTTCCTCAGCTTGTAAAAAACTTGAGTCAAGCTGGACTTTGCAGCTTCAGACACACTGTTATTCTAAGAAACTGTTCTGCAGCTGAGAAGCATTTGGAATAGTCACTTTTCATTGTCCCCCTGTATATTTTTCAGGAATCCAGACAGTAGGTGAGTGAATCAAGAGGCATTGAAAATTCAATACTAGGTCGACTTAATATAACCAACAAATTCATAAATTTTATATAAATACCTAAAATCCCAAATTCTTACAACTGAGTCCTGTAATTTTAAATTGTTACCACTTATACCTGGATGCTTTTTGTTTAAAATATTCTAAATGCAGGCATAAGCAATTCTGAGCCAGGTCAAAATGTAGACTTTATTTGGTCTCTGGCCAAGGAGTGAGTTTCCTGGGTCGTCTGAACAAATCTGTTCAGCTGCTTTTTAGTTGACTACAAGAATAAAAACAGCAACAACAAAACCCTTTCCCCTTATAACAAAATTCTAAGCTACCTCAAGAAATAGCATAGAAATCATCACCTATGAAAACAAAATTAAAAACAAAAGGCAAAAAGTGTGAAAACAGGTTAAGAAACTATGCATGTAAAATAAACTGAGATGTACTTGAGGAATATTGAGTAATCACAGCTCTATCTAGAATTTTTAGGAATAAAAGCTGCTCACAGGATATGGCTGCTAAACTGTCCTTGTTTAAAGGTAGGCATATGAGTTCATAGGCAATATTTTTAAGATTAGGACAAATCTCCTTTCACTTGCTTAATTTCTCAACTTGTCATTCTATTGATGTAAAAGTTTCTTTAATGGTTCAACTGAAGCCCATAGGTTTCAAAGACCCACAAGACTTAGAATGTCTTTAAAAACAGGAGAAAAACAAGAACCAAAAAGCTTTTTTTCTATATCACAAAATAGAGAAAAAACTCATTGCTCCTTTTTTTCCTCTGTTTCTGATCACTGTTTGCTAAAACCACACATAAATCTCCATTGTCGATCAGCTGCCGCAATAAAAGAATTCATTCTGCCCTATACCATTCTGAAGAATTGGATGTGGCATTTAAGACCGAATACAGAACATCTTCCTTTTCAATGTTCTTTAAAGATTAATTAATTAAAATTACAATAACCACTGTCATTTACCTGCTTGATATTATGATTTCTATTTCTATAAAACTAGGAAGGGTTTGTTGTTTAGATACTTTTTGCATTCAGTATCTGTTCACTTCTGTATTAGGTATTGTTCCTCGCTTGTCTGGCTCAGTTTTCAGGAATGCACAATTAGTCATGTACAAAGTACATCAGGCCTTTATTTTTCTAAACTGTGTAGAATCTCGTATGCACATGGACATACAGCTTATAACCAACTAAGCAAAGCTGCCAAACCTTAACCTATTAACACCTTCTCTATGTGCAGATGCTCATGCATTATTTCTAAATGTATAGTAGTACATAATTATGAAATTACATTAGCCACGTAGATTCCCTCAAGCTCCCAGTGCAAAAAGCACTAGTAGGTGGACTTTGACTTAAAATATTTTGTAATGTAATCCGTTTCAGGTGAAACATTAGCCCTAGATTATGGATCTGCATTCAAAACCACAGTTAACCAGTGATCTAAATAATTTATCTTTTGATGGAGAACATCTGATACAGCAACAAATACCACAGTGTTAATGTAATAGGAATTAAATTGTCAATTGATCATGATGACCCTCCGAACTAAATCTGGAGTTTGGAGACAGAACCCAGGGAAGTCAAAATGTCTGCAGTGAGAGAGACAGAGAAGGAGACTTGTCCAATTCCTGTATGAAATAAATTTTGTACTGTATTTTCATACAAGTAATGTTCTTTTGTTTTGTTTATTCATTTTGTTCAATATTTCCTATAGCAATGAGCTGTGATGTGATCTCTGACTCACTTATGTTACAACTTGCTTTGACATCATGCATATTAAGTCTGACCCTTACTGGAGAATCTTAAATTATAAGAATCTTAAGAGTTAGCATTCATGAGCCAAATGTAGACAAACATGTATTTTTATCCTTTCTCATGATATTTAAAATATCTCTAAAAGTGTAAAGTCATATAGTAACACATATTTCAGACGTACAAACTTCAAAACAACGGAATAAAACCACTTTCGATAGCAACATGAAAAAGTGTATTGGGCCATTTCCACATTTACTAGCATTTTTGTATGCCCTCATCTTGAGATGAAGACGAACAATGATGTCCACAATGAAAATCACATTTGACGTATAGCTAAACCGAAGAGAAATATTAAGTTTTTTTCTGAACATTTATGTGAAAGAAGTTACGTACCAGAGTAATTTTAAGGGGTTTCTTTTGTTAACAGCTCTGCAGCTCTAGCACAATACTAGTACAATTCAAATGAACTCAATAAATGCACACAGAGCAAACTCATTAGAGGTTAAGCTAGCTGAAGAACACTGGAAAAGTTAGAAAGAGATGTGATAAGACCTTCACAATGCACAATAAAAACCTAACCAAATCTACTTAAGTTCATATAAAAAGATACGCATATGATAGCATGATTTTCCATATATGCAGTATATATTTTTCTGTGCTATAGCAACAATAACAAGTAAATCTTTGAGACTCCCCCAGTGGAGTAAGTATTCCTATATTACAGGTGGGAAATTTTAAAGGGAAAAAGATTTGGTGACTTTCCCAAAATACTGATAATGATTTTGAAACTTACAACTTAGGATTTTTTGGTTTACAAGTTTGAGATATTTAAACTATCATAGAATCATTCTCACCTTTCACTACAGGTACTTCTTGATGAGCAGTATTGCCATAAATACAAAAATCACACCTTTCCGTTGTGTTTTCTACCGATTTTTTTCCAATTATACTTACATGGAATCCTCTGGCAAAACCCCACTTGGGTAGAATTTATTTTGGGCTCTTAAAGTCCTGTTCACATTTATGTGATGCCATATAAAATGACAGAAACAGCAAAGCAGTTAAAACCCAACTCAGCATTTGAAACATGAACACTGTAGACCTCACTTCTCTATTATCCATATTGCTCAGACTCTATAAATGCCTTATAACAATTATATTTTAATGAGCATACTAAATATCTGGCCAGTCCCATGGTAACCCAAGAGATCAGAAAAGCTCTGAGGGACCCGTTACAGTCCCTTGTGTAAATAATACAAAGTTAATAATTAATAAAGATTTTAAAACATTCCGTTTGTGTATTAAATAGAGAAACTGAAACAGTTCCAAAGGAACTATACCATCCTCAGACAAAAAAATGTGCTTTTTTTTTAATTTTCTGTAAAGCATATATTTGCCTTAAGAAGTAAAATCAAAGCTAATAAATTACATTTTAGAACTCTATTTAAAGACACTCATGGAGAGACTCAGGCTGACAAAACTCAGGAAATTCAAATGTGGAAGTAGAAACATAAATGGAAGAGGGGTGTAATTCATGCCATTATACCTGTTCGAAACAATTTGTGTGAGTTAAGGATAGAGTGCCAGCATAAACTTTGAATTTATTGGCTTTTGTTGCTTTAAATCAGACCCTTCACATTATTTAAACATAGTTTTTGTATTTAATATTCAGAGCGATAGAACATGTACATTTGGCTGCAGATAGATACATAATTCATGTTGGTAGGAAGCATACCTTATAACACTTAAGTGGTTTATTAAACTTGTTTCATCTGATATGGGATAAATTCTGTAATTGACGGCAAGTCACAGGCAGATCCTACATCTATCATATTTAAGATTACCTTATGTTATAGAAACTATTCTGCTTTGGCCTCTCAAGGGCCTTTTTTTTTTTTTCCCCCTGGAGAAAAAAATATATGAAATATGTTAATGTTGTTTAAAAATGTCTTAAACCTGAACTCCTACATGAGATTAGTTTAGTGGTCTCAGCTCAGTCCCTAGCAGACAGTTCAGTATATCAGGAAAACCATCACACATAATTTGGCACCAGCCAGTAGGACCAGCAGCCTCTGATCTAAAGAGGCTTGGCAATGGGCCTGTGGAGGCTGAATGACCTCTTATTTTAGGGACCATGAGCTCTTGAAGTCAGAAAGGAGGTCACATTGTGCAGGGAGATTATTTCTGTACTCCTTGCTCCCTCTCAAGTTTATAGTTCGTAGTAGAATTATGTGAAAGTACTCCACCTATTTCATGAGCATGGATAGGAAAAAGAAAAAAAAGAGGATTGTCTCTCTCGGGCAGTGGAGTCCACTCAGATCTACTGAGGCTAGAATTTTGTTTCAAGTCTTCCATCATTTCTCTTATCTATGTAGATTTACCAATAGAAACTGGGAAGAGTCTTAGGGCAGAGCAGGCTACAACTAGATTGTGGTGTTGCAAGCATTAGGACATCTAACATTTCTGTCATTGTCTGCATCATAACGGACTGAAATGCTAATAGCCAGCAATAATTTGACTCTTTGCTCATGCTATTGATAACTATAAAGTGAAAATTTGAGACAGAAGTTCTAAAGCCAACAAGGCATGTCTAAAATAAGTAGGTGGGTCAGGGTGACTAAAAGATTGTGCCACAGTAGTGTTTAAATCCCCTGTTTTTTAAAGAATGGATAGAGGTAGATTATCAAGTATGTGCATACCATCTAATATTTTTGCTTCAACTGCTGTTATGTTTTTGTTTCTTTGGTAGTCACGTTGCACCAGCCTGGAACAATGATCATTTAAGAAAAGTTTTTTCAAAGTTCTGCAAATCATGATCATCACCAAGACAAGTGGAGCCCCCCTGCCAAGGTCTCTCCATAGGTAATCTATTACTGAAGTACTTTTTGAGATGAGATTATCCCAGCTTTCTTACAGGTTTTGAATAATGCAGCTGTTAATCTTCACATCTTAAGTGCCAACTCAGATTTTAGATGATAGTGACAATGAGAATGAACAGAGCAGTTACACTGCGGTTGTGCTAGTTCAAGCTCACTGCTAGTAAAGGTAGATGTGCCACGTTAGTAACTCTTAAACTGTGTATGAAATACTTCTGCACAATCGCAACTTCTGGAAACTTAATTTAACGGCAGAAGAATGAGAGGGAATCTGAGTTATGACTGAGAATTCTACTTTTCTGCTTTTGCCATGAATTAGCTCTTTTCTGTGAAAAGGTACGCCAGTACATATAGGTCTATTACAGGAATAGTCACAGAAAGATACAAGCTATATAAATCCATGAAAGAATATCAGAGGGTAACATTTCTGTTGATGGTAGTACTTGTAGCAGATGTCTTTTTCTTCATTTTTCCTAGAAAGAAAAGACATATTTAGAGGAAGTTCCCAGGAGTTCTTTAAAAAGGTTGTTACAAGCTACAAAATAAAGGAGGCTTCAAGCAAATATTGAAATGTTCACTTTGGGAGTCATTCAATGAGCAAAATGTCCTGAGTACTCCTGTCTGGATATGAGATATCTGGCTACCTGTGTGTTTCCCTTTGCATTTATGCTAGGTTCCCTTGCTATGAGTTTTTTATTTGACTAGTTCCTCATTGCATCTCTGCAGAATTGGGCTACTCTTGTTACAATTATTCTGTGATGCATTTATTGACTTCCTTAAATTCATGGTTTATAAGGTACAGCCGTTTTCAGGGATATGGGGTTTGGATCGCAGGAGAGCAATTGAGTTTCTGTTTAATTTTGCCTTTGTGTTCGTGCTTTTAAAGTCTCAGAACCTGAATGGATACAGGGAGCAGAAGGACCTGGTACACAGACAGCATCAACCCAGATGGCACTGTAACAAATTATTTTGTAAGCAAATAATAAGAATTTTAATGGTTAAGTTGTTAGCAGAACTTTAGGGTCTGATTCCACAAGCTTTAGTGACAGCAGTAATCATTTCTGACATTAGTAACTTTACAGACAGTAAAGATCACTCAGGAGACTTAATTTTGTGGAAGCAGGCTCAGACTTCACATAAACATTCATCTTCTCCATTGAATAGATTTTTTTTTAATTGTGTGACAATAATATTATCACATTTTTGAGACATTTCACAATGTCCTGCAGTTTTTTTCTAATTGATACTGAATTTATCAGAGCAGTAAAATAAGATTTTAGCCACTTTTCTCTTAACAGCCCACTAAAAAAAAAATCTTCAAAAGGAGCTTGGCAGTCAAAGAAATTATGTTTCTTAGGCAGAAGTCAGGCTGAAAGCCTATGGAAACAGTTGTTTCTTTTTACTCTGTATCAAATCAAGACAATGTTCTTGATATGGGATGGGAGAGAGAAGGGGGTTGACAATTAAATAAGCCAACGTCACATTTGCATTGTGCCATTCCGATGGTACAGTTCAGTGTTGGAGTAAGGAAATTACTTGAGACAAAGCTCTTGAATGAGGAACCTGATTGGCCTTGAGATGAGACTGCCAAGTGGAAAGAGGCTTGTAAGCATTAATTCAGTGGAAGATTCCAGTTGAAGTAAAGAAGTAAAGAAGTTATAATCCTACAGTACTCAGTAAGGAAGTCCCAGTGCTCAGAAAATGTGTCCAGCTGTGATGTTGCTCCTTTGGGGCACCAAAAGAAAAGTCTATTAGACAGATGAAAAGTGTCAGATTTGTTATCCTCCCAAAGCGGACAATATTTTTTTGTCTCTAAAATAAGAACTGATGTAAAGATTAAGATAATCCTCATTTCTTTTGAGGAGATAGCATAAATATGAAGATAGCATAAATATTTTGCAAATAAAATACATTCAGAAATCATTTTACCGTTGTAACAGCAGTTCACACAGATGATTCTTTTCCACTGGGATGCAGAAAACAAGCTTTTTTTCACGCTCTGTCTTGCTGCTGATCCAAGAGAACTCCAAAGTTAGTGTTAGAGAAACAGACACAAATCATCTAATGCACAGCAAATTTCCACTGGCACCGTGTTTCATACTGATGTGTCTTGGACTTAGTGTAATGATGGTAGGATCAGTTTGATGTTATTGGCTCTTGGCCCTCACCTGAGAGGTGGTGAAAGACCTTCTTCTGTCTTCTTATTGTGAACACAAAATATTCAGCAAGCCCCAGACTCCCACTGGCCTCAACAGAAATGCAGGAATTCAGGACGCTTAACACTTTCGAGGATTGGGCCCACATGGATACAACCGTTCATCAGTTAATTTTACTGCTTTTCAGCAGTTGTGAAATATACACCACGATACGCCTTTTTCGAACAGCTGGAAAATTATGTTGTAACTAAAATTCCATCATTCAGCTTTCTATGGAATGCATTTTGCTCTGAGAGCTGAGAAGCAATCTAGATAGTGGCTAGATACACCCTCACCGTAGTCATAAATGTCACAGAATTTGGAGGGGTGGGATGTTGTTGTAGGACAAAGTAATTTTTTAGTGACATTCATTTTACTTTGTATCTAACATGGGATTTTTATTGCATTCTATGTATAAAATGCAGAAAACCAGAAACGATAAGATATTTAATATCCTTTTTGTAGTGTAATTAGGCATTCTATGCACCCTTACTTTTCTCAGTTGCACTATAAATCCTGAGGGTTTTTCCCTTGCAAGCCAAATTCTACTGTCTTTACTAATCTCGATGGGCTGTTACGTCAGCCTACAAAGTAACCTCAGTGGGACAAATTCCTGCCTCCAATACTGCCATGTAAATTGAAAGCAATCCTATAATTACGACTACCCCAAAAGCAGAATTCGGCCCCGTGATTTGGAAGAGCCATGCAGGCAGCATTTGCCCAGCAGTATTTGCCCTCACTTTATTTTCTTCTTGCATTTGGAACCACAACCCTGGGCATGTTAATGTGACCTGTAGAATCGAATGAACAGAAGAAGACAGTGATGAGTAGTGTTTACAACTTCTGCTACTAGAAAAGCTGTCGCCCTTCATTTCTCACTGAAGTCAATGGAAGCCGAATGTGTTGGAAGGGAAGGTGGCACTAGGTCTCCACTAAGTTATGTTCCGATGCAATACAAAGCACAGATGGAAAGCTATTTACAGCTAAATTAAACCCAGTCAGCTACCACATAAGTTGAAGCTCAAGAAGATCATGTCAAAATTGTGTTTATAGTCTTAACAATGGTCTGGGAACTGGTTTCAAAGACCTCAAACTCTGTCAGATCTGAGGAATAGCAGCCCCTTTTTAAAGATCTATCATAGCAGCTATCTAAGTTGCTTGTAATATTGGAATTATTTCTTAACTGTAATGAAATTATCTGCCAAGACTGTCCAGCCTGGTTATGCTACGTGCTCTTGCAGTATAGAGTGATATTTATGGCAACAAGTCCAGTTGTGGACTACTCTAAAAAGTGATTTTTCAGCCTTTTCTTTTCAACGCCTCTGCTTTTGCTATCTCAGATTGTAGGTGTATAGAGTCTAAAAACGTGACCTCACAAACATGAGTTATATCCAGAGTTATGAATTTGGCATTTAACATAGTTCTCTAGCAAAATTCACCTTAATTCAATGGGATGCACCTTCTGATCTCCTAAAGGACCGATTTTGTTGAAGACAACGGAAGATTTGAATGAAGAGATTCAGTAGCTATCACCTAAAATGTGCAGTAATAAGTTAAATAATAAGTTAAATAAGTAATTTAACATCTTATGACTTTTAACATTTTTACGCTGTAGTGTACTTCACTTCCTTGTAAGTGATTTTAATTTTAATGAAAATTAAAAGATTGGCTGCATTACAGGCTGTCTTCTAGATAACCACAAAACTACTACAGGGTAAGAGGCAGGTAGAGAATGCTCCATATTGCAACAGAAACATGCTTAAGCTGTATCCAGAAGACACTGACATAGCAATACAAGCACAATACATTCTTAATGCTTACTTCATGTCAAGATCCTACATAAATTCATGCATATGTTGAATTTTTCATGCATGAACAGTAACTTTGAAGACAATGAACTATTCATATTCACAAATACAGCACACAGATAAGCACTGAAGGATGATTTAATCTTTGTCAAAGTGTGAACACTTTTTTTTTTTATTTTATCAGAAAAATGGACAGGTCTCATTGCAAGATTTTCCACATAAAATACACTGTTAAGTGTAAGTTACTGCATTTATGTGTTGTAACCAATATTGTGCATAAGCATATAAGAAATAGAGTATCTTTCTTTATTGCCTAAATATTAAGATACTACAGGGCAAATTCTGAAGTTTATTTCAAAGGTCAAATTTGCACTGAATAAATATTGGACAAGAACTTCAAACTATGACCTCATTACTAATTGTGTTTGTGTTCTTCTCACATGTGTGCTACTAACATTTTAGATTTACCTGAAAATGCCTGGCAGAACAGAACTGTTTACAGTCGCAGAATCTCACTGGTATGGAGAGGTCTAGGTGAATGAAGCCTTAAGAGTTTTCTGGCTCTTAAAATCTTAAAATCCCAGGTTTATTCTGTCTCTTGTTTCATAAAAGCAGAACTCTGCAAGGATCCCTGGCAGAGATTTCCTCTGGCCACTGTATGACAAGGAGCAGGAACCCAAACCCCTGCTAGCCAGCAAAGGAAGGAGGAATTTTGAGTTCCTGACTCCCCTGAGATTGGCAAGAGGTGAGGGATATTAAAATTCAGTTCGCTGCACTATCGCCACACTGTCTTCAGTGTCTTTTAACTACTCTGACTGCTATCATAAGACCATTGGAGCTATGCTGCCACCAGCATGTAAAAGCCCTCCAGGTTTTGAAAAGCGCTAGCACAAAACCTGCACTTCTGTGTTTCACTGGAGATGCTTTTTGTACTTTTCTATTTTCTCCTAATTACCATATTTCTGTTCCCAAAAGCAGCAAGCTGACTTTCTTGGAAACTTGTTTTTAAAGGTTTCATTTATTCTGTATGCACAAAAATGTCTCCTACTTTCATGGTATCAGAGCCAAACTTTGGGTGAAATACTTCATGATAGTAATCAGCAAGTCAGCTGGTAAACATGGAAAATCTTAGATAGCCACAGATTGTACCAAAATAATTATACAAGAAGGAAAGCATTGATGAGCAATCAAAAAAAGTATAGCCTTCAAGAGTAAGTAGTATCATAAAAAACCTCTTATATTTGTTTCTTATTTTCTGTTTTAAATGCAGTTATTAAAAAATGAACTCTACAGAGAAATATACCTGAAAGCTCAACCTGCAAATAAATAAAGCAATAGAAGTATCTGTTTTTTTAAATAAGAGGGAAACAAAATAGGTGACCACCTATTTTTTCACTTTCTCTTTGATCATTTATTTTACAAAAAAATTATGGCTAGACAAATATATGTACTAATTGTTACTTTTTTTTTAAATGCAAAAATGCAAAAGCTATAGCCTTACATCTGGTTTGTTTTGTTTTGTTTTGTTTTGTTTTGTTTTTTCTGAATGTAGCCTGCACTTTATTTTACTATAAAATCATTGCAGCATATCATATATCAGCCATTGGAATAATCTCCCCAGGGAAGTGGTGGATTCCCCAACATTGGACACCTTTAAGACTCAACTGGACAGGGCGTTGGGCTGCCTTGTCTAGACCACGATTTGCCAAGAAAGGTTGGACCAGATGATCCTTGAGGCCCTTTCCAACCTGGTATTCTATGATTCTATGATTCTATGATATACTCTGACATATTTGTTTATAAATCCTGCTTCATTTTTCTGTAAGAGGGTAGTCAGATGCAAAACCACATTGAGAACTGTCTCTTCAGCTGACGGCTTTTAGGACCACCCATCAGGTTATCTTTGTGAATCTACCACTTGTACAGGATTGCTGATGGTCTTTATTTGTCTAATCATCACATGTACCATATCCTTTAGGTAGGAAGCCATTTTGAATATAATTTTTTAAAAGCAACTTCCTCAGTGTGGAAAAATTACTAAATTGGCCAAGAATACAAAAGTACAGCATTGTTCACACATTAAGGAAAGTCATAAAATCAAGAGGCTTCTGAGGTAGAATACAGCCACAGCTGGCACGTGAAGAATGCAACATCTGCGACTCCCTGTACAAGGTTGTTTGCGAAACTACACGAGGGATGGAACGGAACGTGATTGTTCCGTGGCCTTCCCTTGTGACCAATAGCAGATATGGGAATGAGATGGTACTACGGAACAGATAAGTGGCCTACAGGCTACCCGAGCCAACACGTCAAATGTTGATGAAATGCTGTCCTTTGTACAAACTTTGCTCATTACAATGTACCAAAACACACCTCCATCCCGGAGGGTACCCGCCCCCAAGGTGCGACCGCTCCTCCTTGAGTACACCAATCATAATAAAAGTGTTTATGACTGAAGTCACTCAAACTCCACTGTGAAGATAAAAAAATAGTATAAAAATAGCTCAAGAGAGGGGGGATATCAGGGAAGACACCATCGCAAACAAGTCCAGGAGAACTCCATCACCGACTCCCGGGACCAGCCGACGGGCTGAGCCTTTCCTCCCTCCCATAGGGACGCCTTTGGGTAAGACTTAGATTACACCCAGTGTTTCCTCGGGGAACTTAGAAATTTGTCTAGAGAACCTCTATCCTACATTTATAGCCAGGCTGCATTGTTTATAACTTTGTCGCATGTTCTGTATACTTAACAATATCTTTATTTGCACGTGCTTTGCAGACAGTGTATTTATCACCGGCAATCCTAAGAACCTTTATATCTGTTGTTTAAATAAACTGCACTGCTTAAGTAGCTCGTCATTTCGGTTTCTCACTGAACGCGGCCAAAGACTCGAGAGTGGCCGTGCTAGTTCATGAGCACGACTAGACTGAAGGTGCCGTCCACTATTAGTGTAACCAAATCGTAACAGTTTAATACATATTAAACGCGACTGGACTGATAGTGGTGAATTGGGCATCACTCAGAATTTAAACCCAGCCACACCTAGCCTCCCACCTCAGTGAGGAGTGTTAGAATGCAAGGGGGTTTATCTTCTGCCAAAACCGCTTTGCCCCTTTTCATGCAACACCCAGCTGGGACACACAATTGTTAACTCCAGTTCCAATCCTTCAGCCAGGATGGGATGTGAGACGTAAAGTAGGAGGTTTATGTGTTTGCCTGGATATATGCACCAATAAGCTACATATTTAATAATCTGCCTTTAAAACTGGACTAAAACCCAACTGAAATGTTTATAATTAATATGAGTGTAAAAATAGCAGTCCCACAAAAATATTAAATTAGCCATGAAGTAACAAATCCTTCTCATGTGTACGGTACATCCCTTTCCAGCAGCACACCATCACTTCTTTTACTGAGGTGAGGCAGGCAGCACACCTGGGAAGGATGACACTCCAAGGCTGGCTAAGAGACACTGCAAAGGCAACGGGTGCTCCCAAAGGGTGGCCTGCTGGCAGACAGAGTTTTGTCCCAAGATCTGTCCAATGCTTTCGCCTCCATAGTTCCCAACTGCATCAGCACAGCCTGTACATGCATTTGGGGAGGCAGACGTTCATATTTCCCCTCTACATTCTGTCAGGACAAAAATACGATAAAACAGCATCAATTAATATAAACCATACCATTCAGTGATGAAAAAAGCTCTCTTATAGTACTTTCTTGCACACGTAACTGGAAACGCTTGCTGAGTAGACTGAACATGGAGTGTCTGTCATAGTTGGAGGCACAGCTGGAGACTGTGGTTCTGGTGCAGGCTCTCCAGTGCCTAAGCCATATCGTACGGATGTATGTCACAAACCTGTACAGGCTGACACAGGCTGAGGTATAATCTACATGGTCGTACTCAGATCTGTACGCTTAGATGTACACTGTGCACGTTTTGTACCACAGCAGTGCAGATTTTTAGTACTAAGCCAGCGCTGCTGAAAAGTACAGTAACTTCCACATTTTTCAAAGAGATATTTGTGGGCTTAACAGTAATGGGAGTGCAGCCAGTGCAGTCGAGTCCAACTCCACGGAAAGTCCTGCCTGCCTGTTCCCAATTCCCTGTCTCGCTCTTCTCACCTGCCAAACCCTGGCACTCCTGTGGACTCACAGTCAGGTGCACACAAGGTTCTTAAGGAGTGTCCAGGTAAGTGATTCTTTGCTTCATACGTGTGTTTAGTGCAACAGCTCCAACGCACTAGAGATGATGACAGAAAGCTCCCAACACACAAAACCGCAAGATGTGCAGGATGTAGTGTATTTTAATTTGCACTTGAACCAGGCTTCTAACTGTAAATTGTGCTGTTCCTCGGACTACGATTCGGCACAGACAGTTGCTAAAGGAGGCTTCAGGCAGCAGTTGCAGGCAGGGCTAAAGGAAGAAGAAGGACACTTTTCTCAGCTCATTGATACGCCTTCCTGCTTCCTGAGAGCAGCTGGACCCTTAAGGGACTGAATCAGATTGCCATAACTGCTTATCAAGGCAAAGGAACTCCTTAGACAGAATGAACAGATTGGTGTTTTCTCCAGCCAGCTTCACCTCTCCATCTTCAAAAGGAGCGCTTAGTCTTTGACACATCCAAGCCTAAGTGGAGCTCCCCTCTCCCACTCCTTTGGTTGGCCAGGGCTCTTACAAGTTTCATTTCCAGTGGCCCCATTTCACAAAACTTGCCTCAAAATGCAGCGACATTGCCATGTGAAATTAAAGAATTGTAAATGGAGGCAAAAAGTTCAATAGAGCCTGAGGGGGCCAGTACAGTTGTTGCCAGCGGATCAGAGGATCGTGGTGTGACTTGGGCAGGAATTCCAACTTAACCCAACATCCTGCTCGAAGCAGTGAAGTGTAGGAACCTCCTGCATTACAGAGGGTTCGTGTCAGGAATGCACACTGTGTTTCACTCTCACCTATGGCATGGTAATGAAGAAGACTGGCCTTCCTTTTTTTTCAACAACATACCAGTAGAAATAACTCAAATAAGCATTTTAAAAATCAATTTCCAGCCTACAGCCTACAAAATACACATTTATATTTCTTCCCAGGAAATCTGAACTATGTTAATTACAATTCTCATTATAATCAAGGTTTTGAGGAATAATGAAAAAGCATTTTCAACTGTTACATATTTTTTATTAGGATTGTGACTGAGTCAGACAGCAGTGGCCGCACAACAATAAATTGTCAGCCTACTTTTTCTGTTCTTTATAAATGTGCCCAAACTCAGCTTTCTAGCCTGGAAATTTTTTATATTCACAGAATATAAATGCAGGACAGTAGAGGACTATGCCCAAAATCTCTACAGAAATCACATAAAGATACTTTGATAAAAGTATATAAACAAGTGAACAGTGTGGAGAAAATAAATTTGCATTTTCCCATTAAATACCTGAAAACAATGCTGGGAAATAAAAAATGTTTGATGTTGGCAAATTCAGATAAATTAAAATAAGATTTATTTCTATGACAAAAATAATTAGAGTGTGTCACTCAGTGCCACACAAAGTTGGTAAAAATAAGAACTTGGCTAAGACTTGAAAGGGACTGGTGATTTATAGAAATAAAGACAATGCAGAGGTCATCACAGGTAAAGATGACCAAAAAAAAGGACTGAATAGAACATGCTTTTTCTTCACAGTCTTTACACTTTCTGTAATATCAGTGCTGGAGACAGCTCATTGGATCATTTCCAGCATGACAGTTCTAATTTTATGTTTCTCTTTAAGAACGACTTAATAACTGACTTGAAACTAGTAACTGCAAAATTATATCAAATGAAATAGGGAAACATCACTTCATATAGTATGATAATGGTAAAATTCGCTGTTACATGAGGTCATAGAACCAAATGCTGTGGCTGAGCTTTATTAAAATCTAAGTAAATTTATGACCAATAGAAACCTTTACAGTGGTGCCTTATAACCCCAGGGCAATCAAATTTTATGCAGATCTGGGCTAGTTGCCTAAGAAATTCTGTATTTCACAACTGAATTGGTATCCAGTGGGAGTTGTGGACTGTCAGCCGTTCTGTGTACAAATGGGCTTTGTTCTGTCTTTCTGCAGCTCAGCATTACCTGCTGTTATAGGATACAGAACCTGAGGAACCAGCCACCTGCTGCTGTATGGCGTACCTTGTGTTCTAAACGGGAGGGGTCTAAGGGAGAACATTAGATGCCAGAGACCAGCCAAATTGACCAAAGGTACAGTACTTCCTCCTCCCTTTTAAGGCAAGGAACTTATACATTTTTCTCAAATTGCACACGTTTCTGATTTTTACTATAAAGAGAATGCATTTCATTGGATAAAATAATCTTATTTTCCTACTGTTGTCTCCTTCCATTAAAAAAAATTCTTTCCTAATTTTCACCATCATTGGAATCCAGAGAGATCAGAGTGGAATTCTTGCACTCTTTAAGGGTTACTCAGTATTTTAGTTATTAGATGTGCTAACGACCACTTCAATTTCCAAAAGGGGATATGTGTGTACTGTGTCAGAATGGATTAAGCTTTAATTCTGAAGAAGGCTAGCCAAATTATAGCTACTTTTTACTAGCATTCTCTTAATGCTTTTTACCTTAACCAGGTCACCATGCACATTAGATCAGTGTTAACTTAAAGAATTCCAGATTACATGTCATTGCCTTCCTTCGCACAGTTAACTTCTTTTACCATCAGTCCAAACAGTACCAGCATTTCTGTCATTTTTAAAATTTGATGTAATGAAATTGTCTCGTACTCTGTTACATTTTAAACTTTTAATGAGCATTCTTTAATATATAGTAGGTATCAATTATGATATCAAGAATATATAATTGCAGAGAAGTACCTGAATTGTAGTCTTCTCCTGACTATAAAATCCTGTCAGTGTGTAACACCTGATGACATCCTAAAGCATGACCAAATGGCAGGTCAATCAGCTGACACCAGTTCAGCCAAAGAATCACAGAATCGCAGAATCACAGACTGGGTGAGGTTGGAAGGGACCTCTGGAGGTCATCTTGTCCAACTCCCCTGTGCAAGCAGGGCCACCTAAAGCCATTTGCCCAAGACCATGTCCAGACAGCTTCTGAATATCTCCAAGGATGGAGACTCCACAACCTCCCCGGGCAACCTGTGCCAGTGCTCAGTCACCCTCACAGTGGAAAGGTGTTTGCTGATGCTCAGAGGGAATATGCTGTGTTTCAGTTTGTGACCATTGTCTCTTGTCCTGTCACCGAGCACCACTGAAAAGAGCCTGGCTCTGTCTTCTTTGCACCCTCCCTTCAGGCATTTGTACTTATTGATGAGATTCCCCCTGATCCTTCTCTTCTCCATGCTGAACAAACCAAGTTGTCCCAGCCTTTCCTCATAGTAGAGATGCTCCAGTCCCTTCATCATCTTTTTATCATCTTTATACCTTCATCATCTTTGGAGTCCTCAGCACAAGAAGGACATGGACCTGTTCGAACGGGTCCAGAGGAGGGCTACAAAAATGATCAGAGGGCTGGAGCACCTCTCCTATGAGGACAGACTGAGGGATTTGGGGTTGTTCAGCCTGGAGAAGAGAAGGCTCCAGCAAGACCCTATAGCAGCCTTCCAGCTGCCCCAAAGGGGGCCTACAGGAAAGATAGGGAGGGATTCTTTATGGGGGAGTGGAGCAATAGGATGAGGGGTGACGGTTTTAAACTGAAAGAGGGGAGATTTAGATTAGATATCAGGAAGAAATTCTTTACTGTGAGGGTGGTGAGATACAGGAACAGGTTGCCCAGAGAAGTTGTGGATGCCTCATCCCTAGAAGTGTTCAAGACCAGGCTGGATGGGGCTTTGAGCAACTTGGTCTAGTGGGAGGTGTCCCTGCCCACAGCAGGGGCGTTGGAACTAGATGATCTTTAAGGTCCCTTCCAACCCGAATGATTCTACTATGATTCTATGATGTACATCCATGTCTCTCTTGTACAAGAAGACCAGAACTGGACACAGCACTCTAGGTGTGGCCTCACCAGTGCTGAGAGGAGGGGAAGGATTTCTCTCCCTCAACCTGCTGGCAACATTCCTTCTAATGCAGCCCAAGGTCCCATTAGCCTTCTTTGCCACAAGGGCACATTGCTGGCTCATGCTCAAGCGGGTGTCCACCAGTACCGCAGGTCCTTTCCTGTAAAGCTGCTTTCCAGCTAAGCAGCCCCCAGAATACATTGCTGCATGGACCTCAACATATACTGGTGCTATCTTCCTCAATAACAAATCCATTCTAGTAATTTTAAATAAACTGTGCTTATTTTGTACTGCAAGGGACCATCACAGCAGAACAAAGCTCTTTTGCAACACATCATTACCCCTTAGCTGTTCCGACATCACCGCACATAAGGCAGGAGAATGACCTTCAAAATCATTCTCCTGCCCTTTTGGAGAGGGAGATGCTGATCTCTTCTCCCCAGTTTCCAGTGACAGGACATGTGGCAGTGTCTCAAAGCGGCGTCAGGGGAGATTTAGACTGGACATTGGGAAGCATTTCTTTACTGACAGGGTGGTCAAACACTGCAACAGGCTCCCTACAGAGGTGACCAATGCCCCATGCCTGTCAGTGTTTTTGAGGCAGTGGGACAACGCCCTCCATAACATGCTTTAAATTTTGGTCAGCCCTGGAGTGGTCAGGCAGTTTAGACTAGATGATTATTGTAGGTCCCTTCCAACTGGAATGATACTATTCTATTCTATTCTATTCTATTCTATTCTATTCTATTCTATTCTATTCTATTCTATTCTATTCCATTCCATTCCATTCCATTCCATTCCATTCCATTCCACTCTATCCTACCCTATCCTATCCTATCCTATCCCCTGTAACTCTATGATTTTATAATGCTTTGCAGTAACAACAACAAGTTGACTTGTAACAACAAGTTGAAGAAGCTTGTTCTTCTACACGCTAACAAGCGTACAGTCCAGGTAAAAGACATCACATCATTCTGCTTAGGTGACACCTGTCATTGGATCATGATTACATTCCATGCTGAGAATGGCTTGATAATGGAAATGGAAGTTCAATCTGAAGGTGCAAAAGAATCTGGGATGAGCAGCTGAAAACGTGGGATGACTGAAGACTGCATAAATTCATCAGAATGTGCTATGGTATGACAATTAAAAGGAATGTAGTTTTTCTGACTATCCAAGCAAAAGTTGATTATTATTTTAGAGCATTCATGGAAGCATACTGCTAGAATCAGCGTTTTCCACTGAAAGTATTTTTTCTTTTGCATGAAGATCTATTTATGTATTTGCTGAATTATTTCATAACTTATATTTTCCTTGCAGAAATACTCAGCATGGACAACTGGAAACGGAGACAGAAGAACAATGATGTATGCCAAAAATCTTTTTAAAATGTAAGCTGTAAACACTGTACTATGTTTGCTTGGACCGTGAAATGAAAACAGATTGGTCAAACAGTAACAAGAGCAACGTTTGCAGCTGGTAGAGGTAACAGCAGTAAAGGGGGTTTTAACACTAATAATTCTTAACCTGAAGTGTCTACGAAAGAGAATATAATCTGTATCTAGGAAATCTCTGAGTTTACTTATTTAACCATGAAACATGGTGTACAGTTTCACATTTTGTTCTCTGAATCTGGATGCAGTTTCACTGTTTTCTCTCTCAGTCAAAATATTACAGAGATTGAGATTGTTGCACAGAATTTTGTTTCCTCTGTCATGTTTTGACCATGAAATTATAGGGATACAATAGACTTCAGTAATAACACCTCTCATCACCACCATATTTTAAAAGTAAGAAATTGTTGAAGTTTTAAATGTAATGTAAATTAACACTATTGAAGGCAAAGATAACATCCCACAGGAATCTGTGTGCGCCATATGCCATATAGCTCCCAGAATGATTTTCCATGTATCTGTCTGACCTGCTTTCTACTTGTGAAATGTGTATCACTGAAAAGGAAGCAATAAAAATGTATTAGTCTCTGTGATTTCTAAGCAGTAATTCCTCATATTATATTTACAGTGCTACCAATACAGTAAGTCCTCCTGCCTTTGATGTCTGTATTTGGAATTTATCTCAAAGCAAAGCATTTTAAGAACTCTATCTACACAACATGTTGCTTATTTACTATGTAAAAAACCCTATTACATAATTTTTCTTTCCCAATGGATGACTCTCTGTAGCAGCACCCTAGATTGGAATGCTAAGGCGTAGAGGGCAATCAAGTGCCACAACTAGAATTTCTAATTCCATGTCAAGCATTAATACACAGTGTTTTACAACAGCAGGTTTCAGTCCTGATGCTGTATTTTATTCATATGCACATAGATCAGTTCTACACATCATACTATTTTTCTTGGCATGTAGCTAGCATATAGCTTATTTCTTCCACACTGCCTTGAATGTATTGTATATTTGTCCTTTGCTGTAATGAACAAGTCAGATACTTTCATGTCTCACCACAGATACAGTAAATGAATAAATGTCATTATATTATATCAGTTAGAAACCTGATTCTGATCTTTGAAAACAGAACTTGAAGCATAGACATACATCTATTTGAGGACATTAAATTTACTGCACAGGCATCCAGTACTTGGTGATAGACACATGTTAATCTGTGTTTCTTACTCCATGCCCTAATTCAGCAAAGCCCGTAACCAAAGTGCTTGATCTTAAACTAACACTTAATTTTCTTTTCCTGTCAGAGATGGTTTTTTCAAATTAGTGTCTCATTTCATCACAACAATGATATTCCCTAAAAACCAAAAAATAAGGTAGAAGTTTGTTAGTCTAGGTTTTCCGCTGGAACTCAGCACGTGACTTTGTATATAAGATGGATCTCTTCTGGGAAGCTTTAGGAAAACAGAGCAGCTGCCAACAAGCCATATCAGCCATCCTTTACCACTAAGCACCTGAAGAAAAATGATCACTTGCCTCAGTTTAAAATGAAAGACAGTGTGGCCAAATAATGAGAGAAGTAAATGTCTCGTTTTGCCGGCAAGACTAAAATCATCTAGGACTAATCTAAAGCTGCCCACGGCTTAACTCGGTCATCAGCTTTTGTGTGTTTTGGAAGCTACTTTCTTAATTGAGAACATTTTGTACTGTCATATAATTTTTCTCTTGTATGCAACAGAGTCTGTTTCATCATGACAAATAGAGAAGAAATTCTGTCTTGGAACTTATCAGGACAGAATTTTGTTTTATTGTAGATATGTTTGTATGCCATGATAATAATCACTAAGCATAGCTGTCATTTGTTATGTGATTACACACAGGATGAAATAGAATGTCTTGGTTTTGTATGGTTTGGAGATGGTCACTTAAAGGGCAGCTACAAAGAGGACAGAGGCTTTCTCTTCACAAGCAGCCACAATGAGAAGACAAGAGACAATGGGTACAAGTTGCACTGAGGGAGGTTTCATCTTGCCATACAAAGAAATTTTTTACAGTGAGAACAATCGTTCCCTGGAACAACCTCCCCAGGGATGTGGTGGAGTCCCCATCACTGGAGGTTTTCAAGATGCAATTGGACAGGGTGCTCCATAATCTCATCCAGGCTCCCTTTCCCATGAAGGGCTGGACCAGATGATCTTTCGAGCTCCCTTCCAACCTTGGCTGTTCTGTGATTCTGTGATTAGAAAGGATTAACACAAACTTGTAAACTGCTAGAGAGTAGGCATCTCTTTCTTTGTATAATGACTAAGGATTTATAAATTCAGAACTTGCACATGCTCTTATTTCAGTGTTCTCTTGTAAAGAATACCATATACTGAAGGTGTCTAGACATCATTGTGTAATTTGATGTATGTCTGCCACTTGCACAGAAATTTTCCACAACTACAATATACCATTGATTCTGAACGGTGACCTGTAGTGCAGAAAGACCAATCCATAATTACAAAACTTGGTAGATAATTAGATTTGGCACAATGTTTATTGTATTATTGTCTGATCTCTTCATACATGAACCTATTTATGCACTCCTAGTTTAAGGTAAATGACTCAAAATGAATAAAATATTTACCTAAATACCATTTCTATCTGTGCTTTTGAAATCCACTTGATACTCCATTTAGTTTTATTGCTGAAATTCAGTTCTTACAAGATAGGGAGTTGAAAATATTGACTCTTTTGGACTTTTTTGCCCTTCCTCAGAACTATACTATATGGGGTATTTTTTATTTAAAATACAAACTAAAAAAACAGTCATATATTCCATCAGCGACCTGATGGCACATACAAGGCTCACCAGCCCTGCCCAGCCTCCCCCAGGGCCTCTCCTCACCCTGCCCAGGTCCCAGGATGCCATGTCCTTGGGACAAACAACACTTCTCCTTTCACATTTCTAGAGACAGGAACTGAAGCTGAATGCTGGATGTCTGTTCCATGCTGTCAGATGCTTCTCCCTGCATAAGCCAGACAAAGAGAAGTGGTCAAAATGGAATCCAATATGAGGAAGATGAAAAGAAAACTACATTACAGAAGCCAGACAGAAAACAGGCTGAAGATACAGCGATATGCAGACTTTAGAAGAAGACATCCATCGGAGATGCAAAGGAGTTTTACTTTCTGAGTTTATAAGGTAGGTAGGCAGCAGCAGAGAAGGCAAAAGTCTATAGATGAAGAGATAGACAGCTGTTTAGAGGAATGCATAAAAGGGGAACAAATAAAACTTGAAGCCAGAATGAGTAGGATTAGATGAAAGCAAAAGGAAGCGGGATGTAGTAGATTATAGAGCAGAAGGGTCTCAGCAAAAAAGGAACATTTTTAAAAAGTGTAGAAAGGAGGACCCTAGGAACTACTGACCTGTCAGCCTCACCTCTGTGCCTGGGAAGATCATGGAAAAGATTCTCCTAGAAGGCACCTGTTAAGGCACATATAGGACAAGGAGGTGGTTCAAGATAGTCAGCATGGCTTAACCAAGGGCAAGTCCTTCCTGACCAACCCAGTGGCCTTCTATGATGGATTGACTACATCAGTGGAAAAGAGAAGAGCTATGGATGCGTCTGTCTGGATTTCTCTAAGGCCTTTGACATGGTCCCCCACAACATCCTTCTCTCTAAACTGGAGAGAGAAAGATTTGATGGATGGACTCTTTGGTGGATAAAGAACTGGCTGGATGGTCACATCCAGAGGGCAGTGGTCAACAGCTCAATGTCCAGATGGCAATCAGTGACAAGTGGTGTCCCTCAGAGGTCTGTATTGAGACCAGTACTGTTCAATATCTTCATCAATAACCTAGACAGTGGGATCGAGTGCACCCTTGTCAAATTTGCAGACGACACCAAACTAAGTGGTGTGGCTGACATACCTGAGGGATGGGATGCCATCCAGAGGGACCTGGAGAAGCTCAAGAAGTGGGCCCGTGTGGACCTCATGAGGTTCTGCAAGGTCCTGCACATGGGTCAGGGCAAGTCCCAGTATCAATACCGGCTGGGGGATGAAGGGATTGAGAGCAGCCCTGAGGAGAAGGACTTGGGAGTACTGGTGGATGAAAAGCTGGACATGAGTTCACTATGTGCGCTCGCAGCCCACAAAGCCAATCATATCCTGGGCTGCATCAAAAGAAGTGTGGCCAGCAGGTTAAGGGAGGAGATTCTGCCCCTCTACTCTGCTCTCGTGAGACCCCACCTGGAGTACTGTGTCCAGCTCTGCAGTCCCTAGTACAAGACAGACATGGACCTGTTGGAGCGGGTCCAGAGGAGGGCCACACAAATGATCAGAGGGTTGGAGTGCCTCTCCTATGAAGACAGGCTGAGAAACTTGGTGTTGTTCAGCCTGGAGAAGAGAAGGCTCCAGGGAGACCTTATAGCGGCCTTTCAGTACTTAAAGGGGGCTTATAAGAAATATGGGGACAAACTTTTTAGTAGGGCCTGTTGTGATAAGGGGTAACAGTTTTAAACTAAAAGAGGGTTGACTTAGACTAGATATAAGGAAGAAATTTTTTACGAGGAGGGTAGTGAAACACTGGCACAGGTTGACCAGAAAGGTGGTAGATGTCCCATCCCTGGAAACAGTTGAGGTCAGGCTGGATGTGGCTCTGAGCAACCTGCTCAAGTTAAAGATATCCCTGCTCATTGCAGGGGGGTTGGACTAGATGACATTCAAAGGTCCCTTCCAAGCCAAACCATTCTATGATTCTATAAAGTGGTCACTGGATCAGCTTGAGAGCTAACCATTGCTCTTTGGAAGATTTAGCTTTGGCTTTGCTGTATGTTATAAGCAGCAAACAATATGCTAAACCCTGGAAAATGCTCTTTTCATGTATGTGACTGCTTTTATAAGTATACAGAGTAACATACAATGCCTCCTCTCAGGTGCTGTCTAGCATGTATCTGTTGACATGAGAAGAGGAAGGCATGAGCATTTTCAACAGGGTGTCTGCTTGTGGGTGAAGGAACGGAGTTCCCCAGCAGTTAGTTCCACCCCTAATTCTACTAAAAAACAAAAGACAAACAGACTTCATCCTGGTGTTCCCTGGCACTAAGCTTCTCTCATGTCACCCCCTCTTGTTCTTTTTGCTCTTGTGATGGGAAACAAAGAGCTTTTGCTAGGATACATTGAGAGCTAAAGCATGAAGGACCTATTGGAAGGGGTAAAATTTTTCAGTGGTTTCTCTTCCTTAGCACTATCATTATTCCAAATTGAATAGAGGCCTACTCTAAATCTTAAAATTGTCAAGAAAACTCTTGCATTTGGAGAAGGCTCTTTAACTGAAGTAGATTTTTTCCTGGCAAAAAAAACCCCAACCCTCTTGTGTGAATGCATGATATCTATACAAATTTAGCTTAAATAGATAAGGCTGCTCTTCTCTAATGAAGAAGAGCTGTAACAATATAACATCACTCTGATTGAGGGGACAAGGGCTGTAATAATTTAACTGCATCACTCAGTTACACCCAGAAGGTGGTCAAGTTAAATGAAAAGTGCTGACAGTAGTGTTAGACACACAACAGCTACAACGTGGCTGCTGAAGGTTTAATTATTTTCTGTTTTGAATACTAGCTCTTTTAATGTGCTTGTATACTAGCAATGAAAATGTCTTTTTTTCTTACTTAATTAATAAGATTAAATGAAGGACAGAGAATTAACACCACCATCAGAATATTTAGGTCTCCAATGTGTTTTTGTTGATCTTATCCATGTAATCAGTGCCTGCTGAGATGGAGAGTTTACAGCTATTTTGAGGTAACTTTTCCATCCCTAGTAGCAATTGCTATTCTAGGAACCTAAAGCATGAACAGTAGATACTGATTTTTCAAAGTATCAGCCCTCAGAGATGATGAACCCTTCCTAAAGGGCATTACATTGATTAGAAAGCCTTTGCCTAGTGACTACATGTAGAGGTTTTATAGGCAGCTTCAATTTAAAATGTTTTTTAGTCTCTCAGACTGTCAAATACGACGTATGTGTGAAGATTTCCTTTCATTCAAGTAAGTTTTTTGATATTTGTATTTACTTGTACATATTTTTTTTGTTCAAATATTTCATCAGATGATCATTTAATCACAAGTAATAGCAGTACAGAGATAAAAAACCCTAGACGTTTATACGGTTTAAGTTCTGTGTAATGTCAAATGGCAATAGCAATATAGTACTTACTTCTCTAGCTCCTGGTTAGATCTTTTCTCAAAGTTAATGTTTTATCGACTGGGTTAATTCTGCTAACTGTGATTCCAAAACCGTGAAGTCTGTGGAGGAAAGGAGGAAAAGGCCACTTGAACAAAGAGCTCCTTCACATTTAAAGAAATAATTCCTCTTCAGTTCTTAGTATACAGTCTACATACAGTTAAAACTCCTTCCATACCACAAATCCCATGAAATGACAACTTATTCTTTGAGGTTACTATCTGTGATAATGTCTTTTCTGCATTTGTGCATAATATAATCAAATCACAACCACTATGTTATTTGCTATCATTCAGAAATTTAGGTGTGACATTTTTTAAAAACTTCAGAAATTATTATAACCAGTACATTTTGCACCAAAAATCTGTTTATTAGGGATAAGAGCTAAGAATCCCAGAATGGTTGAGATTGGAAGGGACCTCTGGAGGTCATCTGGCCTTGGTGACCCCAAAGGGTCATCTAAAGCCATTTGCCCAAGACCATGTCCAGACAGCTTCTGAATATCTCCAAGGATGGAGACTCCACAACCTCCCCGGGCAACCTGTGCCAGTGCTCAGTCACCCTCACAGTGGAAAGGTGTTTGCTGATGCTCAGAGGGAATATGCTGTGTTTCAGTTTGTGACCATTGTCTCTTGTCCTGTCACCGAGCACCACTGAAAAGAGCCTGGCTCTGTCTTCTTTGCACCCTCCCTTCAGGCATTTGTACTTATTGATGAGATTCCCCCCGATCCTTCTCTTCTCCATGCTGAACAAACCAAGTTGTCCCAGCCTTTCCTCATAGGAAAGATGCTCTAGTCCTGTCATGATCTTAATGGCCCTTCAATGGAAGTATCTGCATATCTGTCTTTTACTGTTGAGCCCAGAACTGAACACGGCACTTGAGGTGTGACCTCATCATTGCTGAGCAGAGGGGAAGGATCACCTCCCTCAGCCTGCTGGCAACACTCCTCCTAATGCAGCCCAGGGTACCATTTGCCTTCTTTGCTGCAAGGACAAAGTGTGTGAATACCAGTGAATTCATTGTCTTAAATAAAACCATTTTAGAGTCTTCGAAGTCCTGAAGAAGTTGATTGTTATAGCTTTGAGAGAACCTCAGTCTGCTTTAATGACTACTAAACCACTTTTTAGAAAAACTGAGCATCATATAGTATATACTGTATACAGTCTACATTAATATTGTAAGATATAGTACATATATAACACATAGTTTCCTGACACACCTGTCAGGGCAGGATGTTTACAGATTATAACTTAAAGGCAGCACACAGTAAGGAAAATTTTTTTAAAGTGTTTCGATACTGGACAACTATTGAAATCCTTGGAAAACAGATAGCAGAAGACCTTTAAAAACTTAGCTGTAAGTCACTTAGCTGTAAGTCACTGCTTTAAAGTCACTCAAAGTCACCAGTAAAATGGAATATAGATTCTAAACCTTTTAGACCTCTGGTTAGCAACACAGCAACAGAGATAAAGGAGATAAAACCCTTTTCTCCCTCTGTAACCCACCTGCTGACAATTGCTCACAAACAGCTTCCAGCATGACATTTCATTGAGAAATGGAGAACTGACCTACCAGTAGATAAGGAAGGAGAAAGTCATTATATACAGTCACAATGGCTTTTAAAAGGTTTGAGAAACAGTTCACTAAATATTGCAGCTAAAAATACAATGTGTTTTTCATATAAACACTAAAGAAGATGCATAAACCATAGACAAAACAAATTACTAATCTGCTATTCTCTAACAACTAATCAGTTTTAAGACTTTTGCTGATCAAGGTTCTTTTCTCCCAGTTAGATTTTTATAATAGAATCATAATTAATGCAATATTATCAACTGTCTTAGACTTCACACTGTATGTCTGTCCTTCACAGGCTTCCCCAGGGCAAAGATTCTTCTTAACTAAAGCATGCTTTAAAATAATTAGAAACACATAGCTGATTTCTTCCCTAGCTTACTGTTCTATACCAAGAAACCTCCTACCCCCCAAAAAAATTCCTAGATTTTGCTGTAGTTCAACAGCAACTGTTAAATGATCCTAACTGAAGACCAGAGAGACTGTTGATGTACCAGCCATTTATTCTGCCTAAATGATTCTGTGATTTTGTGACTCTCAAGGTCTGATGTCATCATTCTGGATGGTTCATAAACAGAGTTTATTTGGGACATAGTGGATAAATTCAGTAAAGGTCTCCAAATGCAAAAGTATTCAGAAGAAAAGGAAGGTCTCTTCTTACCCATTAGTATAGCAACTCCAGAGCAAACTCCTGTTTCATAGCTGTGGCTGAAAACTGCTCCTATTATAAAACACAGTCACAAAGCAAAACTGCACAATCATCTGAGCATGTTGTGAGGAAAAGCCTAGGGAAATGTCACAAAGATGTTGTTTGTTATATTTTCCATGCTTTGTTCAGATTTCACACAGAAAAAGTTAAACAAAGATGATTTAATATTTAGACATGAATAATAGAAATAAAAATAATAAAAACACTGAGAACAAAAATGAAAACTTGTAATTTCATTTTACTTAGGTTTCACGTAGTAATCTGGAATTAAAAAGTATAAAATATATTAAATTGATGAGCAATATGCTTGAAATACAGCAGAGAAATACTGAAAACTAAGAGCTTCTCTGTTCGTCTAAGATAAAGTGCCATACTAGTTCAGTATCTATCATAATGGCTGCCAATCTATTTCTAGCATTTACCACAGTAACAATGCTTAAGTTTATACCTTATCTGTGTGTTGGAAAGAAATGTATTATTTTGTGTATTACTGCATAGAAAGGAGGCTGGTCTCCTTTCTATGCAGTAGAAGGCATATAGTGCTGGTCTTTAAAACTCCTTCCATTTTTAGGGAATACGCCACCTTACAGATGAATTACACTAAACAGCACTACATTTCTCTCCATCTATGACTTAAATTTTTAAAGCCAAAGCAAAACAGTTGCTCCTTTGGCAAGACAGGAGGAATGTGAATGCCTGTCACTGTTTTATTTTTTTCTTAACCATTAGGGTGTAGGGAAAGCTAGTCTATCTTGCATTTACAAAGAGTGAAATATATGATCTAATAGGGAAGAATTCCATCTACCTGCCATTAACTCAGGAACTGTAAAGGCTGGTAAAAATAAAAGGTAATGCAAAATTTAAAAACGAACAAAAGGAAACATTATAAATGCCTCTTCTTTATTTCTGGCAGCAAGGGAGATAATGATAAATTCACATATGGTTTTCTGTTTTGAAGTCTGATTGGGACAGAATTCTCGCTGCCATATTTATGATAGAGAACCTTGTATTTACAGGAACAATTCAAATGCTGGATACAGAAGGACTTCTGAACATCTTTAGCAACAGTCTTTTCTCACCAGCTGGAATTGCTGGTCACCTTCAGGGAAGAATGCAGCAAATAATATTGCCTGAACAAAGAGAATTTGTCTGTCAAAAAGCTTTTCCTTCTACAGTCATCAAGACTGCAGGGCATATTTTTAATATCAGTGCTCTGTCCACTCTGTGCTGGGCGTAGAGAGTTCTTCATATGTTGTGTCCTGACCCAGAAAACAACTATGTAAAAAGAATCTGACTGTGACACACTGTGTTCGATCTCTGGCAAAGAAGCTAGAACATTTTAACTACACATTCAGAGAGCTGGTGTGGAGGACTAAGTTTTGTATGTAAGTGTGGAGTGAGAAAACTTCAGAGGACATGACAGAGGAAGAAATATTTGTTATACAGATATTATTCCTAGATGTATTTCTCTTTGTGACCAAAACATGTGTTTGAACATATTTTAACAAGTCTTCTGCTGAGAGCTACTCCAACTCATGCCAGAAGAGGGGGGTCTTCTCTTTCACCGCAACTACATGGGCATAATAACTGTTTGTCTTGGGCTGGACTACCCTTGTTTTCATAGTTTGTTCAGAATGAACCTTTTTGTTTAAAAAAAGGACATAGCATTCCAGATGCGACTTTTATAAATAAAAGTACCTTCACTAAGCCTGTGTGTTTGTACATGTGTACAGCATGCTTTTTGTAATGCCTTGAAACGCCAGTATCAGCCTCAAATTCCATAAAAACTACCCTGTATTAGACCTGATGTTCTGATTATGAGGGGGAGTAAGAGGAACTGGGAAAATAAGAAATTAAGGACATCGTTTGACAGTGAGATAATACGGTTACTCATACGTTCTTAAGGCTATCTTCTTAGAGTCTCTATTTAATTCTGATTTTTTTAATGTTGTATAACTAACACCACCTTTACTATAATCCTCTTACAAATACGCTTTGTGGCAGTGCTGAGGAATGTCTGAGCTCTGATCCATGACCTGAACAGATCATGATAATACAGCCATAAGTGTGGCAGTTTCTTCTGTAGCCAGATATAAGAATGCTTTGTCCATTTCACCCATTTCATTATTCAAATAAACCTCCAATCTCTACTGGAGTTTAAAAATATAGAACAATCATCTTTGTAAAACTTGCTACAGCCTGGGAGTAACTAGCTGGGTTAGCTCTGAGAATGGTAAACTGCCACCACCATTGCTAATACAGGAGATCCTTGGAGACATAATTAAAAAGTCTAAAGAGGAAAATGTCACACTGTTGGAAAGAAAGAAAAAAAGAAAGCCCACCAGGGGACAGAGATCAAATAAAACAGAACAATATTTTACTCTGATCCATTAAAAATAACAATTAAAACCCAATACGTTTGTTCACAGAGAAAAATAACTCTGATACAGTTAACTTGTTTGTACAATATACATTGCACTTACCACCTTTCAGATGGGTCTGCCAAGACATTTCACAGATATTAATGGCAGAGCTCAGTTAATCAGCTTAAGCCAAAGGGAATCAGTGAGATTTGAGCTCTGATCTATAACCTGAAGTATGTGATACATCTTGTCCCCCCATAGACAACACTCGGTCCCATCTTTGAGGAGTGTAGCAGCTGAAAGATATATAAAAGGGCTTCAAATAAATTTGAGTTGTCAGGCCATAGGTCAGCAGTGTAAGACCTCAGGAGGTGAACAGCAGGCACACAGTTAGACAACAGACCCAGAAAGTGGATGTTCTGTGTTGCAGTATTGTTTTGCAAGTCAAAATGTATTCTTGCAATCAAAATGTATTCTTGCAAGAACAGTAAAACTGAATGTGTTGCCCATACAACTATTTAAGCAATGTTGTGCGAGACCAAATCAGTAGTGAGAATGCTGATTTTAGCATTTTGCACAAGCTGGAATTTGTACAGGGGTATATCTCAACGCTGTGCACATCATGCTTAGACAGCACCTAAAGCATACAACACTTTCTTAGCTTAGCAGACAGTTCAGGCTACAGACTGAATATTTCTAAGCTACAAAGCAAGGATATTACTGTTGATGTGTCTCTAATTGAGGCAAGAATTACTAGTCGTAAACAGATAACTAAAATATTTCTAAAGGAACAAGACAAAAGAAACCCACAAGTTCTTGACAGGAGGTCAGAAAGTGACATTTACATTTCTTCTATTTTTGGTACAGAAGGGGTAAAAACTACTGCAGAATATCATTCAAGTGAGGAATGAATGCTAAAGTAGCTTTAAAAAGACATATAATTCGTATAATTTCAAACATTTAAAAAAACCCCCAGAACTAGAAACAAATGCCAGTGATGTGTCAGATAGGAAGAAAACGAAAAAAATGTGGCATCTTTGACAACTTGTGTGGCAGCATAGAAACATGAACATAATGACATATGGGCTAGATCTTAGGAAAGACTGTACACAAATCCTTTGGCAGCAATCTATCAAAACGAGATCCAAAAATTAAATGAAAACTAATGTTTTGAGATAGAAAGGGTATACAGATAGATAATAGATTTCATTCACTTTGCTTAGTGAAATAATGCACTTTAAATTCCCACAGGCATCTCATTGAAAAAAAACTTGCCTAACATTTTATGCTCAGGAGAATAAAGATCAGACTGAAGCTAAAGAAAAGAGAATTCCAGAGAAATGCTATATATTGTTAACCTCTCTGAAAAGAAATAATCCTTAAAATGTTCATTATTTACCAAATAGTGTTTCTCTAAGTAAATTACTACTATTCACTAGGAAAAGAATGTGATGTTCAAGAAAATATAAGAATCAAAAAGAGTCTGCTGGGGAAATTCTGATTCCAGCAGCTTTTTCAGGATCAGAATTTCTCCCACTGAGAAAATTAAATGAGTTGGTGGCATCATAGAGAAAAGATCCAATACTGGCTAAATGGACTGAAACCACTGACTTAGAAAAAAAACAACTGAACAGATAAAACTAGTATGGGAAATAAACATTGCTCCCACAAGCCTGCCACGTATGCTGGCAAAAGCTGACAAGACGAAATGATTTGTGATCGTGATTGAATTACATTTGGGTAAGCAATTCTGCAAGTATCATTATTCATTAGAATCGATTACTAATCGGAATTTCTTTAATACTATGTGACATTTCGCTTTTGCCTTTTAAGCTATGGTAAAAGAAAAAAAAAAATACACATGCAGAAGTCTCCTTTAGAACAAGCTAAAATATTTATCTGAATAAATATGAATAATTATATATAATATGATATTTATTTATATTTAAATATAAATAATTATAAATAATAAATACAAAATATCTGAATATCCTTCCGTTAAGCTATAGAGAATAGAGAACAGAAGACAGTTTTTTGAGTGTCACTATCAACACTGAGTAAGTTTTAGAAATTGGTTCACTCTAAGACACCTGTGTCAGCATCCAAGGAGGTTACTAGTTTTGGCATGCAAACTGAAAGAAACAAGAATCTTGTTTTAATTTAGTAAATTTTCTGGTTCACTTCCTAGTGAGAAAAAAGAGAGGTCTGCTAAGAACAGGAACATCCAAAACTATGTAGTCCTTGTTAAAGGAAGAACTATGAGGAACCTAATGCTCAGGATAAAAAATTACATAGATTTTTTGAAATCAAATTAGCATAAATTAGATGAGTACAGAGTAAGAAATGCTTCAAAAAATTACAATGTTGATATTGCTTTAAAACATCTTCCATAGCAATTCCATAGATAGAGATATGTTGTGGGATGTTTTCATTTCTTTGATCTACAAAACCTAAGGTTTTAAAACCTCAGCCTTCTACAATACATGTACTATCTGGAATTTTTTAGGTTTAATACAGCTATGGTCATATAGACTTATTAAAATAGATTTTCCAAATTTAGATCATACATTCACAGCCAGCACTTTACCCATAGCATTCGTTTAGTCAAACAATCTGAAAATAACTATCATTTGGTCCCATTTGGCTCTACAATTGTCTTGTATGGTTTATGAAGCATTATAGAGAAACATTCAGTTTCAAATGCATGTGAATGTCAAGTTTATATCTTAAGTTTTACGAACACCAACAAACACGTTGTATTGCTTTTTTCTTTAAAACACCTAAACCTGGCAGCCAAACTACCTGAGAAACTGAAATACACAGAAAACTGGAAACCTGAAGGAGAAATATTCTGAACTTTAAACTACACCAGTGGACTCCAAATACCATACAATTTCTACATTATATACATGTATTACTGTACTAATATGTTAAGTACATTATAAAATATCCAAGAAAATAGAATGTACAAAAAGATGAGATAAAGAAAAATTAAATACTTCACTTTTAATAATTTATTTATTAAACGTACAAAAAGTATTTTCTTCCTGCACCCCAGTGGATTATCTTGTGCACACCCCACTTTGGAGACCACTGGTCTAGACTGCTAAGGAATGACAGAAGTTCTCTATAGGACAGTTGCTTTCACCTAATCTGACTGGAGCCTACAATGAGTTACACTTCCACCCTCAGAAACATCTTCTCCCCTATTTTTTTTCCCCAGTTTTAACTATCTAGCAGTTTATAGAGCTGTTACAAACAGACTGCATCTATTGCCTCTGCAACCACTCATACTGTCCCCAGTGTTGGCAATTAGCAATCATAGTCTTAATTAGCCTGACCCACCTGGCTATTTTGCTACTAATAAATCAATTAATTCAATTCACATGGAGGAACTTCTGTGTAGTACCATAGCTTAATCACTACCGGTCATCCTTGTATATGACTGTTTTATGCGCTAGAACAACTTAGTATCCAGGATGAATTTGTATTCTCCACTGATAAGCAGTCTGTCAAGCAAGTATGGAGTGTGGTTAGTATTTTTAATGTATGTAGGGATTTGGCAAAAGCCTCAGCAGAGTGCAGAGGAGAAACTTGGGATGTAAGCTATAAACACTTTGGCACACTGAACAGGATGATCTTTAGTTCTCCCTGAATGGTACGGATACTGCTCATTGGGGGTCTCAGTTTACTCATCTCCCTCAAGAGCCTCTGTTACTACTCCATTTGTTAGTTTTTGATGTGAGAAATAGAAGCTTCTCAAACCAGGGTAGTTTTGTCATTGGGATCTTTAAGGAGCTGCTTTTTTTTTTTTTTTTCTTCCCCCGGTAGAAATATCTGCTCCCTTGGGAGCTATTAAGCTATGCAATCTTGTACTTATATCCAAAGATGTCCCCTTCCTGTCTTCCATTCTTTCCACTGCAAAGAGATTGTCTGGCTCTATCTCTTTATTGCTCTTTCCTAGCAAGTATCAAGAGGAAACAGAAAAAAAAAAAACCACAGGAACAAAAGACATTTTACTGTCCAGCCTTTTCTTCTTAAGTGCAAGTATATATTTTTGCAGTTGGCCCTATGTCAATGGTACAGACTTCTGCCAAACATGCCTTTTCTGTCATCACCGTTTGCCTTGTCTTCTCTTCCCACATAAGGTGACTGAATATCACTTTGCCCCATCCTCACTAAGCTCACTTTTCCTCACCAAAACTGAAGAATCTGCTCTTCTATAATGACAGACTTTAATTTCTGGAATCAAAAATTAGTGCAATATTGCTGACAAGTGTGGAAAGACATGCTGGTTACAGCAACTATGGAGTAGCTGAACTGTTGGCCACAGTTACAGATGTTCATAGAACATCTTTTACCACTCCCAGAAAACCTTAAACAAATACCTGAGAGAAACTCGTTTCCATTTTCTTACCACTTATTGTGACTAGAGACTAATCAATCTACAATGAAAAAAGTATTTTCAGGACAGGGAGAGAAAGAAGAGTAAAGCTTAACCAGGAGGTCAGAGATTTATCAACACTAGGCCTTACAGACCAAGGACTTAGCAGTCAATAGGAACCTACTTCTTGAAGAGTACAATCAGCACTACCCTGAGTAGTAAAAGCCTGATACTTTATTTCTTTGCAGCTTTGTCTCTTGTAATATTGCATTGACAGTTGTCAGATTTCTACTAACTAAATAATCTACTAAATTAAGATAATACTTTCCAGCCTCAAAAGAGATGGAAAGACCTGTCATAAAATAAGTATTTTTGACTCACGCCCTACATGAGTACATAGGCATTCCAAAAGAATATAGAACAAATCCCATAGGTTCTATACCTAGCATCTAGGGTTCCCTCTGAAGCTGAATCCTCTCGGGCTCTCAGATTATTTCTGCAGGCCTGAGCTTGTTCTGCGGTGGTGCTCTGGTCATTACTTATTTGTGTTTGTGGCCTCTTTATGCTATTTTTCACTCTGATATTTAGTAAGTGCACAGCTTCTGTGGTCACAGCTTCTTTGAATAACAGTATAAAAGTTTCTAAGCTTTCTAACAGTCTAAATGTTCTTCCATGTGTATTTTCCTCTAAATATTTTTTTCCATAATCAGTGACCCCACAGCTGACCCTAACATGATCTTTTTTCTGACGGTATTAGTCTCTCTCAGCAGTTAACTAAATGCCTCTTGCTGTCTTCTCTGCGAGTACTGCCCATCCTTGCCCTGTGACAACACTTGCTGTCTTCTTGATGGGACACTTTTGTCTTCTTCAGTCTCTTTGAGATTTGTCACTTTCTTTGCTTCAGCTTTGCTGGATTCTATCAATACTTCTCTTTCTGACCACTTGTAATCTGTTGCCCTGCAGATTCTCCCCTTCCTGAGGCTGAATGCCTTTATACCCAAATTTTTCCCCCACCTTGGTGAATTGGTACGGTCTGCTACATAGTTGGTTCCTTCTTAAGAGTACTGTTTGAATGACTTGCTTCCATAAAGGAAGGAAGGAAGTCCTGTAGTGATGCAGGAGTTTTATTACAAAACTTTCAGTGTTGATGCTTTTTCATTGCTGGTCATATTCTGAAGTAGTATAAAGTAAATAGACCTATAGTAGATAGTAAATTAACCAGAAGCCTTTTTTGCTCCCAAATGTTAGAAAGGCATGCAATTTGCTCGTTGCATTTGAATATTTTTAGGAGCACTCTTTTAGGGAAGGACGAAAAGCATCCACATTTTACTACATGACGCAACTCATAGTATTGTGCATGCTAGTTCTCCAAAGAAAAATAATTTGTCTGCTTTTCACTAGTAGCTATGTTGTATTTAGTATAATTTTTGACAGTGTTGAAATCTTAAGGGAAGTATTTCTTCAACATACAGAACTAAATGAAAATGAAATTTAAAAGCATCAAAGATTGGCTCGGAAGCAAATGGAAGAAAGGCGTTTGAGGGCAGGCAAATAAGATTACAGTGAAAACAAGAAATACTATAAAGAAACCTGTAAAATATTTGAAAGACAACTGAATATATCCCTCAAATCAGGAAAGAAAACACAGGTGTAAATTGTATTGTGGAAAAGGATTAATTTACTACAGTAGAAATAAAGTGATCAGATACTACATTTTACTTGCAAAAATGTCATAAAAAGTGAAAGATAGGGGTAAGTGACAGAGACTATATATCCAACTCTGTTGTCCATTCCTCTTTATTTCATATGCAAGCTCTTATACTTCTTTATCTGTTCTACGTGTTCAATTTTTTTCCTTTCATTTAACCGGGGACTTCACAAACATTATTAGGTTGCCTTGCATCACAATCTCCATTTGCCTATCTTTGCTACAAGCCATTAAATGGATTCTGTACAGTGAGCTTTTTCATTACTCTTCTCACAATTGTATCTCAGCAGTGTCTCAACAATGTAATTTGTATCTATCATCTATTTTGCCCTCTCAGCCTCTTCCTAGTGGCAGAAAAGCATACACTGGAGTGCTTTGGAATATTTCTATAATTTTATAAAAATTTACCCTGCCATACGTTTACACTAGATGCAAGAAAGTCAGGAAATGCACCTTGTATTTGTAGCAGAAATTGTATTTGGAGCAGAAATTTGTAAGATTTGCACAAAATTCCACAGTTCCGAGAAAGCTCGATCTCCTGTACAGACGAAAAAATTTTCTTTTTGTCAAAAGCTGCATTATTGCAGTGTAGTATATTTAATGACTACTGTCTTCATCTCATAGCTGAGCGTACATCTCTCTACTCCTTTAAGTTGGAAACTTCTGTAACATCCATTTTACACAGGAGGAACTGAACCACAAAGAGCCTGTAATTTGTCTGAGGTCACACAAAAAAAAGAATAATCATAGAATCGTTGCAGTTGAAAGAGACATTTAAGATCATCTAAGAAGGAAAACAAAATTGAACCCAATTTTCCCAAGGATCCCTGGCGTGCCCCATGAGATATTCCTCCTTTAGAGTAACTGCTCCTAGTATTTACAGATTTGGTATGTACCTCTGGTTGTGAATAGCATCTTTGTTAATATGTAAAAATAAATGCAATCTTGAAAAAGTACTTCTGTTGATACAAAAAATTTATAATATATGTTAAGATCACAGCATCTTTGATCCAGAAGGCATGCTTGCTACTACTAAAAGGCACTCCAGAGTAAGAATTATATTTACTAATGTAACATATGTTATATAAATTATTTTATGTGGAAAATGAGTGGAGTAATTTATATATTTCCATGTCAATTTTGTTTCATCTAAATACTCAGTCTTTTTCCTTATTTTTAATTCATGGAAGAAATTCTGTCTCAGGATGGAAGGGGAGAGAGTGAAAGATAAGTGGCTTGAGGGTTAAAAAAGAAGTTGTTGCTAGTTACTAGTTGAATGTTACTAGTCTTCGGAGATCATACTATCTAACATGGCCAGCAGAGGAAGAAGTGTAGAGAGTTTGAGAATACAGCTGTTTATGGTGACTAGAGAAGAAGAAACCAATGATAACATGAGAAAATGGCAGAACTAGAACAAGGAGAGGAAGCATTTAGCTAGATAAGGCACTTGGCAGTTTTAGATCAGTATTGAAGGCAAAATACATTGGGACAAGCAATTCTGAGTACTCACAGAAGAAATTCTGCTGTAGGATGAAAATAAGTGCCTGAATCAGGTAGACTGTCTAGAAGTGCAGCTGTCAGTGTCACTAAGGATTGAATGATTGGTGTCAACAGATGTTCTTTAACACCAATACACTTTTTGTACCTGGATGATCCGCTAAGGATATGTAAACTGCATTATTAGACAATATCAACACAAACTTCTCTGAAGCGTTTGAAAAGTAGTTAACTACTTCCTGGGATGGACTAGTAGTTCCTTCTAAGAGAACTGAAAGCAGTTACTTTTGTTCACTTCATGCATTCAACAGAATTTTGAATATGACCTGCTGCCGCTTATTTGCCCTTCCATTGATGTTAATAAGGGAAAGCAAATACAGAATTTATTTTAATGTACCACAAAAAAATAAGATAAAAATACGTAGAGTCTGAAATATCTTTTAAACTATAGGAAAGGGCTTAGGCTGAATTTGATTGTGGCCCCTCTCACCAAGAGAGTCCTATGTTTGTGGAAATCAAAGTAAATATATCTATTTGTCTTAAGTAATTAATAATAACAACTATGTTGTTTTCAATATTGCTGTTTATCTCAAATATCCTACACTGCCTAAACAGCAGAATCAGATAACAAATGGGCGTTCTCCACCCTCGTTGGACACCTGTTTTTTCAAGCACACACCCAAGCTTTTACCCAAAAGTGGGAAAAAAAGAAAAGAAAGTTATATTCTAGGGCGTCCAAAATAAACTATTCAGGGTTAGTAATAGCAGCTGTATGTCTCTTTAATCATAACTATTTTCCTTCCTAGCTCTCAGCATGGAGACATGACTGCCAGTAGAACTGATTTTAATGACAGATGATTGAGGGAAGTTCACAAGACGCATGAACATGAACGCAAATTACCAGGAGGGGATGAAGTATACCCATTCCCTGTTAAATCGTGCCTGAGTTCTGCATTAAAACATAGGGTGAAATTACTCTCAACCTATCATATCTAATTCACAGATCCAAACTTTCCTTTGTGTGGAGTTTGTTTGCGTTTCCTGCATGGCTTGAAAGCTTTCATTCTTGAGACTCTGTACTAATAAAGACTACTGTAACCAATTTTAAATGTGGAACAATTTTTAAAAGTCAAATTCAGATGCATAGTACTGTCTGCATAAGACAAATTAATTTCTTCTAATACATCTATAGGCTTTGCAGCTTTGCAAGTGCTATGTATCTTTGGGCAGCCTTTATCTGAAAGCTGTCTAATTCTGCTGTTCGACTTCATTCCTGTTCCTTATATAAACACATTTCTGCAAACAACTACTTTTCTACTCTGAACAGACAGTCCTATAAGTTTCACAGATTTCTAATTTTGCCTGTGATCTGAGTGATTCATTTAGTGAATATCACACTGGAAAGATCTCTTATTTCATAGTGTAATCACAACTGGTATCTGAAAAGATTTACAAGAAGACAAAACAATCATCCTGCCCTCAGTCCAAAAATTATTTCTTCCTGAGAATACAGTGATTTAAGAAATCCCCAGTCTGGATATGACTTAAGTATCACATGTTAGTTCTGGGACAGCCAAATATCTTTACTGTGGTTAGTGGTCTGCAAGACAGTGCAAAAGACTTCAATTTGATTCCCTGCTTTTGCATACTTGACCAAACAGACAGCTATGTTCGTGTCCATATAACATCTTTCATCTGAGAATCTCTGAAGATGCACAGCAGGCAAATGCTGAACTGTTGCTGTTTTCAACGTGATTTTACAAAGAAGAGGGCCATGCATGAAATACCAAGAAATTTGAAATACAGTAGTCATACTTGAGAATATGTCATTATGGTTTATCTAGTTTTTACTTGTGTTAAGTGTTTCTACCAATGTTAAGTAAATGTACAGCTCTATGTCAAGCCAACCGGAGCTTAGCATCCTCAAAAGTTGTTATCCTGGGTAGGTCTTAAAAGGTAGTTTTCAGAGAAGGCGGCACAGGTCTTCACTGGTTTGTCAATGTAACTCCACTGGGCTCTATTGGCAAGGCTGTAGTCAAACCTGAATGGATAAACTTTTCAGGATACAAGCTAATTCTGCACAGAGCTACCAGGCTATCTACAATGGGGGTTTAGAGTAATGTAAAAGCATTTATTAGCTTGGTTTCTGTCCCACTGGATAACATCTGTACTGTTTTTGTAACTGAGCTGTCAGTCTTTGTATCGGCAGAGTCACAACTACTTGTCTCATCTGTGTCTTGAAATGCATGGCTTATTGGAACAGAGGAATTTTGACAATTACAAGGTTGATCATAATTTTAGTAACAACTTTGGTGACAGAGTAAAGCATATTTTATATGGTCTTGATAAACTGCAAGCAGATAAGAAGGGATTGTTAAAAGTAACTGGTAAACAACAACACAGAGTAAGGTAAAAAAAAAGACTAGCATCTTGGATGTTGTGGATCACAGTAATACAGATGGGGAGATCAAGTTACAGTGGAACATAAACTGACTAGATCAGTATGGTATTAAAAGGTAAATGCCATTTTAATCATTGTACAAAATCATTGTATGTAAAATACATGAGGTAATTACTCTATTGTCTATGGATCATGGGAAGCTTCAGCTAGAGAACTATTTGCAGATCAGTCCAGTGAACTTGCTGACATTTATAGTAAGTTGAGTAGTACTCAACGAAAAGCAACAAGAGTGCTAATAATTTTCAGAAATACAACCTGTGAGGAATGCTTGAAGGAAAAGGCATTGTTTCATCTATGTGAAGGTGGAAGTCTGAAAAGGACATGATAAAAGTTTTGCAGTGTTCAAAAGTCTGCTATGAAGTCCATCTAGAATAGGACAAGAAGGAATCAGTTTATTTATAGGGAAAAAAATATTTTGTTTAGCTATTAGGAAAATCTACCATTAAAGGTAGTGAAGTACTGGAGTAGGCCACTTAGGGAGGGTACAGTGGGATTTTTTAGAAAGTTCTGGACCATTATCTCTTAGAGATGTTCTACACATGCAAATCTTGTCTCTATACAGATTGAAGTGCTGAGATTTCATCCAGATCCAAAACTCTGCAGTTCCATTAATTCAAGGTGACATACAGACCTCTCAGATCCAGTTTAAAATGAACTAACATACCTCTCTTCATCATATACAGTGCTGATGCTGAATGGCTTGTGTCTCCTGCTCACCATCACAATGCCTACTTTTCATCTAAAAGGCACAATACTAGTAACCTGTTGCTACTTTATATTGACAGATTTATTTTTCCTGGTATCAGTGATTAAATTTAGTACCAAGTTATTGGCCTAGCCTTTACAATAATACAACAAAGTGCTTTAAAAGCTGGAGGTGAGTAAAATTCTTTTCAATAAGGCAAATAGAGAGTGAAGTACTATGAGAGCTAGAAGTAGCTCATTATGTATTTGTTTTGATGCCTGTCTGTTACTAAATGAGATATTGAGCTAGTTGCACTCCTGATGAAGAGCATTTTCTTCTGGAGTCTGGAAAAATTTATCCATCGGTATGCTTCTACAACAGATTTCCTGAATAAATACCCCCTAAAACTATACATGGAGGACCAGATGTTTGCCTCTTTCCTCTGCATAAACGTAGCACTCCGATTAAAAATCATCCTTCCTGTCATACATAGAATTTATTTTAGCTCCCATTTTTAAGTAATGATTTCTATTCTATCAACACCTCTTACAGAGCACTAAGAAATGCTTGCTTGTGTGTGTATGTGTGTGTGTGTGCACGTTTGGTCTGTAAAAGAATAAAAACACAAAAAAGCTGAAGAGGTTACAAGGAAGTACCTTTTGTCTTTTAAGAGAAATATGTGAAATGAGTTAGAAGAATGCAGACAGTAACTAACCAACTTCCTTTTAAAAATGTGACTTGGACTGTATTTCAATCATTCTTTAAACTTTCAAGGCAAAAAAAAAGGAAAGAGAAGAAAACATATTGAAACCCTAACCTGTCCTATATTACTAAAGACTGAAACAGGAAATAGCAATAATGTTATGGGAGGCACTGACAATAAAGCTTGGATTCATGTACTTTCCACACCACCAAAACCCACAAGACTGTAGCTGCTAGGCATATGTATCTGAAGACTCAGCTAATTCTGTGATTATTCACTTACAGGCTATGGAGTTGTAAAGCTGATATTTTAAGCTCAAATATTTCAGTTGCTAGTCATGTCACCGAACTGAAGATTCCAAATAACTGCTACTGAGATCTTGATTGTGTAACAGCTGTCAAAGTTCTTATCTCACAGATTGTGGCATTTCTTCTTTAGTAGTAATAAATTTAGTTTGCTGCCAGTGCAATACCCACTAATTGGCAGTAACACGTCAGGCAGAAGAAACTTGACCTCATCACAGTAATCTGTGGGAAGATGTTGCCACCTTGGACTGGGACAGGTTTTAAAGTTGTTTCTCAGTGCAAGATCAGGGATGGAGTGGGACCGTGTGGAGTGTGGTGGGTTCAGGGGTGTGTGTGTGTGTTATTATATGGCTTCTATTTTTTTGCAGCAACTATTATAATTGTTTTGATGCTTCTGAGTACCAAAACATTTGAAATCATGGTGTCCATTTCACAAAGACAATCAGAGAGCTACTTTTTTTACTTATATGTATCAAACTTAAGTAAGTCTTTTGCTTGTACGTGGTGTATTCGTTTGCTGAAGTCATAGGGCAGAGGATACGTGCATATGGAAGCCTTTCAGATGCACCTAAGAAATCAGAAATACAGGGTCACATTAAAATGCTCACCATAAATGGCATCATTTTACACAGACAACCTCAGTTGCTACAGACTTTCTAAGAATAGTCTGCCTTTCTGGGAGAGTATTTCACAATGAAGAGTTTCTTGCACTCCTTCAAGTGTAGCTTCCTTTGTGTCTTCTTTAAAGCCATTGCCCTGTCCTCCTCACATCTAGCTCTGCTCTGAGAGAAGTATTCAGTCACAGTACTGATAGGGTGGATTATGGAAAGTCTCTCTAAGCGTATTTATAAATTAGCTTTCATAGTAGAAAGTCAAATTTTTCTATCATTGAAATAAAATATAATGAAAGACTCTCCTGCCCTGCATAATTGAGACTCATGAACTAGAAGAGTTACAAATGCTGGAAGATTCGCATTTGAATTTTGAATTGACTCTAAAACATTTTGAGGTTTTAAAAAGAACCATTTAGCAAACAGTTCACTATTTCCCTTACTCTCTTTGTCCACTGGTATACACATGGAATAAATTCCTTTTATTCATTTTATATATATATATATATGCATGTATACAGGTGGGGTCAATTTAGTATTTTTAATTCAGAAAATAGAACTAGGTCATCCACAAACTTGGAGAAATTGGTCCAAGGTCCAAGACGAACCCTTTGGATGTAAAATCAAACTAACTGAAAGTGGGGCAGCCAAAGGACAGAAATTAAATTCAGAGTTCTATCTGGATAGCACTGTCAATTCCAAACAGTATTTGGCTTGTGATCCAGTGGTAGAAGTGCATGGATGAAAAAGTACTTTAAAAAGCTAAGTAGTTTTTGGACACAATAGTTTCATTTCCTAGTTTCTCCAAGTTCCTCAGATTTTAAGCAATGCCTATAACAAAGTCTACACTTTCTTCTTGCAATTGCGCCTGGCCTCAATGTGCAAAAGAAAAGAAGTCTAGCAGATGTCCTCAACAAAGTAGTTGTACTCAAGAGCAGCCAGAGTACCTGGCATTCTAACTAGATCTTTGGAAGTGAGGCTTAGAACCAAGCTCAAGTTCAAACAAGCCCTATTAAGTAGCTGTTAAGAGTAGCTGAATCGTCTGCTAGGAGAGGTCAAAATCTAAAAGTTGGTCTTTGGGAAGAAGGCAAGGATGAAGCTGTCAATTCTTCTGCCTTTTTTTATTTCTCTTGATATGAAAATCAAATTGTATTTAAATATTTGAAGCAATTATAAAAGAAATAAAAAAGGAATAAAGTTGTTATGATGCTTAAGGAATCATTATGCCACTTTACTTAAAGCTTGCTTTAATGTTCTGTACTGAATTCACCTTAGGTTGCCACATCCATTTTAAGTCTCCATTTCAGCAAGGTGTAAATAGCAGAAAAATTGTTCTGCTAAGAGTAGGGAAATCTTAGCAGTAATCTTTCACGACTGGACGTGACAGATTTTGTGACTTGGCTTCCAGTATTACATTTGACATTTTTATTGCTTTTAAGATACTGAGCCACCAATCACTATTAGCTGTGACTGGGGCATTTTATTTGCTAAAGGTCATTTATGAAAGCAAGTTAAGTGCAAAAATGCTTATTGTAAGATAGCAGGATAAAAGAAGTAACATCCCATCAACAATTAAAGTTCAAGACTAAAGCAGTTAAACTGGGTAAGAAAAAAGAGAGACTTTCCCATCATGCTTATAACTAACTCTCCAAGGCAATCACTTTTGACTGGAGTAATATAAGGAAAACAAATGGTAAAACACTAAGAGAACTGAAAAACATTGAGATTCACTTGGGAAAAATACCCTCAAGTGTTATATGAGATAAGCTGAGACATATTCCAGGACGCATATAGAACACCACGTGTGGTCTCTGACTAGCAATTACCAAGCTACAGAAAAAAATTTTGATGGACAGAGATTGGAAGTGACAACAGAGAAAGAAACTTCAAACTAGAGAGCTCTTAAATGTAAACGTGTGTATTCTTATTGGAGAAAGGATGACCACGGAACTAGCAAATAGATCCAAAATAAGTATTTTTACTTTCTTTAAGGAACTTGCTGTACCTTATTCCCTTCATCTCTAAAGTGGGCTGAACAGGTTTTTTTTCTTCGCTTATGTCTAAAACCTTCTAATGTCCCTTACAAAAGCTGTTGCAGAACTACAAAGTAACATCTATATCTATTGCTTTTAATATACGCTCTTTCAGCTGTGCTCATAAAGTACTGGAAGCACGTTTGTCTTTAAGAACATCTGCTAATGCATTTGGGAAAGTTTAGGATAAATCAAACTGTGTGGTAGCAACCTTTAAAAGAGAGTTAGAAAAGATTGGGTACAGAGGATATGGTACAAAAAGAAAAAAGATGGATATGCTGCAGAAAACCTTTTTTCATCTCGAAAAAACACCATTATGACTGGGAGGATCTAGCAATACTTAAGTGCTGGAAAGACTTCAAATCACCTTCAGAATTTTAGTGCAAGAGGCAAAGGAAACGTAATTAGCTGCTCTTAAATTCACTTCCTGAATGACAAAAATGCTTTTTGACTCAGAACACTAAAATATCTGTATTATTATTTGACATACTTCCATGAACTTTACAATGAATTTTGTCAGTTGGTTAACAGGGGTTAGAAAGTTACATGTTCAGAAGTTAAGAAATGTTTTCCGTATGAGTGTCTATACAACATTAATTCAGCCCTTTCATGTGATGAGTACATGGTATCTGAAATTGTATGATCATGTACTGTTTTCTTCCCGCAAGGCCTGTCTGTATCAAGTACACAGAATGGGTGATGTTCTCTAAATGAAAATGAGTGTCTGTATAATGAATGAAGCTTCTTTGTTAAGACTGCTGCTTAATCTACTGCTGAACTTTTAAGGTGTGTGATCAATGAGACAGAAAGACAGACCAACAGTTAAAGCAGGTGAAGCAGTTAAATCCCACCCTGGAGAATTCTACCCCTGTCTCTTAGGTCCTGTGTAATCCCTGGCAACTCACTTTAAACAAAATTGGTCACTAGTTTTTCACTTCTTGGCTCAGGTCCCTGTGGCCCATAGCTAAGTTTAGGTGAAATCCTTCAGAAGTAGTATCCTTGATGCCCTACCTACACCACATCAAATTTCACACGCTTCCTCTAGAACATCAGGAAATTATAGTTTGCCAGGGAAAGCATTAGACCCTTTTTTATAATAAATGCCCAGATATTATTTCCTAATTCTTGAAAACGGTTGAAGTTCTCCCAAAATGTCAGAATCTGACTAACATAAAACTCAAATAAAAATGTTTAAAAAGAAAAAAAAATTTAAAAGGGAAAAGATAAATGTCTAATAGGAAATAGGAGCCTACCTTTTGTGTAAGTCATACTAGGCATGCTACCTATTGCAGAGTAATACTCAGTGTAGGAACTTAATACAAATGTTGAGTATGCATATGGATGCTACAGCCATGTTTCTGAATAAAATGAGTAACGAGATTAGGACTTCATAACAGTATTGGTCTAAAATGCTGATGGGTTATCTTTATGCTGAATTAGATTCTTTTCCTCTTTACTCGTGAATTACAGAAATTAGGGTTTATATGCAGTATTGGGCATAATTTCTCTGTTGGAGATTCTTTCTGCTGGTGAACTGTTTTTTCATTTACATTTAAATTATACTATTCTCTAGAAGTGTTCTTTCTCACCTTCTCACCCATCAAAATATGGAGGATTTCAGTTTGATATGTTGCTGCTATAGCCCTCTATAGGCTACTGGTGCCTTATGTCCCGCATCTGCTCTGGGCACATCCTCTGGACTGCACTTCCAAATTTGCAAAATGGGGAGAAGATTCAAGTGAACTGTAAATTCCTTGCATGAGAAGGAAGATCAAGACAGCAGAGAAATACCACACTCTGGAGATATCACAATTTAGATGACTTTTACACTTGCATTCCTCTCAAGCTGCAGTTCTTAATCAGACTCTATCTCAAACTTGCAACATCTCAGTACTCCAATCTGCAAAATCAAAATAAAAGTGAAGAACTAAAAGTTTCTAACTAACTTTGTTCGTGCTAATCAATCTTAGACCGATGAGTACTACTAATTCTTTATGGTGGTTATAACTGGTTTTGAAGGAAAACTACAGTGAGAACGTATTTGCTGTATAGGATAAATATTCCTGTTGATGAGACTGAAATTGTTAGAGACACTGCTCCCTTCACTGGCAAATATCATTAGTCTAAAAAGCAAGGAGAAGTTTAGGCTTTGCTCCTACTCTCTGAAATCTTACATATGATGTCCAAAAATCACACAGCTTGAGTCTGTACCCTGTCTTTTGAGGTGTTAATTGAACTAAACAAGCAAAGATACGATGACATTTCCTGCAGGATCTATGATGTGCTGATATCAGTCACTGCAGCAATATAAAGAAACCAAAGTCACTGTGCAGGTGGACGGTACAGTATTTTAACAAGGGCCCTATCTTCTTAGGATTATCTCAGGATAAACCACATATTAGGCAAATTTGAAAGCAAGAACTCAACGTAAATTTAAACCACTATTCTGTATGTGCCTGAAAGTGTGATTCTGAAAGATGCAAAATTTCGGAAAAGCTTGGAGCTTCTTCAGTCTGAAGTCTAATGATGATGTATATTCAAATGTCACCAGTTAGCTATTTTGCTGCTGATCCTTTGAGCAGAAATGTCTTATTCCACGATGTTTATCCTGTAATCCCATACTGTCAACCCAAGAAACAGAACTCCCAACAGCCAACTTGCCTCCAGCTATTTTACCTCCTCAGCAGCTTTCAAGAGGCTGTAATATACTGTCAATACAAAAGCCACTGGCTTATTGACAGGTGGAAAAAAAAAAAAGGAGGTTTAAAAAAGCTGAATTAAGTATCAAGCAAGATAACAAAGGAATGACGCCATGAGGCATCATTAGTTTTCATAGAAAACTACTTAAAATCTTTAAAAATAAAGTAACTGGGAGCTATCAATGATTGTATTACACTTGACAGGTTCTTTGTTTGAAATGATAGATCAAAGCTTAGGGAAAATTTTTAGTGTGTAATATTGGTTATTATCACTGTAATCTACTGGTTTAGTGCATACAGGAATACCTCCTTCTAATGCCGAGTCCCAGTTTAAAAAAAAATCTCACTTTTCCAAAGTAGTAAGGAAAGTTGTTTTCAAATTTAGTTGTATGGCTGTTCTAGCAACTGATCATGCCTTTTGCAAGCTAAGGTTGCAGCACTTTACTTTTAATCTGCATCAAGCCAGTTTGGATTCTCCCTCCTTCATGTGAGGATACATAGATGTGAAGTTGCGAAGGCTTTAACCACTAGGGGGCTGTGTGAACACAATTTTTTGGCAACTTCTTGGCCCTCCACTGGTTCAAAAGGGCAAATGCGGCTTTATGTACAATAAAATGTGACTCTGAAATAATTAACTAGTTTTTCCGTATCTCTCCCCTTCGACGGAAAACTCATGAAATCATGGCTTAATTAGTCCTGTGAATTCTTTAGAATGACCATAAATTACTCAGTCTCTGTTGGTCAAGGTGCAAAAGAAAGCAAAGTCCTAAAAAATGCAAAATGCTTTTGCATCATTGCCCGAGCCTAAAACACGCTCTCTACAGTTCAAAGATCGAAACTAATCCTGATGAAGTGTGGACACTGCAAATCCTGTCCACAAGCTGATGCGTATTATGCCTGATGAAGGTCTGACGAATACGCAGAAAACAGAACGACATTTCCACAGAAACACAGATAACCTTGAGATATATCCAGTCAGTTTTTGGGAAAACCTGATTTTTGATACTGATAGAGATCATTCACCCTTCCCTCTTCCAACAGGCACAGGAAATGCATAAATAAGAAAGATGGCAAAATCTGGTAAAAAGCCTGGAAACTTGGTAATTCACAGGGACGTGCTGTTCATTACATTAAGAGTTTGCTGTGGTTTTAGTCCATAGCAGACGCAGGAAAAATCAGAAGTGTCAGGCAGCTATCTATTTTCTATACTTGACCCATCTCCTCTCGATTCTTCTCAGTGCCCGCTGGGTCACCAAACTGTCCAGTCACACCAAGAGGGAGCAGGAGGCAGAACGTCCTAATACTTGTATTTCGGGTCACCTGAAAAGTTCTCCTCACGTTCAGTTTTTTTTAAGATCCGCTCCCAGCCTGGTATTTGTCACAGAGCCTGAGGAAGGGAGACAATTTTGGCAGCGTTAGTGACCCTCGCCGCCTTCACAGGCAGGACACGAGGGATGGCCGGATGGGCTGGGCTATGGGTACCTGCAGATAGAGAATGAGAGCCTCCTGTCACCTTCCCTTTTGTCGAGCATGAGGTACCTGCCACCCCCTCAGCGCCCTGAGCGGGCCACACGCGGCAGAGCGCTTTAAACCGGGAACATAAATGGGTGCGGGGAGGCGAGGCGAGATTTCGCAGGGGTAAGGCGCCAAGAAAGAGGGGGACTGACGGTCCCGGGCAGCCCTCTTCTCCCGCCGAGGGGCCGGGCCGGCCGGAAAGGTGGCCAGACCGAAGCTGCAGCTGGAGCGGCCGTTCCGGGCGGCGGGCCGAGCCCTGAGGCGGGCGGTGCGGGCGGGCGCCGAACGGCCCTGCCCCACAACCACCCCCCACCCCCCCCGGCCCCTGCGCGCGCTCCCTCCTTCCCTCCCTGCCTCCGGAGGCGCGCGCGGCGGCCGTTGTGTCCCTGCGCGCTGTGGGCCGCGGCCGCCCGCGCTTCCCCCGGCGCCGGCGGGGCCGGGTTTCGGCCGGGGTTTTTTTGGCTCCGCGTCGCGCACAGATGTGACTCGTGTCTGTTCCCTGCGAACGTACAACCGTGACGGCTCACCTCCTCCCGCCTCCCTCCTTCTTCCCCCCCCCCCCCCCCCGAAAAAAAAAACCACACAACCCAACCAAAAAAAAAAAAAAACAAACCAAAAACCCACCCTTTTACAAAAATTTCTTCAGATCCCCACATCGAGCAGCAGCCGCCGCCGCCGCCGCAGAGCCCCGGGAGCTGATGGAGCAATGGGTGGGAAGCGGGAAACGGGCACCACAAGAGAAAACTTTCCGTCTGCCTAACTTTTCGCTTCCCTTCTAACGCTCTCGCCCCCCCGCCCCCCCCCTCCCCCCCCGGCTCCTGACCCCCCTCCTCTGGGCTACGCTTCATTTTTCCGCCGTCTCTCTCCCTTTTCTCAGCTCCCCCCCCCCCCCCCCCCCCCCTCCACCGCCTCCCGCCACCTTTCTCCTTGCCGCCTTCTCTCGCTCGCTGGCTCCAGCGGCGCCTGGAGCCGGTAAAGAGGAGGAGAAGCAGCGGGAGAGGAGGCTGCCGGACGCTGCGAGGAGGAACCGGGCAGAGAAGGGGGAAGCGGGCAGGCAGAGAGGGGCGGCGGGCCGGCCCCGCGCCGCGAAGTTGGCGGCGGCCGCTGGGCGTTTTTGACAGCTGGGCGCGGGCGGCCTCTGCCGCAGCCCCCGCCTGGCACGGAAAGTTTTAGGGGTGGAGGGACGAGGCGGAGGGGGGTGATTTTTCCGCCCCCCCCCCCCCCCAAGATTTCCCCTTCTCTCTGCCTCCTCGTCAGCCGTCCGTGCCCGAAGAGCGGGGGGTTCGGAGGAGGCGACGCTGCCCTCTCGGAGCCGCTGGCAGCCTCCCCCCCCCCCCCCCCGCTCCCCCCCCCCCCCCCCCCCCCCGCCGCCTCCCCTTCCCCAGCCAAACAACCCAACAACAACAAACCAACCTGTGGAGGCTCTGACCCGAACCTGGGTCCCTCCTCCCATCACTTCCAGCTCTCCGCTGAAAGCGCTTTTCTCTTTTCTTTCTCTCTCGCTGCTCGGGCTGAACTTTGGGGGCTGAAGTTTTGGAGGAGTCAGAGAGAGGGCGGGGGGGCGGGGGGGGGAGACAGAGAGTCCTCGCTACTGCTGTCTTTTTTTTTTGGGGGGGGGGGGGGAGTATCTTTGGTTTATTGTTTTGTTTTGTTTTGTTTTTTTAATCTCTATTTTTTAGCTCAAATCACCTGAAGGTGTGAGGGTGAGAGAGAGTGAGGAGGAAGAGGGGGGAGAGACGGGGGGGGGGGGGGGGGGGAAGAGAGAGGGAGAGGCGGTGAGAGCCCAGAGGCAGAAGGAAGGGTGCAGGCACTGCCGCTGAGAGGAGATCGAGAGACAGGGGGTGCACTTGACAACCCAGCATGCAGAGATGGTAAGAAGTTTCCAGCAGCCTTTCTCGTTTTCATTCTAGCCTTTACTTCTGGTTTGATTTGATTAATAAATCGTGCAGCAACACAAGCAGCCCTTGCTATCGCTATCCGGCGTGTTTCAGCCTTCAAACAAACAAGCAGCCGGGCAAGGCGAAGGAGGAGGGTAATAAATAAATCAGCCCCGTGCTGCGTGGATTGGGGGAAAAAAAAAAGAATTACTAAGAAGCTGTGCTAAACTTTTAAGTGAGTTTGGGGGGTTGAAATGGGACGGCCACATGCTTTTTACCGCCTCCCTCCCTCCACTGAAGATGAGGGGCTCAGTGTAAAAAAACGTGTGTGCGTGTGGAGGGAGGGCGAGTGAAGGTGGAGCGGGGTTGAATCGGGCATACGGTGGTGGTCTGCTCTTTTTTGGACACCACCTTCTGCTCGGAAATGAGTAAGGTTCGCACACAATGTAAAGGTAACCTTTGAGAGCGGGGAAGGAGCTGCGTGTTTGCGTGAGAAACAACGCCTGAGGCAGGGAGACAGACGTGTAAATCCACCTTCCCTCCGTAACTCTTTTTGTTGTGCATGTGCTTGCAGTTTGCACCTCTCCAATCAGCGATTGTTGGCAGAACTTGCAGAGTTATGCTGATGCCCTAACCGTAAGAGGGAGGGGGGGAGCCCCCCCAAAAACAACTTTGAGCAAGTTTTTGTTGCTTTTATTACATGTGCCGGGCAAATGCACGTCTCCTTTGAATAGCAGGGTCTGGGCTTTCTTTCACGACTTCTTAATTTTCATATTAAAAATCGAAATGACTGAGGACCTATTTGACTGAAGTCCGTTTGTCTGGGTTGTGATGTGAGGATAGGTTAAACAGCTTGCAAAGAACAAGCACGTTTAGAGTCATGACTGAACTTAACATGCATAATGATAACTGTTCGTATTAACAAGTGGACTGACCTCAGTGATGAACAGTCCATATTCAATCAGCCCATACTCAGTGAAGGAGTTATTTTCTATCGCTGTTTGACTGCTGCCTTGCTTTCAGTCAGCTTTTGTCACCTCACTCCAGGAATGTTATATATCTGTCTTGTGTGCCTTGAATATACATACGGGCACGCCTGCACACGCACATGTGTGTGTATACGTGTGTATATATATGTGTGTATGTATGTACATACATACGTGTATGTATGTATACACAGCACTCAAACTATAGATACAGTGTATGTCTGTGTGAATGAAGGGAGAGCTTGAGATGGAGGGTTTGTATTTTTCCCTTCTCTCCCTAACATGACATGTCTTGTTTCAGTGATCAAAGCCACAACTGGAGTGTAGGAGATGCAACTGTCAAATGTACACAACAATGAAAAAAAAAAAAAAAAAAAAAAAAGGAGGGGGAAAAAGCAGCATGTGCCCAGAACTGTGGTTACAGTAACACTGACAGAAATTAAAGTGGTTTTGAAAGCAGCATGCGATTTATGATGGTTCCCATTTACCCTAGAGTCAAGCTGTTGTAAAATTGATGCACAAAAGACATCATGTAATAATCCGGTGTACCCAGGATTAAAGTGGCAATGAGTGTCTTTTTTTGTGTGTGTCTGGCCGACAGTTAAAATGGTTTGAAGCTATTTTTAAGTAAGAAATCAAAGCAGGATATTACATATTTCTTTTCTTAACCTGTATGTTAGCCGTGCATTGCAGTCGTTGAAATATGTTTTAGTGGAAGTGGGATTTTATTTCTCATTATCTTCCATTTCCCCTCTGTATTATAACCCATCTCCATACATGAATTTTAAAATGGGGTAGTGTTTTTGTCATAGTTTCGGAGTACAAATGTGCACAGTTTAATTACTGAGTTCATTTCAGACAGTAATATTTAATAAGCCTGATCAGCAGATCTGCACAAGAATACCAAGTTCCTGTAAAAGTATGTGGAACTTTCCTTGCCCTTAAAAATTGCAGGAATTTTTAATCTGAAATTTAATGGGGCATATGAGCTGTCTGATACATTAGTTTCATTTTAAGCTGTCCAGTATTAATGAACCATCTAGCTCTATGTATGTTCTGCTTTAAGTTCCTAAAGCACGTGAATTTTAAAATTTACTTACTATATATACTATACTATCAAATGATCCATCTTTACCTGATCCAGAGGCAGGAAAATCTAAATGTAAATTGTAAACTAATTTATTATGAGGAAATTTTGAAACTCCTTTTAAGACTTGGGATTGTGAACATGTTCCTTAAGCACACATCTTACACACATAACAGAAACCCCCTGCCTTGGTACATTATTTTGTAAAAATACACCACTCTGGCATTTTAGGGGAAAAAACTGAGCAGCTCTATGTCTTTAATCGCATTGCATTTTTATTACTGAGCTATTTGTGAAAGATGGGTGTATGATCACATTAAACAAAGTAAAGGAACAGACAAAAGCAGAGATGACTATTGCTGTATTAAAATGTAAGTGTTACAGTTTGAATTTTCTAGTGAGTTTTTGAGTTCAGTGCTTTACATAACATTTTGTCCTAATCTTGCTTGCTGTCAGAGATGTTTCATGGTTGTGCAATTGCTGCAGTCAAGAATGCCAATTTGCATTCCAGGAGTGTCATTTGATTACTTTTATCTGCACAGCTCGAAGACCAGCCCAGACCTCTCATTTCATCTTGCCATGTCACGAGTCAGTGCTGTGTCGTCTTTTCAAAAATCTGCCTGATTTAGACAAGAAAGAAAAGTACTTTCATGTTGCAGCCGCAGTCCCCTGCTAACTTGTCAGCAGCAGGATATGATTCACTTGGGCCCAGACGAATGGTACAGAGACGAGGGTTAGGCGGTTCAATAAGCCCATGGACAGGTAGTGTGTGACGTCCCAAGAGAGCTTAAGTTAATGAAGAACAGGTCTGCTTAGTTCTTCACACTCTGACCTGGTGCTGTCCCCACAGTTTTCTCATTTGATCTTTCCCAGCAAATTGATCTTTTCTAGTACTTTTTTGCCTTCCAAGTTAGTCCTTGTGGGACTGAAATTAGCAGAGCAACTTAAGTTGGATAATACAGCTGTTCAGAAAAGAAGAAATTGGACACTAGCTCATAAAGGGGGGAGGGGAAACTAAGCTATTCTTTCTGTTGTTACTCAGAATTCCTTTTTTTATTTTTTTTTTTTTTTTAGTTTTATTTTAGAAAACTTCACAATAGCTGTATTACTTTGGAAGTTCACTTTCTTTCTTATTTATAGTCTGTGTGGATGGTCCATTGCACACTGCATTAAATGTGTATCGTTGAAATAAAACAAACATGCTTGCAGCATAGACTGCAGGTTTGCTTTGGTATTTGTCAGTTGAACTTACTTGTTAGAAATGATTTGCTAGTCTGTAATGAGGCTTTTACAGTTGTCGTAAGACATTTTAAATATCAATTGCACATGCCAACTACATTATTTATAGCCTGCTAAATAACTGTAATTCCATAGTATCCAATACTGAAATGCAGTGGAGATTAAACAATACAAGCCATTACAAATGGTATGTGTAAATATTATGGTAGGTGAAAATACAGTGAGCAAATTACCACTGGCATTACTGGTTTTCTGGAAAACCAGTGTATACAAATAAACTGGTTTTGAACTGAGTCACTCTGTACTTAAAATCTTGATTCTAATATGGGACTATGGTATTATCTATCATTCTTTTTTACATTATTTTTACTTAGCAATTCGAAAAGTGGAATGGAAGTGTGTTTGTGTGTGTGTGTGTGGAGGGGGTTATTTCAATACGTACATGGCTGGGTTGTCAAACAATCTAAGATTTCAAACAAGAATTTGGTAAATAAAGTGTAAGTTGAAAATAATTAAGAGGGTCTTTAGTATGCTGCACAATAATAAGCAGTATTTAACTTTCTGTATTTCATAGCAGATGTTCTCACATATTATATGTGTCCTTTCAAGTTGTAGAATTGAGGACACTGCTGAATGAAAGCAAGAAAACTTATTATGTAAGGGAAATACTGCTCTTGCTCTTTCTCAGTATTGCTTTTGAAAATGGGAAGGAACTGTAGAGGATCATTGGCCAGTTAAGCTCCTCTGCAGAGCTAGAGGGAGCTTCATCATTTTATTAGATATGCCATAGGTAAGAAAAAGGGGGGAAAATATTCTGGATGAGGGAGGGCTGATTACTAACTTTTTTTCAGAGCCAAAGATCTAGAACTTAGACTTTGAGATGGCTTTATTCTATGTTACATATACATGTATGTCAGTGGGATTTGTGGCTGACTACAGATCTTGTCAATTTCAAGCAAAACAGAAATGACCAACAGCAAAGTAATTACATTAAAACAAGTCCAAGTAAAACATTGGATTTTATACAAAAACAAAATTTATGTTTTTTTCCCCTCAAAGATGGGAGTTTCTGTCAGTGTCCCTTTTCCTTTTGCATATTGGACACTGTCACCAGAATTTGAAGTCTTTTCTTTGCTGAATGTTGTTTAATGAAAGAGTCCTGACTTGCAGTCTGCATATTTGCATGGGGCTTTTGATTTAATGATTCAATTTGAGCTAATGTCCACTATTAGTATGTGTTAGGAAAAAAATGTGCATGTCTGGAAATGCAAAAATACAAAACAAATAGAGTATATCTGTCATTTTGGAAATGTGTATCACTTCCTAATCTAGCCAGGAATTTGTACTTAATTTAGAGGAATAGCATTTAACATGGCTTAATAAAAAGCATCTGTTTCAACCTTGTATTCTGTGTCAGTTTCATCCCACCTAAATTCTGACATACTTGTTCTAAAAACACATTGATCATAATTGCTGCTTAATAGTTATATGGCAGCTTTTACAAGCATTACTTTGGACAAACTTATTTACCATTCAAGTAAATGATATAATCCAGTGAGATAAACTACCAGATTTGTCTCCTTTATCTCTTGCACAGTAGCTCTCATTATGTGCCATGCTAGTAAAAGCCTTTATTTGTTGATTATTAGAATCGTAGTACACACAGGAGTTCTGCTATAATTTAATGTTCAAAGAGGTTCTCTCATTTTAGAATCTTTCCATAGTACTCTCACCACATGTTATAAATATGTATATTTTATACTCCAGATACATATGCAAATACTTTCCTTTCTTATTCCAGGTAAATCAAGGTTTTTGAGAGATGATTCTTTTCATATGCAGCGTCTATTTCAGTACTTCTCTGTTGGAATAATTCATGTAAAACTGCACAAATTCAGATAACTTAATCAGATTTGTTTGTGATTTGTTACTTTAGAGAGTTCTATTTCTTTTTAAATTTTTTTTTCATGGAGTTAAAAATCTTTCAGTATGTACTTAAATCAGATTTTTGTAGAAAATTATAAAAAGCTAGAGGAGTTTTAAAAACATGCTGGGCATTGTAATTATTTTTTAGTTATGAAAAAAAGAATGTCCATAAAGCTGATTCTTAAGTCACAAGCCAAAAGAAATCAAAATGCCATAAGCTAAACACTAAGAAGTTTTTAAGTCACCATGAGCTGGTGCACTGTCTGGAAGTTTGGCTGTGTTTTTCCAGCGTATTACAATTGGTTACGTCTACAGTTCTGCTGCATGGAAAACTTAAGAAGCTAGGCCCGTTAGAATTCTTCAGCTACGGGGAAAGTTTTAGATGGTATGCAAAGCATATTATGAGCTGTTATCAGCTGTAGATGAAGCTGAGTGTACGTACAACACCCATCATGCTGTCAGCTGGAATCACACTGAATTAGTGTTGCAACTTTATCATATTTGTCAAATATGTATTATTTTGAAACTTGTGATTTGTGCTTTTAGTCAATGCTTTTTAATGTTGAATACAAAGATGTAACAGCAAACAAAAAACATTTTTGCCTTTTTGTGACCTGACATTTGCCAAAGTGCCCCATGCTGAAATTTCTTTTCAGTATCTTTTTTTCTTCCAAAGCCAGACATGTACCCAGACACAAAAGCCTCTGTGTATAGCAAGCTGTTTTAAATATTGTGACTCGACGATGTGCTGTCCTTTCTCTGCTTGAGCCAAGGATCTCTGCTCAGTGTCTGTGGATTACCAAGTCCCTTCTTTATTGTACCTCTTGTCAGCTATTCCTATTCATTTAACCTTTCATTAGTGTCTGTGCAGCTTCACTGTCTGGAAAGGCAAGGAAAAACCTAAAGGCCTACTGTCACAGTTATTAGATTTCTCGGTTACATCCCAGCAACCATAAAGGAGTAAGAGTCAACACTATTGTCATGCATGCTGCTATCCTGGGGTGCAACTCTTCTGTGCATGTCAAGGACATGTGCCACATGTTGATAATGCATCCCAGGGATAAATGCACGACATGGGGGATAAACCAAGGCTGGCACTAATGAGCTTTGTAGGAGTTATTGCAAAGACAAACAGTTGTGAAGGAATTTTGCTTAAAACGCTGAAGAGATGGACTTGCATTAAGTGTTGCCAAGGCTTGCTTGTGAGGTACTTGTCAATCATGTTAGTTTCATTTAAGTGCCATTTACAAGGGAGCAAATGTTTTCTATGACTAAGAAATGTATTGCTTTTCCTTTTTTAAGCTGTCAGGGTAAAGTGTGCTTGAAGTAGTCCTCAATAATATACTTTATGGCTATTTTTTCTATTTACTTGTTTTTGGATCAAACCTGCAAATCCTCCAAATTGCTTAGAAAAAAATCTGCAAATACGAATTACAATATATTTAAAAATATTCCTGTTAGCAAAGCTTCAAAATCACTCTTGGTGTTGTAAAAGCATTGACATAGTCTTGTTTGAGGCATAAATTTGGCTGAGAGTATCTAGGTGCATCTAAGTAATTTCTTCTGCATTTGCCACCCAAAGAGGCAAAATTACTAGTTATGGCACTGCTTCCTCATTCTGCTGAGGCACATCTTCCATTTTGTCCAGGGCAATATTCACATACATTTTGCTTCTAAAGTTCCTGTGAAGTCCAACTTAACTACCCTGTTAACCAAATCAAGCTGAACCCTAGAGCTCTCAGTTTTTACAACAGTAAAAATACACCCTTATTCCTGACCTCTCTATAGTTGACCCTTAGACCTTTTAGAATGCATCTTAATTACATTTTTATCAGTAGTATTATAACAATATGGTACAGAACTTCATATGGCTTTCATAAGGATAATTTGATCAAAACAAAATTAGACCTAGATGCCCCATGCCTGGAAGTGTTCAACGCCATGTTGGATGGGGCTTTGAGCAACCTGGTCTAGTGGGAGTTGTCTCTGCCCATGGCAGGGGGGGTGGAGCTAGATGATCTTGAAAGTCCCTTCCAACCCAAACCATTCTATTATTCTATAGATTTACAGTTAAATTATAATTTAGTAACTCCCCTTAGTTCTATGTAAAGTGTAAGGGTCTATGTTGGTCCTACTCATAGCAAGGTTGAAACTGTGAGTAAAGCCATTGAAATCAGTGAAGTTAAGAGTTATATGAAACTGCTGAATGAAATCTAGTCATCTCATTTGCACTTTCCATATGGCATGCAGAGAGGGTTTTAAAGATGATAAATCTTGTAGTGGGCTTCAGGAAAATTCTTACAACTTCCTTGTTTCAGATGCACTGTTTAGACTCAAATCTTCAAAATGTGTGAGTGGTCATCATTTATTAATAGGAATTCTGGGCTTCTTACTTTTTCTTTACATTTCTGATATGAAAGAAGTGAAGTATGGCTGCAACTTTTGCTTTAGTCAGAACACCGAAGCCAAAGTGATCAAGTAGTTGGTTGTAGGAACAAGTGCCTCCAAAGAAAATTGTGTCTGAGAGAAAATTCAGCAAAAATAATCTTTTTATTTTTCTTGTTCAAACACTGGAAACATTTGTAACACTGATACTGAATTCCACTTTCCTCAAATTAAAAGGGAAGCTGTTATATTTTGTGATTTGAATTAGACATTCAAATGGAACAAAATCTTCAGACATGAGCTGGAACAAATGTAGTAGTGCCTACTTAGTTTAAAACATCCTTTCATTACTAGACTGATATTAGCTTTGATGAATCTAAAACTTACTACATGGTTTCCCAAATCAAAGATGAAAGGGCCAGTTAGGAATCAAATAAATTTTCCTGTTGAAATGTAGCATTTGACATTTAGAAAGATGTGCTCAGCATGATGAACCACTTCTCTTTACTGCAACTAGCCTGGTGATTTTTGCAATAAAACTACTTTGAAATTGAATTGAGGTATAATAAATTTAAGGTAAATTAATTTGGAAGTCCTGATTAGTGCCATTTTTGAACTGAAGGAGATATTTCCCTGAAAGCACTTTTTTTCCCCTCTGTTATTAATAGATGCCAGTTTTCATTGCTAAGTAATTACTTTTGTAGTTGTTTTGATAGAATCTTACTGGTCTAACTCCATTGGCTTTGTTGTGGCAGTGTGCCAGTTTTGTTAAAGAAAGATTTTGTTATTCACCTTGCTGTGAAGTTACTGGTATATTCCTAGTACCGATCAATTGGACATATACTCTATCAGTATGTTTGAACAGTTATTATTATGTACAGTAATGTATAGTCTACAGTACAGTTGAGCAATGCTTTTATAGTGATCTGATGGCAATTATATGTTTCTAAAAGCCCACTGATAATTTTCCAGAATGAGATTCTGTACAGAATCCTAGAGAGCATCGTGGAAAAGGTTTTGCTGTTCTGCTGAAGGTGCTAAGATTTAGTAAAAATTAGCCAACTAATAGTGAAAACTTACAGCTTTCTTCCATGCTAGGCCATGACCATATTTCTTGTTAGCAGCTGTATTTTGAGTTGGCTTTTGAAGATACCGTGTTTCTGATGTCCCATACAATATATCTGATGAAAACAAATGACACTACACGCCAGTTTGTTAAGTGATTATATAAGCAATGTGAAGAGGCTGAGGAATTAGTGTTCTTCAGTACACAAACTGGCATTAAGATTTTCTTTGCACTTTGGTGCAAATATTGAAAAGCAATATGTGAAAATGCATATGTTACGTAACTAAAGGCTTGTAGGAGAATTTAAGCTGATATAATTCACATGGTAAAACAGCAAGAAAGTTAAGTAGGAACAGGAAGCAACAGCAGATAAGTGATGTGTGATTTAAAGGTTTCTACTCCCTTACTTAAACTGTGCTTCTTTTTTAACTTTTGCCTTCAGAATGTAAGTTACAATCTTCTCTCTTATCCTCCTGTAACTTGTCCTACTTTGCATATCAGCGATGAATCTCATTTATCAGCTGGTATTTTTAAATGATTTATGATATCAAATGATTATTCCGTAAGCAAGAAGTTCTTCAATTGCTGAGTGGACACTCAGAGAGGACGCAGGTATGCATCCTTTTTTGTTGCTTTTTGGAATGCTGTTGGTATTATAAGGGCAGCAGGGAGGGGAGTGAGCTGCTTGCTTCTTCATGGTTTGGCTTGAGGGTCATAAAGTGGCAAGAGGCTCTTCACCAGCTCCTGCTAATTGGGCTTTCTTGAATACTCTAGTAGTCTTTTGATTAAAAATAAGAGGAAAAAGTGTCTGTGATGCTGGTGATGGCAGGGAAGGAGCTGGATGAGGCTAATAGTCTGATGTTGAAAGAGCTTGCACAGGCTTATATGTCTAGTCACCATAGCAGCAGGGCAAGAGACTTGCCCCTTTCCTACTCTGCACACCTTTACTGGCTCTCATGTTATTTGTGTGTGGAATTTCATAGCCCTTTTCCTATTAAATGGATTGCAGGTGTGGGCAGTATGGTGGGATGAGTTTTGCATAATGTATGAGTTCTACGCAGCATTTGGAAGTCACTGGGCTATACAGAGGATTTGTGAGCATGTTAGATAAACTCGTGGAACATACAGGCAATTCCTGTCTTCCCACTGTCAAACACTGAGGGTCAAAAAAATCACTCTTCTCATGCAGTTGTTGCCAGACCCATGAAGAATTTAATCACAGGAGACCAGACAGTTGCAAGAGAGAAACCCGCTGAGTGGTGAAATCTAGAGAACTGCTCTTGTCCTCACCTTTATGGGTTTAAGCCTCAAGGATGTGGATGTGATGTAATACAACTATTCACCTTCAGACTTCAGTTTTAAACGTACTTGGTTTTCCGGATTGTTTTTGCTCTTGTGGTGATCTGTTTATAACAAAGCAACACAAATTTAGGCTCACAGCAAGCAAAATATGCATGTTCCTTTTGTGTTACATATTGCAAGAATGATTTTGATTTAATGTGCTTTTATAAAAATGTATCAGTGGCATGTATGGAAAGATGAACTACAGATGTAGTGGAAGAAGAAAACTTTCAGAAATTCTGCTGCAGCTTTCTTGTGTGTATGTGGGTATGTGTATGTATGTATACATACAATATATTACGGTATATACATACACGATATATATGTCTTTATAAATGCATTAACATATAATATACACATACATACATACATCCACTTACATAGTACCCGTGTAGTACATACATACATACATATAATGCATATGTATAAAGGCTTTTCTTGACGGGCCTTTTTGCTAGCAGGAAGACTTTTTGGGCAGTTCTGGTTCTTGAGTAAAACTAAGACATAGATCAATCCTAAAAGGTGTCTGTGAAAACTTGTGCACTGCTAGAAGGGAAACCAAATATTGTACCTCCTGTTAATCTTTGGAGAACATTTTAGGAAGTACTGGTTTCTGTTTGGAGTTTTGCATTTCTTATTTTATCTTCATTGTTCTTCAACTTTCTTCTCTGTTCTGTATATTATAAAGTCTCTTTCTCAACATTCTCATACAATTCACTGTGCTTCCTTTCAGAAATATATTATCTTATTCTGTGATTTGAATATGTTCCCATAAGCATTACTTAAACCAAAGCCAGTATTATGAACCTGTGTCTTACAAATATATTACAATAATGATAATGAGACCTGCTAACAACCAAGCCTCTGATATCTCTCTAATTCTGGGAACTAAAGATGACCATGCCAGCTTTTGTGGATATTTTCCCTGGAAAAGCAGTGTCGGGTTGGATATGTGGAAGAATCCCTGCATTTTTCTCCAAAATTAGGGGTCTCCTCTCCTTTAAGAAGACTGATGACTTCCATTTATGATGACAATATTACAGAAAGTCACAACACTATGCCTTTTATCATACATTATATAAGAAGAATCACCAAAAATGGTCTGGCATTTCATTGGCTTGCAAAAGAGGATCTTCAATCCATTTATCGTGGGTTCTATTGCTGTTATAATGTACATTGAAGTATATTGTGATTATATTATCATGGGAATGTTTTCACAATGTGCGGGCTTAGTTAGTTATTGTTATGTTATAGAAAGTATCTCTGTATTTTCTGCAAAAAAGCTTCAGGATTGTGAAGATTTTAGGAACCTGCTGTTCCTAGTAAAATAGTCTTGGGAAAATAAGTGTTTATAGATGAGGCTACTCATGAAATAGTGGGAAATATCAGGTGTTGGCAAAATACGGTGCCAGGGTGGGAAAAAGCACAGAAAAAGTTCATAAATTACATAAAGGTTAATGGAAGCTCAGCTGAAATTAAGTCATGTTACTTAGCAGATCACTTGTTTTACTACCATTCATGTAATTGCAGTGTTGCCAGTCACTGAGATAGGTATGCAGAATTGCTGAGTCCTGTGTGAACAGACACAGGGGCTGTTTAACTCAATTTTAGGCAAGGCAGAAGTTGGTGCATTTGAGGCGTTAGTTTCATTGGAAGTACTGGGTGTTTTGTTAGAGGGTTTGCACTGTACTCATTGCTGGCCTTCGGTACTGAAAAATCGCTAACTAGCTTATTGAAATTTCATGCCAGGATGTCAAGAAAATATGTTACAAACTTGAATCATAGGCCACATACAGATAGCATTCTAGGACCTTTGTCAAACAGAAACATGGTATAGGTGCGGCAGTTCAGGATGGAGTGAACATACATCATTTGCAGTTTATGTAGAACAGGCTGATGGAACAGATCCTCTGTCATCAAAGCAGTCAGTACCAGGTCTCACACTAACTTCAAAAAAACTTTTGACTTTTTAAGTTCATTATTCTTGTGAGTACACTGACCAAAGACTGTTCTTGCAAGGTAATCTTTAGTAGGAATTTGCAGCTTGTCAACTAACTTGCACTGTCCTAATCATATGTAGTTTACTTCACTTTCAGCGTTGGCAAAGCTACATGACATGTGCTGCAAGCTAATTGATACACCGTGAATTGGTATCCTGATCACCTGATGGTTACTTCTTTGTGTGGTTGTTTTCTAATAGTTCATGGGTGTTTTGCCTTTGGCTTTCATGAGCTTAATGCTCAGTTGTAATTACCAGAGCTGGAAAATGGTAGAGCCGTGGTATTAGCACTTTGCTCTGAAGGGATCATGGGAACTTGAATCATGGCATATATTCAAGAGGTTTTTTTAATGTCTTGTGCTAAAGACAGCCACTCCATGAATAATATCTGAGTCACCATGCTAGTTATCCAAAACCTCATAGAACTGAGGAAAAAACATTGTCTGGAAAAGAAGTCCAGTCATCCTTCTAGAGTAGCGACTTGTAAGAACTGAAAGAGGGGGGCAATTTTATTATAAGTAATAGTGGCAGAGTTAAAAACCCCCACAACTGAATACATATCGGTAAATGTGTGGTCTGCATAATATTATCATCTGTAGCATGTAGTCATAAGTTGATTGTGAAGGATGGAACAATGTAATTCAGTGGTATACTGTAACGTTCTCAAAATACAAATCTGTCTTAAATAAGGGAAAATCTATGGATAAGCTACATAGAATCATAGAATACCAGGTTGGAAGAGACCTCAAGGATCATCTTGTCCAACCTTTCTTGGCAAAAACTTGATCAGATTGATCAGTGCAATGCACATGTAGAGCTCTATATGTTTTGTTGTTGTTCTGAAATTGATTGTAACTCTGGAGTGCACTGAATTGTAGTATCTTCGTATTTATTCATACTAGAATTACACTATTACTTATTTACAGCACTTGAAATGCACCAGTGCCTTTTCCATGCGGGATCAATGCCCACAAAGTATGCAAGATGAAGTCTTCCCTTCTCTGGAAGTGAAGCTACTTTTCTAAATGTATTGTGTTTGTGAGACTGAGAGAAGTAGTTTCTGAGACAGACTAACACAGGTTGATATTTTTGAGATGTATTCAGATGCAGTCAGCTTTGTTTCTTTCTTCCCCAAGATTAGGTTGTTTTTTCTTCCTGCTATGTTAATGAACTGAACTAATGCTGAATGTGGCATACCCAGCTACTGTGCAGGTTGTTAAGCAGACTGCTTCTGGGGTGATGTTAAAGGTACTGGTTTTAACTGAGTAAGACTTAAATGGTCTAATCCTAAGTGCGGTGTTAGCCCTACTACCACAGTTGTAATCAACAAACAAGCACTTAACTCTTTCAGCTGAAGAGGGAATAGGCATATGGTGCTGTGTGTTCTTCATGGGAAGCCCTGTCTTTGAAAATTTTATTTCTTCCCTCATACAAACAGTGTGTGTGACATCACAGGCACACTCTTTCCAAGTATTCGGCAAGTGCCATGTTTTTTTTTTAAGTATCTGAAGGAGGAAAAAAGGGTTATTGTCAAGTTTTGTCTAGATGGGACATGGTATATGCTGACAGAAGAAATATTTCTGCCAACAGTGCTACATCATCTCTCTAAGTAACATTAGCTAAGTTGATGGACGTAGCATTGCTATACTCATTTCAGAAAGGCAATGTATATTTTTTCTTTTAATTTTGTCTTAGAGTGTGAAATTAAAAAAAGTTGTGCTGTTAACTTTTGTAAGATAGGTACCAAAATGGAAGTATCTGGTTTTGTTTGTGTATCAGGAGTATGTAGGCTGTTTTTTAAACACTTCAAAACCCTAAAAAATACTAATGTGTTTATGCAAGTATTAGCTTCATGAATTTCAGCGTGGAAAAGTCTTATTAATTATGATCATTTTAACTTAAGGTGTACTTTCCAAGATAGCTGCCCCACAAATTAACGTACTTGGAATTTCCTTTACAGAGACAGGTTCAGTGTTTCCTGTTACAGAAAACTGTGATTGTGGGACTTCCTGTTGAAAAAAATTGCATTAAAAGTACTTCTTTGTAGGGAAAATGGCAGAGCAAAGAGACACTTTCAGACATCCCAGAAAGCTTATTTAAACTGATGAAGTCAAATTCTTTCTGTAGAATGAAACAAGACATCCATAAGGTTAATCCTTACGGACATTCCCATTATATCTCGTTTGGTGTCTTGTTGGTTTCTTAAACGAAAACGTTTAGAAACTGGATACCTAATTGAACTGCTCAGAGTTCACTTATTCTGAATTTAGTCCTACAGGCCCTTCCAGGGGCTATCGGTTGAAGGCATGTTGATGATACGTCTCTGACACTAATGTTCTTTTTTTCCTAATGCCAAGATAAGTGCTACTTGTATAATCCTTGCCTAATTTATTTTAGAATTGATAGAATTTGGTGTTTCATCCCAGATTTAAGATCCCATGCCCAGAGTCATTAAAGAAATCTTCTTTGATTTATATAAATGTTTTGTCATAATGTAGTCTTTAGGGAAGAATTACACCCTTTCACTAAAAGAAAAGAAACCATTCAAAGGATTGAGTTTCTTTTTCTTAATTTGTAATATAGCCCATTTTGTTGCTGCAGGGCAGTATTTTTTTCTTTCCAGCTTATGAAGGGTGTTTCAACTGAATATGCTCATACCTTTAAAAATCATTTGGTGTGAGAACTTTTTAAGTTAGAGGGTGGGTTTTTTTTCTTTTTTCTTTTTTTTTTTTCCTATAATACAGTATACCCTGCCTTTGAGCTTTCAATTTAAGCCTTCTGTCATATACTGCCAAAAAGTTTGTTCAGAGCTCTGTCTGTGTTGAAACATGTATGCCTGTCCCAGTGTCATAACTAATTATATACCTTGTATGCTTATTTCTAGTAATTGGAAAGTAGACCTACCGCAGGATAAGTTTTAGTATTAGATTGTATCTTGGGGACATGTTACAGAAATCAAGTTTCCACCAAGCAGCAACTTGAATTTGTAAACAGATATTACTATTTTAAGCGCATCATCTCATGATTGTTTCTCGACATCTGTGTGTGTTTGTTTTAAACTTGGGGAGATGGTATTTCTGAACTGTACCTTTGCATGCATAGTAATTATAACCTACTTGTCTTCAGCCACAGTATTCTGAAGTGTCTTGTTGTCTCCATTTGAAATTAAGGCTTCTTATGGCCATACTGTCTTTCTGAAAATTTTGTTTGATTGTTCAAAACTTCACAAAAATGTGTCTGTGCACAGTGCCTGGCTAAGTTCTGCTTGGCTGCAATGCTGTTTTCAGTTCCTTTAACAAAGAGAAAAAAAAAAAAAGGAGAGAGAGAGACTGGCATTTTTGATCAGGAAAAAAAGCATAGATGAGTTACAGGGAAAAGCAGCCCTCTTTTCATGTTCTTTGCAGCATTCTTTGCTTGTGTTTCGTGAATGTGTGTATATACATATATGTGTGTTTGTGTATCTATAAATTTTCTTAGGTACATGCAGAGAGAAGGAACCGTGTGGTTATGTGTAAGGTTTTACTTTGTGTGCTCACAGCTAGCAAACAATGACTTATATGCACCAGCATGTATAAAATATGTGCTCCTTGTCCATGCCTGCTGAATGAACACTTTGCCAGTCTTAAGTCTCAGAGCTTCAAGTTTTGTCGCAATTAAAGTCTTAGGACTGAGCATTTAATGCTAACGATAGATTACAGTATTACCAGGATGTGTTCTGATTTTGTTCCTTGTTGGATTACAAGACTACATTTTTATGGGAGTTGCATAGCTACTTGCTGTTGTGCATTAAAAACTGTTACTTTTACAGAATATATATCATTGTTTTACTAAAACTACAACAGCAGTGCTTGGATTTAGCCTACAGGCTGACTTAATTTTTGTTAGATAAAATAGAAAAATAATGGATATATCTATGGTAATGATGATAGTTTTACAGGGAAACATAATTTTTTATTTGTTTGATAAGAAAATAAGTGCTTGCCTCTTATTATGTGAAACTTCAGGTATTTTTTTCTTTTCCAGTTAAAGGTTTCTTAGATAACTTACTGGTTATGTAAGTTTCTGTGTTATCTGTTGGTTTCTGTGTTCAGCAAGCAGCATGATTTTGTCAAATGAGTTTGTTACTTTGTGGCATCTTCAGAAGTAATGTGTATTAAATCACTTACTCTGAAAGTTGTTGACAACAAAATATATATTTTTAAGCAGTTCCAGTGTCTTGTCAGGCAATTTTATCTTCCACTTTCCTCTCCACAATAGACATTTCTTAGAAGGTTCAGGGGAGGAGAAGACTGGGTCAGTCTGACCAGGGAAAGTATAATGCTGTCCCACATTCCAGTTTTATATGGTTTCAGAACTGAGTTAATATTGCTTGCTAAAAAAAGATGAGTGTACTGCATATAAGATCTTTCAGTGATTTTTAGACTTCAGTTTTCTTTTTCAACGATATGCAAAAATCTAATATCCTAAGTTCTTCAGAAAGAAGGTTTATTTACCAATAGAAAAGAGGACACTTTATATACAGGTTGGTTTGGTTTTTTTATAAAAAAATCTTATTTGAACTTAATGCCATTTTATTCTCTTTCTTTTCTTTCTGTTTTCAAACTCTCCACTCACGCATGGATTTGAAACACTTAACAGGAAACTAAGCCAGCTATTCCAGTGATGTTAAAATTGGAGATAGAGTTGTCTGAGAAACAAACACATCTTAGTCACTGGAGAAGAAAGGAGGCTGAGTATTTTCCTGTACCACAGGCTGCGGAATTTGTCTTCTGTATCTATCATTCATTCTTCTCTTGATTGATATGGTGGTTTTTCCCCCTTTGTTTGCTGTAAAGGAAGAAGACACACTTATCCCTGTCCTTCAGTCTCTTTGAATGTGACTGTTTTAGCCTTCTTTCAGTCAGATATTTATGATTTTCTTGTTCTCCTGAAGCTTCAAATTTTTAAGTCCATCTTTCCTCTGGAAATTGTTTCCAAAGCAGTAGCGGAGAGAACCTGACATGAGAGTTTTCGCTTCTAGTCACAGAAATCTTAGTTGTCAATGAAAACAAAACTACAAGCAGTAGCAGAGCGCCATGGAGCTATCAGTCCAAAGGATGAGATAGATTCTGCATCGTTTCCATTCATTCTGTATTTGAGAGGCCTGTCATGCCACAACGACTAAAATTTGAAGTATAAGCACCAGATTTCTTAGAAGTTAATGACCCTTGCCTGAAAATGATTCCTACTTGCTCAGAAATCTGAGAGAGGTCTTCAAATCCTGGCAATTAGTGTATATCAAGGTTCCTGTATAGAGAGTTAGAATATAAGTTGATCAGTCCAGTAAAGGAAAATGAGACAGTTAATAGCAGTATTGATTAAGTGAATGTTATTTGACAATAACAGAAACCACTGTATCGGTAAACAAATTACCTGTTGACAGGAATAAAAAACTATTAAACTATCTGAAATAAGTAGAGAAATGCTGCCTGGAAGAAAAATTACTTTTCTTCCATGTAAAAAAGCACATGGCAGTAGAGGAAAGTTTGTCCTGGTGGTGTTCTCTATAACATGTAGCTGAACATAATACCATATTTATTTTGTCATTGTTCATGTGGTAGACCTTACCACTGTTATGTTAGTCAAATGTTTCAATTATAAAACCAAAGAGTTGATAATACCCATTATTGCAATACAAAATACAAAATGTTTCCTTCTTTTAGGAACTGCAATGATAATTAGTAAGTAGTGCAGTAATTGTCATTTTTTCCAAGGTACCTTTTCTTAGGGGAGAGTAAGGCAAGTTCCCTGGGGGAAAAGAGAACTCAGCTTAATTTGCACATATATGGCTTGATTTTGAGGTAAGCATGTGTAAACAATGCAGAAATGGATTCAGCTATGTGAAATGGGATTGACTTTTGAGTTGTAGCCATATTCCGCATCTTAGTTCTGGAGCTAGGAGCTTTGGAGAACCAAAGGAGGTTTTGCAGCACTGGTCTTATGAATATTGTACAAATAAAAATATAGATGTGTTTTACCAGTAGTTACTCAGTCTGCTGCTGGTTTCTCTCTTGTCATCCATTGTCTCGGTTTTAAGCTTCTGAACAACTTTTGATACACATAGAGAAAGCTTCTATGTGTCAGCATCCATTTGGAAGGTAACTTGTAGTACTTTACATTGTACTCCCCCAATTGATTCAATTTTTAAAGCAAGTTTATTACAGTTTTTTGAATACTTTATAACACATACAAAAAAGTAGTAAAACATTGAAACATCCCGTTTTGATGACATCTTACTTATCATTGTGTATTTACTGTGCATAAATACCACAGCATATAATACGTGCATCTAATGTACATGAAAAAAACTCCATGGAAAAACTCAAAGACCTGTGTGTATCACAGTGCTGTTGTCTTTTGCTAGTATGCAACATATTATTGAGTTATGTCTCTTGGGAAGACAGAGAGCATTTTTAAGCTCCACAAAGTTGAATGACTTTTGTTGTGCAAAAATCCCTAAAAACAAAATCCCATCAAACCAGACCCCCAGCATCTGGTTTTCATCTGCTCTGATTGTATCAAGAGGAAACAATCCCATGTAGATGAAGAGTTGTATTCACCATAAACTACGTCCCTAGTGTGTTTGCAAGGGTTGAAAGAACCACTATCCAGAACTCAGAGGAACACTTGTCTGACATAGTTACTGAATGTAACTTTTTTTGATTTTCTAGTGTCACATTTGTATTCCCCTCATTTTTCAAGGGCTTTGTTGAAGCTAAAAGGATGGGTTTTTATCCAGGATCATGCATGGGGAGGTTATGCTTTCATAAAAGAAAAGTGCTGTATGTTATTTCATGCATATCAGTACCATCAATACCATATCAGTAGTCTCTCAAGGGGAGAGTGTGGGTCTGATCCTCTCCATTAATACTTGTTCCCCTTTCCCATTCCCACAAATGCCTGCCAAACCTGTGACACAGTACAAAAATTCAGTTGTGAACAGACTCAGAAACATGATTGGTGCTGTCTGTACTGGAAAGGAAGGATTCCAGAAACATGATAGATGGTAAGATGAAGCCCTTCCCCAGTGCGAAATGAAGTCCGTGCCTAATTTGGAGATAACAAAACATCTGGTTCTGTGAGTGATCAGACTTACTCTGAAGATCTGCAGAGGACTACGATATGTCTTGTTCATATTTAGTATTTTGGAGTGCTTGAACTCCAGCTGCGTCCCCTCTGATAAATGATGAGCTGTGAGGGAGAGATGAGCAAACTTCAGGTGTCTGTAAGCAAAAGGCAGGAGGAACAAACCAAATTAATGACATGGAACATCTAATATATTTATTTTAAATGAAAAAGTGCTTCCCTGAAGCCTTGATATTTATATCGATGAGAAATGAACCACAGTAAATTCAACAGGTGCAGGCAGGAGCAAGTGTCTTCACTGTTTTGAGTAAAAGAATAGAGTTTGAATCAGAGTGAATTAAAACCAAAGCAGTCTAACAACTAAATAGTCCAACAGTCTGTAATGTTGCCCCTAAATCAATGTAAAATACTGTAAAATACAGTATTTTGGCAGATTTTGTGTTAGTGCATTAATGTGACTAGAGATTTGTCTCCCTGTCCTTAGAACTTTGCCAAGCCATGCCCTGGATGAGGTACCTCCTTACAACTTGCATACACTTCTTGTGCTTTACAGTCCTCTGTTTTCAGTAATGCCTGATCTGGACGCATTGACTTTTTCTCAGCATATGTCAATCAGATGAATATTACTAGTTGAATTGAATCCCATGTGGAAAAAGTGTTTTAGCACACAGATTTATAAGATGTAATCAGCTTCCTAGTTGGTCTAATTGAGTTCATTGTAAGAATGCAGACTTTTACCAGTTACGGTTGTGGTTTCCCTACATGAAAATGTTTCCTTCACCAGGTGGAGTCTTAGATAGGAGCATTTGCATTCTCTTGAGCCCCTCTGCATGCTTAAGTGCTTCTTCTGAACTCTTAATTAAAATAGGTTGTTTATTTGAAGCATGATTTCTCTTATTCCACTGTCCCAGCTAAACTTTGAATCAATCAGTCTTTATGATTGTTTTGAATATGATTGTCTTGAATAGTAAATATATGTGTGCCAAAACTGGACAGAAGAAAAAAATGTAGATTGTCTGCAGAATGTTTGTATAAAGCAACTGAAATTCTTCCCAGTATCCTATACATTATCTGAAAACTACCTTCAATTAGGTGAAAATGCTTAGAAAATTACTTTTGAATAATAAACCCTAGTTTCGTGAAGATGGCAGTTCTTGAGCTTACCAAAACATTCTCGAGTGTAACATAAAGTAAGTTAACAGTCTGGGACTGGGTCTTAAAATTACTCAAAAACATTTGTTCATATTAATCTTACTTCACTAAGTGAAAGGCTTTTCTACTGCTTGTTATAGGTACAAATGATTACCAATAATGCCTGTGCTGGATATTGGGAAATGCTTAGTCAAAACAATGCAACCTAGATAGGTGGGTTCTGTGAATTGTTGATGAAGGACTCAGTAGCCCAATTGCAAAATGATACCTTGCACTTCCCTTGTCCTATGTTCAGTCCATGAGGTGGTTATTACATCTGTTGATTTGATGAATTAACATTGATTAAGGGCCAAACTCCCACCCAGCTGCTCACTTAGTCCTTCACTCACGAATCCCCTACTGCCCCAGGTAGTGGCAGGGGGATGTGGAATGGGAGGTTTATGGTCAGTCCATAAACTGCTCCTCTCTGCCACTCCTTCCTTCTCGCACTTTTTCCCTGCTCCAGCATGGATCCTTTCATGGACTGCAGACCTTCAGGAAATCTGCTCTGGTCTGGGCTCTCCATGGACCACAGTTACTTCAAAGAATGTCTGCCTGCTCTGGTCTGGGGTCCTCAACAGGCTGCAGTGTAGACATCTGTTCCAGCATAGTCCTCTCTGTGGGCTGCAAGGGGGATTTGGCGCCTGGAGCACCTCCTCCACCTCCTTCTCTGACCTTGGTGTTTGCACGGCTTTTTCTTAGTCTTTTTCCCCTCCCCTTTTTGTTCAGTGTGTTTTGCCATTTCTTAAATATTTTTCCCCTGAGGCACCACCATCTTGGCTGAGGGGCTCACCTGTGTCCTGTGGTGGGTCCATTGAAGCCAGCTATGTCCAGCACAGGGCAGCCCCTGCCCTCTTCTCACAGAGGCCAGCCCTGCAGCCTGCCCATTGCCAACACCTTGACACCTACATAAGCAGAGTTGAATAAAACAATATGACAGTAGTTTGCTTCACATCAAGATTTGTTAATTTTTTACTTTTGCATTATGCTTACTTTGAGAGTTTATGAACTGTTACTGTTTTGTGGTGGTGGTGTATATGAGTCGTTTGGGGCTTTTTTGCTTAACTCTGAGTCATTCCTTAACTTACGTGATTTATAGATCGGTTGCCCACACTGATTAACATGGAGGGAATCTAATTTGTTCCACGGAAAAAGTGTATTTTTTTGTTCTGTAAGCATTTCAATATTAGGATACGTTTCCAGCCAGGCATGTGTGTAAGCAACAAGGTTTGTGGAGGTATGGTTTACAACAATGTGAGTCCTCACTTTAGGACTTGGTTCAGCCAATTATTGGAGTAGACACTCAGAGCGTAAGCAAAGTCCCATTCCTACCAAGCATAATAATTCTCTGATTATAAGCAGCAGAACTCTTTGGTGCAACTAAGAGTATTTTAACTTGTACTGAATGTAGGTCCTAAATGAAGAAAAATTGCATGCTTAGAATCCAGTACTCCTGATTATACAAAAAATAATATGTGGTTCATTCCTATCTAACAGAATATAAGAGTCTGACCCATTCGTGCTGCATGATATCTAGGACCTTAAGGTCTTTTTAGCATGATTAGAATTTAACATTAAACATACTAGGCTAAAAAAGTCATAGAACAGATTTTTTATGTTGTTCCTTTTGAGTTAGGTATTTTTTTCTCAGATAGTCATTAACTGTTAGAAGTCTGTGTGCTTTTACCTTGCTCGGCTTGCTGTTTGGCAGTGTTATGCTTTGCTGTATTTGCTTGGAAGGCGAAGAGTCTCCTATGAAAGGCGAATTTTTGGCTGTCTGCAGTCCTTTCCCAATGAGGTCCCCTTGCATGGAAGATTATGTGGAGAGATCAGCAGTGATGCAACTTTGTCATCTTGCCATGTATCTCTCCAGATGATTAGTTCTCTGGTTGTCTGGGTAATACTGTTAAACTATGTCTAAATATGGAAAGAGGGAACCCTACTGAAGATTTACTAATTTGCTACTTATTGAGGCTAGTTCACCATGGCTTTCATTATTGTTGACTGGTAATGTTGTTTGTCCCAAATTTGCTGATATCTCACCCAAAAAGAGGCAATTACAAAATTTTTGGAACCTTTTCATGTCAGCCATCTTGGGAAGTGCCACCATGTGATCTTCTCTCTCCAGTTAATTACAATATAGAGTTTTGAAGCCTATTTCATTTTTAACCAAACAAGCACGGTGAATTGTTTGCAATTAGGCACTTTGTAAGTGCAATTATCTCTAATTAACTGAATTCTGTTTCCTATAAGTTTGTAATAAATTTTCTGGTATGTGTTTTTTGGAGGAGGGGGTCGACGCTTGCTTTTCTCTTCCAGATTTATATTGTCTGAGAGACTGTGAACCTAGATAAATGAAGCACTAAGGGAACTGGCAACACCCACTGTTTTTGTAAATTCATAATTGAGGCATAATTATAAAATTATTGTCTTGCAATACGTAGATATTTATTCTAAAACAGTTTTAGCAAACAGATAAACTCTTTTTGAAATACCACATGGATCTGTTTTATGACTGTATTTTGGACATCTCCTGTAAAGTTTTTAACGTAAGATTTTTTGAGATTTTCTTTCTCTCTTTTTATTATGGAATGTATGGAGGAATTCCTATGACATGTTAAATTTCACTTGAGTTTAGCAGAAATTGGCCCCAGCTGTAAGTTTTCTTTATCCAACCCCAGAGTGCCTGAACATAGAGTACTTCTTCCAAAGGCAGAGGTTGTGTGTGTTCCTGTCTGAAGTTTTGGGCTGAGCCAATCTTGACTATACAGAATAAATTCAAGACAGTTTTTGGCGATATTTTACCTACGGATTTATTCCTGCCTCTGTAAATTATGACAAAATACTTGCTTAGTGCTATGTTGTACTAGTCTTCTGATGCCACAGCTTCATCAACTCAGGCAGACCATTTTACAATCTACGGTATCTTCATAAGTGCCTCGTACAGGTGCATGTTTCTCATTGCAGATTTTGTGTATATGCATGGTAATTACAGCTCTTTAGATCAGGATCATAAAGCCCAAAGAATAAAACTGCCCTGTAGATATATATTCTTAACTGTTGACCAGCTGTATAACCTTTTTTTTTTTCTTTTTTAAATGGGTAATAAAGGAACCCTAACCATAACCAAGATTATTTCCTTAAATTTTATTTTCCTTAGAAATACAGGTTCATGCTCTTGGTAATTGTAAATAGATGTTATTTATTAATTACTAGAAGCGATGCTGAAAAAGGTAGATAAAGTGAGTGCCTATCTATGTTGAGGGGGCAAACTAAGCGCAACTTTTGAAAATGTAACTTATCTTCAGGCTTTCCTTTTTCAGCAACGTGATAAAACGCGTTGCTTTTATAGTATAGTGAAGGCGACAGGCCAAGTTATTTCTGCGAGAAGGGACTGGGAATGTAGGAGCAGAATGCCTTAAAAAAAATAAAACCGTCTATTGACACACAAGCTTTAGGAAGCAAGCATCATGAAACCCCTCTTCCTCTCCCCCTCCCCCTCAAAGTTCATATTTCAGTTCGCTCCCAAAAGCTCACAAGTCTGTGCCAGACAGAAACGCACAGAGGCTGCAGCAGTCCCACAGAGGCCACTCAGAGGAGGGACAGAAATGGAACAATCAAGCCCAGTCC